>CM065597.1:155449164-156150012 GCA_033119425.1 Bufotes viridis | reverse complement strand
AAACCGAAGTTGGTAGGTTATGAGGTAAGTTAATATAGGAGGGTTAGGGTTAGTGGGTTTGGGTTAGGGTTAGGGTTAGTGGGTTATGGTTAAAGTTAGTGGGTTAGCTTTAGGTTATGGTTAGGTTAGGGTTAGGTTTAGGCTTAGTTAGTTAACCCTAACTCTACCCAAGTGGGTTTGACATAAGAGGTGGTTAGGGTTAGGGATAGAGTTAACCCTAACACTACCCAAGTGGGTAGGACAAGAGGTATGTCAATAGAGGAGGTAAGGGTTAGGGATAGGGTTAGGGTTAGGGTTAGTGGGTTATGGTTAGGGTTAGTTGGTTAGCTATAGGGTTATGGTTATGGTTAGTGTTAGAGTTAACCCTACCTAAGTGGGTAGGTCATGACGTAAGGGTTAGGGTTAGGGATAGGTTTAGGGTTAACCCTAACCCTACCCAAATGGGTTTGACATAAGGTATATCAATAGAGGAGGTTAGGGTTAGGGTTAGAGTTAACCCTAACACTACCCAAGTGGGTAGGACATGAGATATGTCAATAGAGGAGGTTACGGTTAGGGATAGGGTTAGGGTTAGGGTTAACCCTAACCATACCCAAGTTGGTAGGTTATGAGGTAAGTCAATAGGGAATGTAAGGGTTAGGGTTAGGGGTTAGGGTTAGTGGGTTATGGTTAGGGTTAGTGGGTTAGCTTTAGAGTTATGGTTAGGGTTAGGGTTAGAGTTAGGGTTAACCCTAACCATACAAAAGTTGGTAGGTTATGAGGTAAGTCAATAGAGGAGGGTTAGGGTTAGTGGGTTTGGGTTAGGGTTAGGGTTAGTGGGTTATGCTTAGGGTTAGTGGGTTAGCTTTAGGTTTATGGTTAGGGTTAGGGTCAGAGTTAACCCTACCCAAGTGGGTAGGTCATGACGTAAAGGTTAGGGTTAGGGATAGGTTTAGGGTTAACCCTAACCCTACCCAAGTGGGTTTGACATAAGGTATATCAATAGAGGAGGTTAGGGTTAGAGTTAACCCTAACACTACCCAAGAGGGTGAGTCATGAGGTAAGTCAACAGAGTAGGGTTAGGGTTAGAGTTAGGGTTAGTGGCTTAGGGTTAGTGGATTATGGTTAGGGTTAGTGGGTTATGGTTAGGGTTAGTGGGTTAGCTTTAGGGTTATGGTTATGGTTAGGGTTAACCCTACCTAAGTGGGTAGATCATGACTTAAGGGTTAGGGTTAGGGATAGGTTTAGGGTTAACCCTAACCCTACCCAAGTGGGTTTGACATAAGGTATATCAATAGAGGAGGTTAGGGTTAGAGTTAACCCTAACACTACCCAAGAGGGTGAGTCATGAGGTAAGTCAACAGAGTAGGGTTAGGTTAGAGTTAGGTTAGTAGCTTAGGTTAGTGGATTATGGTTAGGTTAGTGGGTTATGGTTAGGTTAGTGGGTTAGCTTTAGGGTTATGGTTATGGTTAGGGTTAACCCTACCTAAGTGGGTAGATCATGACTTAAGGGTTAGGGTTAGGGATAGGTTTAGAGTTAACCCTAACCCTACCCAAGTGGGTTTGACATAAGGTATATCAATAGAGGAGCTTAGGTTTAGGAATAGGGATAGGTTTAGAGTTAACCCAAACCCTATCCAAGTGGGTAAGTCATGAGGTAAGTCAATAGAGGAGGGTTAGTGGCTTAGGGTTAGGGTTAGTGGGTTATGGTTAGGGTTAGGGGGTTAACTTTAGGGTTAGGGTTAGGGTTAACCCTAAACCTAAGTTGGTAGGTTATGAGGTAAGTCAATAGAGGAGGGTTAGGGTTAGTGGGTTTGGGTTAGGGTTAGGGTTAGTGGGTTATGGTTAAAGATAGTGGGTTAGCTTTAGGGTTATGGTTAGGGTTAGGGTTAGAGTTAACCCTACCCAAGTGGGTAGGTCATGACTTAAGGGTTAGGGTTAGGGATAGGTTTAGGGTTAACCCTAACCCTACCCAAGTGGGTTTGACATACGGTATATCAATAGAGGAGCTTAGGTTTAGTAATCGGGATAGGGTTAGGGTTAACCCTAACTCTACCCAAGTGGGTTTGACATAAGGTATATCAATAGAGGAGGATAGGGTTAGGGATAGAGTTAACTCTTACACTACCCAAGTGGGTAGGACAAGAGGTATGTCAATAGAGGAGGTAAGGGTTAGGGATAGGGTTAGGGTTAGGGTTAGTGGTTTATGGTTAGGGTTAGTTGGTTAGCTATAGGGTTATGGTTATGGTTAGTGTTAGAGTTAACCCTACCTAAGTGGGTAGGTTATGACGTAAGGGTTAGGGTTAGGGATAGGTTTAGGGTTAACCCTAACCCTACCCAAGTGGGTTTGACATAAGGTATATCAATAGAGGAGCTTAGGTTTAGGAATAGCGATAGGGTTAGGGTTAACCCTAACCCTTCCCAAGTGGGTTTGACAAAAGGTATATCAATAGAGGAGGTTAGGGTTAGGGTTAGAGTTAACCCTAACATTACCCAAGTGGGTAGGACATGAGATATGTCAATAGAGGAGGTTAGGGTTAGGATAGGGTTAGGTTTAGGGTTAACCCTAACCATACCCAAGTTGGTAGGTTATGAGGTAATTCAATAGAGGAATGTAAGGGTTAGGGTTAGGGGTTAGTCTTAGTGTTAGTGGGTTATGGTTAGGGTTAGTGGGTTAGCTTTAGGTTTATGGTTAGGGTTAGGATCAGAGTTAACCCTACCCAAGTGGGTAGGTCATGACGTAAAGGTTAGGGTTAGGGATACGTTTAGGGTTAACCCTAACCCTACCCAAGTGGGTTTGACATAAGGTATATCAATAGAGGAGGTTAGGGTTAGAGTTAACCCTAACACTACCCAAGAGGGTGAGTCATGAGGTAAGTCAACAGAGTAGGGTTAGGGTTAGAGTTAGGGTTAGTGGCTTAGGGTTAGTGGGTTATGGTTAGGGTTAGTAGGTTATGGTTAGGGTTAGTGGGTTAGCTTTAGGGTTATGGTTAGGGTTAGGGTTAACCCTACCCAAGTGGATAGATCATGACTTAAGGGTTAGGGTTAGGGATAGGTTTAGGGTTAACCCTAACCCTACCCAAGTGGGTTTGACATAAGGTATATCAATAGAGGAGCTTAGGTTTAGGTATACGGATAGGGTTAGAGTTAACCCTAACCTTTCCCAAGTGGGTAAGTCATGAGGTAAGTCAATAGAGGAGGGATAGGGTTAGAGTTAGGTTAGTGGCTTAGGGTTAGGGTTAATTGGTTATGGTTAGGGGTTAGTGGGTTAACTTTTAGGTTAGGTTAGGTTTAACCCTTAACCTAAGCTGGTAGGTTATGAGGTAAGTCAATAGAGGAGGGTTAGGGTTAGTGGGCTTTGGGTTAGGTTAGGGTTAGTGGGTTATGGTTAAAGTTAGGGTTAGGTTAGGTTAGGGTTAGAGTTAACCCTACCCAAGTGGGAAGGTCATGACTTAAGGGTTAGGGTTAGGGTTAGGTTTAGGGTTAACCCTAACCCTACCCAAGTGGGCTTGACATATGGTATATCAATAGAGGAGCTTAGGTTTAGTAAACGGTATAGGGTTAGGTTAACCCTAACTCTTCCCAAGTGGGTTTGAGATAAGGTATATCAATAGAGGAGCTTAGGTTTAGGAATAGCGATAGGGTTAGGGTTAACCCTAACCCTACAAGTGTTTGACAGGCGCGGTATATCAATAGAGGAGCTAGGTTTGCACCCTGGAGATAGACCTCTAGCTAACTACTCAACGAGGGTTTGAGTCATGCTGGGCAGTCAACAGAGGAGGATAGTTAGGGATAGAGTTAGTCTTACGCTACCAAGTGGGTAGGACAAGAGGTATGCTGAGTGTTAGTGGGTGGAGTTAGGGTTAGGTTAGTGAGTGGGTTATGCGCAAGCATTAGGGTTAGAGGGTTGGCTATAGTGTTATGGTTATGGTTAGTGTTAGAGTTAACCCTGCCTAAAGTGGTGTAGGTCTATGACGTAAGGGTTGGGTTAGGGATGAGGCTTTAGCTGTTAGTCCCAACTGCACTCCAAGTGGGTTTGACATAAGGTATACTCACTAGAGGAGCTTAGGTTTAGGAATAGCTTATAGAGTTAGGGTTGGACCCCAACCCTTCCCAAGTGGGTTTGGACAAAGTGCTATATACTAATAGAGGAGGTTAGGGTTAGGCTAGAGTTAACCCTAACATTACCCAGTGGGTAGGACATGAGATATGCCAATAGAGGAGGTTAGGGCTAGGGATAGGTTAGGGTTTAGGGTCAACCCCAACCATACCCGAAGTTGGTAGGTTAGGAGGTAAGTCAATAGAGGGTTAGGGTTAGTGGGTTGGGGTTCAGGTTAGGTTAGTGGGTTAATGCTTAGGTTAGTGGGTTAGCTTTGTGGTTTATGGTTAGGTTAGGTCAGAGTTAACCCTACCCAATGGGTAGGTCATACGCAAGGATAGGGTTAGGGATAGTTTAGGGTTAACCCTAACCCTACCCAAGTGGGTTTGACATAAGATATATCAATAGAGGAGTTAGGGTTAGGAGTTAACCCTAACACTACCCAAGTGGGTAGAGACATGAGGTAAGTCAACAGAGGAGGGTTAGGGTTAGATAGGTATAGTGGTTAGTGGATTAGGGTTAGGGTTGGTGGGTTATGGTTAGGGTTAGTTGGATTAGCTATAGGGTTATGGTTATGGTTAGTGTTAGAGTTAACCCTACCTAAGTGGGTAGGTCATGACGTAAGGGTTAGGGTTAGGGATAGGTTTAGGGTTAACCCTAACCCTACCCAAATGGGTTTGACATAAGGTATATCAATAGAGGAGGTTAGGGTTAGGGTTAGAGTTAACCCTAACACTACCCAAGTGGGTAGGACATGAGATATGTCAATAGAGGAGGTTACGGTTAGGGATAGGGTTAGGGTTAGGTTAACCCTAACCATACCCAAGTTGGTAGGTTATGAGGTAAGTCAATAGGGGAATGTAAGGGTTAGGGTTAGGGGGTTAGGGTTAGTGGGTTATGGTTAGGGTTAGTGGGTTAGCTTTAGAGTTATGGTTAGGGTTAGGGTTAGAGTTAGGGTTAACCCTAACCATACAAAAGTTGGTAGGTTATGAGGTAAGTCAATAGAGGAGGGTTAGGGTTAGTGGGTTTGGGTTAGGGTTAGGGTTAGTGGGTTATGCTTAGGGTTAGTGGGTTAGCTTTAGGTTTATGGTTAGGGTTAGGGTCAGAGTTAACCCTACCCAAGTGGGTAGGTCATGACGTAAAGGTTAGGGTTAGGGATAGGTTTAGGGTTAACCCTAACCCTACCCAAGTGGGTTTGACATAAGGTATATCAATAGAGGAGGTTAGGGTTAGAGTTAACCCTAACACTACCCAAGAGGGTGAGTCATGAGGTAAGTCAACAGAGTAGGGTTAGGGTTAGAGTTAGGGTTAGTGGCTTAGGGTTAGTGGATTATGGTTAGGGTTAGTGGGTTATGGTTAGGGTTAGTGGGTTAGCTTTAGGGTTATGGTTATGGTTAGGGTTAACCCTACCTAAGTGGGTAGATCATGACTTAAGGGTTAGGGTTAGGGATAGGTTTAGGGTTAACCCTAACCCTACCCAAGTGGGTTTGACATAAGGTATATCAATAGAGGAGCTTAGGTTTAGGAATAGGGATAGGTTTAGAGTTAACCCAAACCCTATCCAAGTGGGTAAGTCATGAGGTAAGTCAATAGAGGAGGGTTAGTGGCTTAGGGTTAGGGTTAGTGGGTTATGGTTAGGGTTAGGGGTTAACTTTAGGGTTAGGGTTAGGGTTAACCCTAAACCTAAGTTGGTAGGTTATGAGGTAAGTCAATAGAGGAGGGTTAGGGTTAGTGGGTTTGGGTTAGGGTTAGGGTTAGTGGGTTATGGTTAAAGATAGTGGGTTAGCTTTAGGGTTATGGTTAGGGTTAGGGTTAGAGTTAACTCTACCCAAGTGGGTAGGTCATGACTTAAGGGTTAGGGTTAGGGATAGGTTTAGGGTTAACCCTAACCCTACCCAAGTGGGTTTCACATACGGTATATCAATAGAGGAGCTTAGGTTTAGTAATCGGGATAGGGTTAGGGTTAACCCTAACTCTACCCAAGTGGGTTTGACATAAGGTATATCAATAGAGGAGGATAGGGTTAGGGATAGATGTTAACCCTTACACTACCCAAGTGGGTAGGACAAGAGGTATGTCAATAGAGGATGTAAGGGTTAGGGATAGGGTTAGAGTTAGGGTTAGTGGTTTATGGTTAGGGTTAGTTGGTTAGCTATAGGGTTATGGGTATGGTTAGTGTTAGAGTTAACCCTACCTAAGTGGGTAGGTTATGACGTAAGGGTTAGGGTTAGGGATAGGTTTAGGGTTAACCCTAACCCTACCCAAGTGGGTTTGACATAAGGTATATCAATAAAGGAGCTTAGGTTTAGGAATAGCGATAGGGTGAGTGTTAACCCTAACCCTTCCCAAGTGGGTTGACAAAAGGTATATCAATAGAGGAGGTTAGGGTTAGGGTTAGAGTTAACCCTAACATTACCCAAGTGGGTAGGACATGAGATATGTCAATAGAGGAGGTTAGGGTTAGGGATAGGGTTAGGTTTAGGGTTAACCCTAACCATACCCAAGTTGGTAGGTTATGAGGTAATTCAATAGAGGAATGTAAGGGTTAGGGTTAGTGGGTTAGTGTTAGGGTTAGAGGGTTATGGTTAGGGTTAGTGGGTTAGCTTTAGGTTTTTGGTTAGGGTTAGGGTCAGAGTTAACTCTACCCAAGTGGGTAGGTCATGACGTAAAGGTTAGGGTTAGGGATAGGTTTAGGGTTAACCCTAACCCTACCCAAGTGGGTTTGACATAAGGTATATCAATAGAGGAGGTTAGGGTTAGAGTTAACCCTAACACTACCCAAGAGGGTGAGTCATGAGGTAAGTCAACAGAGTAGGGTTAGGGATAGAGTTAGGGTTAGTGGCTTAGGGTTAGTGGGTTATGGTTAGGGTTAGTGGGTTATGGTTAGGGTTAGTGGGTTAGCTTTAGGGTTATGGTTAGGGTTAGGGTTAGAGTTAACCCTACCCAAGTGGGTAGGTCATGGCTTAAGGGTTAGGGTTAGGGATAGGTTTAGGCTTAGTTAGTTAACCCTAACTCTACCCAAGTGGGTTTGACATAAGAGGTGGTTAGGGTTAGGGATAGAGTTAACCCTAACCCTACCCAAGTGGGTAGGACAATAGGTATGTCAATAGAATAGGTAAGGGTTAGGGATAGGGTTAGGGTTAGGGTTAGGGTTAGTGGGTTATGGTTAGGGTTAGTTGGTTAGCTATAGGGTTATGGTTATGGTTAGTGTTAGAGTTAACCCTAGCCAAGTGGGTAGGTCATGACGTAAAGGTTAGGGTTAGGGATACGTTTAGGGTTAACCCTAACCCTACCCAAGTGGGTTTGACATAAGGTAAATCAATAGAGGAGCTTAGGTTTAGGTATAGGGATAGGGTTAGAGTTAACCCTAACCCTTCCCAAGTGGGTAAGTCATGAGGTAAGTCAATAGAGGAGGGTTAGGGTTAGAATTAGGGTTAGTGGCTTAGGGTTAGGGTTAATTGGTTATGGTTAGGGTTAGTGGGTTAACTTTAGGGTTAGGGTTAGGTTTAATACTTAACCTAAGTTGGTAGGTTATGAGGAAAGTCAATAGAGGAGGGTTAGGGTTAGTGGGTTTGGGTTAGGGTTAGTGGGTTATGGTTAAAGTTAGTGTTAGGGTTAGGTTAGGGTTAGGGTTAGAGTTAACCCTACCCAAGTGGGAAGGTCATGACTTAAGGGTTAGGGTTAGGGTTAGGTTTAGGGTTAACCCTAACCCTACCCAAGTGGGTTTGACATATGGTATATCAATAGAGGAGCTTAGGTTTAGTAAACGGTATAGGGTTAGGGTTAACCCTAACTCTTCCCAAGTGGGTTTGAGATAAGGTATATCAATAGAGGAGCTTAGGTTTAGGAATAGCGATAGGGTTAGGGTTAACCCTAACCCTACCCAAGTGGGTTTGACAAAAGGTATATCAATAGAGGAGGTTAGGGTTAGAGTTAACCCTAACACTACCCAAGAGGGTAGGACATGAGATATGTCAATAGAAGAGGTTAGGGTTAGGGATAGGGTTAGGTTTAGGGTTAACCCTAACCATACCCAAGTTGGTAGGTCATGAGGGTTAGGGTTAGAGTTAGTGGGTTAACTTTAGGGTTAGGGTTAGGGTTAGGGTTAACCCTAAACCTAAGTTGGTAGGTTATGAGGTAAGTTAATATAGGAGGGTTAGGGTTTGTGGGTTTGGGTTAGGGTTAGGGTTAGTGGGTTATGGTTAAAGTTAGTGGGTTAGCTTTAGGGTTATGGTTATGGTTAGGGTTAACCCTACCCAAGTGGGTAGTTCATGACTTAAGGGTTAGGGTTAGGGATAGGTTTAGGCTTAGTTAGTTAACCCTAACACTACCCAAGTGGGTAGGACAAGAGGTATGTCAATAGAGGAGGTAAGGGTTAGGGATAGGGTTAGGGTTAGGTTTAGTGGGTTATGGTTAGGGTTAGTTGGTTAGCTATAGGGTTATGGTTATGATTAGTGTTAGAGTTAACCCTACCCAAGTGGGTAGGTCATGACGTAAGGGTTAGGGTTAGGGATAGGTTTAGGGTTAACCCTAACCCTACCCAAATGGGTTTGACATAAGGTATATCAATAGAGGAGGTTAGGGTTAGGGTTAGAGTTAACCCAAACACTACCCAAGTGGGTAGGACATGAGATATGTCAATAGAGGAGGTTATGGTTAGGGATAGGGTTAGGGTTAGGGTTAACCCTAACCATACCCAAGTTGGTAGGTTATGAGGTAAGTCAATAGGGGAATGTAAGGGTTAGGGTTAGGGGGTTAGGGTTAGTGGGTTATGGCTAGGGTTAGTGGGTTAGCTTTAGAGTTATGGTTAGGGTTAGGGTTAGAGTTAGGGTTAACCCTAACCATACAAAAGTTGGTAGGTTATGAGGTAAGTCAATAGAGGAGGGTTAGGGTTAGTGGGTTTGGGTTAGGGTTAGGGTTAGTGGGTTATGCTTAGGGTTAGTGGGTTAGCTTTAGGTTTATGGTTAGGGTTAGGGTCAGAGTTAACCCTACCCAAGTGGGTAGGTCATGACGTAAAGGATAGGGTTAGGGATAGGTTTAGGGTTAACCCTAACCCTACCCAAGTGGGTTTGACATAAGGTAAGTCAACAGAGTAGGGTTAGGGTTAGAGTTAGGGTTAGTGGCTTAGGGTTTGTGGATTATGGTTAGGGTTAGTGGGTTATGGTTAGGGTTAGTGGGTTAGCTTTAGTGTTATGGTTATGGTTAGGGTTAACCCTACCTAAGTGGGTAGATCATGACTTAAGGGTTAGGGTTAGGGATAGGTTTACTGTTAACCCTAACCCTACCCAAGTGGGTTTGACATAAGGTATATCAATAGAGGAGCTTAGGTTTAGGAATAGGGATAGGGTTAGAGTTAACTCAAACCCTACCCAACTGGGTAAGTCATGAGGTAAGTCAATAGAGGAGGGTTAGTGGCTTAGGGTTAGGGTTAGTGGGTTATGGTTAGTGTTAGGGGGTTAACTTTAGGGTTAGGGTTAGGGTTAACCCTAAACCTAAGTTGGTAGGTTATGAGGTAAGTCAACAGAGTAGGGTTAGGGTTAGAGTTAGGGTTAGTGGCTTAGGGTTAGTGGGTTATGGTTAGGGTTAGTAGGTTATGGTTAGGGTTAGTGGGTTAGCTTTAGTGTTATGGTTAGGGTTAGGGTTAGGGTTAACCCTACCCAAGTGGGTAGATCATGACTTAAGGGTTAGGGTTAGGGATAGGTTTAGGGTTAACCCTAACCCTACCCAAGTGGGTTTGACATAAGGTATATCAATAGAGGAGCTTAGGTTTAGGTATAGGGATAGGGTTAGAGTTAACCCTAACCCTTCCCAAGTGGGTAAGTCATGAGGTAAGTCAATAGAGGAGGGTTAGGGTTAGAGTTAGGGTTAGTGGCTTAGGGTTAGGGTTAATTGGTTATGGTTAGGGTTAGTGGGTTAACTTTAGGGTTAGGGTTAGGTTTAACCCTTAACCTAAGTTGGTAGGTTATGAGGTAAGTCAATAGAGGAGGGTTAGGGTTAGTGGGTTTGGGTTAGGGTTAGTGGATTATGGTTAACGTTAGGGTTAGGGTTAGGGTTAGGGTTAGAGTTAACCCTACCCAAGTGGGAAGGTCATGACTTAAGGGTTAGGGTTAGGGATAGGTTTAGGGTTAACCCTAACCCTACCCAAGTGGGTTTGACATATGGTATATCAATAGAGGAGCTTAGGTTTAGTAAACGGTATAGGGTTAGGGTTAACGCTAACTCTTCCCAAGTGGGTTTGAGATAAGGTATATCAATAGAGGAGCTTAGGTTTAGGAATAGCGATAGGGTTAGGGTTAACCCTAACCCTACCCAAGTGGGTTTGACAAAAGGTATATCAATAGAGGAGGTTAGGGTTAGGGTTAGAGTTAACCCTAACACTACCCAAGAGGGTAGGACATAAGATATGTCAATAGAGGAGGTTAGGGTTAGGGATAGGGTTAGGTTTAGGGTTAACCCTAACCATACCCAAGTTGGTAGTTCATGAGGGTTAGGGTTAGAGGTTAACTTTAGGGTTAGGGTTAACCCTAAACCTAAGTTGGTAGGTTATGAGGTAAGTTAATATAGGTTGGTTAGGGTTAGTGGGTTTGGGTTAGGGTTAGGGTTAGTGGGTTATGGTTAAAGTTAGTGGGTTAGCTTTAGGGTTATGGTTAGGGTTAGGGTTAGAGTTAACCCTACCCAAGTGGGTAGGTCATGAGTAAGGGTTAGGGTTATTGATAGGATAAGGCTTAGTTAGTTAACCCTAACTCTACCCAAGTGGGTTTGACATAAGAGGTGGTTAGGGTTAGGGATAGAGTTAACCCTAACACTACCCAAGTGGGTAGGACAAGAGGTATGTCAATAGAGGAGGTAAGGGTTAGGGATAGGGTTAGGGTTAGGGTTAGTGGGTTATGGTTAGGGTTAGTTGGTTAGCTATAGGGTTATGGTTATGGTTAGTGTTAGAGTTAACCCTACCTAAGTGGGTAGGTCATGACGTAAGGGTTAGGGTTAGGGATAGGTTTAGGGTTAACCCTAACCCTACCCAAATGGGTTTGACATAAGGTATATCAATAGAGGAGGTTAGGGTTAGGGTTAGAGTTAACCCTAACACTACCCAAGTGGGTAGGACATGAGATATGTCAATAGAGGAGGTTACGGTTAGGGATTGGGTTAGGGTTAACCCTAACCATACCCAAGTTGGTAGGTTATTAGGTAAGTCAATAGGGGAATGTAAGGGTTAGGGTTAGGGGGTTAGGGTTAGTGGGTTATGGCTAGGGTTAGTGGGTTAGCTTTAGAGTTATGGTTAGGGTTAGGGTTAGAGTTAGGGTTAACCCTAACCATACAAAAGTTGGTAGGTTATGAGGTAAGTCAATAGAGGAGGGTTAGGGTTAGTGGGTTTGGGTTAGGTTAGGGTTAGTGGGTTATGCTTAGGGTTAGTGGGTTAGCTTTAGGTTTATGGTTAGGGTTAGGGTCAGAGTTAACCCTACCCAAGTGGGTAGGTCATGACGTAAGGGTTAGGGTTCGGGATAGGATTAGGGTTAACCCTACCCAAGTGAGTTTGACATAAGGTATATCAATAGTGGAGCTTAGGTTTAGGAATAGCGATAGGGTTAGGGTTAACCCTAACCCTACCCAAGTGGGTTTGACATAAGGTATATCAATAGAGGAGGTTAGGGTTAGAGTTAAAAAAAACAACAACATGGTTATCACCTTTCCAATCAACTGCCACTATTCGCCAGCGAGGAGTGGGCATTGATGTCAAACCTATGTGAGGTATTAAAAAACTTTGATGAATCCACACAGATGGTTAGTGGCGATAACGCTATTATCAGCGTAACCATAGTACTGCAGTGTCTACTCAAACGATCGATGCTCACAATTAAGGAGGATGCTTTGAATCGTCTACTCAGCGCGAATTGGGCCCTGAAGAGGAGGAGGAGCTGGAAACACTTGCCTCTGCTACAGAGGCTAGTACGCATGGAACTTTAATTCCATCTGTTCAGCATGGATGGGCAGAAGAGGAGGAGGAGGATGAGGGTATGGAGTCATCCTGAAGTGGACATTGACGTCTTGCCTGTTGCTACTCTAGCACACATGGCTGACTTTATGTTAGGCTGCCTTTCCCGTGACCCTCGCGATATACACATTTTAGATAACACAGATTACTGGGTGTTCACCCTTCTCGACCCCCGCTACCAAGAGAACTTCTCATCTCTGATTCCTGTGGTGGAGAGGACGAGTAAAACCCTGCAATACCAGAAGGTACTTGACAGATTGATCCAAAATTTTCCATCTGACAATGCGGCCCTGAGAGTCCGTACTTCCTTAGGCAATCGAGGAAGGGAGAAAAGTAGTTCCAACAGAGGCAGGGCAACACTCTCCAAGGCATGGGACACTTTCATGACACCCCGCCAGCACCCTCACCTTGAATCGCGGCCTAGTGCTACAAGCAGGGAAAAGTTTTGGAAGATGGTGAAGGAATACATTGCAGACTGTGTCAGTGTCCTAAATGATCCCTCAGGGCCTTACAACTACTGGGTGTCCAAGCTGGACACGTGGCAGGAACTTGCGCTCTACACCTTGGAGGTGCTGGACTGGCCTGCCGCTAGCATATTGTCTGAGCGTGTATTTAGTGCTTCTGGTGGCATTATAACAGATAAGCGTATCCGCCTGTCCACTGACAATGCTGACAGGTTGACTCAGATAAAAATGAACAAGGCCTGGATTGCCGCTGACTTCTCCACCAGAGGAAAGCTGAGCTGATGAGGAACAAAAAGGCAACTTAAATGCATGCTTTATAATTTACTCAATCCACAAGATTCAGATGCACCCTTTTCCCCGCAAAAAAAGGTATATGTTTAAATCTTGTTTTCTCATCCCCCTCATCCTCTTCCATACAGAATATATATGCCCTCACTACAATGTTTTATGGGGTTCGGCTAGGCTTCAGGCCCTTACCTCCAAAGCTTCATACCGTCTTCTCACCTGTAGGCCATCACTGCAATGTTTTATGGGGTTCACTAGGCTTCAGGCCCTCACCTCCAATGCTTTATACCGTCTGCTCACCTGTAGGCCATCACTGCAATGTTTTATGTGGTCGCTAGGCTTCAGGCCCTCACCTCCAATGCTTTATACCGTCTTCTCACCTGTAGGCCATCACTTCAATGTTTTATGAGGTTCGCTAGTCTTCAGGCCCTCACCTCCAATGCTTCATACCGTCTGCTCACCTGTAGCCCATCACTGCAATGTTTTATGGGGTTCACTAGGCTTCAGGCCCTCACCTCCAATGCTTTATACTGTCTGCTCACCTGTAGCCCATCACTGCAATGTTTTATGGGGTTCACTAGGCTTCAGGCCCTTACCTCCAATGCTTTATACCGTCTACTCACCTGTAGGCCATCACTGCAATGTTTTATGGGGTTCACTAGGCTTCAGGCCCTCACCTCCAATGCTTTATACGGTCTGCTCACCTGTAGGCCATCACTGCAATGTTTTATGGGGTTCTCTAGGCTTCAGGCCCTCACCTCCAATGCTTTATAACGTCTGTTTACCTGTAGGCCATCACTGCAATGTTTTATGGGGTTCTCAAGGCTTCAGTCCCTCACCTCCAATGCTTTGTAACGTCTGCTCACCTGTAGCCCATCACTGCAATGTTTTACGGGGTTCGCTAGGCTTCAGGCCCTCACCTCCAATGCTTCATACCGTCTGCTCACCTGTAGGCCATCACTGCAATGTTTTATGGGGTTCACTAGGCTTCAGGCCCTCACCTCCAATGCTTCATACCGTCTTCTCACCTGTAGGCCATCACTGCAAAGTTTTATGGGGTTCGCTAGGCTTCAGGCCTCCACCTCCAATGCTTTATACCGTCTGCTCTCCTGTAGGCCATCACTGCAATGTTTTATGGGGTTCGCTAGGCTTCAGGCCCTCACCTCCAATGCTTTATACCGTCTGTTTACCTGTAGGCCATCACTGCAATGTTTTATAGGGTTCACTAGGCTTCAGACCCTCACCTCCAATGCTTTATACCGGCTTCTCACCTGTAGGCCATCACTGCAATGATTTATGGGGTTCTCTAGGCTTCAGGCCCTCACCTCCAATGCTTTATACCGGCTTCTCACCTGTAGGCCATCACTGCAATGTTTTAGGGGGTTCACTGGGCTTCAGGCCCTCACCTCCAATGCTTCATACCATCTGCTCACCTGTAGCGCATCACTGCATTGTTTTATGGGGTTCACTAGGTTTCAGGCCCTCACCTCCAATGCTTTATACCGTCTGTTTACCTGTAGGCCATTACTGCAATGTTTTATGGGGTTCGCTAGGCTTCAGGCCCTCACCTCCAATGCTTTATACCGTCTGCTCACCTGTAGGCCATCATTGCAATGTTTTATGGGGTTCACTAGGCTTCAGGCCCTCAACTACAATGCTTTATACGGTCTGCTCACCTGTAGCCCATCACTGCAATGTTTTATGGGGTTCGCTAGGCTTCAGGCCTCCACCTCCAATGCTTTATACCGTCTGCTCTCCTGTAGGCCATCACTGCAAAGTTTTATGGGGTTCGCTAGGCTTCAGGCCCTCACCTCCAATGCTTTATACCGTCTGTTTACCTGTAGGCCATTACTGCAATGTTTTATGGGGTTCGCTAGGCTTCAGGCCCTCACCTCCAATGCTTTATACCGTCTGCTCACCTGTAGGCCATCATTGCAATGTTTTATGGGGTTCGCTAGGCTTCAGGCCCTCAACTACAATGCTTTATAACGTCTGTTTACCTGTAGGTCTGCCGTATAGGTCTGCTCACCTGTAGGCCATCACTGCAATGTTTTATGGGGTTCGCTAAGCTTCAGGCCCTCACCTCCAATGCTTTATAATGTCTGTTTACCTGTAGGCCATCACTGCAATGTTTTATGGGGTTCGCTCGGCTTCAGACCCTCACCTCCAATGCTTCATACCGTCTGCTCACCTGTAGGCCATCACTGCAATGTTTTATGGGGTTCACTAGGCTTCAGGCCCTCAACTACAATGCTTTATACGGTCTGCTCACCTGTAGCCCATCACTGTAATGTTTTATAGGGTTCTCTAGGCTTCAGGCCCTCACCTCCAATGCTTTATAACGTCTGTTTACCTGTAGGCCATCACTGCAATGATTTATGGGGTTCGCTAGGCTTCAGGCCCTCACCTCCAATGCTTTATACCATCTGCTCACCTGTAGGCCATTACTGCAATGATTTATGGGGTTCACTAGGCTTCAGGCCCTCACCTCCAATGCTTTATAACGTCTGTTTACCTGTAGGCCATCACTGCAATGTTTTATGGGGTTCGCTAGGCTTCAGGCCCTCACCTCCAATGCTTTATACTGTCTGCTCACCTGTAGGCCATCACTGCAAAGTTTTATGGGGTTCGCTAGGCTTCAGGCCCTCACCTCCAATGCTTTATACTGTCTGCTCACCTGTAGGCCATCACTGCAATGATTTATGGGGTTCTCTAGGCTTCAAGCCCTCACCTCCAATGCTTTATACCGTCTACTCACCTGTAGGCCATCACTGCAATGATTTATGGGGTTCTCTAGGCTTCAGGCCCTCACCTCCAATGCTTTATACCGTCTGCTCACCTGTAGGCCATCACTGCAATGTTTTATGGGGTTCACTAGGCTTAAGGCCCTCACCTCCAATGCTTTGTAACGTCTGCACATCTGTAGGCCATCACTGCAATGTTTTATGAGGTTCGCTAGGCTTCAGGCCCTCATCTCTAATGTTTTATACCGTCTGCTCACCTGTAGGCCATCACTGCAAAGTTTTATGGGGTTCGCTAGACTTCAGGCTCTCACCTCCAATGCTTTGTAAGGTCTGCTCACCTGTAGCCCATCACTGCAATGTTTTATAGGGTTCTCTAGGCTTCAGGCCCTCACCTCCAATGCTTTATACCGTCTTCTCATGTGTAGGCCATCACTGCAATGTTTTAGGGGGTTCACTAGGATTCAGACCCTCACCTCCAATGCTATATACCGTCTTCTCACCTGTAGGCCATCACTGCAATGTTTTATGGGGTTCGCTAGGCTTCAGGCCCTCACCTCCAATGCTTTATACCGTCTGTTTACCTGTAGGCCATCACTGCAATGTTTTATGGGGTTCACTAGGTTTCAGGCCCTCACCTCCAATGCTTTATACCGTCTGTTTAGCTGTAGACCATCACTGCAATGTTTTATGGGGTTCGCTAGGCTTCAGGCCTTCACCTCCAATGCTTTGTAAGGTCGGCTCACCTGTAGCCCATCACTGCAATGTTTTATGGGGTTCGCTAGGCTTCAGGCCCTCACCTCCAATGCTTTGTAAGGTCTTCTCACCTGTAGGCCATCACTGCAATGATTTGTGGGTTTCACTAGGCTTCAGGCCTCCACCTCCAATGCTTTATACCGTCTGCTCTCCTGTAGGCCATCACTGCAATGATTGATGGGGTTCTCTAGGCTTCAGGCCCTCACCTCCAATGCTTTGTAATGACTTCTCACCTGTAGGCCATTACTGCAATGTTTTATGGGGTTCTCTAGGCTTCAGGCCCTCACCTCCAATACTTCATACCGTCTGCTCACCTATAACCCATCACTGCAATGTTTTATGGGGTTCTCTAGGCTTCAGGCCCTCACCTCCAATACTTTATACCGTCTGCTCACCTGTAGCCCATCACTACAATGTTTTATGGAGTTAGCTAGGCTTCAGGCCCTCACCTCCAATGCTTTATACCGTCTGCTCACCTGTAGGCCATCACTGCAATGTTTTATGGGGTTCTCTAGGCTTCAGGCCCTCACCTCCAATGCTTTATACCGTCTACTCACCTGTAGGCCATCACTGTAATGATTTATGGGGTTCACTAGGTTTCAAGCCCTCACCTCCAATGCTTTATACCGTCTGCCCACTTGTAGGCCATCACTGCAATGTTTTGTGGGGTTCACTAGGCTTCAGACCCTCACCTCCAATGCTTTATACCGTCTTCTCACCTGTAGCCCATCACTGCAATGTTTTATGGGGTTCGCTAGGCTTCAGGCCCTCACCTCCAATGCTTTATACTGTCTGCTCACCTGTAGCCCATCACTGCAATGTTTTATGGGGTTCACTAGGCTTCAGGCCCTCACCTCCAATGCTTCATACCGTCTTCTCACTTGTAGGCCATCACTGCAATGTTTTATGGGGTTCGCTAGGCTTCAGGCCCTCACCTCCAATGCTTTATACGGTCTGCTCACCTGTAGGCCATCACTGCAATGTTTTATGGGGTTCTCTAGGCTTCAGGCCCTCACCTCCAATGCTTTATAACGTCTGTTTACCTGTAGGCCATCACTGCAATGTTTTATGGGGTTCTCTAGGCTTCAGGCCCTCACCTCCAATGCTTTGTAACGTCTGCTCACCTGTAGCCCATCACTGCAATGTTTTACGGGGTTCGCTAGGCTTCAGGCCCTCACCTCCAATGCATTATACCGTCTGCTCACCTGTAGGCCATCACTGCAATGTTTTATGGGGTTCACTAGGCTTCAGGCCCTCACCTCCAATGCTTCATACCGTCTTCTCACCTGTAGGCCATCACTGCAAAGTTTTATGGGGTTCGCTAGGCTTCAGGCCTCCACCTCCAATGCTTTATACTGTCTGCTCTCCTGTAGGCCATCACTGCAAAGTTTTATGGGGTTCGCTAGGCTTCAGGCCCTCACCTCCAATGCTTTATACCATCTGTTTACCTGTAGGCCATCACTGCAATGTTTTATAGGGTTCACTAGGCTTCAGACCCTCCCCTCCAATGCTTTATACCGGCTTCTCACCTGTAGGCCATCACTGCAATTATTTATGGGGTTCTCTAGGCTTCAGGCCCTCACCTCCAATGCTTTATACCGGCTTCTCACCTGTAGGCCATCACTGCAATGTTTTAGGGGGTTCACTGGGCTTCAGGCCCTCACCTCCAATGCTTCATACCATCTGCTCACCTGTAGCGCATCACTGCATTGTTTTATGGGGTTCACTAGGTTTCAGGCCCTCACCTCCAATGCTTTATACCGTCTGTTTACCTGTAGGCCATCACTGCAATGTTTTATAGGGTTCTCTAGGCTTCAGGCCCTCACCTCCAATGCGTAATACCGTCTGTTTACCTGTAGGCCATTACTGCAATGTTTTATGGGGTTCGCTAGGCTTCAGGCCCTCACCTCCAATGCTTTATACCGTCTGCTCACCTGTAGGCCATCACTGCAATGTTTTATAGGGTTCTCTAGGCTTCAGGCCCTCACCTCCAATGCTTTATACTGTCTGCTCACCTGTAGGCCATCACTGCAATGTTTTATGGGGTTCGCTAGGCTTCAGGCCCTCAACTACAATGCTTTATAACGTCTGTTTACCTGTAGGTCTGCCGTATAGGTCTGCTCACCTGTAGGCCATCACTGCAATGTTTTATGGGGTTCGCTAAGCTTCAGACCCTCACCTCCAATGCTTTATAATGTCTGTTTACCTGTAGGCCATCACTGCAATGTTTTATGGGGTTCGCTCGGCTTCAGACCCTCACCTCCAATGCTTCATACCGTCTGCTCACCTGTAGGCCATCACTGCAATGTTTTATGGGGTTCACTAGGCTTCAGGCCCTCAACTACAATGCTTTATACGGTCTGCTCACCTGTAGCCCATCACTGCAATGTTTTATGGGGTTCTCTAAGCTTCAGACCCTCACCTCCAATGCTTTATAACGTCTGTTTACCTGTAGGCCATCACTGCAATGTTTTATGGGGTTCGCTAGGCTTCAGGCCCTCACCTCCAATGCTTTATACTGTCTGCTCACCTGTAGGCCATCACTGCAAAGTTTTATGTGGTTCGCTAGGCTTCAGGCCCTCACCTCCAATGCTTTATACTGTCTGCTCTCCTGTAGGCCATCACTGCAAAGTTTTATGGGGTTCACTAGGCTTCAGACCCTCCCCTCCAATGCTTTATATTGTCTGCTCACCTGTAGGCCATCACTGCAATGATTTATGGGGTTCTCTAGGCTTCAAGCCCTCACCTCCAATGCTTTATACCGTCTACTCACCTGTAGGCCATCACTGCAATGATTTATGGGGTTCTCTAGGCTTCAGGCGCTCACCTCCAATGCTTTATACCGTCTGCTCACCTGTAGGCCATCACTGCAATGTTTTATGGGGTTCACTAGGCTTAAGGCCCTCACCTCCAATGCTTTGTAACGTCTGCACATCTGTAGGCCATCACTGCAATGTTTTATGGGGTTCGCTAGGCTTCAGGCCCTCATCTCTAATGTTTTATACCGTCTTCTCACCTGTAGGCCATCACTGCAAAGTTTTATGGGGTTCGCTAGACTTCAGGCCCTCACCTCCAATGCTTTGTAAGGTCTGCTCACCTGTAGCCCATCACTGCAATGTTTTATAGGGTTCTCTAGGCTTCAGGCCCTCACCTCCAATGCTTTATACCGTCTTCTCATGTGTAGGCCATCACTGCAATGTTTTAGGGGGTTCACTAGGATTCAGGCCCTCACCTCCAATGCTATATACCGTCTTCTCACCTGTAGGCCATCACTGCAATGTTTTATGGGGTTCGCTAGGCTTCAGGCCTCCACCTCCAATGCTTTATACCGTCTGCTCACCTGTAGGCCATCACTGCAATGTTTTATGGGGTTCGCTAGGCTTCAGGCCCTCACCTCCAATGCTTTATACCGTCTGTTTACCTGTAGACCATCACTGCAATGTTTTATGGGGTTCGCTAGGCTTCAGGCCTTCACCTCCAATGCTTTGTAAGGTCGGCTCACCTGTAGCCCATCACTGCAATGTTTTATGGGGTTCGCTAGGCTTCAGGCCCTCACCTCCAATGCTTTGTAAGGTCTTCTCACCTGTAGGCCATCACTGCAATGATTTGTGGGTTTCACTAGGCTTCAGGCCCTCACCTCCAATGCTTTGTAATGACTTCTCACCTGTAGGCCATCACTGCAATGTTTTATGGGGTTCTCTAGGCTTCAGGCCCTCAACTCCAATGTTTTATACGGTCTGCTCACCTTTAGGCCATCACTGTAATGATTTATGGGGTTCTCTAGGCTTCAGGCCCTCACCTCCAATGCTTTATACCGTCTACTCACCTGTAGGCCATCACTGTAATGTTTTATGGGGTTCTCTAGGTTTCAAGCCCTCACCTCCAATGCTTTATACCGTCTGCCCACCTGTAGGCCATCACTGCAATGTTTTGTGGGGTTCACTAGGCTTCAGACCCTCACCTCCAATGCTTTATACCGTCTTCTCACCTGTAGGCCATCACTGCAATGATTTATGGGTTTCACTAGGCTTCAGGCCCTCACCTCCAATGCTTTATACCGTCTGCTCACCTGTAGGCCATCACTGCAATGATTTATGGGTTTCACTAGGCTTCAGGCCCTCACCTCCAATGCTTTATACCGTCTGCTCACCTGTAGGCCATCACTGCAATGTTTTATGGGGTTCTCTAGGCTTCAGGCCCTCACCTACAATGCTTTATAAGGTCTGCTCACCTGTAGGCCATCACTGCAATGATTGATGGGGTTCTCTAGGCTTCAGGCCCTCACCTCTAATGCTTTATACCGTATGCTCACCTGTAGGCCATCACTGCAAAGTTTTATGGGGTTCACTAGGCTTCAGACCCTCCCCTCCAATGCTTTATACCGGCTTCTCACCTGTAGGACATTACTGCAATGATTTATGGGGTTCACTAGGCTTCAGGCCCTCACCTCCAATGATTTATACCGTCTGCTCACCTGTAGGCCATCACTGCAATGATTTATGGGGTTCACTAGGCTTCAGGCCCTCACCTCCAATGCTTTATACCGTCTGCTCACCTGTAGGCCATCACTGCAATGATTTATGGGGTTCACTAGGCTTCAGGCCCTCACCTCCAATGCAGTATACCGTCTGCTCACCTGTAGGCCATCACTGCAGTTTTATGGGGTTCACTAGGCTTCAGGCCCTCACCTCCAATGCTTTATACCGTCTGCCCACCTGTAGGCCATCACTGCAATGTTTTATGTGGTTCTCTAGCCTTCAGGCCCTCACCTCCAATGCTTCATACCGTCTGCTCACCTGTAGGCCATCACTGCAATGTTTTATGGGGTTCGCTAGGCTTCAGGCCCTCACCTCCAATGCTTCATACCGTCTGCTCACCTGTAGGCCATCACTGCAATGTTTTATGGGGTTCACTAGGCTTCAGGCCCTCACCTCCAATGCTTCATACCGTCTGCTCACCTGTAGGCCATCACTGCAATGTTTTATGGGGTTCACTAGGCTTCAGGCCCTCACCTTCAATGCAGTATACCGTCTGCTCACCTGTAGCCCATTACTGCAATGTTTTATGGGGATCATTAAGCTTCAAACCCTCACCCGCAATGCTTTATAAGGTCTGCTCACCTGTAGGCCATCACTGCAATGTTTTATGGGGTTCACTAGGCTTCAGGCCTCCACCTCCAATGCTTTATACTGTCTGCTCACCTGTAGCCCATCACTGCAATGTTTTATGGGGTTCTCTAGGCTTCAGGCCCTCACCTCCAATGCTTTATACCGTCTGCCCACCTGTAGGCCATCACTGCAATGTTTTATGGGGTTCTCTAGGCTTCAGGCCCTCACCTCCAATGCTTTATGCGGTCTGCTCTCCTGTAGGCCATCACTGCAATGATTTATGGGGTTCACTAGGCTTCAGGCCCTCACCTCCAATGCTTTATACCGTCTGCTCACCTGTAGCCCATCACTGCAATGTTTTATGGGGTTCTCTAGGCTTCAGGCCCTCACCTCCAATACTTTATACTGTCTTCTCACCTGTAGGCCATCACTGCAATGTTTTGTGGGGTTCACTAGGCTTCAGGCCCTCACCTCCAATGCTTTATACCGTCTGCTCACCTGTAGGCCATCACTGCAATGATTTATGGGGTTCGCTAGGCTTCAGGCCCTCACCTCCAATGCTTTATACGGTCTGCTCACCTGTAGCCCATCACTGCAATGTTTTATGGGGTTCGCTAGGCTTCAGGCCCTCACCGCCAATGCTTTATACCGTCTGCTCATCTGTAGCCCATCACTGCAATGTTTTATGGGGTTCACTAGGCTTCAGGCCCTCACCTCCAATGCATTATACCGTCTGCTCACTTGTAGGCCATCACTGCAATGTTTTATGGGGTTCGCTCGGCTTCAGGTCCTCATCTCCAATGAGTGCAGCAGTGCACCTGAACAATTGTGGCACCATGTGAATGAGGCCCTGTTTTATGTGATATACAGGCTGTATCGGAGTGCTTCTTCCTTGTAATTTTTGTCAGCATTTGCACTGTATATACAATTGAAAATACAGGAAAGAATGTTTCCTAACAATTTTACCTCTAAAAAAATTTTTTTTTTTTTGAGTGGGCGGGATTTTGTCGCTATGTAAAAGTGGCGTACAATATTGTCCTAAGGCTCCTTTGCCCAGGGGGAGCTCCAGGGAAGTGGGAGAGAGAAGGAGGCACCCGTGGCTTGGTCGTCTAAAGGCGGAGAAGTGTTAGCAGCTGCTATAAATCGAGGCTGGCAGCACCAAATCCCTTCCATTTCTGTGTTCGAGAGCCCTAACCCACTAACCCTGTGAAAAAGCAGAGTGGACCCAGCATGCATCTGGAGCCTGCACTTCATGAATTTTATGGTGGCCATTTTGGCACATAACAGGTAGTATTTAGTGTTTAGAGTTGAGTGAACCAGAACTATTAAGTTCGGGTTCGTACCGAACTTTATTGTTTTTCGAACCCGGAACCGAACATTTCCCTAAAAGTTCGGGTTCGTTGTTCGGCAATTTATTTGCGTTTTTTGAAAGGCTGCAGGGCAGCCAATCAAGAAGCGTTTCACTACTTTGCCCCAAGAAGCCATCACAGCGAAGCCTACTATTGGCATGGCTGTGATTGGCCAAGTGCACAATGTGACCCAGCCTCCATATAAGCTGAAGTCACGTAGCGCCGCACGTCACACTGCTGCTCTTAGTGTAGGGATAGGATGCTGCTGCTGCTGCTGTTAAGGGAGAGATTAGGGATGAAATCTGTTGAATTTGGTGGTGTTAAATATTCAAAATACAGCAATTATTGAGGGTGCTATACTACATATTTGTACCCAGCCCTGAGCCCAGTGATACTGCAAAATAATTTTTAATACATCAGTTACTGAGGTGGGGGTCAGTGGCCATTTTAGGAACTGCAGTGTCCTTGGAACTGTATGTGACCTGCGTGTGTGCCAGCCTGCCAGGGACATCGGGTCTAGTTATTTTCTGGTAGCTCAGTGAAGGAAAAACCTGATAGTGCCAGGTGGCACTTTGGAGGGTGACAGGAGGGTGCTGGGGGAAGTCTGGGCTGCTGGGCGTCTAAAGATAGCTGCTGCTCTCTCCACGGCTCCCGTGGAAAGAATGGAGGAGGAGAGGAGAGCAGGGGGAGTTAAACCCTGCCCGCGCAGCCAATAGAAATCGATCCTGTGAGGTGATGTCACCATCACCTCACAGGATCTAAGCATGGTGAATGGTGGTGTATTATCACACCACCGATCACCATCCTATTCCGGGTTATCGGGTCAACAGAGACCTGAATAACCCGGAAACGCAGCAAACTGCAGGCACTCTGTTCCGATCACCCCGAACTGCGCGGCCGTGATCGTAAATACTGAGGACGTAACGGTACGTCCTGTGTCCTTAAGTACCAGGACATCAGGGCGTACCGGTACGTCCTATGTCTGTAAGAGGTTAAACTATGACAGCTCCATGGCTGGAGTAGTAGAAGACCATTTTCCACGCCATAAATACCATAATATGGCGTGAAAAATGACGAATCAGATGGGCTGGACGGCCCTCCATCAAGCCCCCCCACCCTTTTTTCACCTCGGAAAAGTGGCATAAGTGGGGAAAAGTCACAGATTTGGATGCAAAACCCCTTTGCGACCAAATCTGCAACTAATTTACACCAAAAAGTGGCGTACTATCCATCATAAATGACCCCCATAAAGTCTAAACAGGGAGGTACATGGTCTTAAGCAATTCCATACTTTCCAATCCCTTCATGTTATATCAGTTTCATGAACGTATACGTCTGGATAACGGGGTTCTCTACACGGGGAACGTACAGTTCTGGATAACGGGGGTCTGTACACAGGGAACATACATGTCTGAATTACAGGGTTTGTACACGGGGAACATACATGTCTGCATTACAGGGTTTGTATACGGGGAACGTATAGGCCTGGATAAAGGGGTTTGTATACGGGGAACGTATAGGCCTGGATAAGGGGGTTTGTATACGGGGGAACGTATAGGCCTGGATAAGGGGGTTTGTATACGGGGGAGCGTATAGGCCTGGATAAGGGGTTTGTATACGGGGAGCGTTATAGGCCTGGATAAGGGGGTTTGTATACGGGGAGCATTATAGGCCTGGATAAGGGGGTTTGTATACGGGGGAACGTATAGGCCTGGATAACGGGGTTTGTATACGGGGAACGTATAGGCCTGGATAAAGGGGTTTGTATACGGGGGAACATATAGGCCTGGATAAGGGGGTTTGTATACGGGTGAGCGTATAGGCCTGGATAAAGGGGTTTGTATACAGGGAATGTATAGGCCTGGATAAGTGGGTTTGTATACGGGGAACGTATAGGCCTGGATAAAGGGGTTTGTATACGGGGAACGAATAGGCCTGGATAAAGGGGTTTGTATACAGGAGCATTATAGGCCTGGATAAAGGGGTATGTATCACGGGAGCATAGGCCTGGATAAAGGGGTTTGTATACGGGGAGCGTATAGGCCTGGATAAAGGGGTTTGTATACGGGGGAACATATAGGCCTGGATAAAGGGGTTTGTATACGGGGGAACATATAGGCCTGGATAAGGGGGTTTGTATACGGGGGAACGTATAGGCCTGGATAAAGGGGTTTGTATACAGGGAACGTATAGGCCTGGATAAAGGGGTTTGTATACGGGGAACGTATAGGCCTGGATAAAGGGGTTTGTATACGGGGGAACATATAGGCCTGGATAAGGGGGTTTGTATACGGGTGAACGTATAGGGGTGGATAAAGGGGTTTGTATACAGGGAACGTATAGGCCTGGATAAGTGGGTTTGTATACAGGGAACGTATAGGCCTGGATAAAGGGGTTTGTATACGGGGAACGAATAGGCCTGGATAAAGGGGTTTGTATACGGGGAACGAATAGGCCTAGATAAAGGGGTTTGTATACGGGGAACGTATAGGCCTGGATAAAGGGGTTTGTATACGGGGAACGTATAGGCCTGGATAAGGAGGTTTGTATACGGGGAACGTATAGGCCTGGATAAAGGGGTTTGTATACGGGGAACGTATAGGCCTGGATAAAGGGGTTTGTATACGGGGAACGTATAGGCCTGGATAAAGGGGTTTGTATACAGGGAACGTATAGGCCTGGATAAAGGGGTTTGTATACGGGGAACGTATAGGCCTGGATAAAGGGGTTTGTATACGGGGAACGTATAGGCCTGGATAAAGGGGTTTGTATACGGGGAACGTATAGGCCTGGATAAAGGGGTTTGTATACGGGGAACGTATAGGCCTGGATAAAGGGGTTTGTATACGGGGGAACATATAGGCCTGGATAAGGGGGTTTGTATACGGGTGAACGTATAGGCCTGGATAAAGGGGTTTGTATACAGGGAACGTATAGGCCTGGATAACGACAGTCTCTCCTTACCGGCTGTCAGGGAATTGCCTTTTAAAACCAGGTTCCACCATGTTAATTTCTCTGAATAACTGTTATAACCACATGGCAATAAATCACTGAAGCTATACGCATTCAGAGTCTTAACAGCTGTCCACCGACGGCCCCCCATCCAGAGCCGAGAGGATCTGCGAGAAGAATTGCAGAAAATCCCCAAATCCAGGTGTAAACCTTGTGGCCCCATCCCCAAAAACACTGTAGGCTGGAGTCAATGCTAAGGGCGTCTACAGAGTGAAGGGGCCGACTTAGGACCAACATTCTTAGGGTTTGTTCTTGTGTGACAACCTCCAAACATCCACCTACTTCATGTACATGTGAACATGAATATCGAACGTATTCTGACCTTTCATCCGTTGTCCCATTATTCTGTCCCTGATCAGAAGATACGTTTTCATCAATCACCTGCAGATCTGTTTACTAGCAAAATTATTCTCCAATAGCCAAGCTATTTCATCTCTTAACTCTTTGCTGAACTTTAAAGTGTCCCACTGAGACAAGATGGCAGCCCAACAGGTCGTATCCTACATATGGGAGGCTCCCAGAATCATGATGATGGTGGTGTGTAATATTAGAATACAGAGGCGCCACACCCTTGTGATCCAGGCGGTTCCCTCAGATGTGCACTGCTTGGCACAAAGTGAAGAGCTTTATAAAGCTGGTACCGTTTTCTGTATACAGCTCCTATGCAGATCTCATCCACTGGTAGAAACTGGAACAACCTGCTGTTACCTGTACTGTAGCTTCACGTAAAGAGCCAGGAGCGGCCTCCAGCTATACAAAGGCCTAGAAAAGGGTTATTTGCAGAAGATTTATTCCTTTATCTTTGAAACCAAAAATATAAAAAGAAAAAGTAAAAGAAGGGCAAAGAAATGAATGCGACAAACATCCCATCTCATCAATGTGCTCAGACTTTTGGTTGTGTTTTTTCACACCGGTTTCAATCCTCATTTATCAGGATGAGCCTTTACAGGAATACCTGGCTGCTAACCTCAGCAATTGCCTGATGAATGAGCAAACGCGTCCTTCAGCCGGCACCAAAAACGATTGCTTCTGTGCAGCAGATTGTGATGTGAAGAGCAATCTGCTGCCCCGGAGCAATGATTTGGGGACTAGCAATGACTGCAGCAACTGCTTGTCCCCATACAGCGGAGGTGACTGCTGCAGGTAATCATGGCCCATAGGTCTGTGTCAGAAAACCTTTAGTACCGAATGAAAAAAAGTGTTTTTTTTCCTAAAACTGTGATTTCATGAGGACACAAAGTCTGAGTGATCGGTGAGTGCGGCTGATAAGAGTCTGTAGATTGCAGGACCTCAGGCTTTTCTCTGGGAGAGTCCGTCACTCAAGGACTGGAGCTCAACAGCTTGCATCAAGAATCAAAGCCTTTATTCTGGGACTCACGAGCCAAGTAACAGGCCGGCTGAGACTACAGCTTCTTAGTTGCCTTGGATTTCTTCTGATGAGACTTGAATTTCTTCCGGGAGGATCCATTTTGTTTCTGCAGAAATAGTTTTACATTTATGATTTAGCAGCAGCCACAAAATGAGGCAAACATTAACCGCAGCCGTCTAACGGCCGTCCCAACATCCGGAGCCGCCGGCAGATGGCAATGTAGCCCAACCAGGTTACAGCTAGCATATCCAGTCGTACGGCAGTAAGCTAGTGGTAAAGACATTTACTAGTGTGAGGGCACACTGAACCGCAGCACAAAAAGACCGAGGTTTACAAACATTTTCTGAACCTTCACTTAAAGGGGCTCTCTGGGCTTTTACTACTGATGACCTGTCCTCAGGATCGTACAACTTCAGAACAAGGGGGTCAGTCAGCACAGCCCAATGTGCAGGTGCCAGAAACACAGACATTCGGGTGCTATTGCTACGCCTATATTGCAAACTAGAGATTCTTGGCAAATACATCTTGTACTAAATTATTTGGGCCCATTTGCCAAACGTCAAGGCAATCTCTATCAACCGGGAACCTAACACTAAATACCACCTGTAATGTGTCATAATGGCCACCAAAAAATTCAGGGATGCACGTACCAACATGCATGCTGAGCCTTGACGTTTAGCAGACTGGCCCAAATAATTTTGTACAAAATGTATTTGCCAAGAATCTCTAATTTGCAAAATAAGCGCAGCATTAGCACCAGAATGTTTTCTAGAATTAAGGCATTATTGTACTTTGTGTCTGCAGAGGGCGGCTGCATTGTCCTTTGTTTCTCTCTGTCCTCAGGATAGCTGTGTGAGCAGACTGCGTGCGCAGTGGGCGCGCGCGGCTTCCCTTCTCTCACAGTCCGCTGCTGCGGTCTATGGTCTGTCTATCTTTTACAAACTGCAATTTCACTGAACTATTCAGATTTGTAAGGCTGCCTGTCATGGAGTGTGGTTCTCGAGCCTCTGCCTTATGTAATTTTGATGCACAGCTGCCTGGAGAACAGGCACATTAAGGGTCTCTGCTGTATGTAACTGCACAGGCACTGCTCCATCAGCATCAGTCTCTGCTGTATGTAACTGCACAGGCACTGCTCCATCAGCATCAGTCTCTGCTGTATGTAACTGCACAGGTACTGCTCCAGCAGCATCGCAGCCTCTGCTGTATGTAACTGCGCAGGCACTGCTCAAGCAGCATCAGTCTCTGCTGTATGTAACTGCACAGGCACTGCTCCAGCAGCATCAGTCTCTGCTCTATGTAACTGCACAGGCACTGCTCCAGCAGCATCAGTCTCTGCTGTATGTAACTGCACAGGCACTGCTCCATCAGCATCAGTCTCTGCTGTATGTAACTGCACAGGCACTGCTCCAGCAGCAGCAGTCTCTGCTGTATGCAACTGCACAGGCACTGCTCCAGCAGCAGCAGTCTCTGCTGTATGCAACTGCACAGGCACTGCTCCAGCAGCATTAGTCTCTGCTGTATGTAACTGCACAGGCACTGCTCCAGCAGCATCGCAGCCTCTGCTGTATGTAACTGCACAGGTACTGCTCCAGCAGCATCGCAGCCTCTGCTGTATGTAACTGCACAGGTACTGCTCCAGCAGCATCAGTCTCTGCTGTATGTAACTGCACAGGCACTGCTCCAGCAGCTTCGCAGCCTCTGCTGTATGTAACTGCGCAGGCACTGCTCCAGCAGCATCGCAGCCTCTGCTGTATGTAACTGCACAGGCACTGCTCCAGCAGCATCGCAGCCTCTGCTGTATGTAACTGCACAGGCACTGCTCCAGCAGCATCGCAGCCTCTGCTGTATGTAACTGCGCAGGCACTGCTCCAGCAGCATCGCAGCCTCTGCTGTATGTAACTGCACAGGCACTGCTCCAGCAGCATCGCAGCCTCTGCTGTATGTAACTGCACAGGCACTGCTCCAGCAGCATCGCAGCCTCTGCTGTATGTAACTGCGCAGGCACTGCTCCAGCAGCATCAGTCTCTGCTCTATGTAACTGCACAGGCACTGCTCCAGCAGCATCAGGGCCTCTGTGCTTGTGCTGCTACTTGGAGAGGTCCGGCCTTGTAAAACGGGAGGGGGAGCCTTGATCAGCAGGGACCAACCCAAGCCCTTAGCTGCTCAAGAACAGTTTGATGAAGAAATTGATGCCCAGCCTCTTCTGGTAATTCATCAGTCAAAATATATAGCAACCACGAGTGCGCTGTATTTCCGTCTGTACCAATGAGTGTGAACAGATCGCACTGCGGAAAGTTCTGGAAACCTCTAGCTACTCTGCGTCTGCTGGAGCTGCTCCGGTGTACAGGACACTCGGCCGGGAGGATCGGCTTTTTGTGCGGCAGTTTTTATGAGCTTTGCCCGTTTTGTTGTGTGTATAGCCCAAACCGCCGCAGCACAACGGGGGAGATATTTCATCCACTTTACTGTCCTCCCGCTGAGACTGGACGTTTTGGCACCCGACGCATCTTATTGTCCAGTTCCGGCAGAGCCCGATTGAGATGTCAGGGGTTAAAAGACGGGAGCAAGAGACCCCACGGAGAGAGGTCCTGTCTAGAGTCTTGTAGGCAGATCTGGGGAGCACTCTAAAGGGACATGCATCTCTTGCGGTGACCTCTAAGAGGAGAATATCTGGAGGCTGGCTGCCGCTGCCACCAGTTGGACTGTATCTTCCGCTCTACTGGATTAGAGACTACGCCGCGGCACGGACACTCCTCCCTGTGGCTGGCCAGCCATTAGTTATTATACCTGCAGTGAACGTGGTTGAGGCTGCCCCCACATGGCTCGCTCTGGCGATTTACCCCACGACAGGACGGGGATCTGAGCTTTACATTCTGCTGCAGGGTGAAATAGGCAGTGGAACTTAAACGGAAGAGACCGCTGATCTGATACTCTGCAGCAGTCTCTTCTTCTGCAGGGGCTCTGTACTGAAAATGGCGCAGAAAATCCGCAAAATGGGATATGAGACAAGTGACCGGAATGAGACAGAGCAACACCAACTGGACATGGGTGGCAGTGTTTCTGACCCTGAGCAATCCCATTACAGTGAGAAGACCAGTGCTGGACCGGACCAGAACCGCCCCCAGTGCACCCACCTGCAGTCTTTTCCTTGGGTGGCTGCACTTGGTTTCCTCTACTTCCATCTCGTCATCATTGGTTTTCTCCTCCGGAGCTGCGCTCTTCTTAGAAAACATATGAGCTGTAGAGACACGAAAGATCCAAAAGCTGTAGAGCAGAGATCAGCAACCTCCGGCTGTTCAGAAACTACAACTCCCAGAATGCTTCATTCACTTCTATGGGAGCAGCCAAGCATGTTTGCATGCTGGGAGTTGTAGTTGCACAGCAGCTGGAGTGCGTAATAAATACTGTCTACTGCCTGCACGCTGATGTGGGCGCTGTTCACACAGACGCTGCTCCTGGACATTTAGCAGCTGCATGCCACAAGGGTTAAACGGTTTGCATCAAGTATTGAGCTGCATCGGCAGGATAGTCTGAGAGGGGATCCCTATGAGGAGGGGGACCCTTTGTCTCCCTGTGGAGGTTAACCCTGCGCTGAGCCGCACCATTCACCTCTCTAGGACTGCCGGACATGGCCGAGCGCCGCTTCTCTTCGCCAGTCCACTAGAGATGATGGGAGTAGTAGTGAGCACGCTCACTACTTCTTTCACAAAAAACAGAACTCCACTTCTCACGATCTGTGAAGGACCCGGTGATCAGATGGATTGGGGAGAAGTTTAAAACATGGGGAAAAAAGTTCAAAGGGTACAACTTGTTTTTTTACAATTTTCTTTTAAACGGTTGTAAATGTATTTCTGTAATTCAGGTGAAGAGGTCTGCCCGCCGCTTTAATAGTGCCATGCATGCCCACTGTGCCAACGATTCTGCCGTTCCTGTATTATTCCTGCTAGAAGTTAGGAATGTTGGGGGTGTGTCCCTGCAAAGACTCACTCTATCCAGTCAGTGCTGCCATTGTTGGACTGTACACCCCCCCCCAACTGGTTACCCCCCTCTGTACCCTTTCTGCAGACTGCAAGGGGGGGGGGGGGGGGGATCAGGAGCGACGCGGGTGTCGGCATAAGTATAATTTGTAGGAGGGGCAGGTTTTAGACTTTGGATAACCCCTTTAATTCTGCTGTTTTCCAAAGTCCTGGATTGTGCCGCTTCTTAAAGTCATCATTCTGGCGGAGCACGGATTACTGGCTGCCCCTGCCTGCACCCGCTCCTCTGTTCTCTATAGCACACTGATACAGGCAGGGGCAGCCTGCCTACACACCTGGGGCAGCTCCCCCCCCCCCAGAGTACAGGGACCCACACCCGGGGCAGGACTCCCACTCCCCAGAGTACAGGGACCCACACCTGGGGCAGGACTCCCACCCCCCAGAGCACAGGGACCCACACCTGGGGCAGCGCCCCCCCAGAGCACAGGGTACAGTCATCATTCTGGTGGAGTACGGATTACTGGCTGCCCCTGCCTGCACCCGCTCCCCCGTTCTCTATAGCACACTGATACAGGCAGGGGCAGCCTGCCTACACACCTGGGGCAGCTCCCCCCCCCCCCAGAGTACAGGGACCCACACCCGGGGCAGGACTCCCACCCCCCAGAGCACAGGGACCCACACCTGGGGCAGCGCCCCCCCAGAGCACAGGGTACAGTCATCATTCTGGTGGAGTACGGATTACTGGCTGCCCCTGCCTGCACCCGCTCCCCCGTTCTCTATAGCACACTGATACAGGCAGGGGCAGCCAGTAATCCGTGCTCCACCAGAATGAGGACTTTAAGAAGCGGCACAATCCAGGACTTTGGGTCCTTTAAATGGAAAACGGCATAAGTAATCAATAACGTGCATTACAAAAATGATTTTGGGGCCAATCGGAAGTTTAAAAGAAAACTGTAAAAAACAAACGTAGTTACTCTAATGTGCGAAAGACTCATGCATATGTGATGAAAAGCAGGGGGCTGTGCCCCCCCGGTGCCCCCAGTAAGGCGATCCCTCTCATACCTGGGTACAGGTCGCTCATGCTGTCCCCCGAGTCACTGTCCTCAGATCGGCTGTCCTTAGTCCCCCACACTTGGCCTCCTTCACCTTCTGCTCGCTCTTCCTCCAGGGGGCGCCGCTTCTTTTTGTTTTCTAAACAAGCAGGAACGTACTCCACCCCTCGCTTCTGGCAATCCTCATCTGACGAAGAATTAGGGAGCAGCACTCAGATCCGCAGTACAGTGCCGTCTCCAGACCCCGCACCGTCACAGGGACCCTCACCCGGGGCAGGACTCCCCCCTCCCCCCCAGAGTACAGGGACCCACACCCGGGGCAGGACTCCCCCAGAGTACAGGGTGGACTTACACATGCGCAGCGCCCTGAGATAGCGCTTCCCTTGGACATGACGCAGAACGTGCTCCGGGACTTTGTTGATGTGACGAAGGGTTAATTTGCAGAACAGCTGTTTTCTACGGAAAAACAGAGGCAGAGTCAACGAGAGGCGCAGAGCGCTGGCGCTGCCCCCGCCGCCCAGAGCCCCCGCCGCTCACCCGTTCTTGGTGCTGGGAGTAATGTGCGGCTCATAGCTGCTGTAGTCGAAGGTCTGCGGGTGGCCCCTCAGCCGCTGGTACTTCCGGCCCTCCGTGAAGCTCTGTAGATCCGGGAGGCGGCACGGCAGCTCGTGGCCGGTCACCGTGAAGCGGACCTGGAAGACACGGAAGTCACTAGGGGCCCCGCAGAGCAGAGGGCGAGACGCGGGGCCCCGCAGAGCAAAGGGAATAGATGGGGCCCCGCAGAGCAAAGGGAGAGATGGGGCCCCGCAGAGCAAAGGGGAGAGATGGGGCCCCGCAGAGCAAAGGGGAGAGATGGGGCCCCGCAGAGCAAAGGGGAGAGATGGGGCCTCGCAGAGCAAAGGGGAGAGATGGGTCACAGGCACCTTATTCCCGGGGATCAGCTGCAGTGCCGGATGAAGCTGTAAGAATTGCCGCACCTCCTCGGGCAGCTCGTCCATGTTCTCACCACGTGCTGCAGCAGCAACCCCGGAACCAGACGAGGAGGAGACCGCTGGGGGCCGCCATTTTACCAGTGACATCCAGCCTTCCGCTTTCTAGCGTCCGAGTCTTCCGGGCTTCCGTCCACTCAATGCTTTTGCTTCCCATATAACACTTTGACCCGTGGTATCTCCCTACTTCATGCGATTTCCCTACCTGTCGCGCCAGAAGTGACGTTGTAGGCGTTCCTGGCGTTTGGACGATCTGCGCATGCGCAAAAGAGCAAAGAATGGAAAATCTCTCATCGCTTTTTGGCTGTACACGGGACACTGCGCATGCGCTGGAGAGATCACGGCCCAGTGAGCAAGCGCATAGGGGAGATCAGATGGCCATTTTTTTCTGTTAGATGAATATATATATGTATGGGGGTGCAGTAGCACAGACCTCAATATATGTATGAGAACTGATGGATTTTGCCGCGCTGGCGCACTGGGCCGTAATCTCTCTCTCTCGTCCAAACGCCAGGAACGCCTACAACGTCACTTCCGGCGCGACAGGTAGGGAAATCGTATGAAGTAGAGAGACCGGCGCGTGATCCGAGGGTTTGCGCCTTCAAAAGAGATGTCTGGAGTCAGCTTACTAGTGAGAAGCGGGGCGCGGAGCGCGAGATGTCAGGTGCGGACCGCGGGCTGAGTACTATACCAGCGCCATCTACTAATGATATATGATACAGGAGGACGGTGATAACAGCGCCATCTACTGGTGATATATGATACAGGGGACGGGGATAACAGCGCCATCTACTGGTGATATATGATACAGGGGGACGGGGATAACAGCGACATCTACTGGTGATATATAATACAGGGGACGGTGATAACAGCGCCATCTACTGGTGATATATGATACAGGGGGACGGGGATAACAGCGCCATCTACTGGTGATATATGATACAGGGGGACGGGGATAACAGCGCCATCTACTGGTGATATATAATACAGGGGGACGGGGATAACAGCGACATCTACTGGTGATATATAATACAGGGGACGGTGATAACAGCGCCATCTACTGGTGATATATCATACAGGGGACGGTGATAACAGCGCCATCTACTGATGATATATAATACAGGGGATGGTGATAACAGTGACATCTACTGGTGATATATCATACAGGGGACGGTGATAACAGCGCCATCTACTGGTGATATATCATACAGGGGACGGTGATAACAGCGCCATCTACTGGTGATATATCATACAGGGGACGGTGATAACAGCGCCATCTACTGGTGATATATCATACAGGAGGACGGTGATAACAGCGACATCTACTGGTGATATATAATACAGGGGGACGGTGATAACAGCGCCATCTACTGATGATATATAATACAGGGGACGGTGATAACAGCGCCATCTACTGGTGATATATCATACAGGGGACGGTGATAACAGCGCCATCTACTGGTGATATATCATACAGGGGACGGTGATAACAGCGCCATCTACTGGTGATATATCATACAGGGGACGGTGATAACAGCGCCATCTACTGGTGATATATCATACAGGGGACGGTGATAACAGCGCCATCTACTGGTGATATATCATACAGGGGGACGGTGATAACAGCGCCATCTACTGGTGATATATCATACAGGGGACGGTGATAACAGCGCCATCTACTGGTGATATATCATACAGGGGACGGTGATAACAGCGCCATCTACTGGTGATATATCATACAGGGGACGGTGATAACAGCGCCATCTACTGGTGATATATCATACAGGGGACGGTGATAACAGCGCCATCTACTGGTGATATATCATACAGGGGACGGTGATAACAGCGCCATCTACTGGTGATATATCATACAGGGGACGGTGATAACAGCGCCATCTACTGGTGATATATCATACAGGGGACGGTGATAACAGCGCCATCTACTGGTGATATATCATACAGGGGACGGTGATAACAGCGCCATCTACTGGTGATATATCATACAGGAGGACGGTGATAACAGCGCCATCTACTGGTGATATATCATACAGGAGGACGGTGATAACAGCGCCATCTACTGGTGATATATCATACAGGAGGACGGTGATAACAGCGCCATCTACTGGTGATATATCATACAGGGGACGGTGATAACAGCGCCATCTACTGGTGATATATCATACAGGGGACGGTGATAACAGCGCCATCTACTGGTGATATATCATACAGGGGACGGTGATAACAGCGCCATCTACTGGTGATAACAGCGCCATCTACTGGTGATATATCATACAGGGGACGGTGATAACAGCGCCATCTACTGTTAAAATATCATACAGGGAATGGTGATAACAGCGCCATCTACTGGTGATATATCATACAGGGACGTGATAACAGCGCCATCTACTGGTGATATATCATACAGGGGACGGTGATAACAGCGCCATCTACTGGTGATATATCATACAGGGGACGGTGATAACAGCGCCATCTACTGGTGATATATCATACAGGGGACGGTGATAACAGCGCCATCTACTGGTGATATATCATACAGGGGACGGTGATAACAGCGCCATCTACTGGTGATATATCATACAGGGGACGGTGATAACAGCGCCATCTACTGGTGATATATCATACAGGGGACGGTGATAACAGCGCCATCTACTGGTGTATCATACAGGGGTGATACGCCATCTACTGGTGATATATCATACAGGGGACGGTGATAACAGCGCCATCTACTGTTAAAATATCATACAGGGAATGGTGATAACAGCGCCATCTACTGGTGATATATCATACAGGGGGACGGCGATAACAGCGCCATCTACTGGTGATATATGATACAGAGGGACGGTGATAACAGTGCCATCTACTGGTGATATATACAGGGGACGGTGATAACAGCGCCATCTACTGGTGATATATCATACAGGAGGACGGTGCTAACAGCGACATCTACTGGTGATATATCATACAGAAGGACGGTGATAACAGCGCCATCTACTGGTGATATATCATACAGGGGACGGTGATAACAGCGCCATCTACTGGTGATATATCATACAGGGGACGGTGATAACAGCGCCATCTACTGGTGATATATCATACAGGGGACGGTGATAACAGCGCCATCTACTGGTGATATATAATACAGGGGACGGTGATAACAGCGCCATCTACTGGTGATATATCATACAGGGGACGGTGATAACAGTGACATCTACTGGTGATATATCATACAGGGAATGGTGATAACAGCGCCATCTACTGGTGATATATCATACAGGGGGACGGCGATAACAGCGCCATCTACTGGTGATATATAATACAGGAGGACGGTGATAACAGCGCCATCTACTGGTGATATATCATACAGGGGACGGTGATAACAGCGCCATCTACTGGTGATATATCATACAGGGGACGGTGATAACAGCGCCATCTACTGGTGATATATCATACAGGGGACGGTGATAACAGCGCCATCTACTGGTGATATATCATACAGGGGACGGTGATAACAGCGCCATCTACTGGTGATATATCATACAGGGGACGGTGATAACAGTGACATCTACTGGTGATATATCATACAGGGGGACGGTGATAACAGCGCCATCTACTGGTGATATATCATACAGGGGGGCGGTGATAACAGCGCCATCTACTGGTGATATATCATACCGGGGACGGTGATAACAGCGCCATCTACTGGTGATATATAATACAGGGGGACGGCGATAACAGCGCCATCTACTGGTGATATATAATACAGGAGGACGGTGATAACAGCGCCATCTACTGGTGATATATCATACAGGGGACGGTGATAACAGCAACATCTACTGGTGATATATCATACAGGGGGACGGCGATAACAGCGCCATCTACTGGTGATATATCATACAGGGGGACGGTGATAACAGCGCCATCTACTGGTGATATATCATACAGGAGGACGGCGATAACAGCGCCATCTACTGGTGATATATCATACAGGGGGACGGTGATAACAGCGCCATCTACTGGTGATATATCATACAGTGGGGCGGTGATAACAGCGCCATCTACTGGTGATATATCATACAGGGGACGGTGATAACAGCGCCATCTACTGGTGATATATCATACAGGAGGACGGTGATAACAGCGCCATCTACTGGTGATATATCATACAGGGGACGGTGATAACAGCGCCATCTACTGGTGATATATCATACAGGGGACGGTGATAACAGCGCCATCTACTGGTGATATATCATACAGGGGACGGTGATAACAGCGCCATCTACTGGTGATATATCATACAGGGACGGTGATAACAGCGCCATCTACTGGTGATATATAATACAGGAGGACGGTGATAACAGCGCCATCTACTGGTGATATATCATACAGGGGGACGGTGATAACAGCGCCATCTACTGGTGATATATCATACAGGGACGGTGATAACAGCAACATCTACTGGTGATATATCATACAGGGGACGGTGATAACAGCGCCATCTACTGGTGATATATCATACAGGGGACGGTGATAACAGCGCCATCTACTGGTGATATATCATACAGGAGGACGGTGATAACAGCGCCATCTACTGGTGATATATCATACAGGGGACGGTGATAACAGCGCCATCTACTGGTGATATATCATACAGTGGGACGGTGATAACAGCGCCATCTACTGGTGATATATCATACAGGGGACGGTGATAACAGCGCCATCTACTGGTGATATATCATACAGGAGGACGGTGATAACAGCGCCATCTACTGGTGATATATCATACAGGGACGGTGATAACAGCGCCATCTACTGGTGATATATCATACAGGGGACGGTGATAACAGCGCCATCTACTGGTGATATATCATACAGGGGACGGTGATAACAGCGCCATCTACTGGTGATATATCATACAGGGGACGGTGATAACAGCGCCATCTACTGGTGATATATCATACAGGGGGACGGTGATAACAGCGCCATCTACTGGTGATATATCATACAGGGGGACGGTGATAACAGCGCCATCTACTGGTGATATATCATACAGGGGGACGGTGATAACAGCGCCATCTACTGGTGATATATCATACAGGAGGACGGTGATAACAGCGCCATCTACTGGTGATCTGTGATACAAGTTGAATGTTAAACTGATGACTTCTCCCTGTTGGATACTGCTAGAACAGCAGTGATGATGGGGTTAATGGATCCCTCTCTGCTTTCTTCGCAGTATGCCCGCTGTGTCCTACTTCGGTCTCGGTTCAGCTTTCCTTGTCAATGGCCCAGATCACAACCGTGGAGCCTTCAGAGATGTAAGTAAGAGGTGCCCTGACCACGGTGCTGAAATCACTGGGATTCATGCGTCAGATTCTGAAATCTTCCGATACTTTTATATTTTATCGAGTTAATTGAAACCAGACAAAAGTCAAACCCAGTAAGATCAGGCGAAGAAGCATCGAGGTATCTGCTCTAATGAGAATCCCCATAATTAATAAAGGGAGAAGGGGGGAAGAAGAGGCAGATGAGACTGCTTACCCGAGAGCCCCTCGTCTCGCTCCGTCAGTTCCTCATCACCCATAAGGGTTTAGAATGAAGTACGGACTGTGGACTCGATGTCTCCTCCAGGCAGGAGCATTGACTCAGATCGAGGAAGGTTAGAGGATTTATGGAATAGGCCAGGCCATATACTGGAACCAAAAGCTTAGGACACGTGGACAGGGAATTCAGCATGTCACCTGTGGGGGCGCTCTCCTAAAACTACAGGCTGGGGAGCTGGGAACATGAAAACCTTAGGCCGAGTTAGACATCCGGGCTGGACGTGTACTCAGCAGCTCAGTCTCCTATTTATTAACATTCAATAAACGAAGACGAGGCAGTTGGTGAAATGAGACGTGGGGGCGATCGGATCCTACGGAAGAAGGAACTCAAATGGATTTTGAAGGCACTCCAACCATACGGGATGAATATTGAATTGAATGCGGGCAATGTGTAGGGCATACAAGAGATGCGATGACGACTTTGTAGTCAGTATTGTGATTTTTAAGTTTTCCACTCGTAGATCACTATTGTTTTTCGATGTAGAATACTTCTCCGTGATTCATAATGAGCAGGAATTTACCCCGCTCCATAATTGGAAAGGAACTTATAATCGCTGGTCCATAGGATCATCAGGTGTATGCCTATGGCTAGCGGGTCTCTACGGGGGCGGAGTGCTCACTATGCGCCCCTCGTCTGTGGGAGGAGAAGGAAGCGGTTCGGCTGTACTGAGGATCGCATGGACGTGTTGGTCTGCGATCATGTGACTAGTGTTATAAGCGCGAGGGATCCTTTCCGCCTCCCAGGTCACGCGCACTGAGTACAGGGGACGCGCTGCAATGATGTATCACAAAGTGATGTGTTTATAAATCACCAGCGGAGAGCGTTATCTTTCAGATTATTATATGACCCAGTACATATACAACTATGTATGTTTGTGACTGGCCACTGCCGCCTGGGGCTTGCACTTTATAAGCAGGATCATTTGGGGATCACAGTGTGCTTGATAAAGGCTATGTTATTGCCGAAACGTAGCAACTTGTGTAACCACGTATTTCATGTACGCAGTTCCCAATAACATGCTGCCTCCGTCATCGTTTACTGGATTCTGCATTCAGGAGGCTCTGTGGATCTAGGCCTCCAGACGACCCTAAGATCCGGCGAGTGCTACTCTCTACTGACCTTTTTATTAAGATGGCTGTGGGTAGAATGGGGGAGTGAGGAAGGGAGGTGAGGCCCGAGAGTGTGGAGACCCATTCAGAAGAAGGAAAGAGGGCATGGGCTCATAGGTTAGAAGGAAACTGCCGAGCCCAGGTATAAGACCATGGGGGGGGGGCATCCTCTCTGTTCCATGTATAGCCTGGCAGTGCTCCACTGCTTCTGATCCTGTCTGTTCCGTGTATAGCCTGGCAGTGCTCCACTGCTTCTGATCCTTTCTGTTCCGTGTATAGCCTGGCAGTGCTCCACTGCTTCTGATCCTGTCTGTTCCATGTATAGCCTGGCAGTGCTCCACTGCTTCTGATCCTGTCTGTTCCATGTATAGCCTGGCAGTGCTCCACTGCTTCTGATCCTGTCTGTTCCGTGTATAGCCTGGCAGTGCTCCACTGCTTCTGATCCTGTCTGTTCCATGTATAGCCTGGCAGTGCTCCACTGCTTCTGATCCTGTCTCTTCCATGTACAGCCTAGCAGTGCTCCACTGCTTCTGATCCTGTCTGTTCTGTGTATAGCCTGGCAGTGCTCCACTGCTTCTGATCCTGTCTGTTCCATGTATAGCCTGGCAGTGCTCCACTGCTTCTGATCCTGTCTGTTCCATGTATAGCCTGGCAGTGCTCCACTGCTTCTGATCCTGTCTCTTCCATGTATAGCCTGGCAGTGCTCCGCTGCTTCTGATCCTGTCTCTTCCATGTACAGCCTAGCAGTGCTCCACTGCTTCTGATCCTGTCTCTTCCATGTACAGCCTGGCAGTGCTCCACTGCTTCTGATACTGTCTGTTCTGTGTATAGCCTGGCAGTGCTCCACTGCTTCTGATCCTGTCTCTTCCATGTACAGCCTAGCAGTGCTCCACTGCTTCTGATCCTGTCTCTTCCATGTATAGCCCGGCAGTGCTCCACTGCTTCTGATCCTGTCTGTTCCATGTATAGCCTGGCAGTGCTCCACTGCTTCTGATCATCTCTGTTCTATGTATAGCCTGGCAGTGCTCCACTGCTTCTGATCCTCTCTGTTCCGTGTATAGCCTGGCAGTGCTCCACTGCTTCTGATCCTGTCTGTTCCATGTATAGCCTGGCAGTGCTCCACTGCTTCTGATCCTTTCTCTCCCATGTATAGTCTGGCAGTGCTCCACTGCTTCTGATCCTGTCTGTTCTGTGTATAGCCTGGCAGTGCTCCACTGCTTCTGATCCTGTCTGTTCCATGTATAGCCTGGCAGTGCTCCACTGCTTCTGATCCTGTCTGTTCCATGTATAGCCTGGCAGTGCTCCACTGCTTCTGATCCTGTCTGTTCCATGTATAGCCTGGCAGTGCTCCACTGCTTCTGATCCTGTCTGTTCCATGTATAGCCTGGCAGTGCTCCACTGCTTCTGATCCTGTCTGTTCCATGTATAGCCTGGCAGTGCTCCACTGCTTCTGATCCTGTCTGTTCCATGTATAGCCTGGCAGTGCTCCACTGCTTCTGATCCTGTCTGTTCCATGTATAGCCTGGCAGTGCTCCACTGCTTCTGATCCTGTCTGTTCCATGTATAGCCTGGCAGTGCTCCACTGCTTCTGATCCTGTCTGTTCCATGTATAGCCTGGCAGTGCTCCACTGCTTCTGATCCTGTCTGTTCCATGTATAGCCTGGCAGTGCTCCACTGCTTCTGATCCTGTCTGTTCCATGTATAGCCTGGCAGTGCTCCACTGCTTCTGATCCTGTCTGTTCCATGTATAGCCTGGCAGTGCTCCACTGCTTCTGATCCTGTCTGTTCCATGTATAGCCTGGCAGTGCTCCACTGCTTCTGATCCTGTCTGTTCCATGTATAGCCTGGCAGTGCTCCACTGCTTCTGATCCTGTCTGTTCCATGTATAGCCTGGCAGTGCTCCACTGCTTCTGATCCTGTCTGTTCCATGTATAGCCTGGCAGTGCTCCACTGCTTCTGATCCTGTCTGTTCCATGTATAGCCTGGCAGTGCTCCACTGCTTCTGATCCTGTCTGTTCCATGTATAGCCTGGCAGTGCTCCACTGCTTCTGATCCTGTCTGTTCCATGTATAGCCTGGCAGTGCTCCACTGCTTCTGATCCTGTCTGTTCCATGTATAGCCTGGCAGTGCTCCACTGCTTCTGATCCTGTCTGTTCCATGTATAGCCTGGCAGTGCTCCACTGCTTCTGATCCTGTCTGTTCCATGTATAGCCTGGCAGTGCTCCACTGCTTCTGATCCTGTCTGTTCCATGTATAGCCTGGCAGTGCTCCACTGCTTCTGATCCTGTCTGTTCCATGTATAGCCTGGCAGTGCTCCACTGCTTCTGATCCTGTCTGTTCCATGTATAGCCTGGCAGTGCTCCACTGCTTCTGATCCTGTCTGTTCCATGTATAGCCTGGCAGTGCTCCACTGCTTCTGATCCTGTCTGTTCCATGTATAGCCTGGCAGTGCTCCACTGCTTCTGATCCTGTCTGTTCCATGTATAGCCTGGCAGTGCTCCACTGCTTCTGATCCTGTCTGTTCCATGTATAGCCTGGCAGTGCTCCACTGCTTCTGATCCTGTCTGTTCCATGTATAGCCTGGCAGTGCTCCACTGCTTCTGATCCTGTCTGTTCCATGTATAGCCCGGCAGTGCTCCACTGCTTCTGATCCTGTCTGTTCCATGTATAGCCTGGCAGTGCTCCACTGCTTCTGATCCTGTCTGTTCCATGTATAGCCTGGCAGTGCTCCACTGCTTCTGATCCTGTCTGTTCCATGTATAGCCTGGCAGTGCTCCACTGCTTCTGATCCTGTCTGTTCCATGTATAGCCTGGCAGTGCTCCACTGCTTCTGATCCTGTCTGTTCCATGTATAGCCTGGCAGTGCTCCACTGCTTCTGATCCTGTCTCTTCCATGTATAGCCCGGCAGTGCTCCACTGCTTCTGATCCTGTCTGTTCCATGTATAGCCTGGCAGTGCTCCACTGCTTCTGATCCTGTCTGTTCCATGTATAGCCTGGCAGTGCTCCACTGCTTCTGATCCTGTCTGTTCCATGTATAGCCTGGCAGTGCTCCACTGCTTCTGATCCTGTCTCTTCCATGTATAGCCCGGCAGTGCTCCACTGCTTCTGATCCTGTCTCTTCCATGTATAGCCCGGCAGTGCTCCACTGCTTCTGATCCTGTCTGTTCTATGTATAGCCTGGCAGTGCTCCACTGCTTCTGATCCTGCCTGTTCCATGTATATCCTGGCAGTTCTCCACTGCTTCTGATCCTGTCTGTTCTATGTATAACCTGGCAGTGCTCCACTGCTTCTGATCCTGCCTGTTCCATGTATAGCCTGGCAGTGCTCCACTGCTTCTGATCCTGTCTGTTCCATGTATAGCCTGGCAGTGCTCCACTGCTTCTGATCCTGTCTGTTCCATGTATAGCCTGGCAGTGCTCCACTGCTTCTGATCCTGACTGTTCCATGTATAGCACTGCCAGGCTATACATGGAACAGACAGGATCAGAAGCAGCGGTAATAGACAGGACTGTTGCTGTCCTATCTATGTCATACCTTGGTGAGTGGGCTCCTGGGTTCTCCGGAGGGGGGATATCTAGTCTGTCTGCAGCTCTACCTGTGACCGCCATGGTTAAGTTCCGCATGGGGTCCAGGCTTCTGCTCGTGTGCTGGTTCCCGTTGTCCGATCCATGTCCTGAGTTTCTTTGGTTCCAGTCCTCTGGTCGGTGGTTCTCTGTAGGTAGCTGCCATGTGTAGCGGGACCTTCCTGGAGGTGCGACCAGTGAGCCCTCGGCTAAGTTCATCCCCGCCACCAGGGGCTCTCCGCCTTGCCAGTGCACTTGGTTCAGTGGTAATGCTACTGCTATTGCTCAACCTGCTTGTCTGTTACTGTCATGTGTATTAAAGTATTCTGTTGGTCCCTGGTCTGTGATCTGCCTGTTACTGTTTGCATGACGTCCCAGAGGTCTCCCCGGGCCCCCGGTACGTGACACCCATGTATAAACCAATGTATAAACCCATGAGCCCATATATAACCCGGTGGAGGTGGGGAGTAATTATCCTATAGCTCTCAGAGGATTGGCTGAGCAACCGCCCATCATCATGAGGAGGAGGAATCCAATACATCCCGTTTTTAAAATCTCTGCTTGCTGTGAGTGCATAGTAACATCCTTGTTTACATCCATAGACTGAAAACCTATCCTGATCTTGTCCTGCTCACACAGTTGAGGGTTTGTTACAGTGTATCATTCATGTAAGGAGCCAGTTATTCGCTGATTCGTCTACAGTGGTTGCACTCCAGAGCTCTGTCTGACCTATTACTAAGATGAGACTAAGCGGCGACCACCAGGTGGCCGGGAAGCAGCGGAGCAGGCCGGTGCACAATTGGCTCAGAGTTCAGGTAACAGCATCGCTTGCTGTGCTACGCTCCTTCCACAGGCCCAGTGCACTGCAATGGGAGCTACTGAAACAGCACAGCGCCACCCGCTCCACTGTATCCCTGCCACCTGGCAGTCAGAGCCTTAGTAATGGTGAGATGGGACAGCCCCTTTAAGAAGGACATTTTGAGCCTTTTTTTGGTATCCGCTCAGCCCTACTCCTCCTCACCGTCCTATGTCTGACCACAGGACACCTGGCTGCTGCAGCATCCCCCCCCCCCCCCCCATGTAAGAGATCAGCAGGAAGTTAGCACAAGGCCATTTGTTTCAGGGATGTGTAGAAAATCCTGCAGACCGTGGGCAAGGAGATCTCATGCACTCTTCAATTCATCCTTTCTAGGTTTACTACTCGTTCTACAGCTTGTAGCGAATGACTAGTGTGGCTACTTTAGTTTATCTTGTCCAGAGAGCTTACAATCCACAGTACATTGCTTCATCTTTGTATGTGATCTACCTCTTGTTGAGCTGCTGCTGTTGTCTCGCCCAGGTCCTGGTAGCAACTCACGGAAATCATTCTCTTCCTCCACGTTGGCAGAGTCCAGGAAGGATCCACTCATGAAATGGATTCTTTTGCTTATCCCTGTTGCCTCTTTTGGACTCGGCACTTGGCAGGTAACGCTTTATGGCATATGAAAAAAAAAAATATATATATATACACACTACTTACAAAAAATTGGGGATATTTGTCTTGTGGGTGAAATTTCAGGATGACCCTAATATGCCCTCTGACCTTTACAGGATACCCTAATGTGACCGCCTTTAACCTTCTGAATGCTCATGTCCAACTCTTCAATGTTTTATGACTTTTTGCACAACTTGCTGTTCTCTAACCAGGAGCTTAATGGCAAAATTCACACCTCGTGTTTGATCCATAAATCGCTCAATAAACGTCCTGGTTCAGTTAGAATTGGTATTAAACAATCCTCCTCAGCGGTGTTATCAGGACCTTTCACCGTACGCGGCGCTGGCGGGTCTGTCACCGTACGCATTCAGCAGATCCATTGTTCTACTCCTTTTGTTCTGTTAATTGGGGGAAATGACGCCTCTTTCATAACTTTTACAATGAGCTGTATTTTCAGGCTGATCACTATATAGAGTAAGGTTCTAGTCCAGGGATCAGCAACCTTCGGCACTCCAGCTGCTGTGAAACTACAACTCCCAGCGTGCACACTTGATTGGCTATTCTAGTAACTCCCATAGAAGAGAATGGAGGATTCTGGGAGTTGTAGTTTCCCTGATCCCTCTTCTCGTTGTCTATACAGGACTGATCTGAACCCCGAAATAAAAAGTACAAGTAGATAAATCTCCTCAAATTGTCTTCTTCTCGCGTATAATTCATGTGGCTCCCTTTGCAGGAGCCACTTATTACTAGACATTCAGCACTCAGGAAAGCTGGGTGGCAGCCATAGTGGTACTGGGCTCAGAATGATTTAGCAGTGATGGGAGCAGACTGGGCTCAGAATGATTTAGCAGTGATGGGAGCAGACTGGGCTCAGAATGATTTAGCAGTGATGGGAGCAGACTGGGCTCAGAATGATTTAGCAGTGATGGGAGCAGACTGGGCTCAGAATGATTTAGCAGTGATGGGAGCGGACTGGGCTCAGAATGATTTAGCAGTGATGGGAGCGGACTGGGCTCAGAATGATTTAGCAGTGATGGGAGCAGACTGGGCTCAGAATGATTTAGCAGTGATGGGAGCAGACTGGGCTCAGAATGATTTAGCAGTGATGGGAGCAGACTGGGCTCAGAATGATTTAGCAGTGATGGGAGCAGACTGGGCTCAGAATGATTTAGCAGTGATGGGAGCAGACTGGGCTCAGAATGATTTAGCAGTGATGGGAGCAGACTGGGCTCAGAATGATTTAGCAGTGATGGGAGCAGACTGGGCTCAGAATGATTTAGCAGTGATGGGAGCAGACTGGGCTCAGAATGATTTAGCAGTGATGGGAGCAGACTGGGCTCAGAATGATTTAGCAGTGATGGGAGCAGACTGGGCTCAGAATGATTTAGCAGTGATGGGAGCAGACTGGGCTCAGAATGATTTAGCAGTGATGGGAGCAGACTGGGCTCAGAATGATTTAGCAGTGATGGGAGCAGACTGGGCTCAGAATGATTTAGCAGTGATGGGAGCAGACTGGGCTCAGAATGATTTAGCAGTGATGGGAGCAGACTGGGCTCAGAATGATTTAGCAGTGATGGGAGCAGACTGGGCTCAGAATGATTTAGCAGTGATGGGAGCAGACTGGGCTCAGAATGATTTAGCAGTGATGGGAGCAGACTGGGCTCAGAATGATTTAGCAGTGATGGGAGCAGACTGGGCTCAGAATGATTTAGCAGTGATGGGAGCAGACTGGGCTCAGAATGATTTAGCAGTGATGGGAGCAGACTGGGCTCAGAATGATTTAGCAGTGATGGGAGCAGACTGGGCTCAGAATGATTTAGCAGTGATGGGAGCAGACTGGGCTCAGAATGATTTAGCAGTGATGGGAGCAGACTGGGCTCAGAATGATTTAGCAGTGATGGGAGCAGACTGGGCTCAGAATGATTTAGCAGTGATGGGAGCAGACTGGGCTCAGAATGATTTAGCAGTGATGGGAGCAGACTGGGCTCAGAATGATTTAGCAGTGATGGGAGCAGACTGGGCTCAGAATGATTTAGCAGTGATGGGAGCAGACTGGGCTCAGAATGATTTAGCAGTGATGGGAGCAGACTGGGCTCAGAATGATTTAGCAGGGATGGGAGCAGACTGGGCTCAGAATGATTTAGCAGGGATGGGAGCAGACTGGGCTCAGAATGATTTAGCAGGGATGGGAGCAGACTGGGCTCAGAATGATTTAGCAGTGATGGGAGCAGACTGGGCTCAGAATGATTTAGCAGTGATGGGAGCAGACTGGGCTCAGAATGATTTAGCAGTGATGGGAGCAGACTGGGCTCAGAATGATTTAGCAGTGATGGGAGCAGACTGGGCTCAGAATGATTTAGCAGTGATGGGAGCAGACTGGGCTCAGAATGATTTAGCAGTGATGGGAGCAGACTGGGCTCAGAATGATTTAGCAGGGATGGGAGCAGACTGGGCTCAGAATGATTTAGCAGTGATGGGAGCAGACTGGGCTGAGAATGATTTAGCAGGGATGGGAGCAGACTGGGCTCAGAATGATTTAGCAGGGATGGGAGCAGACTGGGCTCAGAATGATTTAGCAGGGATGGGAGCAGACTGGGCTCAGAATGATTTAGCAGGGATGGGAGCAGACTGGGCTCAGAATGATTTAGCAGTGATGGGAGCAGACTGGGCTCAGAATGATTTAGCAGTGATGGGAGCAGACTGAGCTGAGAATGATTTTAGCAGTGATGGGAGCAGACTGGGCTCAGAATGATTTAGCAGTGATGGGAGCAGACTGGGCTCAGAATGATTTAGCAGTGATGGGAGCAGACTGAGCTGAGAATGATTTAGCAGTGATGGGAGCAGACTGGGCTCAGAATGATTTAGCAGTGATGGGAGCAGACTGGGCTCAGAATGATTTAGCAGTGATGGGAGCAGACTGGGCTCAGAATGATTTAGCAGTGATGGGAGCAGACTGGGCTCAGAATGATTTAGCAGTGATGGGAGCAGACTCCGTCCATCACCCGCAGCTCTGCTGACCCCATCTTCTCTTTCAGATACAGCGACGGAGGTGGAAGCTGAACCTGATCCAGCAGCTGGAGGAGCAGTTCACATCCAGTCCCATTCCTCTCCCCACAGAGTGAGTTTCATTAGTTGCAGTTACGGGGTACACTACTAGGGCCCCCATTACCTGCAGCTAAGGGAGCCCCTTGTTGGATTACTTCTGGGGTCCCTGTTAGATTTACTAGGTGAGGGGAAACCACTTCAGTCCTTCCCTCTCCTACAGATGCACATGGGGGAGTAGTTGGAGTAGTTGGAGTAGTAGTCCGCACTGCCCTCACTAGTGACCTGGATGCTGAGATCTTTGCAGGCCATGTTCTGTCCTCTGGCTCCATCTCGAATCTCGGGAGAAGGAATGGCCGGCCAGAGTGCATGGTGTGATGGAGCCGGGCCCCGTGCTCCAGGAGTCCACCAGTAGTCAGGGAGGGAGAACAGGAGTAAAGGAGGCGGCCATTTTATGACTGTTGTTTATTCTTGGAGAAGCAGTTGATAGATTTTGAGTGGAGAGAACTTCATGGCTGATCTTAAGATCCATGTTTTCAGTCCCACAGAACTTCAGACTCTGGAATTTCATCCTGTCAAGGTCAGAGGACATTTTGATCACTCGAAGGAGCTTTACCTGAAGCCCCGCACACTTGTCAGAAAAAGTGAGGAGTCTGGTGGGATGAGACCGCAGGAGATCGGGACGCACGTGATCACCCCCTTCTCTACTAACCTTGGGTATGTCATCTTACCACTCGAAGGGATCTGTCAGCAGTAGAGATGAGCGAACTTCTATTTTTAGTTCGGCGTCCAAAGTTCGGGTTATCGTAGCATCCCGTTATGGATTCCGCTACCACGGACCATAACGGCATTTGAAATCCATAAGGGGCTGCTTCATTGAACCCGAACCTTGGAGAACCCTAAGGACCTGGGGTGATGTCACGGTCATGTGATCAGCGCAGGGGGCGGGGCTCAGCACTGGATTGGATATTTCTGTATTTTAATAGCTTGGGCATTTTCTAAATTTATTTCAATTTGTAAAATGAGAAAAGTGGGGAAAAGTAATTAGACATTTTAGTCAAGTTTTTTTTTTTTTTTTTAATTTATTTTTAAATCCTCAGAAACCTCCTGGCTACCATAGCAACTAAACAGCTCCCGTAATCTCATCGCCGCGGACAGTCTGTCACCGGGGGCCTCCCAATCCCGGTAAAAGACCACTCGGATACCGTGGTCAAACTTGACCACAGCATCTGAGGGGTTAAATGTCCATCATGGGAGTTGTCCCTTCCAGATACTACTCCGCTCCTGAGCAGATGTCATGTTTAACCTCTTAAAGGGATCTGTCAGCAGATCTGTCCCTATGACACCGGCCGACCTGTTCCATGTGCTCCCGGCAGCAGAAGGCGTCTGTGTTAGTCCCATGTTCATATGTGTCCGCATTGCTGAGAAATATAATATATGCAAATGAGCCCCTAGGAGCAATGAGGGCGTTGCCGTTACACCTACAGGCTCTGGTACCTCTGCAACATGCCGCACTGACAGGTCCAGGCAGTGAAAACGTCATCACACCTGGCCCTGTCAATCAAATTACAGAGGGCGTGGCAGTTGCAGAGAGAGCAGAGCCTCTAGGTGTAATGGCAACGCCCCCGGTGCTCCCAGAGGCTCAGTTACATATATTTCTCAGCAATGTGGACACATATAAACATGGGACTAACACAGAGGCCTTCTGCTGCCGGGAGCTCATGGAACAGGTCGGCCGGTGTCGGAGGGACTGATCTGCTGACAGACGCCCTCAATGTGCGCCAATACTTTACATTATTTCTGTACAGAGCTGCTTGTGGATCTTCTCTGAAATCTGCTTCATCAGAACATCTAACCAGTGATCCTCCAGTCACTAGTCAAGGTGGAATGATGATGTCATGGAGGGGGCGGTGCCCAAGGCGTGGTGATGATGTCATGGAGGGGGCGGTGCCCAAGGCGTGATGATGATGTCATGAAAGGGGCGGTGCCATAGCTCCCTAGGCTGTTTCCTCCACCTGTACCTCTAACAAGCTGTGATCATTTACCCGCAGAGTCACTATCCTGGTAAACAGGGGATTTGTTCCTAATAAGAAGCTGAATCCACAGACGAGAATGGAGGGTCAGGTGAGCAGAATCTTCTCCCAGGCCTCGTCCGATTCCCCCTGCGGCACGCTCTGCATTGCTGTGCTAGCATGGGGCTCCCCTTCCACAGGTCTGCACCCACTTCTAGTGTTCAGGAGAGCAGAGGAATCTTCTGGGCATCTACCGATTCTAGTCCTATTCTGTAAGTGCAGAAGATCTCGGCCTGTGCACACCATGAAGCAGAGCCCTGACCTATTGTATGTGTCTCCCACTGACTCCAGGACATTTGTGGCCCCTGAGAGATGTAATGCCATATACTGTGAACTGGGTATAGGAAAGGAGGATAAGGAGACATATGTCGAGATAATCAGTTTCTTTCTCTGCAGATCGATGGAGAGCTGGATCTGATGGGAATTGTGAGACTCACGGAAAGTCGCCAACAGTTTGCTCCAGAGAATGACGTGCAGAACAATATGTGGTATTACCGGGACCTGGCAGCCATGGCGGAGCAGACCGGGGCACAGCCCATATATATTGAAGCTGATTTTGGTAAGCCTAGCTCTTTATATGGGGAGGATTCCGGCAATTTCTGGTATTGTTGGACTCTTCTCCGTTTGCTGGGGGCATCATGTTCCTCGGATAACTAGAGTTTAATCCATTGTGTTTGGCACAGACTTCTCAGACAAGGTTTAGTTTTATGCCAGCACATTCGGCCATTGTGGGTCCCTACTACGAACCCATAACCCTACTGGAAGCACTCTGTGGGCTTTTGTATGGTGGTAAATAGCATCTGGTTGACCAGTTAGATTGATATAAAGCCGAAAAGCAAGCCCATGTGTCTCTATGAAATTGGGGGTACAGTAAGTGGAGGCTGTGAGGCCATGTTATGTTTTATTAGTTCGGTAGAGGAATCTCCAGAAACCTATCGGAAAAAGTTTCGGGCTCTAAGGAAAGGGAACAGAGACTCTTACACTGAATGGGCACTTAGGATGTACCAGGCACTTTGAGCACTCCCCCACGGACACTAGAGACTGGGTAAGGGATCGGAAGCCGACCACAGTAGAAGAAGCGGCAAAGTTGGTGGACGAATACCATGAGGGGAGAAAAGGGGAATCAAGTGGAGGTCGGAATATTGCTAAAATTTCCCCTCCAACGCTAGAGACTGGGCCCGCTCCCAGGCCTAACCCTTTCACACCAGCACCCTTTCCCAACAAGAACCGACATGCACCAAATGTGTGCCATCAGTGCAACCAGCTGGGGCATTAGAAAATGCATTGCCCACAGTGGAGCAGAGGGAACTGGGAGCGATCAGCACCACCACCAATAAGGGCAGCCGCACACTACTACCACCATGAGACCCAAGAAACACCGACCACCAGCGCTGAACAGTGGGACGTAGTGCACAAGGTCAACCAAGCACAAACAGAAGGTGACAATCGGGAGCACCGCAGGCAGTGGGTTACCGTAACCATGAAGAATGCACAAGCCCTAAGAGACTCAGGAGCCACTCTCACCCTGGTGCAATCCCACAAGTACCTGCACGGATTGGACTGTGGCGGTTCGAGTAGCAGAAGGTGCCATCCACAAGCTACCCGCCGCTCGGGCACACCAACTGGGGCACAGGTGCTAAACAGCTGGATGTAGGCATTATGTCCGTCCTACCAGCTGAAGCTTTGTTGGTGAACGATTTGGAATGTCTTACCTCACAGCTGACCCACCCCGAACCAGTCAGAGTATACCCCGTGACTACCAGGGCTCAAGCCCGCCGAGAGGAACCAACACACTCCGAGGAACCACCGGTAGGAAACGCTAGCCCCTCATTGTCACCTGACCCTATCCCATTCTGGGGCACTCCACAGGGTTTTGGGCAAGCCCAACAGACTGACCCCACGTTAGCGGGTTACAGGTAAGTACCCCGCAAGTACAGGGCCGAACTCATTAAGCTCAGCCACGATATCCCGGTAGCAGGATATCTGGGGGTGAAGAAAACTAAGGATCGCTTCACCCAGACGTTCTTTTGGCCCGGTATATCCAAAGATCTACAGATATACTATAGGACATGTGATACATGTCAACGCATAGGAAAGAGGGGGGACCACCCTAAGGCTAAGTTACACTCCCTACCCATAATAGAAGAAGGGCCAATACCTTTTGCCCTACCTTGTGTATTTTATCTTGTGCCCCCTAATCGTACCACTATTTCTGTCGTTTCTGAGCCGCTTGTAGGTTTTCTCGTACTGAGTCGTACTTGGCCTTTAACTGGTCTCTGAACCCAGCATGTAGGGTACGATATGGATTCCTTCCTCTCCTGTATTGCCCTTCGAGTGCTCCCCTATGAGGTGCAGGGGTCCCCGAACTTTTCTCCAGTATAGGAGTTCGAAGAGGGAGAACCCGGTGGACGCCTGGGGCACTTCTCGGTGGGCAAACAGGAGATGAGGGAGAAACCGTTCCCAGGACTCTGTGAACGCCGTGAGCATTTGCTTAAGCGTGCCGTTAAATCGTTAACAGAGGCCGTTGGTTTGGGGGTGGTAGGGAGAGCTAAACAAGGGTTTTACCCCGCAGCTCTGCCACAATTGTTGGGTCACAGTTGGGGTGAACTGTGTTCCCTGATCGGACAAGATCTCCTTAGGAAACCCTACTCTGAAAAAGATTTTAACTAGGGCCTCTGCTACGGTTTCTGCCTCAATATTGGAGAGCGCCACAGCCTCAGGGTATCTGGTGGCATAGTCTACTACCATGAGTATGTGACGTTTTCCTGAGGAGCTGGGCTTGTTGAGCGGTCCTATCAGGTCTACCACTACTCGGAAGCTGCATTCGTCCAGAACCATTCTACCGAGTAGTTCCTCCCCCAGCCAGTAGATACTTACCCAAGCAGGAGCCAAGACTTCATGAAGGATACAACAGGAACACTTTATTGGGGCTACATGTCAGCCTTTTATGTAGGTCTTCCAGCAAGGGACACTCCCCTGAGGATGTTGTGGAAGACTGAGACAGTTTTTACATTAGCCAATCACATGCAGTTACAGGCAGACAACACCCACCTGTGATACAATTAACCAAAACAATGGGATACCGTAATCACTCACAGGCAGAAAACGCACACGTGATACAATTAACCAACACAATGGGATACCGTAATCACAGGCAGAAAACGCACATGTGATACAATTAACCAACACAAGGGGATACCGTAATCACAGGCAGACAACACCCACCTATGATACAATTAACCAACACAATGGGATACCGTAATCACAGGCAGACAACACCCACCTGTGATACAATTAACCAACACAATGGGATACCGTAATCACTCACAGGCAGAAAATGCACACGTGATACAATTAACCAACACAATGGGATAACATAATCACTCAGGCACAATATGGCCACGTGCGTGGGGTTCTGTTCAGAATGTGTTCTATATTATGATAGCATACACTGGGGGAGATGTATGACAATAGGTGCAAAGGGTAAGTGGAGGTTACCCATGTCACCTTGTTAAACTCTGAAAAAAGAGGAGGAATCTGGTTGCTGTAAGAGACTGCTCTACTTTCCCTTTATGTGGATTACATGATTACAACATACCTGTCATTTCAGAAATGTTTTTTTAAATGCTATGTACACATTGGGGGCAATACGCTTTATTATTGAATTGTACTAATTTTGGGCTAAAATCATTTTTCAATTGTTCTTTATTAAAAGAGCCCTTTTCTCTGTACAGCCTTGAGATTCTCTAGTAGCAGGGTCTGTATTTTCTCTCTGTTCTGTCAGTCAGCTCAGCTGACGGCTCCTTATCTCTGATCTCTGACCTCCTAAATACTCATTACAGCTCAAGTCTTAGGGAATTTTCCCACTAGCGTTTAGAAAAATCCGGCAGGCAGTTCCAGCAACATCCGGCTGACAACTGCATTGAATCTGTCTCCCGGTATTTATTTTTTTCATATTTTTAATGGTCTGCGCAGACTGGAAAACCGGATCTGTCAATGCGGCAATTTCCTGAACACTTGGTACCGGATCTGGCATTAATCCATTTCAATGAAAAAATAATTCCGGCAAGTGTTCTGGAAATTTTGGCCGGAGTAAAACTGCAGCATACTGCGGTATTTTTTCTGGCCAAATACCCTAAAAGGGACAGAACGGAAGACATCCTGACGCATACTGAACGGATTGCTTTCCATTCAGAATGCATTAGGACAAACTGATGCGTTTTGTTTCCGGTATTGAGCCCCTAAGACGGAACTTAATACCGAAAAACTTTAATGCTAGTGTGAAAGTGCCCTTATCTTATTGATAAGAATGTGGCATAATTATTTGTTTAGGACCTTTTTAGTTATTTTAGAGAGAAGGTTTATTTTTTTTTTAAATCAATTTTATTTATTTTTTATTGACAAGAATAATGTTACAAATTGACATTAAGTATATGAGGTCACATCAAAATAAACCTACTTGATACGATCCACTTAGTACTTTGGAGTCCTTTTATAGATAGGTTAACATATGAAAACCTACCCCCCCCCCCCCCTCTCGTACCTTTACTTACTCCGGCAATGGTCCGTCTCTTAACCCTATACGCTTAGATCACAAGGTGGTTATGAGACATCCAACTACTCCATAGCTTGTCGAACTTATGTGGGAAACCTCTTTTTTGGAATATCGATTTTTCATAAACCAGCATTATTATTTTTAAGAGGAATTCCTCAAGTGTCGGAGGACTCGCCTGTATCCAGTGTAAGGCCATCAGTTTCCTGGCTGCATACAAGAGCCTTCCCAACGCGACCTTTATAGCCTCGTCCGTCCCTACCTTCGAGACGTAACCCAATATAATTATTTTGGGGTCCCTATCTACTCTTCCGGAAAATACTTGGCGTATAATCTCTAATATACCCACCCAATACTCGTCTAATCTCTGACATTGCCGCGTCATGTGAAGCGGATTAGCTGGTTCCACTAAGCATCTTGGATACTTTGCATCGTTTCTGTCACCAATGTGCTGGAAAAATATTGGCGTTTTGTATACTTTATGAATAATGAAAAGTTGGGATAGTTTCCCCTGTTCACGCAATGACACCAGCGCACCGCCTCTAAAATAACGTCCCAATGATCCTGCGACATCTCCCCCACATCTCTCTCCTATTTCTTCATCCGTGTCAATGGGTGGGAATCCAGGAATTTATCCAGGAGCATTGTGTAAAGCATCAGGCCTCTCTTATCCCCCCTGAATGCACTACCGTATTTTTTGCTTTATAAGACGCACCCCCCCCCCCTCATAAAAAAAGTGGGGGGAAAATGGCAGTGCGTCTTATAAAGCGAGTGGTGCAATTTTTACATTGCTGACACTGATGCATCGCAGGCCGCTATGCTGCACAGCGCGGCCTGCGATGGATCAGCCCTCAATCACGTGGGGTGGGAGGCCAGCAGCTGCTGTTGCACTCGCGGCGGGGCCTGGTGCAGTCACTACTCCATTTCACCGGGCCCCGCTCACAGCAGTCATGTAATCCTCAACCAGTGGCTCTGCTTTGTTAAACTACGGTAATCGTCTGTAGTAGTACTCGCTATCAAATTAGCAGGCCGGCCGGCAGCGTAACGTCACTCACTCCGTCATGCACCTGCTCCGCCAGCTTCATTAATGAAGAGGAAGGAGCATGACGGAGTGAGTAATGGGGGTGACTTTTTACACAGGGACATGAGAAGACATAGAGGGGACAAGCATAAGATGCTATATACCGTATTATTCACCCACAGATCCCCCATAACAGTGTCGTCCACAGTGCCCCCATAACAGTGACATCCACAGATCCCCCATAAGTGTGTCACCCACAGATCCCCCATAAGTGTGTCACCCACAGATCCCCCATAAGTGTGTCACCCACAGATCCCCATAACAGTGTGTCACCCACAGATCCCCCATAACAGTGTCATCCGCAGATCCCCCATAACAGTGTCATCCGCAGATCCCCCATAACAGTGTGTCATCCACAGATCCCCCATAACAGTGTCAGCCACAGATCCCCCATAACAGTGTCAGCCACAGATCCCCCATAACAGTGTCATCCGCAGATCCCCCATAACAGTGTCATCCGCAGATCCCCCATAACAGTGTGTCATCCACAGATCCCCCATAACAGTGTCAGCCACAGATCCCCCATAACAGTGTCATCCGCAGATCCCCCATAACACTGTCATCCGCAGATCCCCCATAACAGTGTGTCATCCGCAGATCCCCCATAACAGTGTCATCCACAGATCCCCCATAACAGTGTCATCCACAGATCCCCCATAACAGTGTCATCCACAGATCCCCCATAACAGTGTCATCCACAGATCCCCCATAACAGTGACCTCCACAGATCCCCCATAACAGTGTGTCACCCACAGATCCCCCATAACAGTGTGTCACCCACAGATCCCCCATAACAGTGACCTCCACAGATCCCCCATAACAGTGTGTCACCCACAGATCCCCCATAACAGTGACCTCCACAGATCCCCCCTAACAGTGGCATCCACAGATCCCCCCTAACAGTGACATCCACAGATCCCCCCTAACAGTGACATCCACAGATCTCCCATAACAGTGTCATCCACAGATCTCCCATAACAGTGTCATCCACAGATCCTCCCCCATAACAGTGTCATCCACAGATCCTCCCCCATAACAGTGTCATCCACAGATCCTCCCCCATAACAGTGTCATCCACAATCCTCCCCCCTAACGGTGTCATCCACAGATCCCCCCCCTAACGGTGTCATCCACAGATCCCCCATATCGGTGTCATCCACAGATCCCCCATAACGGTGACATCCACAGATCCCCCCATAACAGTGACCTCCACAGATCCCCCATAACAGTGTCATCCACAGATCCCCCATAACAGTGTCATCCACAGATCCCCCATAACAGTGCCATCCACAGATCCCCCATAACAGTGCCATCCACAGATCCCCCATAACAGTGTCATCCACAGATCCCCCATAACAGTGCCATCCACAGATCCCCCATAACAGTGACCTCCACAGATCCCCCATAACAGTGACCTCCACAGAGCCCTCCACAGAGCCCCCATAACAGTGTCATCCACAGATCCCCCATAACGGTGTCATCCACAGATCCCCCATATCGGTGTCATCCACAGATCCCCCATAACGGTGACATCCACAGATCCCCCATAACAGTGACCTCCACAGATCCCCCATAACAGTGTCATCCACAGATCCCCCATAACAGTGTCATCCACAGATCCCCCATAACAGTGCCATCCACAGATCCCCATAACAGTGTCATCCACAGATCCCCCATAACAGTGCCACCCACAGATCCCCCATAACAGTGACCTCCACAGATCCCCCATAACAGTGACCTCCACAGAGCCCTCCACAGAGCCCCCATAACAGTGTCATCCACAGATCCCCATAACAGTGACATCCACAGATCCCCATAACAGTGTCCTCCACAGATCCCCATAACAGTGACATCCACAGATCCCCATAACAGTGACATCCACAGATCCCCCATAACAGTGACATCCACAGATCCCCCATAACAGTGTCATCCACAGATCCCCCATAACAGTGTCATCCACAGATCCCCATAACAGTGTCATCCACAGATCCCCATAACAGTGTCATCCACAGATCCCCATAACAGTGTCATCCACAGATCCCCCATAACAGTGTCATCCACAGATCCCCCATAACAGTGTCATCCACAGATCCTCCATAACAGTGTCATCCACAGATCTCCCATAACAGTGTCATCCACAGATCCCCATAACAGTGTCATCCACAGATCCCCCATAACAGTGTCATCCACAGATCCCCATAACAGTGTCATCCACAGATCCCCATAACAGTGTCATCCACAGATCCCCCATAACAGTGTCATCCACAGATCCCCATAACAGTGTCATCCACAGATCCCCCATAACAGTGTCATCCACAGATCCCTCATAACAGTGTCATCCACAGATCCCCCATAACAGTGTCATCCACAGATCCCCCATAACAGTGTCATCCACAGATCCCCCATAACAGTGTCATCCACAGATCCCCCATAACAGTGACATCCACAGATCCCCATAACAGTGTCATCCACAGATCCCCCATAACAGTGTCATCCACAGATCCCCCATAACAGTGTCATCCACAGATCCCCCATAACAGTGTCATCCACAGATCCCCATAACAGTGTCATCCACAGATCCCCATAACAGTGTCATCCACAGATCCCCATAACAGTGTCATCCACAGATCCCCCATAACAGTGTCATCCACAGATCCCCTATAACAGTGTCATCCACAGATCCCCTATAACAGTGTCATCCACAGATCCCCCATAACAGTGTCATCCACAGATCCCCTATAACAGTGTCATCCACAGATCCCTATAACAGTGTCATCCACAGATCCCTCATAACAGTGTCATCCACAGATCCCCATAACAGTGTCATCCACAGATCCCCATAACAGTGTCATCCACAGATCCCCTATAACAGTGTCATCCACAGATCCCCTATAACAGTGTCATCCACAGATCCCTCATAACAGTGTCATCCACAGATCCCCTATAACAGTGTCATCCACAGATCCCTCATAACAGTGTCATCCACAGATCCTCCATAACAGTGTCATCCACAGATCTCCTATAACAGTGTCATCCACAGATCCCTATAACAGTGTCATCCACAGATCCCTCATAACAGTGTCATCCACAGATCCCCTATAACAGTGTCATCCACAGATCCCCCATAACAGTGTCATCCACAGATCCCCTATAACAGTGTACATTCACAGATCCCCCATAACAGTGTCATCCACAGATCTCCCATAACAGTGTCATCCACAGATCCCCTATAACAGTGTCATCTCACAGATCCCCTATAACAGTGACATCCACAGATCCCTCATAACAGTGACATCCACAGATCTCCTATAACAGTGACATCCACAGATCCCCTATAACAGTGTCATCCACAGATCCCTCATAACAGTGACATCCACAGATCCTCTATAACAGTGTCATCCACAGATCCCCCATAACAGTGTCATCCACAGATCCCTCATAACAGTGTCATCCACAGATCCCCCATAACAGTGTCATCCACAGATCCCCATAACAGTGACATCCACAGATCCCCATAACAGTGACATCCACAGATCCCCCATAACAGTGACATCCACAGATCCCCCATAACAGTGTCATCCACAGATCCCCCATAACAGTGTCATCCACAGATCCCCCATAACAGTGTCATCCACAGATCCCCCATAACAGTGTCATCCACAGATTCCCCATAACAGTTCATCATCCATAGACCACCATTAGTTCAAAATCCAACAAAACCACACCTTTTGGTTCAAAATATGTATTTTCTTATTTTCCTCCTCAAAAACCTTCTCATCAGGTGCATCTTATAAAGTGAAAAAAGCGGTAATTTTTGGGCTGTCTCTATTTTAATAATACTAGTGCCTTTTTTAATCGTAGTGTCATATTCATGAGATATTGGTAGAAACTCATCCGCGGGATTTGAAATGCCTCCCCCCATTATCTGATAAATCACCTGTCGATGAGAGGAACTCTGGTAGAATGAAAATAGTTTGGTGGCGGAGCCGTAACCCCTCTCAGTGGCTTAACCTTATTCCACACTTTTCTCATGAGCCCTACCAAGGGAAGGTTTTCCTCCAGAATAGGAATCCCTGCTCTTTCCCACCTATTTATTTGACTAGTGAGTAGTCCGACCAGTCTGCACTGCAAAGTAATAGACCCAAGGATTCGGTACAGCCAGTCCCCCGCCGTCTTGGCATACTGCAATGTCTACCCGGCAAAGAAGTTTAACATCGTACGTGAGAAGAGATATGGGTCTATACGAGTCAGGAAGTCTTAGGCCCTTCCCTGGCTTCGGTATCACTACTATGAGCGCCTCCTGCAGAGAGTCGGAGAGAGTCCAACTCACAAGAGTAGTTAAAAACCCTCAGCAACTCCGGCAGCAGCGTTCCCTGGAATCTCCTATACACCTCCACCAGAATGCCATCAGATCCCGGAGCCCTGTCATTGGCCAGATCTTTTAAAGCTTCCACTAGTTCCTCCAAATTATTAGGCGCTTCTAATTGTTCGTTCGCCACTGCCGAAAATTTAGGTAGTTCGGCCTCCCATAAAAAATGTTAGTAGCTCCTCGTCCGAACCCCACTAACACAGAGCCCCGGATTATTCCCATAACCATGCCGGAGTGAGTACCCTCCCCTATTCCCTTGCCACAAATATAGGATCTGCTCCAAAAGGCTTAGGCCCAACTCTTCCTTTTGAATAGGGCAATCCCAAGCAACCTTGCCCACCTTTGTACACAGCGTGTTCTGCCCTACAATTCCCAACCTCAGAAACATAAACTGTTAACAACACCTTCCATGCAACTGACACTCCTGCACCAGAGGAACTGGTAGTAAAATGTCAGAATCTGGTAAAAAGAGAGAAAAAGGGGAACAGCAAAAACATATCCTCCTGGACGCCAACCTCTCAGGTGACCTTGTTTTGCTCTTTCAATAGATTTTCGTTGTGCCGCCTCTTCTGGATCCTCAAAGAAGCGTGTAGATCCCAGGGCCGCCACTCGTAATTTAGCCGGAATAGAAGATTTCCGAGTCTCCTCTTAACATCCAGGAGACGTGCCCTCCTCTTCTGGACCTCTGTAGAATAGAAATGTTAGCTCCATTTATGACCAGATCTGTACGGTCACGAGATTGCCGCAGTATTTTAGCACTTATTGACCGCGGCGGCCTACCAGGTGGTAGTGGTCTTGTGGGCACCCTGTGAACCCTTTCCACGGCATAAATTGAGAACAGTCCTTTGTCCTGAAACTTCTGATAGATGCACGTTTCTATATAGTCCGTGGCATTTGCACCTTCCGTCTTTTCTGGTATGCCCACTATTCTGATATTAATGCGGCGTGATCTATTCTCTAAATCATCAGCCTTGGCAAATAGGGCATCAATATCTCTTGCCGTCGACTTAGAAGCAATCTTCAGAGGTTCTAACCTCATCTTCCATCACCGACGCCCTCCTTTCTACCTCTCCAGTTCTCTCAGCGATTGTATGCATGTCTTTTCTTATCCGGAATATATCTTCCCACTTGAATATTGAGCGCTTTGAGGGTGGTGCTGCAGCTGGCAACTGCCACCATGATATTTTTAAGAGTGGGTTCTTGTTCTGTGGGGGTGGGGCAGGCTTCCCCTGTGTGGGTTCTCTTGTAATAGGGGCCTCATGCACATTAGCTCCCTCGCCCTCTTAATCGGATGATCGCTCCTCCTGGTCAGAGGAGGACATTGTTGCTGCTACTGAGCTCTGAGAACAGTTCCTCACCCCTGGCAAATCTGCTAAGTTGCTCTACAGCGCTCTGGCTCCCCACCTCATGCGGGCCCTCTTCCTCCTCCATGCCGGCGCCATGTTGCTTATGATCTACTCATCATATTGCGTGGAGTTCTTCCCCTTCTTCGGCGTCCTTGCACATTAATGAGCAGCGCAGATGGATCCCCCTCTCTTAAGCACACTTTCAAGGTGTTTCCCATCTTCCAGGATTGTTTTTCAACAGGATGTCTCAGGGTGCGGGCAGGAGCGCTCTGAGGTGCGTCTCACTCCATGCTATGGTAGGCCACGCCCCCCAGAGAGGTTTATTGGATGTCGCGCAAAGTGAACGCTAGACAAACATTTAACGTCTGAGAATTTTTAATAAGGAAAAATTTTAAAAATGATGCCCCTAAAGATGTACATAGCCTTTAAATGAGCTGCTTTGAGAGGAGTAACATTATATCTGGCCATTTATCACCAGTATTCCCCTCTGTTCCCTAATTCTCACCTCTCCCTGAGCTTGTGGACACTAGCTGGTATCAGGCCTCTCATAGATTACATGGAGAGAGTGAAAATTCTGCTCCCTAGAAATCACTTAAAACACAATATAGGACATTATAGAGAAGTACTGAGCAGTGTAGAGGTGAATAAAGCACTTGGGGTAAGATAAAAAGAAAAACGTTCTATTAGCTGGGGCCTGTCTGGCTATATACCCTCTCATATACCCTCCTCTATGCAGTTGTAACCTGATCCCTCAGTGAGCTGGTAGTCTGTCTCATCCTCTCAAGAAAGATTTATCACAGAACTTACAGTGAATGTTGCCTTAGGAGATGGGGGCGATAACTGGAGAAATAAGTGTATTGGTTTATGCAAAGTTTGTTGAAAATGCAGTGAACTTTTAATGGGCCTCCTCTGTTTAATCTCAGAAAGCACAGTCCCTGGGGGCCCGATTGGTGGACAGACCCGTGTGGCACTCAGAAATGACCACCTGCAGTACTGTGTGACCTGGTAAGAGCTACACACTTTATTATGCAGTAAATTGACTGATGCGCAGCCTTATTTATCACCCTAAGACTCTGGGGGTAGCCCAAACCTCCAAACATAGGGAGCTACCATATAGTAACCTAGAACCCATTGACTGCCATTTTAGGAAATCCACAAATACACTGCAAAAAAAGGTATACTGCACAAACATACACCAAATATGGGTTCTGTATGGGAAGGCCACGATATGAATAGATCCTATGCAGCACAGTAGATGTAGACGTGATTGCCAGCAAGTATTAGTACCCACAATTACTAAGCTGCATAGTGTCATTATAGGTGAGCCCGTGCCCCCTTCGACCACTAACCAGTGCACATACCCATGGAGACCACCACAGGGTCCAGCACACATCAGATGCAGGATCGTGTTCCTGCTCATCGCACATTGGTACTGGCCTCCATGATGTATGCAGTAGATTTACTGACACTAGTGGCCTGCTGTGAGGTCCACGTCTACGTTGTCCTCCTCCACAGTGATGTCTCCAGGAGGCTGTTATCCATGCTGATCTCATTCATCTCTCTCTCTCTAATTTCCAGGTTCTCCCTCTCGGCCTTAACCTCTCTCTTGTGGTTCCAGAAATTCATCCGGAAATCCCGCTAGTAGTGTCTTTGTACTTCCCCAGTGGATCAGATCTTTGCAAACATGTTGGGCCAGGTAGACATGACTGCTTACTCCAAATATCGCTTCCATGTTCATCTTTATCACAAACCAACCACCCATTAGACACCACTGCTGAGCAGGATCCATAAGGTGAGGAGGACAGAGAGCCGAGCATTGCCCCTGGATATGATGTAGGTGGTGGTGGGGCAGGCAGCTGCCATCAGTCCATCAAGTAATTGGCCACTCGGGTATCTTGTGTAACTGCAGCTGCTTGTAACGCTCGCATGGGGTTTCTGTCTCCAGTTTTCTTGTGCTGATAATAAATGATTGCATTGAAAGCTGGCGTGGATTCTGTGTGTGCCGTGGACCTGGAGGTGAGCCTTGCCTGTTACAGCCTTGTCCCAGGTGCCCATGAAGGACCAGTACTGTGGGCCACAACATCTCTACTAGATTTCGGCAACAGCGTGACGTCAGTGGAGAGAGCTGATGAGATTACGTATAAATGCTGGCCACTCCGAGAGATAAGCTCATACCTCTCCGGGACGGTGCACCGAGTAACCTACAGCCGGGGACGGATTAGTGGGTGGATTAAAGGGTATAATAGGACTGGAGGTGCCTCCACATACATCAGCGCGGACCACAGCTAATCTAAATGAATACCACGGCCGTAGCTAGAAATGACTAGGCCCCATGGTAAAACATTTTTATGGGCCCCCCTGGATCTTCCACCCAAACACCCCTCCAGGACCTCCCACCCCAACATCCCCAGACCAGATATAATGGTGCAGGACTCCAGAGTAAGTTTTACCAGTCCCAGTCAGCCAGCCCTCACCTCACAGCCACTTTACTGTCTGTGCGCCCACAATCCAGCAGCACGCAGCTCCGCCTCCTCCACTTCCGGCCAGTAGGACTGCCGCCCCGACTGGGAGCGGGACCACTCCCTCTCCTCACTGCAGGTACGCCTTTCTGCCCCTGGCCGCCCCCTATCGCACCGCCTGCAGATAGCGCATTCTGTGTCTGTCCTGGAGGGGCCCGTGACCCCTGTAGCTATGCCACATAAGCTATGCCCAGGCCCCCATTGCTATGGCGATCCCTACGCCCATGCCACCTATGGTTGATCAAGAATCTCCTGGGGGAGTTAGGGGGGGTCAGAACAATTGAGTGTCTTTCAAGTTCAAAGAAGCTGAGTCTTACTATCCTTCTGAGTGCGTCCTCTGGAGGTTTTTATTCCATGGGGAATTTTCCACCCTCTGGATCTTATGGAGCAGCGTCTGCAGATGGAGCAGAGTGAGGAGGTTTTAGCTTTGTGGTTGAGAACCAGCCATAGCCATAATGAAGTGAGCTTAAAACAGGCCCAAGCCGTGTGTACCACCCAGTACATCAGTGCAGGAGGTAACTGCCTGGTACAGTGAGGGCACTCTGCCTGGCAATACTAATGAACGGAAGGGTCTGTGGTCTGTAGGTTCAGCAGTCTCTCCTCCGGTGCAGGGGGCATTAGAGCCCGTGATCAAAAGTGGTGAGGAGGGTTTGACGTTTTAACATTAAAAAGCACTTCTCTCCAATGGAGGACATTCTGGAAGTTAAGGGGGACTGCTTATGCGGACGACTGTGTGGAAGTCATCTGCGCATGAGCAAAATGGCGCCAGCCCGGAAATGCACTCACATGTGGCTTTAATCGGCGTGCGCCAGCGCTGAGTCCCCAACCCTACACTATGAACCCAATATGCATCATAGTAGGAACAATAAAAGATGTAATGTTGCCTATATGGATAATTCTTGAAAATGAAAAAAACTTGCAAAAATACAAAGTTATAAAAGAATTCATAGAAACATATTGTGCTTATATACGAATGTGACAAAATTAGAACATTCATAATAAATACAAAAAACGATATAATTCATGAAAATATACTAGGACCCAATCATAGTAATGATTCATGATAATTAATACAAGAAAAATCTAATTAGTGAAGATAGTGAAACCCAATCATGGTAAAAATAAGTGGATAAAAGCAGAGTTCAGCGATTCAATGACCGTGATTATAGCAATTAGAAAATCACCTCAAATTAAAACATGATTATGTACACCAATTCATATATCAAGTGATATCGTACCAACAAGAAAGTATAATGATCCTCCAAAATTATCAATCAAAAATACATATAGTTAAAGGGAACCTGTCACCGGGATTTTGTGTACAGCGCTGGGGACATGGGCGGCTGATGGTCGCTAGCTCATCCGCAATATCCAGTCCCCATAGCTCTGTGTGCTTTTATTGTGTAAAAAAACTGATTTGATACATATGCAAATGAACCTGCGATGAGTCCTGTCCGTGACTCCTCTCACGGACGGGACTCCTCTCACGGACGGGACTCCTCTCACGGACGGGACTCGTCGCAGGTTCATTTGCATATGTATCAAATCAGTTTTTTTACACAATAAAAGCACACAGAGCTATGGGGACTGGGTACTGCGGATGTGCTAGCGACCATCAGCCGCCCATGTCCTCAGCTCTGTACCCAAAATCCCGGTGACAGGTTCCCTTTAAACATGTCAATGATTATCAACCTACACACATAATAGTCAGATAAAATATAGACTACTAAGCCATGGGTCTGCAGCGGGGATCAACGGCTAGAGAGTGAGAGTAGTAATAATACCTACTATAATTCTGTCTACAATCCATAACTAGAAATTCAGAATTATCAACCATTACAAGAAATCACATCCTTTAAAATAGGGAGGAGTTCAAGGGCTTTCTGGAGATTATTACTATGAAGGGGGCACAGAGGGGGCATAACTACTGTGAAGGGGCACACCACTGAAGCAGGGAACTATTTGCTCCCCGCTCCACAGCAGCACGATGTCCTCACACATGGTCCTGCTGATCTGTAGGAGGGGGAGCGGGGCAGGCCGGGAATCAGCGCCATGTGTCCCAGTATCCTGCTGATGGGGAGCGCAGATCATGGGAGGAGGATTTATTGCTTGTTTTTTTCACTTCCTGTAAAGGGGGCACTGGGCACATATCTTGGCATATGTACTGTGAGGGGCACATATCTTGGCATATCTACTGTGAGGGGGCACATATCTTGGCATATCTACTGTGAGGGGCACATATCTTGGCATATCTACTGTGAGGGGCACATATCTTGTCATATCTACTGTGAGGGGCACATATCTTGGCATATCTACTGTGAGGGGCACATACCTTGGCATATCTACTGTAAGGGTGCACATATCTTGTATCTTGGCATATCTACTGTGAGGGGCGCATATCTTGGCATATCTACTGTGAGGGGCACATACCTTGGCATATCTACTGTGAAGGGTGCACATATCTTGTATCTTGGCATATCTACTGTGAGGGGCGCATATCTTGGCATATCTACTGTGAGGGGCACATACCTTGGCATATCTACTGTGAAGGGTGCACATATCTTGTATCTTGGCATATCTACTGTGAGGGGCGCATATCTTGTATCTTGGCATATCTACTGTGAGGGGCGCATATCTTGTATCTTGGCATATCTACTGTGAGGGGCACATATCTTGTATCTTGGCATATCTACTGTGAGGGGCACATATCTTGTATCTTGGCATATCTACTGTGAGGGGCGCATATCTTGTATCTTGGCATATCTACTGTGAGGGGCGCATATCTTGTATCTTGGCATATCTACTGTGAAGGGTGCACATATCTTGTATCTTGGCATATCTACTGTGAGGGGCGCATATCTTGGCATATCTACTGTGAGGGGCACATACCTTGGCATATCTACTGTGAAGGGTGCACATATCTTGTATCTTGGCATATCTACTGTGAGGGGCATATCTTGTATCTTGGCATATCTACTGTGAGGGGCGCATATCTTGTATCTTGGCATATCTACTGTGAGGGGCGCATATCTTGTATCTTGGCATATCTACTGTGAGGGGCACATATCTTGTCATATCTACTGTGAGGGGCACATATCTTGGCATATCTACTGTGAGGGGCACATACCTTGGCATATCTACTGTGAAGGGTGCACATATCTTGTATCTTGGCATATCTACTGTGAGGGGCACATATCTTGGCATATCTACTGTGAGGGGCACATACCTTGGCATATCTACTGTGAAGGGTGCACATATCTTGTATCTTGGCATATCTACTGTGAGGGGCGCATATCTTGTATCTTGGCATATCTACTGTGAGGGGCGCATATCTTGTATCTTGGCATATCTACTGTGAGGGGCGCATATCTTGTATCTTGGCATATCTACTGTGAGGGGCGCATATCTTGTATCTTGGCATATCTACTGTGAAGGGTGCACATATCTTGTATCTTGGCATATCTACTGTGAGGGGCGCATATCTTGTATCTTGGCATATCTACTGTGAGGGGCGCATATCTTGTATCTTGGCATATCTACTGTGAAGGGTGCACATATCTTGTATCTTGGCATATCTACTGTGAGGGGCGCATATCTTGTATCTTGGCATATCTACTGTGAAGGGTGCACATATCTTGTATCTTGGCATATCTACTGTGAGGGGCGCATATCTTGTATCTTGGCATATCTACTGTGAAGGGTGCACATATCTTGTATCTTGGCATATCTACTGTGAGGGGCGCATATCTTGTATCTTGGCATATCTACTGTGAAGGGTGCACATATCTTGTATATTGGCATATCTACTGTGAGGGGTGCATATCTTGGCATATCTACTGTGAGGGGCACATACCTTGGCATATCTACTGTGAGGGGCACATACCTTGGCATATCTACTGTGAGGGGCATATCTTGTATCTTGGCATATCTACTGTGAGGGGCATATCTTGTATCTTGGCATATCTACTGTGAGGGGCACATATCTGTGGGTAGACCTGAGGGACTGAAACACTGGTTAGAAAATAAAAGTTGGCACATAAGGACCGATTCACATATATCCGCTCTGTCAGCTATTTAATCTATAATACATGCAGTTTTGTTACTGTAAGTGCCGTGCAAAATGCCACAAGGGGCCACTGAGAGTTTATCGCCGGCCTTGAGGGGCAGGAACGCCTAGCCCTATATGCTGATGCCCTCCTTTCATTTGTTAACAAGGTAACGGAATCTGTGTCCTTGAGAATTGGAGATCGCGCTGTTTTGTTTTAACATATGTTTTATTGTTCAATAATAAAATATTACATACAGGAATATGCATTGTGTGGCTTATTGTCAAACATTCATTGGGTCTTGCATGATCCTCAGTCCCATAAACATAGGGATAGAAGGAAACATTACAATGTACGGTTATAAATAATATCAGGGAGGTGTAAATGGAAAGGCATGTTCGACTTGACATCATAAAGCTAGTCAGACTGTTGGATTGAGTCCGGCCAATTCTGCCAAATAACCCTGAACTTGGCTCGTTTGTGAGAGACTGAAGCGTTAATCATCTCACAGACCTTCTTGTTAACAGAGTTGACTATTTCCATTAACGGAGGAGGGTTTGGGTTTTTCCAACAGTCATTTTCATCCTGGTTCCTATAATCATATGAATAATAATTGTTCGGGAAGAGTCTGGGAAAGAATCAAACTTAATAGAGAGCAGGTCTTGGGCCATCGATGGCGAAATTGGAATAGTGCATAGATTTGTTAAAATTGTATTAATTGAGCTCCAAACGGGTTTCATTTCCCTGCATTCCCACCATGTGTGCTCCATATCGGCTTCTGCCAACCTGGGAAGATGAGGGGAGATGTGAGATAATCTATGAGGAGTGTAATACCATCTGTAGAGACTGGTCCTGGAGTTTTCCAGATGGTCAATACATTTAGAGGAGACACACATGATGGAGAATGCAGATTCCCACTGCTCTGAAGATACATTCACGTTTAATGCCAAGTAACGGAGTCAATGGTGAGTCCAAAGTCTGTCCTAAAATGATAACCGAGGGATAGGGCTTTAAGATTAGCCAATGAGTTTCGCATCGCCTTCATCAGTCGGGAGGTGTCGGCGGGCACAGGGAAACTCATCCCAGACAAGAAGTGTTTAAAGAATTCCCTATGCGGAATTTTACATTTCAGGCACAAGTATCATTGGTAAAATGGTCTCCCAATCTTTTGATTCCCAAGTCTATGATGCATTTCCCCACAACCTCCGGGGGGATTTCAGAAAGGAAGATGTTGATAAGATTCAATTTGGTCGACATTAGGATCCAAATTTCAAGTGCAGCTTGAATAGTAGGTGGGATTTCAAGAGCACGGGGGCTTTCCTGTAGGCATCTAGAGTAGAAAAATACCCGAGGGTCGTTCACACCCATTATGTAGTTCTCAATAGAGATCCGTGTTTGTTAGGATGATTTCACCATGAAAATCTCAATTGTTCAAACATGCAAGCTCCATGGTATCTAATAATGGATGGACATCCCAACCCCCCTTTTGGAATAGGCAAATAAAGTATATCTGCTTTGACTCTAGGTTTTTTCAATTTCTTTTAGATGTTTTATGGGGATAGTAATTGGCAGGTTACAGAAAAGATAAAGGATTTGTGGGATAATAAACAGTTAGGGCTGAGATCCTTCCCATCCATGAGATTTTGTGATTTTTCATTTTATCTAGGTCATTTTAAATTTTTTCCTTTTAGATTTTTTAGTTTTACTGGTAGAAGGTTGGTGGTTGATGAGGTTAGTTTGATTCCCAAGTATGTGACATGTTCGGATTCCATTTAAAGGGGAAGTTGGCTTTTACTGGAGTAAGGTCTGAATCTTTCAGGCCACGATTAAGGACCTGGCATTTGGCAACGTTCAAGCTCTAATAAGAAACTAAAAGACCTTGAAGTGTGCATCACACGGGGTAGAGACACTGTCGAGTTAGCGCCAATATACATTTTGTGATTTGCTTCGCCTCTCTTTGTATTCCTGTAATCTGTGGTTGAGTTCTTATATATTCCGCTAAGGGTTCAATTATTAGGGCGAAGATAATGGGTGAAAGGGGGCATCCCTGTCTTGTTCCGTTATTATCTGGGATTGGTTGGATAACATTGATTTATAAGGACTTTACCCGAGGGTTTAGAGTAGAGCGCCCCTATAGCTTTGGCAAATTGTCCCTGTATTCTAAATGTCGACAGCACTGCCTCCAACTACCCCCAATGCACTTGATCAAACGCCTTCTCCACATCCAAAGATGGGATTAGAGAAGGCGCTCGATTTGCCTTTCCTACATAAATAAGATCTAGAATGCGTCTGGTACCATCCAGTGTTGGTCTCAATTTGACAAATCCCGCTTGGTCACGGGGACCAGATATGGAATCAAGGACAATCTGTTGGCCAATAGTTTAGAATACATTTTGAGGTCGGACGTTTTCTGGATGTTCAGGAAGAGCGAGGATAGTTGCCTGGAGCATGGCACATTCCCGCTAGGCATTATGTGGGAGAATGTGGATAGGAGATCGGGAGAGAACATTTTCCCAAAGGTTTTAAAATATTATTGTTGGTTAATCGTCTAGGTTTTATGGATTTTAGTTGATAATGTGCAATATTCCTACAAGTTCAATTGGCTTGTGCTTTGGGGACAGTTTGGGCAGTGAGATATCGGATAGGGGTTCGTTTAGAAGATCTGGAGTTGTTGGGGGACCAGGTTGTTGTCTTTGAGGTTCTAGAAATTGAAATAATATTCGGCAAATGTGTTGGAGATTCCTGGAGGTTAATGATTTTTTCTTTGCGGAGTTGTAAATAAAGGGTCGTACTTTCCTACTCGCTCTTTCCTTGTGAGGAATATTTCGCCTTTCATCTCCTTACTTTGTGTTCAGTTATTTTGATATAGCTGGTATAGTTCGTAACGTAGATCTTTAACCACTCGAAGACCACAGGTTTATACCCCCTAGTGACCAGGCCCTTTTACAAGTCTGCACTACTTTCACCGTTTATTGCTCCGTCATACAACTCACCACCTTTTCTTCTCACTAATAGAGCTTTCATTTGGTGCCATTTCATTCTTGCTGACATTTTAACTTTTTTTGATATTTTACTTATTTTGACGAAAGTTTTGCAAAAAAACTACATTTTTCGCTTTCTGTTGTAAAAATTTTCAAATAACACTACATTTAAATTTTTCTCTAAATTTATTGTTCTACATGTCTGATAAAAAAAAAAATGCAATAAGTGTATATTTATTGGTTTGGGTAAAAGTTATAGCGTTTACAAACTATGGTGCAAAAAAGTGAGTTTCCGCACTTTGCATTTCTGAGCGCCTGTCCTGTTTCCTGACGCACTACAATGCCCAGACAGTAGAAACACCCCATAAATGACCCCATTTCAGAAAGTAGACACCCTAAGGTATTCGCTAAGGGGCATAGTAAGTTCATGGAATTTTTTATCACAAGTTAGCGGAAATGGAATTTTTTTTTTCAAAAAATTTCATTTTCCGCTAACTTGTGTCAAAAAATAAAAACTTCCATGAACTCACTATGCCCCTTAGCGAATACCTTGGGGTGTCTACTTTCTAAAATGGGGTCAACTGAGGTTTTTCCACTGCCCTGGCATTTGAGGGTCTCCGCAATCATTACACGTATGGCCAGAATTAGGAGTTTCTGCGATTCTCCTTATATTGAGCAGACGGGGAATGAGATTTTTTTTTCCGTTCAGCCTCTGGGCTGAAAGAAAAAAAGTGAACGGCACAGATTTCTTCATTCACATTGATCAATGTGGATGAAAAAATTTCTAAAAAATGTGGCAAAAAAAGGGGAAAGCTGTAAAGCTGCGATCGCTAAGGGACCCTTAGGCCTCATTCACACGTCCGCAATTCTGTTCCGCAAAATTTTGCGGAACGGAATTGTAGATACATTCAATTCTATGGGGACAGACTTTGTCCCGCTCGGATCCGGAATATACACTATGTTCTATAGCCTCACCACACTGATCTGCTCAGAAAGCTCCTCTACATATCATATCCTCTATGTACTATAGCTTCACCACACTGAGATCTGCTCAGAAAGCTCATCTACATATCATATCCTCTATGTACTATAGCTTCACCACACTGAGATCTGCTCAGAAAGCTCCTCTACATATCATATCCTCTATGTACTATAGCTTCACCACACTGAGATCTGCTCAGACAGATCATCTACATATCATATACTCTATGTACTATAGCTTCATCACACAGATCTGCTCAGAAAGCTCATCTACATATCATATACACTATGTACTATAGCTTCACCACACTGAGATCTGCTCAGAAAGCTCATCTACATATCATATACTCTATGTACTATAGCTTCACCACACTGAGATCTGCTCAGAAAGCTCATCTACATATCATATATACCATGTACTATAGCCTCACCACACTGAGATCTGCTCAGAAAGCTCATCTACATATCATATATACACTATGTACTATAGCTTCACCACACTGAGATCTGCTCAGAAAGCTCCTCTACATATCATATACTCTATGTACTATAGCTTCACCACACTGAGATCTGCTCAGAAAGCTCATCTACATATCATATACACTATGTACTATAGCTTCACCACACTGAGATCTGCTCAGAAAGCTCATCTACATATCATATACTCTATGTACTATAGCTTCACCACACTGAGATCTGCTCAGAAAGCTCATCTACATATCATATACTCTATGTACTATAGCTTCACCACACTGAGATCTGCTCAGAAAGCTCATCTACATATCATATACTCTATGTACTATAGCTTCACCACACTGAGATCTGCTCAGAAAGCTCATCTACATATCATATACACTATGTACTATAGCTTCACCACACTGAGATCTGCTCAGAAAGCTCATCTACATATCATATCCTCTATGTACTATAGCTTCACCACACTGAGATCTGCTCAGAAAGCTCATCTACATATCATATCCTCTATGTACTATAGCCTCACCACACAGATCTGCTCAGAAAGCTCATCTCCATATCATATATACTCTATGTACTATAGCTTCACCACACTGAGATCTGCTCAGAAAGCTCCTCTACATATCGTATCCTCTATGTACTATAGCTTCACCACACTGAGATCTGCTCAGAAAGCTCATCTCCATATCATATATACCATGTACTATAACTTCACCACACTGAGATCTGCTCAGAAAGCTCATCTACATATCATATACTCTATATACTATAGCTTCACCACACTGAGATCTGCTCAGAAAGCTCACCTACATATCATATCCTCTATGTACTATAGCTTCACCACACTGAGATCTGCTCAGAAAGCTCATCTCCATATCATATATACCATGTACTATAGCTTCACCACACTGAGATCTGCTCAGAAAGCTCATCTCCATATCATATACTCTATATACTATAGCTTCACCACACTGAGATCTGCTCAGAAAGCTCACCTACATATCATATCCTCTATGTACTATAGCTTCACCACACTGAGATCTGCTCAGAAAGCTCATCTACATATCATATACACTATGTACTATAGCTTCACCATCCTGAGATCTGCTCAGAAAGCTCCTCTACAAATCATATACACTATGTACTATAGCTTCACCACACTGAGATCTGCTCAGAAAGCTCATCTACATATCATATACACTATGTACTATAGCTTCACCACACTGAGATCTGCTCAGAAAGCTCATCTACATATCATATATACCATGTACTATAGCTTCACCACACTGAGATCTGCTCAGAAAGCTTCTCTACATATCATATACACTATGTACTATAGCTTCACCACACTGAGATCTGCTCAGAAAGCTCATCTACATATCATATACTCTATGTACTATAGCCTCACCACACTGAGATCTGCTCAGAAAGCTCATCTACATATCATATACTCTATGTACTATAGCTTCACCACACTGAGAACTGCTCAGAAAGCTCATGTACATATCATATACACTATGTACTATAGCTTCACCACACTGAGAACTGCTCAGAAAGCTCATCTACATATCATATACTCTATGTACTATAGCTTCACCACACTGAGATCTGCTCAGAAAGCTCATCTCCATATCATATACACTATGTACTATAGCTTCACCACACTGAGATCTGCTCAGAAAGCTCATCTACATATCATATCCTCTATGTACTATAGCTTCACCACACTGAGATCTGCTCAGAAAGCTCATCTACATATCACTGCTTTATTCAGACACGATATATGATTATACAGACACCAATAATGTGTTAAAGAAATTGAAACTTTGAAAATTGTGAATTTTTCCAAATTTTTGGTAAACTTTTTAAATAATGTGAATTATATCAACTCCAATTTCCCCATCATCATGAGCTACAATGTGCCACGAGAGAACCTCAGAACAGCTGGTAAAGTGTTCCAGTTATTACCAGCAGCCTCCAACTCCCAGAATCCTCCTTTCACTTCTATGGGAGTTACAAGCCAAAGAAGTGTGCATGCTGGGAGTTGTAGTGTCACAGGTTGCTGATCCCTGACCTACAGGAAGAGATGTAAGGCTTGGCTTCTGTCCAGTATTTTAGTAAGGCCGAGTGGCAGTACCTTCCATATCCACGGGGAGGACCCCCCAAATACATGGCTGCTGCGTGGTGGATATAACTGGAGCATTTTAGGGCATTACCAACTATTGCTCAGACACATTAAAGGGGTCCTCTCACTTCAGCAGATGGCAGTTACGTAGAGGAAGCCGCCATTATACACGGCTAGTTTCCATGGTTAGGACCACCTTTCCATCCAGCAGCAGTGGCCGTGCTTGCACACTATAGGAAGAGCCAGGACTGTGGGAGTGCAGATCGGCTGCTGCTTTTTCCTATAGTGTCCATGCACGAGTACCGCCGCTGGATTACAGGGCGGTTGTAACCATGGAAACGAGCCGTGCGCGATTGAAAAATGAAGCCAGCCAGCAAAGGAGGCAACATGGAGAATCACAATCCATTAGTAAGAGCCTTGTACTTACTGCATCTACATGATATAACTGCTGGAGAGGACCCCTTTAAGACCCCTTCCACCCATCCCACCCATCCCATCACAGCGGCTGCATTAACCTCCGGCTGAGACCTGTGCAGCTGCAATCAACATCTTTGCTAAAGTGATTTTCTGGAATTTTCTTTATTATGTACAGAACAGAAGGGACACGCCCAGTACATTTAACCCAGTTTTGTGGCCAGTTCCTTGGCCTTTGCTTTTTCGAGCTTGGCGATTCTGGCCACAGATTTTGGGCCCAAGATCCCACCTCCCCAGTGACGACGGATCTGTGAGGAAAAAAATAAAGACAGTTACAGAAAAGCAATGGCGATAAATAGACGGCGAGGTAGAGGAAGCGCAGACACAAGGCTGGGACTTAGGGGGCATCACCCCCAGATGTTTTTCCCCCTTTAGAAGTGGAAGTCTACAAGCAAAGGCTCAGAATATTAAGGGGTTCTGCAGTTCTTTACTGATGATCTATCCTTTGGATGAGTGGGGGTCTGACACTTGGGGTCCGGCAGGCTTGGGGGGCTAAGCTTCACTCTAGTGAACACGCGCCGCAGGCCAGGGACAGTAGTCATGACATCACTGCGCCTCCAATCAGATGCTATCCAGTACATAGACTGTAAGCTCTTGAGAGCAGGGCCTCGCCTAGTCTTCGTTCATGAGGCGCTGTGAAATACGGTGGCCCTCTATGAATTACCTGCAGAGCCTCAGGAGCAGTGACCAATATCTGATGGCAGGGGTCCCACAGCACTATCAGCGCGGCCTAGGGGTGGCACTGCTGCCCGTGTGACATCACTGGCCCCAGGCAGGCTGCAGCATTGTCATCAGCAGGACTCCTACCAGATACTGGTGACCCATCCTGAGGAGAGACCCCTGTACTGCCGACAGCCACTCGGAGAGGAGTCCGATGAGGCTCGCTGTCGCCACCCGCCAGACAAGGACTTCCTCATGGGAAAGAACCCTGCCGATCGGAGGTGGGCAGTAAGAGTCTCGTCTTCCTCGCAGCGCACGGTTCAGCATGTCCACAGTGCAGGCGTCAGGTCCGCTTTAGCAGACTGGTGCAGTCGCCGGTGCACACCTCAGCATACAGTGGGCAGACCTGTGCATCAACCACTTCCAGAAGCATGCCTAGTCAGGGAGGAGTCCTTACCTCGTCGTGTCTGTCGTTGTAGTTGGTCTTCACGGCCTCCACCAGTTTGGAGAGCGCCCCCTTATCCTCCCTGCAGAAGGAAAAAAGGCTCAGTTCTAAGTCTGGACAGGAGCCAGTGGCCGGATGGCCGCAGAGGCTTCACAGCTCAGGGTTAAAAAGCTCTGAGAACCACACGGTGATGTTCAGGTGAAGAAATTCAGACATCATTGCCGAGAAGCCACAAGGTGGGAGTGGAAGCCGGTGGTGAACTTACGGGTTTACTTGTATGAAAGCAATGCTGGTCCAGGTCTTCCTGTGGATGAGGCGGCCCAGTCTGGCCTTGCCCTTGACGATGCAGTAGGGAACACCCATCTTGCGGCACAGAGCAGGCAGGAACACAACCAGCTGCAAGAGAAGCACCATGAGGGCCCGGGCCTACAGAACAGGCCTCCGAGAGCAGACCTGGGAATTGCTCAGGGTTAAAAAGCTCGGATGTAATCTTCACAGCGTCTCAGGCGAAGAAACTGCTGTCATCATAGCAATTAGACATCCCCCCCCCCCATATCCAACCAGCCCGTCATTCATCTAACCTTCTACCCCCCCCAGACAGAGCACCGAGCGGGACGTCACCTCAATAGGGTCCACATCATGGGAAATGACAACCAGCTGGGCCTTCTTGTTCTCCACCAGGGTGGTCACTGTGTTCACACCTGAAAGAGAGCGTCGTCAGCTCTGCACGTGGCTGCCAGACCTCGGCCGTGGACAGCGCCATTGCTCAGGGTTAAAAAGCTCAAGTTTTGTTCCACACAAATCCACTTCAGGTGAAGAAATTCAGTCATCATTGCAATCGGCAGCCAATCCCCCCCCCCCCCGGGCCCCGCACATACCTGATCTGATATCTGGGGGTCTCTTTGTTGGGAAGTCTCCTTTGCCGGCAGCCTTCTGCTCAGCCCGGGCCAGCAGCCGTTTCTTCTTCTCTTGCTTGGTCTCTGGTCGATATTTGTGGGCCAGTTTGAAGAGCTGGGTGGCTGCCAGGAGAAAGCTCGGTTAGTGGGGGAGGCGAGGGCGAGAGATCGGAGGGGGGGGCGGGCGGACATTGTGCATCAGAGATCTTGGTGGAAGAGTGTAATCACAGCTTCTCAGATAGCAAATATGAGACATCATGTGCACAGAGCCCCCGCATCAGTGGCCCCAAACACTGGAGCCCCGGAGAACCACCGCCCACACATCAGCCCAGCAGCCGAAGGGTGGGGTCCGCGCCATCACTCACCTGTTTGCCGGTCCAGAGCCTGGGTGAACTGGTTGATTGCTGGAGGCACCTTGAGACGCTTGTACAGGATGGACCTCTGGCGCTGGAGTCGGATGTAGCGTGGCCATTTAACAAAGCGGGTAAGATCCCTCTTGGGTTGGATGTCCTGCCCTGGAGCAGGAGGAGAAGGGTTAAAGTCACCGCAGTAGCGGTTCTCAGAGCCGGCAGCAGGTGGCGCCACTCACCAATGCCAAAGTTCTTCGGCCTCTTCTCAAACAGCGGGTTCACCACCTTCTTCACCTCCGCCTTCTTGACGACGGCAGGGGCCGGAGCCACCTTCTTCCCCTTCACCTTCTTTCCTTTAGGCTGTGGAGACATTTACATGAACATACGTGACCACATGGCCACGGCCACAGCCACGGCCCGACTGGGGGCGGCGCAGACAAGCATCAGCGATCTTGGTGGAAAAGTCAAATCATCAACTCAGATAGCAAATATTCTGTCATCATCTGCTCGTCTGCCGGCAGCCCCCGGTCACAGACCGGCAAGAAAGTACCCCGCAATCCAGCCTCCTGAGGAGCCCCGCGGCACAGAGCTACCACCCCAGCCGGGCACCCACACACAGCTACCACCCCTCCTGGGGAGCCCAGCACCCGCAGAGCAAAACCCCCCCCACCCCCCAGGCGACCACCCGTCCCCGGGCACCCACACACAGCTACCACCCCTCCCCGGGCACCCACACACAGCTACCACCCCCCCCGGGCACCCACACACAGCTACCACCCCTCCCCGGGCACCCACACACACACAGCTACCACCTCCCGGGCACCCACACACAGCTACCACTCCCCGGGCACCCACACAGCTACCACCCCCGGGCACCCACACACAGCTACCACCCCCCTGGGCACCCACACACAGCTACCACCCCCGGGCACGCACCCACACACAGCTACCACCCCCCCGGGCACCCACACACAGCTACCACCCCCCCGGGCACCCACACACAGCTACCACCCCGGGCACCCACACACAGCTACCACCCCCGGGCACCCACACACAGCTACCACCCCCGGGCACCCACACAAGCTACCACCCTCCCTGGGCACCCACACACAGCTACCACCCCTCCTGGGCACCCACACACAGCTACCACCCCTCCCTGGGCACCCACACACAGCTACCACCCCTCCCTGGGCACCCACACACACACACAGCTACCACCCCTCCCTGGGCACCCACACACACACACAGCTACCACCCTCCCTGGGCACCCACACACAGCTACTCACCCCCCCCGGGCACCCACACACAGCTACCACCCCCCCCCCGGGCACCCACACACAGCTACCACCCCTCCTGGGGAGCCCGGCACCCGCAGAGCTACCACCTAAGACCCACCAGTCAGACAGCGCACCCGGCGCCCGATGAGGCGCCCTCACAGCCCGGACACCGGGGCGCAGACGCTCCAGCAGCCGAGGGTCCGACCCCGGGAGAAACTGCGCTCCCAGCGGACTACAGACCCGGGAGCTGGGAACTAGGAGCGGGGAGCCAAGCAGCAGCCTCCCCGGAGCTGCCCCCGAAACCAGCCGGGCTGAGACGGACCCGCGGCCGGAGGATGGCGCCGGATTCTGCAAGCGGCGGACGAGACTGCTACTCACCATGGTGGACGGGGGTAGAGAAAGGAAGGACGAGGCATTGTGGGTAATATTTGTATTAACTCCGAAATATCGCGACACCTGGCGTCATGAAACGGGATTTGAGGCTGAGGATCCAATCTGAGTAAATTCTGAACATCGCCCCCTGGAGGCTCCGAGCTGAGATGACGGTAAAGCGGCGCCCCCTGGAGGCCAGATACTAACCCTACAGTTCACAAATATCGGCCCGCATGGTCACGTGGCCGTGATGGACGTTTCTTGTGACCAATCGCACGGTAGCAGGGACATTGTTGTAGCCAATCACTGGCGGCGGTCTGCAGTGGGCGGGAGACCGGGAGGAAAGAGTCTGTGGAGCGGCGGGAGCTGAAGACTGCGCGGACGGTGCTGCGTCCCGGGTGTGTATTGGGGAAGGGGGTGCAGTGTAGTGGGGTGCGTGTGGGGGAGGTGCTGCCCCTGGGTGTAGAGCTGGTCGGTGTCTGGTACTCGCCCAGGACGCACACCTCTCCGAGTGCCTGCCCTCCAGCTGGACAGGACAGCAACACGTCTCCGAGCGCCTGCCCTCCAGCTGGACAGGACAGCAACACGTCTCCGAGCGCCTGCCCTCCAGCTGGACAGGACAGCAACACGTCTCCGAGCGCCTGCCCTCCAGCTGGAACAGGACAGCCACACGTCTCCGAGCGCCTGCCCTCCAGCTGGACAGGACAGCAACACCTCTCCGAGCGCCTGCCCTCCAGCTGGACAGGACAGCAACACGTCTCGGCCTGCCCTCAGCTGGACAGGACAGCCACCGTCTCCCGGCGCCTGCCCTCCCAGCTGGACAGGACAGCCACCACCGTCTCCGAGCGCCTGCCCTCCAGCTGGACAGGACAGCCACACGTCTCCGGCGCCTGCCCTCCAGCTGGACAGGACAGCCACACGTCTCCGAGCGCCTGCCCTCCAGCTGGACAGGACAGCCACACGTCTCCGAGCGCCTGCCCTCCAGCTGGACAGGACAGCCACACGTCTCCGAGCGCCTGCCCTCCAGCTGGACAGGACAGCCACACGTCTCCGAGCGCCTGCCCTCCAGCTGGACAGGACAGCCACACGTCTCCGAGCGCCTGCCCTCCAGCTGGACAGGACAGCCACACGTCTCCGAGCGCCTGCCCTCCAGCTGGACAGGACAGCCACACGTCTCCGAGCGCCTGCCCTCCAGCTGGACAGGACAGCCACACGTCTCCGAGCGCCTGCCCTCCAGCTGGACAGGACAGCCACACGTCTCCGGCGCCTGCCCTCCAGCTGGACAGGACAGCCACACTTCTCCGAGCGCCTGCCCTCCAGCTGGACAGGACAGCAACACGTCTCCGAGCGCCTGCCCTCCAGCTGGACAGGACAGCAACACCTCTCCGAGCGCCTGCCCTCCAGCTGGACAGGACAGCAACACGTCTCCGAGCGCCTGCCCTCCAGCTGGACAGGACAGCCACACGTCTCCGAGCGCCTGCCCTCCAGCTGGACAGGACAGCCACACGTCTCCGAGCGCCTGCCCTCCAGCTGGACAGGACAGCCACACGTCTCCGAGCGCCTGCCCTCCAGCTGGACAGGACAGCCAGGAGCCTGCGGCTTGAGGTTACTGGTTTGTCCAGCTGGAGGGCACGCCCCCTTCTGGTTAGCAGGGGTCCCTTGTGATGGCGCTCTCCCTTCGCTTTCAGTCAGGTGATGTCATGGCGCAGCAGAGAGTCTTACCCCAGAGCAAGGAGACATTGCTGCAGTCCTACAACAAGCGCCTGAAGGACGACATCAAATCCATCATGGACAACTTCACCGAGATCGTCAAGACTGCCAGGGTGAGGCTGTGGGGACACGGGGACTTACTGTGGGGACTCACTGCGGGGACTTACTGCGGGGACCTACCCGCACACCACAGATATAAGGCCTTTCTTCTCTGTTTCTCTTGGTCAGATTGAAGAAGAACATCAAGTCAGCCGCTCGACCCAAGGAGAGCAGGACAACTACGAGATGCACGTCCGTTCAGCTAACATAGTGAGTGCCGGAGGCGGTGGCCATCTTCCCAGGCGCTGTCCCTGACACCCGTCTGTCTGGGGGTTTCTGACACTGGAGTCAGAGAACAGCACCGGGATATAAAACCCAAACCCTGCGTGCGCCGCCATCAGATCGCACAGTATACAGTGAGGTGACGTCCGCGCGGTGGAGAGCTCTGTAAAACCCTGTGTGCGCCATCCTCAGATCGCACAGTATACAGTGAGGTGACGTCCGCGCGGTGGAGGGCTCTGTAAAACCCTGCGTGCGCAGCCGTCAGATCGCATAGTATACAGTGAGGTGACGTCTGCGCGGTGGAGGGCTCTGTAAAACCCTGCGTGCGCAGCCGTCAGATCGCATAGTATACAGTGAGGTGACGTCTGCGCGGTGGAGGGCTCTGTAAAACCCTGTGTGCGCCATCCTCAGATCGCACAGTATACAGTGAGGTGACGTCCGCGCGGTGGAGGGCTCTGTAAAACCCTGTGTGCGCCATCCTCAGATCGCACAGTATACACTGTGGTGACGTCCGCGCGGTGGAGGGCTCTGTAAAACCCTGCGTGCACCGCCGTCAGATCGCACAGTATACAGTGAGGTGACGTCCGCGCGGTGGAGGGCTCTGTAAAACCCTGTGTGCGCCATCCTCAGATCGCACAGTATACAGTGAGGTGACGTCCGCGCGGTGGAGAGCTCTGTAAAACCCTGCGTGCACCTTCGTCAGATCGCACAGTATACAGTGAGGTGACGTCCGCGCGGTGGAGGGCTCTGTAAAACCCTGCGTGCGCCGCCGTCAGATCGCACAGTGTACAGTGAGGTGACGTCCGCGCGGTGGAGAGCTCTGTAAAACCCTGCGTGCACCTTCGTCAGATCGCACAGTGTACAGTGAGGTGACGTCCGCGCGGTGACAGGCTCTGTAAAACCCTGCGTGCACCGCCGTCAGATCGCACAGTATACAGTGAGGTGACGTCCGCGCGGTGGAAAGCTCTGTAAAACCCTGCGTGCGCCGCCGTCAGATCGCACAGTATACAGTGAGGTGACGTCCGCGCGGTGGAGGGCTCTGTAAAACCGTGCGTGCGCCATCCTTAGATCGCACAGTATACAGTGAGGTGACGTCCGCGCGGTGACAGGCTCTGTAAAACCCTGCGTGCACCGCCGTCAGATCGCACAGTGTACAGTGAGGTGACGTCCGCGCGGTGGAGGGCTCTGTAAAACCCTGCGTGCGCCGCCGTCAGGTCGCACAGTACACACTGAGGTGACGTCCGCTCGGTGACAGGCTCTGTAAAACCCTGCGGTGACACTTCAGATATGCCACACGAAAGCCTATGACTGCAGAACTAGCAGGCGTGAGCCCTGACAACAGCGCAGATCACAGAGGGTTCTGGGTGGCACGCCCCCAGTGCAGTTTTAAAATCGCCTCCACGTGGAGCAGACCTGGGCAGAATCCACCTGGAACGTCTGCAGCGTTTAATGCAGAAGAGGCAATGCCCCAGAATCTGCTGGAGAAGGTGTGCAGGTGGCCTGATTCTCGGTTGTCGCCCTTTTCCAGGTCCGAGCCGGGGAGTCGCTGATGAGGCTGGTGTCTGATTTAAAGCAGTATCTCATCCTGAATGACTTCCCCTCTGTGAACGAAGCCATCAACCAGCGCAGCCAGCAGCTCCGCGCCCTGCAGGAGGACTGCGACAAGAAGCTGATTTCATTGCGGGACGAGATTGCCATAGACCTCTATGAACTTGAAGAGGAATATTACTCCTCCAGGTATAAGTAGGCCTGTGTCTGGAGGCTGACCGCCATGCCTTTGTAAGCTGCTCCTGGCAGACCAGGGGTTAACGTTTGTGCCGTGGTCGGGTGGTATGCAACCCGTCTTGGGATCAGCCAGTGGTGACGTCTCTTGTTCTGGCCGGGAGAGGCTGACCTTCATTAGGGTTAATGTCTGCCCCTCAGTTTCAGCCACTAAATGCATATGAGATCAATAAAGTGATTTGTGCATGAGCCCTCCACGCTGTGTGATCACTAGTGTGCAGTGGGCATCCTGATCCTACCCGTGAGAAGTGGTTCACGAAACGGGGAGAGCTGCTGATGGGTTCTTCATCACTCCTATAGACTGCCATGAGCTGCTGATGGTTTCTTCATCACTCCTGTAGACCACCCATGAGCTGCTGATGGGTTCTTCATCCCTCCTGTAGACCGACCATGAGCTGCTGATGGTTTCTTCATCCCTCCTATAGACTGACCATGAGCTGCTGATGGGTTCTTCATCACTCCTGTAGACCACCCATGAGCTGCTGATGGGTTCTTCATCCCTCCTATAGACCAACCATGAGCTGCTGATGGGTTCTTCATCCCTCCTGTAGATCAACCATGAGCTGCTGATGGTTTCTTCATCCCTCCTATAGACTGACCATGAGCTGCTGATGGGTTCTTCATTCCTCCTGTAGACCACCCATGAGCTGCTGATGGGTTCTTCATCCCTCCTATAGACCAGCCATGAGCTGCTGATGGGTTCTTCATCCCTCCTGTAGACCGACCATGAGCTGCTGATGGTTTCTTCATCCCTCCTATAGACCGACCATGAGCTGCTGATGGTTTCTTCATCCCTCCTGTAGACCAACCATGAGCTGCTGATGGGTTCTTCATCCCTCCTGTAGACCAACCATGAGCTGCTGATGGGTTCTTCATCCCTCCTATAGACCGACCATGAGCTGCTGATGGTTTCTTCATCCCTCATGTAGACCAACCATGAGCTGCTGATGGTTTCTTCATCCCTCCTATAGACCGACCATGAGCTGCTGATGGGTTCTTCATCCCTCCTGTAGACCAACCATGAGCTGCTGATGGGTTCTTCATCCCTCCTGTAGACCAACCATGAGCTGCTGATGGGTTCTTCATCCCTCCTGTAGACCAGCCATGAGCTGCTGATGGGTTCTTCATCCCTCCTATAGACCGGCCATGAGCTGCTGATGGGTTCTTCATCCCTCCTGTAGACCGACCATGAGCTGCTGATGGGTTCTTCATCCCTCCTATAGACCGACCATGAGCTGCTGATGGTTTCTTCATCCCTCCTGTAGACCAACCATGAGCTGCTGATGGGTTCTTCATCCCTCCTGTAGACCAACCATGAGCTGCTGATGGGTTCTTCATCCCTCCTATAGACCGACCATGAGCTGCTGATGGTTACTTCATCCCTCATGTAGACCAACCATGAGCTGCTGATGGTTTCTTCATCCCTCCTATAGACCGACCATGAGCTGCTGATGGTTTCATCATCCCTTCTATAGACCGACCATGAGCTGCTGATGGTTTCATCATCCCTTCTATAGACCGACCATGAGCTGCTGATGGTTTCTTCATCCCTCCTATAGACCGACCATGAGCTGCTGATGGGTTCTTCATCCCTCCTATAGACCAACCATGAGCTGCTGATGGTTTCTTCATCCCTCCTGTAGACAAGCCATGAGCTGCTGATGGGTTCTTCATCCCTCCTGTAGATCAACCATGAGCTGCTGATGGGTTCTTCATCCCTCATATAGACCAACCATGAGCTGCTGATGGGTTCTTCATCCCTCCTGTAGACCACCCATGAGCTGCTGATGGGTTCTTCATCCCTCCTATAGACCAACCATGAGCTGCTGATGGGTTCTTCATTCCTCCTGTAGACCACCCATGAGCTGCTGATGGGTTCTTCATCCCTCCTATAGACCACCCATGAGCTGCTGATGGTTTCTTCATCCCTCCTATAGACCAACCATGAGCTGCTGATGGGTTCTTCATCCCTCCTGTAGACCACCCATGAGCTGCTGATGGGTTCTTCATCACTCCTGTAGACCGACCATGAGCTGCTGATGGGTTCTTCATCCCTCCTATAGACCACCCATGAGCTGCTGATGGTTTCTTCATCCCTCCTGTAGACTGACCATGAGCTGCTGATGGGTTCTTCATTCCTCCTGTAGACCACCCATGAGCTGCTGATGGGTTCTTCATCCCTCCTGTAGACCGACCATGAGCTGCTGATGGGTTCTTCATCCCTCCTGTAGACCACCCATGAGCTGCTGATGGGTTCTTCATCCCTCCTATAGACCACCCATGAGCTGCTGATGGGTTCTTCATCCCTCCTGTAGACCACCCATGAGCTGCTGATGGGTTCTTCATCCCTCCTATAGACCGACCATGAGCTGCTGATGGGTTCTTTATCCCTCCTATAGACCAACCATGAGCTGCTGATGGGTTCTTCATCCCTCCTATAGACCGACCATGAGCTGCTGATGGGTTCTTCATCCCCCCTGTAGACCAACCATGAGCTGCTGATGGGTTCTTCATCCCTCCTGTAGACCAACCATGAGCTGCTGATGGGTTCTTCATCCCTCCTGTAGACAAGCCATGAGCTGCTGATGGGTTCTTCATCCCTCCTGTAGACCAACCATGAGCTGCTGATGGTTTCTACATCCCTCCTGTAGACCAACCATGAGCTGCTGATGGTTTCTACATCCCTCCTGTAGACCAACCATGAGCTCCTGATGGTTTCTTAATCCCTCCTGTAGACCAACCATGAGCTGCTGATGGGTTCTTCATCCCTCCTATAGACCAACCATGAGCTCCTGATGGGTTCTTCATCCCTCCTATAGACCACCCATGAGCTGCTGATGGGTTCTTCATCACTCCTATAGACCGACCATGAGCTGCTGATGGTTTCTTCATCCCTCCTGTAGACCGACCATGAGCTGCTGATGGTTTCTTCATCCCTCCTGTAGACCGACCATGAGCTGCTGATGGTTTCTTCATCCCTCCTGTAGACCAACCATGAGCTGCTGATGGGTTCTTCATCCCTCCTATAGACAAGCCATGAGCTGCTGATGGGTTCTTCATCCCTCCTATAGACCAACCATGAGCTGCTGATGGTTTCTTCATCCCTCCTGTAGACTGACCATGAGCTGCTGATGGGTTCTTCATCCCTCCTATAGACCGACCATGAGCTGCTGATGGTTTCTTCATCCCTCCTGTAGACCGACCATGAGCTGCTGATGGTTTCTTCATCCCTCCTGTAGACCGACCATGAGCTGCTGATGGTTTCTTCATCCCTCCTGTAGACCAGCCATGAGCTGCTGATGGTTTCTTCATCCCTCCTATAGACCAGCCATGAGCTGCTGATGGTTTCTTCATCCCTCCTATAGACCAACCATGAGCTGCTGATGGTTTCTTCATCCCTCCTATAGACCACCCATGAGCTGCTGATGGGTTCTTCATCCCTCCTATAGACCAACCATGAGCTGCTGATGGTTTCTTCATCCCTCCTATAGACCGACCATGAGCTGCCTATGTCCATCTGAAGGGGTTAGAGCTTGCACGGCTGCTCTGGGGTCTTCATGTGGTCAGCAGTCTGACTGTAGCTCTGGCCTCCTGCCTGCTGATTGTTGTCTTGTGTCTTCATGTCACTTCTGCTCTTGTGTAATGGGTGCAGACTTTTCCTAGTGCAGCTCTAGGATGGCAGCTGCGCTCCCCAAGGGGGTACTGTATAGTCCAGACTAGCCGATCCTCATACGTGTAGTTTGTACTTTGATTTGCTGCTGCTGTTTTCTTAACGCTTTGCTTCTGTCTCGCTTTTCTCTCGCTTTCTTGCTGCCCGGATGCTGTCTGCTGCTTTACCTGTTGTGTTGTACGGTCCAGTGTGTGTGAGCCGAGCGACCTCCCGCTGTGCGAAGCCTACTGGACTAGAGACAGTCTTGGCTCCTCGCCTCAGGATCCTTCCACCATGATGATGTCTGCAACGTCCGAGAACAGTTCCATCCACGGTCAGATCCACGGATCTCCACATGTGAACGGACTTGGAGTAAGCCTGTCGGAACACAGCTGAGAAGCCTGAGGCTCTGCTCCTTGTACATAGACCCCCTAGTCAGCATTTGTTGTCATTGCATTTTACTCATTATGGGCTGTCATCTAATTTTCCTCTATTCCACTATTTTTGCCTCTGCAGACTATTGCACAGTGAGTCCTTCAGAAAGCTGCTGTGATGGCTGATGATAGCTTTCTTATAGATTGTACTTGAGTGTCCGGAAAGGACAGATGAGGTGTGCAGGACGCCATCCCGCGTGCATATTGAAGGATGGAATACAATGCTACCCAACTTGATGATATTGGGTCACCACCCCATGACGAAGCACCGGGTCTTGTTTTTGAGTAGAGCCCACCATTTATTATTAGATCAGGGCTGGAGAGCGAGACATCAGAGCAGCTCTCTGACGGATTCGCTGTAAAGTGAAAACTATTGAAAATGAGCCCACTGCCATTTGCTGGCTGTCGCCCCCTGTAAGGCTGTATCCATCCCCCTGCTCCGACCTCTCGCCATGACTGCAGGCAGTGTTCAATAAGACCTTCCGGCACGCCGTATTGTACACATCTCGCCCTTTCCCTGAATGCTGGTCATGTAACGCTGAGGTCATGTGACCCTCGGCTGCAGCTTCCCTTTGTCCTGTAAACCTAAATAAAATTTCTTGTTATTTCAGCTTAATCCTGTTCTGTCACGCCCCCCGATGTGCCGCAGGCGCTGATAGGATTCCTGACGGCCTGCGCTGCGCAGCCGCTGTACAGGGTGAGCCCAGCCGCTCCACGTAGCTGTCATTTTACTCAACCCTTCGGTGATGGGTACAGATCATGACTGCGCACTTCATACGTGACCACCGCCCATCCCCCAATGACAGCTCCTCATACCGCTATGTTACTGCACACGGGGGTCCCTGGCTCTTCTCTCAGGATAGGTGGGAGTTCACACACAGCAGACTTGTTTCGTTCATGAGCTTGCAGAAACCAGTATGCAGATGTTTAGTCCCTTATGCTTTATACTGCAGATCTGCTTTTTACAATGACAGCTGTGTATCAGCAGGAGGGGAGTACATGCAGGGCCTTCTGATGATGAGGGACACTTGAAGGAGCCTAAGATCTTCTTGGCTAGGGCTGCAGGAGGAAACTGATTTAGTGCTCAGGACAGTGGGGGTCTGACTCCGGATCAGCCGTGTGAGACCACCAGCCGTGTGAGACCACAGTGTGAGACCACCACAGCCTTTGGATGCTACCTTCATGGCCGCTGTTTATTACAGTCGCCTAAACTGAGCTGCACAGAATCCATGCAACCAATGGATGTGACGTCACAGACGGAGGGAGAGGTTGCAGCACTTCCGCTGTGGCCCCTGGGGTGGGGGCTCCACAATCAGATCTTATTGAGGTTAGATCATCAATATCCAGGAAAAGAAGCTGCCCTGGCTAGTCTGATTAAGGACTAGGCTACTTCATCCCCAGTCCATTGAGCTCTTCTAGAAGACACTAAAGATCTGGAAGGACTTCTCCTCAGCACGTGCCCGGAGCAGTGAGCCGCGCACTGGGTGGCACTAGTGGGTGGGTGGCACTAGTGGGTGGGTGGCACTAGAGGCCGTGGTTCTCCTCCTGCTTTATTCAGGTTGATTTTCAGCAGCGATCTTTATAAGTGGCAGGTTTTGTAGAAGTTCTCCCCTCGGCCTCCCTCCTGTGGATCCTGTGGATGTGGATTGAGCCACACACAGAGATATTGCTACAGGTCGACAAGTGAGAGCCACTTTGGGGGCATCTGCAGAAGAGCATAGTAGTAATCTTTATATAGCACCAACATATCCTGCCGCGTGGTACAATAGACCATCTGCTCCTAGAGGCACGAGGCCAAGACTGACCAGGTGGGAACACTTTTTTTGACCATTTTCCCCCAGATGTATTTTTAAAATCTATCTTAGGAAGGGCATCCCATTGCGCAGTAGAAGCAGGATCAACCTTTTAGATTTCAAAACATTCAATGAGAAGGGGATAACCTGGAGACCCCTGTGGTTCTAGAACAATGGAATGGTCTTTCTCTTTTAGAACCATCTTTAGGATCCTTATCTCTTTCCATAGTTTTTTTTGCATCTTTAGTCCTTTACCAGGGATTTACCACCAATAATACTTATTCCCAATCCACAATCGAGAACTGGCGTTCCAGAAGGCTTCAAGAGAATGGAGTGGTGATTGCCATGAGTGACCATTGCTCCCCTCACTTCTGTGGGCCTGCTGGAGAGCGTTCAGGTTCTGTATTCTGAGGGCCACGTCTTGAGACATCCATAAGTTTGAGCCATTCGTGGCTGAAGAAGGGTTTTATAAGTTCCATACTTGGTTCGATCACCGAACATGGGATCCCCTGGGAAGTGTTTCAGGGGGAACCACTTCTCAAGGTTCGATGATCACGTAAGAAGTGCTCTACCATAATTTGCACTTTTTTCATGTCGCCATCAGAAATCTAGGCATATTCCCCGCTCCTGTCTTCTCCTCCACTGCTGGCGCTGGGCTGTCATCTCCAGGATACATTGCGGCTGGATGATGGGGTAATGAAGGTGCTGCTCATGTTACATCTGGATCAAGGCCGTGAAGACTGTCTCCGTCTACTGGGCGGCATTGTGCGCTCCTGCCCATTACACGGTGTCATCCTGGGGAGCTTAATCTTTATTCCTCTTCATGTCCGTGTCTTGAGGCTGACCAGACGCTTCTCTCGTCACGTCTATGTGGCTTACTGCATAGTGTATTGTTTAGGCATCATCCTGTCCACCTCCTTTGTCAGATTCCAGCCTGTCCTCTGAGCACATGTCCTTAGGAGTGCTGTCAGGGACGTCAGAAGACCTGCGAGACTGGCAAGGCGTGCTTTGATCTGACAGGTTTCCTTGTGGATCAATAGGCGTCTGTGTTATTTCCGATACTGGCCACACCGCTAACCTCCAGGTGTTGCTATTGTGGTCATTTAACCTTCCCTATTTATAGTTGCCTCTCCCACAATGCTGTGCGGTTTATAGCTTCAGTGGTATCTGTGCTCTGCTGGTGTTTGGTTCACGGCTGAGTTCTAGGTGCTGCCATTGCTACTGGAAAGTTAAGTGCTTCTTTTCCCTTTTGCATTTTGTTGGTTTATCTGTGTGTTGTTTTCTCCTGCCCTTTGTTGTAGGCCTGAGGGAGACTCCTGTTCGTCCTTTCTTTCTGGAGGAACAGGTAGTCTCAGTCCTGTCACTATCGCCAGGGTCTTATAGGGTGAGTTAGGACTCTAGGTACTCCTGCATATGAACTCGCCTACCTTTGGGGTCTGTTCATACTGATAGTCAGGACTGTGACTAGGGATTTGCCTTCGATAGTGTTGAATGGCATTATATGTGGGAGGTGTTAAGGGTCATGGGCTTTGGCGATACCTTTATATCCTGGGTTCGATTGCTATATCAATGTCCTGTGGCTAGCATCAAGGCCAATGACGGCACTTCAGAAGCTTTTGAGTTGGAAAGGGGCACCCGACAAGGTTAGGTCCTCTTTGCTATAGCAATTGAACCGCTTGCGTGCCTGCTTAGATCATCTAGGCAAATTGCGGGTTGTCCAGTGGGCGCAGTGAAGAACGTGTCTCCCTATATGCAGAGGACATGCTAGTATACATAGGGGACTTAGAAGGATCACTTGGTCATATAATGTCCCTCATACAAGATTTCGTTGATAGATCTGGTCTCCGAATAAATTGGGATGAACCTATTATGTTGCCACTTGTCGTGCATTTTCATGTGTACAGTGTTATCTGATGATATTATCGTCTAAATTCCGATGCTCATTGCCTTTTGGAGTGAAATCAGCTTGAACCAAACTCTGTTAGATGACTGAACCAGGCCAGGAGAAGGTCACGGGAAGTGCAGCCTACACAGAGAGCAGATGTGGGCCTATCTATAGGGAGTATACTGGCTTATCCGGACACGACTGTCGGGAACAATGTTTATTTCATGGCTAAGATAAGAACCTCATACGTACATGTACGCCCTGTGTATCTCCGATCACCGCATGGCGGGCGGTGATCGGAACAGAGTGCCTGCTGAAATCATTCAGCACGCACTCTGTGACAATGCCGAGGGGGGTCCTGTGACCCCCTCGTATCGGCGATCGCAGCAAACCGCAGGTCAGTTATTCGGGTCTCCGATAACCCAGAATAGGAAGGTGATCGGTGGTGTAATATCCCCCATCCGCAATACCCTGTCTGCGATCCCCCGCCACCCCCCTTTAATTTTCAGGATGGCCGAGCGTTATCAGAGTGTCAGCACATTGCTGACACTCAGCTTGAAACGGTGGACATCTGTGCTGGCACAGATGTCAGCCGTTTAACCTCCTTCCATGCGGCGGTCCATAGGGACCGCTATATGGCAGGGGTTAACAGGAAGGAAGCGCCCCGCTCCCATCGGAGGGCTGCTGTGCCATTGCAGCCACCCAATACTTGACCCAGAGGGAGGGGGCCCCCCTCCTTCCATCAACCGCTGCTCTGTTGTGGCAGGCTTCTGGCGTGTCATGGTAAGGCTAAGATCCGGCTTCTGCTAAAGGCAGCATCAGCCTGTCACAATACACTACAGCGCACTATATAGGCAACAGACCCACTGGATCTTCAAGAACCAAGTGGGTCTGGGTCAAAAAAAAGTAAAAAAAAAATTCTTATAGCCGCACATTTATCACTGATAAAAAAAAAAATGCACTACACATGTTTGATATCACCGCGTCCATAACGACCTGATCTATAAAACAGTCATGGTACTTTCCCCGCACGGTGAACGCCATAAAAAAGAAAAACTATGATGAAATTGAAATTTTGCCCACCTCACTTCCCGAAAAGGTAATAAAAGTGATCAAAAAAGCCGTATGTACACCAAAATAGTACCAATCAAACCGTCACCTTATCCCACAAAAATGAGCCCCTACATGAGACAATCGCCCAAAAAATATAAAAATATGGCTCAGACTATGAGACACTAAAAATTTTTTTCCTAAAATGCTTTTATTGTGTTAAAGTAAAATAAATAAAAAAAAGTACATATATTAGGTATCGCCACGTCCGTAAGAACCTGCTCTATAAAAATATCACATGACCTAACCCTTCAGGTGACCACCATAAAAAATAAAAACTGTGCCAAAAAAGCAATTTTTGTCACTTTACATCACAAAAAGTGTAATACCAAGCTATCAAAAAGTGATAAAAAGTTATCTGCACCCTTAGGCCTCTTTCACACTAGCGTTGTTTCTTTCCGTCCTAGAGTTCCGTCATCTAGGATGGAAAGATACTGATCAGGATTATCCCCAATGCATTCTGAATAGAGAGAAATCCGTTCAGGATGCATCAGGACGTCTTCCGTTCAGTATGTCAACGTTTTTTGGACGTGGACAAAACCGAAGCATGCTGCGGATTTGTCTCCGTCCAAAAATCCGGAAGACATGCCGTAACGCCGGATCCGGAATTAATGCCCATTGAAAAGCATTATTCCGGATCCGTCATTAAGCTAAACGTCGATTCGGCGCATCGCCGGATCCGACGTTTAGCGCTGCGCATGCGCAGCAGCCGTTCCGATCGGCGCCCCAGTGTAAGCTGGGGCTCCGATCGGTTACCATAGCAGCCAGGACACTACTGGAGTCCTGGTTGCCATGGTAAGTACAACGCAGCAGTGTACTTACCTGCGCTGCGGCCGCCGGGCGCTCCATTATGACATCACAGGTCCGGGCGGCGCATTGATCTATGCGCTGCCCGGACCTGTGACGTCATTAAGGAGCGGCCGCAGCGCAGGTAAGTACACTGCTGCGTTGTACTTACCATGGCAACCAGGACTCCAGTAGTGTCCTGGCTGCCATGGTAACAGTGAAAGCATGTTGAAGACTGATCAGGAAACTGATCAGTCTTCAAATGCTGTCAGTCCACTTGCGTTCTGACGGATCCGGCGGGACGGAAGTGCGAAAGAGCCCTAAAATAGTACCAATCAATCTGTCCTTTCATACCGAAAAAAATGAGCCCCTACATAACAGTCGCCCAAAAACTAAAAAAAAATTATGGCTTTCAGAATAAGGAGAATCAAAAAAATCATTTAAAAAAAAATGCTTTATTATGTAAATCTGAAACAGACCTATTTGGTATTGTCGTGTCCGTAACAACCTGCTCAATACAAATGGCCCATGATCTAACCTGTCGGATGAAACAGCTATTTCTTGTTGCCTTGCCTCACAAAAAGTGTAATATAGAGCAACCAAAAACCATATGTACCCTAAAATAGTACCAACAAAACTGCCACCTTATCCCGTAGTTTCCAAAATGGGGTCACTTTTTAGGGGTTTCTACTCTAGGGGGGCATCAGGGGGGCTTTAAATGTGACATGGCAGCTTAAAATTATCCCAGTGGAATCTGCCCCCCAAACTCCACACGGCGCTCCTTCCCTCTACGCCCTGCCCTGTGCCCGTACAGCAGCTTACGACCACATATGGGGTGTTTCTATAAACCACAGAATCAGGGCAATAAATATTGGGTTGTGTTTGGCTGTTAACCCTTGCTTTGTTACTGGAAAAAATGGATTAAAATGGAAAATTTGCCAAAAATTGATTGCTTAAATTTTATCTCCATTTTTCAATAACTCTTGTTGAACACCTAAAGGGTTAACGACGTTTGTAAAATCAGTTTTTACCTTGAGGGCTGTAGTTTCTGGAATGGGGTCATTTTTGGGTGGTTTCTGTTATGTTAGCCTCACGGATCCGTTTGACAATTGTATTGAAAAACCGGATCCGTCTTTCCGTTGTCCTCTGTAAAAATGGATCCGTTCTTTATTATTTTACCATTTCTAAAGGTCTGCGCGTGCGCAGAGTGGAAGAACGGATCCGTTAATGCGTCAGTTTTCAATGTCGGATCCGCCCTTAATACATTTCAATGGAAAATAATGGCGGATCCGTCATTCCGTCAAGTGTTTCCGCATTTTTGGACAGAGATAAAAATACAACATACTGCGTTTTTCTCTGCGTCCAAAAAAACGTGAAATGACTGAACTGAAGACAAACTGAACGGATTGCTTTCCATTCAGCATGCATTAGGATAAAACTGATCCGTTTTTTTCCGTTATTGAGCCCTAGGACGGAACTCAATGACGGAAAGCTTTGACGCTAGTGTAACGCCCCCAAAAAATAAAATGGCGTTCCCAAAATGATCCAAACATGAAGTAGACATTTGGGGAATGTAAAGTAATAACTATTTTTGGAGGTGTCACTAAGTATTATAGAAGGAGAGAAATTGAAACTTGGAAATTTGCAAATAGTCCCCATAGTCTCACTGCTCTCAGATTTTTGGTAAATTTGGTATTTTTTTTATAAATAAAATTACTTTTTTTTACTTCATTTTACCAGTGTCATGAAGTAAAATATGTGACGAGAAAACAATCTCCGAATAACCTGGATAAGTAAAAGCGTTTTAAAGTTATTCGCACATAAAATGACACTGGTCAGATTTGTGAAATAAGGCTGGTCCGGTGAAAATGAACCCGGTCCTTAAGGGGTTAAGACACATCTGGTGTGTGGTGTCCATTCATTTCTTCATTAGTGACATAGTACATAAGGCTGAAAAAAAGACATCTCTCCATCCAGATCGGCCTGTCATCCTGCTCGTTGATCCAGAGGAAGGGGAAAAAACTGCAGAAGCCAATAAATTCCTTCCTGACTCCAATCAGAACAACTCCCTGGATCAGCGACCGCTCTCTACTAGCTGTAACCTGTAATATTATTACACTCCAGAAATACATCCAGACCCTCCTGATCTCTTATAGTGACTCCACCATCACCACCTCCTCAGGGAGAGAGTCCATAGTCTCACTGCTCTTACCATAAAGAATCCATAGTCTCACTGCTCTTACAGTAAAGAGTCCATAGTCTCACTGCTCTTACAGTAAAGAGTCCATAGTCTCACTGCTCTTACAGTAAAGAGTCCATAGTCTCACTGCTCTTACAGTATAGAGTCCATAGTCTCACTGCTCTTACAGTAAAGAGTCCATAGTCTCACTGCTCTTACAGTATAGAGTCCATAGTCTCACTGCTCTTACAGTAAAGAGTCCATAGTCTCACTGCTCTTACTGTAAAGAGTCTATAGTCTCACTGCTCTTACAGTATAGAGTCCATAGTCTCACTGCTCTTACAGTAAAGAGTCCATAGTCTCACTGCTCTTACAGTACAGAGTCCATAGTCTCACTGCTCTTACAGTATAGAGTCCATAGTCTCACTGCTCTTACAGTACAGAGTCCATAGTCTCACTGCTCTTACAGTAAAGAGTCCATAGTCTCACTGCTCTTACAGTAAAGAGTCCATAGTCTCACTGCTCTTACAGTACAGAGTCCATAGTCTCACTGCTCTTACAGTATAGAGTCCATAGTCTCACTGCTCTTACAGTATAGAGTCCATAGTCTCACTGCTCTTACAGTACAGAGTCCATAGTCTCACTGCTCTTACAGTATAGAGTCCATAGTCTCACTGCTCTTACAGTATAGAGTCCATAGTCTCACTGCTCTTACAGTAAAGAGTCCATAGTCTCACTGCTCTTACGGTAAAGAGTCCATAGTCTCACTGCTCTTACAGTATAGAGTCCATAGTCTCACTGCGCTTACAGTAAAGAGTCCATAGTCTCACTGCTCTTACAGTAAAGAGTCCATAGTCTCACTGCTCTTACAGTATAGAATCCATAGTCTCACCGCTCTTACAGTATAGAGTCCATAGTCTCACTGCTCTTACAGTATAGAGTCCATAGTCTCACTGCTCTTACAGTATAGAGTCCATAGTCTCACTGCTCTTACAGTAAAGAGTCCATAGTCTCACTGCTCTTACAGTATAGAGTCCATAGTCTCACTGCTCTTACAGTACAGAGTCCATAGTCTCACTGCTCTTACAGTAAAGAGTCCATAGTCTCACTGCTCTTACAGTAAAGAGTCCATAGTCTCACTGCTCTTACAGTATAGAGTCCATAGTCTCACTGCTCTTACAGTATAGAGTCCATAGTCTCACTGCTCTTACAGTATAGAGTCCATAGTCTCACTGCTCTTACAGTATAGAGTCCATAGTCTCACTGCTCTTACAGTATAGAGTCCATAGTCTCACTGCTCTTACAGTATAGAGTCCATAGTCTCACTGCTCTTACAGTACAGAGTCCATAGTCTCACTGCTCTTACAGTAAAGAGTCCATAGTCTCACTGCTCTTACAGTAAAGAGTCCATAGTCTCACTGCTCTTACAGTAAAGAGTCCATAGTCTCACTGCTCTTACAGTATAGAGTCCATAGTCTCACTGCTCTTACAGTATAGAGTCCATAGTCTCACTGCTCTTACAGTAAAGAGTCCATAGTCTCACTGCTCTTACAGTACAGAGTCCATAGTCTCACTGCTCTTACAGTATAGAGTCCATAGTCTCACTGCTCTTACAGTACAGAGTCCATAGTCTCACTGCTCTTACAGTAAAGAGTCCATAGTCTCACTGCTCTTACAGTAAAGAGTCCATAGTCTCACTGCTCTTACAGTACAGAGTCCATAGTCTCACTGCTCTTACAGTATAGAGTCCATAGTCTCACTGCTCTGACAGTAAAGAATCCATAGTCTCACTGCTCTTACAGTATAGAGTCCATAGTCTCACTGCTCTTACAGTACAGAGTCCATAGTCTCACTGCTCTTACAGTATAGAGTCCATAGTCTCACTGCTCTTACAGTATAGAGTCCATAGTCTCACTGCTCTTACAGTAAAGAGTCCATAGTCTCACTGCTCTTACGGTAAAGAGTCCATAGTCTCACTGCTCTTACAGTATAGAGTCCATAGTCTCACTGCTCTTACAGTATAGAGTCCATAGTCTCACTGCTCTTACAGTAAAGAGTCCATAGTCTCACTGCTCTTACAGTATAGAGTCCATAGTCTCACCGCTCTTACAGTATAGAGTCCATAGTCTCACTGCTCTTACAGTATAGAGTCCATAGTCTCACTGCTCTTACAGTATAAGAGTCCATAGTCTCACTGCTCTTACAGTAAAGAGTCCATAGTCTCACTGCTCTTACAGTACAGAGTCCATAGTCTCACTGCTCTTACAGTATAGAGTCCATAGTCTCACTGCTCTTACAGTAAAGAGTCCATAGTCTCACTGCTCTTACAGTACAGAGTCCATAGTCTCACTGCTCTTACAGTATAGAGTCCATAGTCTCACTGCTCTTACAGTATAGAGTCCATAGTCTCACTGCTCTTACAGTATAGAGTCCATAGTCTCACTGCTCTTACAGTAAAGAGTCCATAGTCTCACTGCTCTTACAGTAAAGAGTCCATAGTCTCACTGCTCTTACAGTATAGAGTCCATAGTCTCACTGCTCTTACAGTATAGAGTCCATAGTCTCACTGCTCTTACAGTAAAGAGTCCATAGTCTCACTGCTCTTACAGTATAGAGTCCATAGTCTCACTGCTCTTACAGTATAGAGTCCATAGTCTCACTGCTCTTACAGTATAGAGTCCATAGTCTCACTGCTCTTACAGTAAAGAGTCCATAGTCTCACTGCTCTTACAGTATAGAGTCCATAGTCTCACTGCTCTTACAGTAAAGAGTCCATAGTCTCACTGCTCTTACAGTAAAGAGTCCATAGTCTCACTGCTCTTACAGTATAGAGTCCATAGTCTCACTGCTCTTACAGTAAAGAGTCCATAGTCTCACTGCTCTTACAGTATAGAGTCCATAGTCTCACTGCTCTTACAGTATAGAGTCCATAGTCTCACTGCTCTTACAGTATAGAGTCCATAGTCTCACTGCTCTTACAGTATAGAGTCCATAGTCTCACTGCTCTTACAGTATAGAGTCCATAGTCTCACTGCTCTTACAGTAAAGAGTCCATAGTCTCACTGCTCTTACAGTAAAGAGTCCATAGTCTCACTGCTCTTACAGTATAGAGTCCATAGTCTCACTGCTCTTACAGTAAAGAGTCCATAGTCTCACTGCTCTTACAGTACAGAGTCCATAGTCTCACTGCTCTTACAGTATAGAGTCCATAGTCTCACTGCTCTTACAGTATAGAGTCCATAGTCTCACTGCTCTTACAGTATAGAGTCCATAGTCTCACTGCTCTTACAGTATAGAGTCCATAGTCTCACTGCTCTTACAGTATAGAGTCCATAGTCTCACTGCTCTTACAGTATAGAGTCCATAGTCTCACTGCTCTTACAGTAAAGAGTCCATAGTCTCACTGCTCTTACAGTAAAGAGTCCATAGTCTCACTGCTCTTACAGTATAGAGTCCATAGTCTCACTGCTCTTACAGTATAGAGTCCATAGTCTCACTGCTCTTACAGTAAAGAGTCCATAGTCTCACTGCTCTTACAGTACAGAGTCCATAGTCTCACTGCTCTTACAGTATAGAGTCCATAGTCTCACTGCTCTTACAGTATAGAGTCCATAGTCTCACTGCTCTTACAGTATAGAGTCCATAGTCTCACTGCTCTTACAGTACAGAGTCCATAGTCTCACTGCTCTTACAGTATAGAGTCCATAGTCTCACTGCTCTTACAGTATAGAGTCCATAGTCTCACTGCTCTTACAGTAAAGAGTCCATAGTCTCACTGCTCTTACAGTATAGAGTCCATAGTCTCACTGCTCTTACAGTAAAGAGTCCATAGTCTCACTGCTCTTACAGTATAGAGTCCATAGTCTCACTGCTCTTACAGTATAAGAGTCCATAGTCTCACTGCTCTTACAGTATAGAGTCCATAGTCTCACTGCTCTTACAGTATAGAGTCCATAGTCTCACTGCTCTTACAGTATAGAGTCCATAGTCTCACTGCTCTTACAGTAAAGAGTCCATAGTCTCACTGCTCTTACAGTATAGAGTCCATAGTCTCACTGCTCTTACAGTAAAGAGTCCATAGTCTCACTGCTCTTACAGTATAGAGTCCATAGTCTCACTGCTCTTACAGTATAGAGTCCATAGTCTCACTGCTCTTACAGTATAGAGTCCATAGTCTCACTGCTCTTACAGTACAGAGTCCATAGTCTCACTGCTCTTACAGTACAGAGTCCATAGTCTCACTGCTCTTACAGTAAAGAGTCCATAGTCTCACTGCTCTTACAGTAAAGAGTCCATAGTCTCACTGCTCTTACAGTAAAGAGTCCATAGTCTCACTGCTCTTACAGTACAGAGTCCATAGTCTCACTGCTCTTACAGTATAGAGTCCATAGTCTCACTGCTCTTACAGTATAGAGTCCATAGTCTCACTGCTCTTACAGTATAGAGTCCATAGTCTCACTGCTCTTACAGTATAGAGTCCATAGTCTCACTGCTCTTACAGTATAGAGTCCATAGTCTCACTGCTCTTACAGTAAGAGTCCATAGTCTCACTGCTCTTACAGTACAGAGTCCATAGTCTCACTGCTCTTACAGTACAGAGTCCATAGTCTCACTGCTCTTACAGTAAAGAGTCCATAGTCTCACTGCTCTTACAGTAAAGAGTCTATAGTCTCACTGCTCTTACAGTAAGAGTCCATAGTCTCACTGCTCTTACAGTAAAGAGTCCATAGTCTCACTGCTCTTACAGTATAGAGTCCATAGTCTCACTGCTCTTACAGTACAGAGTCCATAGTCTCACTGCTCTTACAGTAAAGAGTCCATAGTCTCACTGCTCTTACAGTATAGAGTCCATAGTCTCACTGCTCTTACAGTAAAGAGTCCATAGTCTCACTGCTCTTACAGTACAGAGTCCATAGTCTCACTGCTCTTACAGTATAGAGTCCATAGTCTCACTGCTCTTACAGTATAGAGTCCATAGTCTCACTGCTCTTACAGTATAGAGTCCATAGTCTCACTGCTCTTACAGTATAGAGTCCATAGTCTCACTGCTCTTACCGTAAAGAGTCCATAGTCTCACTGCTCTTACAGTACAGAGTCCATAGTCTCACTGCTCTTACAGTACAGAGTCCATAGTCTCACTGCTCTTACAGTAAAGAGTCTATAGTCTCACTGCTCTTACAGTAAAGAGTCTATAGTCTCACTGCTCTTACAGTAAAGTCTATAGTCTCACTGCTCTTACAGTAAAGAGTCCATAGTCTCACTGCTCTTACAGTAAAGAGTCCATAGTCTCACTGCTCTTACAGTATAGAGTCCATAGTCTCACTGCTCTTACAGTAAAGAGTCCATAGTCTCACTGCTCTTACAGTATAGAGTCTATAGTCTCACTGCTCTTACAGTATAGAGTCCATAGTCTCACTGCTCTTACAGTAAAGAGTCCATAGTCTCACTGCTCTTACAGTAAAGAGTCCATAGTCTCACCGCTCTTACAGTAAAGAGTCCATAGTCTCACTGCTCTTACAGTAAAGAGTCCATAGTCTCACCGCTCTTACAGTAAAGAGTCCATAGTCTCACTGCTCTTACACGTAAAGAGTCCATAGTCTCACAGCTCTTACAGTACAGAGTCCATAGTCTCACTGCTCTTACAGTATAGAGTCCATAGTCTCACTGCTCTTACCGTAAAGAGTCCATAGTCTCACTGATCTTACAGTAAAGAGTCCATAGTCTCACTGCTCTTACAGTATAGAGTCCATAGTCTCACTGCTCTTACAGTATAGAGTCCATAGTCTCACTGCTCTTACAGTACAGAGTCCATAGTCTCACTGCTCTTACAGTAAACAGTCCATAGTCTCACTGCTCTTACCGTAAAGAGTCCATAGTCTCACTGCTCTTACAGTACAGAGTCCATAGTCTCACTGCTCTTACAGTAAAGAGTCTATAGTCTCACTGCTCTTACAGTAAAGAGTCTATAGTCTCACTGCTCTTACAGTAAAGTCTATAGTCTCACTGCTCTTACAGTAAAGAGTCCATAGTCTCACTGCTCTTACAGTAAAGAGTCCATAGTCTCACTGCTCTTACAGTAAAGAGTCCATAGTCTCACTGCTCTTACAGTATAGAGTCCATAGTCTCACTGCTCTTACAGTAAAGAGTCCATAGTCTCACTGCTCTTACTCTTACAGTATAGAGTCCATAGTCTCACTGCTCTTACAGTAAAGAGTCCATAGTCTCACTGCTCTTACAGTATAGAGTCTATAGTCTCACTGCTCTTACAGTATAGAGTCCATAGTCTCACTGCTCTTACTGTAAAGAGTCCATAGTCTCACTGCTCTTACAGTAAAGAGTCCATAGTCTCACCGCTCTTACAGTAAAGAGTCCATAGTCTCACTGCTCTTACAGTAAAGAGTCCATAGTCTCACCGCTCTTACAGTAAAGAGTCCATAGTCTCACTGCTCTTACCGTAAAGAGTCCATAGTCTCACAGCTCTTACAGTACAGAGTCCATAGTCTCACTGCTCTTACAGTATAGAGTCCATAGTCTCACTGCTCTTACAGTATAGAGTCCATAGTCTCACTGCTCTTACCGTAAAGAGTCCATAGTCTCACAGCTCTTACAGTATAGAGTCCATAGTCTCACTGCTCTTACAGTAAAGAGTCCATAGTCTCACTGCTCTTACAGTAAAGAGTCCATAGTCTCACTGCTCTTACAGTATAGAGTCCATAGTCTCACTGCTCTTACAGTACAGAGTCCATAGTCTCACTGTCTCTTACAGTATAGAGTCCATAGTCTCACTGCTCTTACAGTAAAGAGTCCATAGTCTCACTGCTCTTACAGTAAAGAGTCTATAGTCTCACTGCTCTTACAGTAAAGAGTCTATAGTCTCACTGTTCTTACAGTAAAGAGTCTATAGTCTCACTGCTCTTACAGTATAGAGTCCATAGTCTCACTGCTCTTACAGTAGAGTCCATAGTCTCACTGCTCTTACAGTAAAGAGTCCATAGTCTCACTGCTGTTACAGTAAAGAGTCCATAGTCTCACTGCTCTTACAGTATAGAGTCCATAGTCTCACTGCTCTTACAGTAAAGAGTCCATAGTCTCACTGCTCTTACAGTAAAGAGTCCATAGTCTCACTGCTCTTACAGTATAGAGTCCATAGTCTCACTGCTCTTACAGTATAGAGTCCATAGTCTCACTGCTCTTACAGTATAGAGTCCATAGTCTCACTGCTCTTACAGTAAAGAGTCCATAGTCTCACTGCTCTTACAGTAAAGAGTCCATAGTCTCACTGCTCTTACAGTAAAGAGTCCATAGTCTCACCGCTCTTACAGTAAAGAGTCCATAGTCTCACCGCTCTTACAGTAAAGAGTCCATCAGTCTCACTGCTCTTACAGTAAAGAGTCCATAGTCTCACTGCTCTTACAGTAAAGAGTCCATAGTCTCACTGCTCTTACAGTATAGAGTCCATAGTCTCACTGCTCTTACAGTAAAGAGTCCATAGTCTCACCGCTCTTACAGTAAAGAGTCCATAGTCTCACTGCTCTTACAGTAAAGAGTCCATAGTCTCACTGCTCTTACAGTAAAGAGTCCATAGTCTCACTGCTCTTACAGTAAAGAGTCCATAGTCTCACTGCTCTTACAGTAAAGAGTCCATAGTCTCACCGCTCTTACAGTAAAGAGTCCATAGTCTCACTGCTCTTACAGTAAAAAGTCCATAGTCTCACTGCTCTTACAGTATAGAGTCCATAGTCTCACTGCCCTTACACTCCTCACAGGAGCCCCTATGGTCTGCAGGATGGACCCCACAGGAGCCCATATAGTCTGCAGGAAGGACCTCACAGGAGCGACTATGGTCTGCAGGAAGGACCTCACAGGAGCCCCTATGATCTGCAGGAAGGACCTCACAGGAGCCCCTATGGTCTGCAGGAAGGACCTCACAGGAGCCCCTATGGTCTGCAGGAAGGACCTCACAGGAGCCCCTATGGTCTGCAGGAAGGACCTCACAGGAGGAGCCCCTATGGTCTGCAGGAAGGACCTCACAGGAGTCCCTATGGCCTGTAGGAAGGACCTCACAGGAGCTCATATAGTCTGCAGGAAGGACCTCACAGGAGCCCCTATGGCCTGTAGGAAGGACCTCACAGGAGCCCCTATGGTCTGCAGGAAGGACCTCACAGGAACCCATATAGTCTGCAGGAAGGCCCTCACAGGAGCCCCTATGGTCTGCAGGAAGGACCTCACAGGAGCCCCTATGGCCTGCAGGAAGGCCCTCACAGGAGCCCCTATGGTCTGCAGGAAGGACCTCACAGGAGCCCCTATGGTCTGCAGGAAGGACCTCACAGGAGCCCCTATGGTCTGCAGGAAGGACCTCACAGGAGCCCATATGGTCTGCAGAAAGAGCCCCTATGGTCTGCAGGAAGGACCTCACAGGAGCCCCTATGGTCTGCAGGAAGGACCTCACAGGAGCCCCCATGGTCTGCATGGTCTGCAGGAAGGACCTCACAGGAGCCCATATGGTCTGCAGGAAGGACCTCACATGAGCCCCTATGGTCTGCAAAAAGGACCTCACAGGAGCCTCTATGGTCTGCAGGAAGGACCTCACAGGAACCCATATAGTCTGCAGGAAGGCCCTCACAGGAGCCCCTATGGTCTGCAGGAAGGACCTCACAGGAGCCCCTATGGTCTGCAGAAAGAGCCCCTATGGTCTGCAGGAAGGACCTCACAGGAGCCCCTATGGTCTGCAGGAAGGACCTCACAGGAGCCCCTATGGTCTGCAGGAAGGACCTCACAGGAGCCCCTATGGTCTGCAGGAAGGACCTCACAGGAGCCCCTATGGTCTGCAGGAAGGACCTCACAGGAGCCCCTATGGTCTGCAGGAAGGACCTCACAGGAGCCCCTATGGTCTGCAGGAAGGACCTCACAGGAGCCCCTATGGTCTGCAGGAAGGACCTCACAGGAGCCCCTATGGTCTGCAGGAAGGACCTCACAGGAGCCCCTATGGTCTGCAGGAAGGACCTCACAGGAGCCCCTATGGTCTGCAGGAAGGACCTCACAGGAGCCCCTATGGTCTGCAGGAAGGACCTCACAGGAGCCCCTATGGTCTGCAGGATTGACCCCACAGGAGCCCCTATGGTCTGCAGGAAGGCCCTCACAGGAGCCCCTATGGTCTGCAGGAAGGAACTCATACATTCTAAGACTCATTCTACAGGGTAGACTGTCACTGAATGGGCTGCAGTGCGAACCTCAGAGGAGCCAGTACATTCTAGGCACGTCTCTGCTACACTGGCTGTAATGTATGGGCTGCAGGGAGGAACTGAGCACAATCTTGGCGGAACCCTGCCGTGAGACCTCCAGCATCCCAGCATGCTCCGGTCCTGGGTCGCTCTAGCCGGAGTTTGTAGTTCGCGTCAGACGCAGATAATCGAATGAAGAATGATGTGCTCACTCAGTTCTGCTCTTTTTCCAGACGGGTTGGCCGCGAGTGATTGGTCTCTGTGCTCTGTTAGTACAGTCTGACGGCCCATGTGTTAGATGGTGGCTTACTGCGTGTGACGAGCTGGTTCTGAAGGTAGCGGTCGGTCCTGCCCGGGAGCCTGTGGACGGACAGACAGACAGGTAGAGACAGACCGACTCTTCCATCCCTCCTGCACCTTTTTCATGCCTCCCAAGTGTCCCCCTGTCCCTCTTTCGGACTCGCGTCCCTCCTGTCCCTCTTTTTGACCCGCGTCCCACCTGTCCCTCTTTCGGCCTCCTGTCCCTCTTTCGGACCCGCGTCCCCCCCTGTCCCTCTTTCGGACCCCGTCCCTCCTTGTCCTCTTTGGACCCGTGTCCCCCCTGTCCCTCTTTTCGAACCCGTCGTCCCCCTCCTCCGTCCCTCTTTCGGGCCCGCGTCCCCCTGTCCCTCTTTCGGGCCCGCGTCCCCCTGTCCCTCTTTCGGACCGCGTCCCCCCTGTCCCTCTTTCGACCCGCTGCCCCCTGTCCCTCTTCGGACCCGTCCCCCCTGTCCCTCTTCGGACCGCGTCCCCCCTGTCCCTCTTTCGGACCCGTCCCCCTGTCCCTCTTTCGGACCCGCGTCCCCCTGTCCCTCTCTTTCGGACCACGTCCCCCCTGTCCCTCTTTCGGACCCGCGTCCCCCTGTCCCTCTTTCGGACCCGCGTCCCCCCTGTCCCTCTTTCGGACCCGCGTCCCCCTGTCCCTCTTTCGGACCCGCGTCCCCCTGTCCCTCTTTTTGACCCGCGTCCCCCTGTCCCTCTTTCGGACCTGCGTCCCCCCTGTCCCTCTTTCGGACCCAGCGCCCCCCTGTCCTCTTTCGACCTCGCGTCCCCCTGTCTCCTCTTTCGGACCCGCGGCCCCCCTGTCCCTCTTTCGGACCCGCATCCCCCTGTCCCTCTTCGGACCCCGCGTCCCCCTGTCCTCTCTTCTCGGACCCGTCGCCCCCCTGTCCCTCTTTCGGACCCGCGTCCCCCTGTCCCTCTTTGGACCCGCGGCCCCCCTGTCCCTCTTTCGACCGTCCCCTGCCTCGGACCCGTCCCCCCCTGTCCCTCTTTCGGACCCGCGTCCCCCCCTGTCCCTCTCTCTCGGACCCGCGTCCCCCTGTCCCTCTTTCGGACCGCGTCCCCCCTGTCCCTCTTTCGACCCGCGTCCCCCCTGTCCCTCTTTCGGACCCGCGTCCCCCTGTCCTCTCTTTCGGACCCGCGTCCCCCCCCTGTCCCTCTTTCGGACCCGCGGAATTAGTGTAAAAATGTGCATTAATTTACTAAATGGCTCCTTTCTAAACTCTCTTCTTTCTGCCTGTATATTAGACCATAAATTCATTATTTGGTGCAATTTGGACCTTAAAAATCTATAATCCCGTGAACTACGTGCTTTAAATGGATATTGAAGGGCTCCAGATGCTGTAAAAAGAATAAAGGAACTGCAGTTCTGAGTCGGGAATTATGCTCTGGGCGGAGTTAGAGGCGTGGCCTAGGATGAAAAAAAACTGCCATGATGTTCGCCGTACATATTGTCCCTCTTTGTGATTTTCAAAAGTTGGGCGTTGTGCCTATTGTAGTGACTGATATTTAAGGCCCTGTGTTCCTGGTGTCAGTGGAGCCGCGGCCCCGTAACCAGTGGGTGGCAGTGCAGCCGCGGCCCCATGACCAGTAGGTGGCAGTGCAGCCGCGGCCCCATGACCAGTAGGTGGCAGTGCAGCCGCGGCCCCATGACCAGTAGGTGGCAGTGCAGCCCACGGCCCGATGACCAGTAGGTGGCAGTGCAGCCGCGGCCCCTGACCAGTAGGTGGCAGTGCAGCCGCGGCCTCTTGACCAGTAGTGGCAGTGCAGCCGCGGCCCCATGACCAGTAGGTGGCAGTGCAGCCGCGGCCCCATGACCAGTAGGTGGCAGTGCGGCCGCGGCCCCATGACCAGTAGGTGGCAGTGCAGCCGCGGCCCCATGACCGTAGGTGGCAGTGCGCCGCGGCCCGTGACCAGTGGTGGCAGTGCAGCCGCGGCCCCTGACCAGTAGGTGGCAGTGCAGCCGCGGCCCCATGACCAGTAGGTGGCAGTGCAGCCGCGGCCCCATGACCAGTAGGTGGCAGTGCAGCCGCGGCCCATGACCAGTAGGTGGCAGTGCAGCTCAGGCCTTGGTTGTTGCTGACCTGCGCCTTTTCTGCTTGCAGGTTGCGATGGTGTCTCTGGTGAGTGCGACTCCCTATCTGCAAAGTCTGGGCAAGAAGGTCTGTGCGCAGCCGAGTAAAGGAACCCCAAAAAGCGTAAAGCAGATGAAGGTGCGGATTCTTCATGTCGTGTCCGTCTTACTCTTCCTCCAGTCTGTTACTGACTCCTCCTCTGATCTCCAGTTTTGAGCAGCCGAAATCCAGAGGAGCCTCGTGGCCCCAAGAAGAAGAAGTTGAGAAAGTTGAGGCCACAGCGAGGAGTGCAGGGACGTGGCCAGCAGGCCGCCAGTATCGGTCTCCCCGCTCCGCACAGGACAGGTGACTGGTGGCATAATGCAGGGTGGGGACCATGACTTACCGGAATCAAAAGCTGCACCTAGGAGCGGGGTCTCAGGCGGTGCGCAGAGGCGCTGACCATGAGGGTGGCGGCTTTATGCTGTTCTTACAGGGGTGGCTTATCCCCTAATCTCTTGTGCTTCCCCTGCAGAGTCGGCTCTGAGTTCCTTCTCCACAGTCGACCTACTAGGAAATGTTCCATGAAAAGATTGAGAGTCTCGGCAGGTGGAGTCCAGTGAGCCTTGAAGTGAAGCATAAATGAGGCGTGGCCCTCCTCGTGCCACAGGGCAGCCTGCAGATTCCGTGGAGTCAATGTTTCCCTTCTTTGGGATGCAGGTTTCCAACAAACGCTTTCTACTGAAGAGATCAGTAAAAGAGACAAAGGAGGAAGCAGGAGAGAGCGGAAGAAGAGGAAAAGGAAGGAATTGAGGATGAAGGAGACACAGCAGCGCCACAGGCGGAAACCTCCTCAGGAGAGAAGAGCAGCCCCTATGGTCTGCAGGAAGGCCCTCACAGGAGCCCCTATGGTCTGCAGGAAGGCCCTCACAGGAGCCCCTATGGTCTGCAGGAAGGAACTCACACATTCTAAGACTCATTCTACAGGGTAGACTGTCACTGAATGGGCTGCAGTGCGAACCTCCAGAGGAGCCAGTACATTCTAGGCACGTCTCTGCTACACTGGCTGTAATGTATGGGCTGCAGGGAGGAACTGAGCACAGCCCGTACAATCTAGGCGGAACCCTGCCGTGAGACCTCCAGCATCCCAGCATGCTCCGGTCCTGGGTCGCTCTAGCCGGAGCTTGTAGTTCGCGTCAGACGCAGATAATCGAATGAAGAATGATGTGCTCACTCAGTTCTGCTCTTTTTCCAGACAGGTTGGCCACGAGTGATTGGTCTCTGTGCTCTGTTAGTACAGTCTGACGGCCCATGTGTTAGATGGTGGCTTACTGCTTGTGACGAGCTGGTTCTGAAGGTAGCGGTAGGTCCTGTCCGGGAGCCTGTGGACGGACAGACAGACAGGTAGAGACAGACCGATTCTTCCATCCCTCCTGCACCTTTTTCATGCCTCCCAAGTGTCCCCCTGTCCCTCTTTCGGACCCGCGTCCCTCCTGTCCCTCTTTCGGGCCCGCGTCCCCCCCTGTCCCTCTTTCGGACCCGCGTCCCTCCTGTCCCTCTTTCGGGCCCGCGTCCCTCCTGTCCCTCTTTCGGGCCTGCGTCCCTCTTTCGGGCCTGTGTTCCTCTTTCGGCCTCGCGTCCCTCTTTCGGACCCGCGTCCCTCCTGTCCCTCTTTCGGACCCGCGTCCCTCCTGTCCCTCTTTCGGGCCCGCGTCCCCCCCTGTCCCTCTTTCGGGCCCGCGTCCCCCCCTGTCCCTCTTTCGGGCCCGAGTCCCCCCCTGTCCCTCTTTCGGACCCGCGTCCCCCCCTGTCCCTCTTTCGGACCCCGTCGTCCCCCTGTCCCTCTTTTGGACCCGCGTCCCCCTGTCCCTCTTTCGGACCCGCGTCCCCCCTGTCCCTCTTTCGGACCCGCGTCCCCCTGTCCCTCTTTCGGACCCGCGTCCCCCCTGTCCCTCTTTCGGACCGCGTCCCCCCTGTCCCTCTTTCGGACCCGCGTCCCCCCTGTCCCTCTCTTTCGGACCCCGCGCCCCCTGTCCCTCTTTCGGACCCGCGTCCCCCCTGTCCCTCTTTCGGACCCGCGTCCCCCCTGTCCCTCTTTCGGACCCGCGTCCCCCTGTCCCTCTCGGACCCGCGTCCCCCTGTCCCTCTTTCGGACCCGCGTCCCCCTCTTTCCAGGCCCGCGTCCCCCTGTCCCTCTTTCGGGCCGCGTCCCCCCTGTCCCTCTTTCGGACCCGCGTCCCCCTGTCCCTCGTTCGGGCCCGCGTCCCCCCTGTCCCTCTTTCGGGACCCGCGTCCCCCCTGTCCCTCTTTCGGACCCGCGTCCCCCCTGTCCCTCTTTCGGACCCGCGTCCCCCTGTCCCTCTTTCGGGCCGCGTCCCCCTGTCCCTCTTTCGGACCCGCGTCCCCCCTGTCCCTCTTTCGGACCCGCGTCCCCCTGTCCCTCTTTCGGACCCGCGTCCCCCTGTCCCTCTTTCGGACCCGCGTCCCCCCTGTCCCTCTTTCGGACCCGTGGAATTAGTGTATAAATGTGCATTAATTTACTAAATGGCTCCTTTCTAAACTCTCTTCTTTCTACCTGTATATTAGACCATAAATTCATTATTTGGTGCAATTTGGACCTTAAAAATCTATACTCCCGTGAACTACGTGCTAATGTTTAAATGGATATTGAAGGGCTCCAGATGCTGTAAAAAGAATAAAGGAACTTGCATCTTCTCTCCGATCTTCAGATGCTGCAGTTCTAAATCGGGAATTATGCTCTGGGCGGAGTTAGAGGCGTGGCCTAGGATGAAAAAAAACTGCCATGATGTGCAGCCACAGTGCAGCCGCGGCCCCGTAACCAGTAGGTGGCAGTGCAGCCGCGGCCCCGTAACCAGTAGGTGGCAGTGCAGCCGCGGCCCCGTAACCAGTAGGTGGCAGTGCAGCCGCGGCCCCGTAACCAGTAGGTGGCAGTGCAGCCGCGGCCCCATAACCAGTAGGTGGCAGTGCAGCCGCGGCCCCATGACCAGTAGGTGGCAGTGCAGCCGCGGCCCCATGACCAGTAGGTGGCAGTGCAGCCGCGGCTCCATGACCAGTAGGTGGCAGTGCAGCCCCGGCTCCATGACCAGTAGGTGGCAGTGCAGCCGCGGCCCCATGACCAGTAGGTGGCAGTGCAGCCGCGGCCCCCTCCTGACCAGTAGGTGGCAGTGCAGCCGCGGCCCCTGACCAGTAGGTGGCAGTGCGGCCCGGCTCCATGACCAGTAGGTGGCAGTGCAGCCGCGGCCCCTGACCAGTAGGTGGCAGTGCAGCCGCGGCCCTCCTGACCAGTAGGTGGCAGTGCAGCCGCGGCCTGACCAGTAGGTGGCAGTGCAGCCGCGGCCCCTGACCAGTAGGTGGCAGTGCAGCCGCGGCCCTGACCAGTAGGTGGCAGTGCAGCCGCGGCCCTGACCAGTAGGTGGCAGTGCAGCCGCGGCCCTGACCAGTAGGTGGCAGTGCAGCCGCGGCCCCTGACCAGTAGGTGGCAGTGCAGCGCGGCCCCTGACCAGTAGGTGGCAGTGCAGCCGCGGCCCTGACCAGTAGGTGGCAGTGCGGCCGCGGCCCTGACCAGTAGGTGGCAGTGCAGCCGCGGCTGACCAGTAGGTGGCAGTGCGGCCGCGGCCCCTGACCAGTAGGTGGCAGTGCAGCCGCGGCCCCTGACCAGTAGGTGGCAGTGCAGCCCGGCCCCATGACCAGTAGGTGGCAGTGCAGCCGCGGCCCCATGACCAGTAGGTGGCAGTGCAGCCGCGGCCCATGACCAGTAGGTGGCAGTGCAGCCGCGGCCCCATGACCAGTAGGTGGCAGTGCAGCCGCGGCCCCATGACCAGTAGGTGGCAGTGCAGCCGCGGCCCCATGACCAGTAGGTGGCAGTGCAGCCGCGGCCCCATGACCAGTAGGTGGCAGTGCAGCCGCGGCCCCTGACCAGTAGGTGGCAGTGCAGCGCGGCCCTGACCAGTAGGTGGCAGTGCAGCCCCGGCCCCATGACCAGTAGGTGGCAGTGCAGCCGCGGTCCCATGACCAGTAGGTGGCAGTGCAGCCCGGCCCCATGACCAGTAGGTGGCAGTGCAGCCGCGGCCCCTTGACCAGTAGGTGGCAGTGCAGCCGCGGCCCCTTGACCAGTAGGTGGCAGTGCAGCCGCGGCCCCATGACCAGTAGGTGGCAGTGCAGCCGCGGCCCCATGACCAGTAGGTGGCAGTGCAGCTCAGGCCTTGGTTGTTGCTGACCTGCGCCTTTTCTGCTTGCAGGTTGCGATGGTGTCTCTGGTGAGTAAGGACTCCTATCTGCAAAGTCTGGGCAAGAAGGTCTGTGCGCAGCCGAGTAAAGGAACTCAAAAGCGTAAAGCAGATGAAGGTGCGGATTCTTCATGTCGTGTCCGTCTTACTCTTCCTCCAGTCTGTTACTGACTCTCTCCCTCTGATCTCCAGTTTTAAGAAGCCGAAATCCAGAGGAGCCTCGTGGCCCCAAGAAGAAGAAGCTGAGAAAGTTGAGGCCACAGCGAGGAGTGCAGGGACGTGGCCACAGGCCGCCAGTAATGGTCTCCGCTCCGCACAGGACAGGTGACTGGTGTATAATGCAGGGTGGGGACGCCATGACTTACCGGAATCAAAAGCTGCACCTAGAGCGGGTTCAGAGGCGGTGCGCAGAGACGTGACCATGCGGGTGGCGGCTTTATGCTGTTCTTACAGGGGTGGCTTATCCCCCTAATCTCTTGTGCTTCCCCTGCAGAGTCGGCTCTGAGTTCCTTCTCCACAGTCGACCTACTAAGGAAATGTCTCCATGAAAAGATTGAGGAGTCTCGGGGGCAGGTGAGTCCAGTGAGCCTTGAAGTGAAGCATAAATGAGCGTGGCCCTCCTCGTGCCACGGGGCAGCCTGCAGATTCCGTGGAGTCAATGTTTCCTTCTTTTGGGATGCAGGTTTCCAACAAAACGCTTTCTACTGAAGAGATCAGTAAAAAGAGACAAAGGAGGAAGCAGAGAGAGAGCGGAAGAAGAGGAAAAGGAAGGAATTGAGGATGAAGGAGACACAACAGACGCCACAGGCGGAAACCTCCTCAGGAGAGAAGAGCACGGAGGACCTGACGAAGGACTCGGCCCAGCCTCCACTGGTATTCAATAAGGTGGAGGTCCACGATGAACCACTCAATAAGGTCATGAAGAAGAAGGAGAAGAAACAGAGCGTGAAGGGCAAAATATCACCCATGACGGGCAAGAACTACAAGCAGCTGCTGAGCCGCCTGGAGGCCCGGAAGGGCAAACTGGAGGAGCTGAGAGCCAAAGACCAGGAGAAAGCCAAGGAGTTTGAGGACAAGATTAAATGGACTAATGTGCTGTACAAAGCTGAGGGCCTGAAGATCAAGGACGATGAAGGAATGCTGAAAACCGCCCTGAAGAGAAAAGAGAAGCAGAAGGAGCAGAGGAAGAAGCGCTGGGACACGAGAATACAGAATACGGCCGAAAAGATGCAGCAGAGACAAGACAAAAGGAGCCGCAATATCAAGAAGAAGAAGGTGGCTAAGCTGGAGAAAAAGAAGAACCGGGCTCGCAAGCGTGGCCGCATTATGCCCGAGGACTTGGCTAAAGCCAGTGTGAAGTAATGCGGCTCTTTCCGGGCACAGAGACTCTACAGGGTTAATATGAGGCTTTTATAGAAAACAATAAAGACCTAGGGCTGGCATTGTGTGCGCATGTGTCATTATAGCATGGCGTCTGGAAGGTCAATGAAGTCGGCCGCACTGAGGCACGTTGGTAGACTGGCCGCCAGTGCCATGTGGTATGACGTGCTGGTGCCATGGTGGTGGCAGTGGGAGACGTAATCTGCTTCCACCACAACTGGCTCCTTCTCCCTGTGTGACTGACTTTCTTCAAATTCCCAAGCTGATGGTGAGTACATTCCAGTCCTTGGCGCTGGTCAGCTCCACCTTCCGGGTTTCCTCACTCTACGCTCCCTCCTTCATACAAGGTTAATGGTTGCTGGGGTCCCTACTATTTGGAACCCCACCCGTCACAGCCAGGATGCGCCCTGCCACTCATGTCACCATGACGCTGAAGGAGCCATAGACCGTGGAGGTGCACTACTGTGCGTATGTTCCCCGCCTCCACCGTGAGGTTGAAGGAGCCGGCCCTGTTGTAGATATCAGGGGGCATAGTGGCTGTGGGGCCCCCAGTCGGTAAATGGTCTTTGTGGGTTTAAACCCCTTTAATCTTCTCTCTGGAGGAGCGGGGACCTCGGTTCTGCTGCATCATGCTTTATGGGTCACAGCCACCAATATGGCCGATCAGTGACCAAATACAGGATCTAATGCCGCCCCTGACAGAAGTGGCAGACTTTCAGGGGCTTTTCCGAGCAGGTATTTGTGGCATGTGTCGCCATCTTCCCCGCGCCTCTGCTTAGTGGTTGCAGATGTTCCTCGCCCACCTACAACTACACTTCCCAATGTTCCATGAATCATCATAGGTTTCATATCCGAATCGGCCTCTGTTCTGCCTGATACGCCCCCGACGGATCCATCAGGGTGACAAAGGGATGTCCCAATTCATTTAAAGTGTTTGGGTTAAAAATATCTGGACGATGCTGGCAAATGGCCCAAAGTAATACTTGCAGGGGCACTTACCTAACGGCAAGTGATTCTGCCTGGCTGCAGTGGTGTCGAAAGCGTGACTGCCAATCTCTGTCCCCAGCAGTGCGCCTCTGCACGCCGTGCGCCTCTGCACGCCGTGCGCCTCTGCACGCCGTGCGCCTCTGCACGCCATGGCCTCTGCACGCCGTGCGCCTCTGCACACCATGGTCTCTGCACGCCGTGCGCCTCTGCACGCCGTGCGCCTCTGCACGCCGTGCGCCTCTGCACGCCGTGCGCCTCTGCACGCCGTGCGCCTCTGCACGCCATGGCCTCTGCACGCCGTGCGCCTCTGCACGCCGTGCGCCTCTGCACGCCGTGCGCCTCTGCACGCCGTGCGCCTCTGCACTGTCCTGTACAAGTCAATGCACATCTCCAGTCTTTAGGTTCCTTTGGTCCATGCTGCTGTCAGACAAGTCTGCGTCACCAAAAATGTCTTCAAGATGATTATGGGGGCGGCCGTCTTCAAGATGATTGATTATGGGGGCGGCCGTCTTCAAGATGATTGATTATGGGGGCGGCCGTCTTCAAGATGATTGATTATGGGGGCGGCCGTCTTCAAGATGATTGATTATGGGGGCGGCCGTCTTGCCTGAGCTGTTGTGATCCTCACTGTGGATGGGGGCTCTCACCTTATGACTCCTCCACTTGGAGACGCTCCACACTGAGCACTAGAAACATTCCATTAAATTAAAATGAAATAAATAATAAAAATGATTTGAAACTCATTATTGGCGCCGCAGCGCTCGTTCTTGTAAATCCGCTTCACTCTGTGCCGTGATGGAAGAAAAATACACGTAAATAATACTAATCTTAATTCCTGGATGTGCCTGAAGGAGTGGACATTAGATGTGAATTGATGCCGGTTACGTTGCAGTGTAACGCGTACTAATGTCTTGATTTGCTCCTTAGGAGGGTTAGCGGCTCCGATACTGACCGACGTTCACCTGTAAACGCAATGCGCTCGTTTTTCATCGTATCTTACAGCGCGATTGGTTTGATAATACTTTCCCAAGATCCTAAGTTGTTTCTTTTGTCATTCGTGGATGTGCGGATAATTACTTCCATTTGTATTCTGTCATATATACATTGGGCAGTCTACTCTGTGCACAACCTCTCCTATGATAATTAGAAGCGCTCCGCTCCAGCGCTGCGCACGCGTCTCCGCCGAATGCTTCTAGTCTTATGTTTTTAGTGCTCTGCGTGGAGCGTCTCCAAGTGCGGTGGGCCTGTCCATAGTTATAATTAAGAAAATTGCGTTACGGCAGCCCCATAGGCCGCAGACACAATGGCCCGGAGGAACCTCATTGACTTCTGTGGGAGAGATTTCTGGGCATGCTCTGTGCCCTGTGCAGAGGTCATTGTGCAGGGAGGGGGAAGATAAACTAGGACAATCGGCTATTGTGAATGGTGGATCCTGTCTTATCTATACACAGAGGTGATACAATGATAGATAAGCAGATAACTGCAGTAAATTGATCAGTACAGCCCGAGAAGTGGCGCCAATTATTAGGCTTAGTGGCCGATGCCAGAACTTAAAATAACATCATCAGAAATTCTTTAACCTCTTAAGGACACAGGACCTACCCGCACGTCCTGTGTCCTGTCCCTAAAGATGGCGCCCGCTCCTGCTTCATGCGGGTGCCTTAGCCACGGGTGTCCGCATGGTTCTTGTAGCAGAAACCCGCGGCTAATGTCCACAACCGGCAGCAATGCCGATCGCAGACGTTTAACCCCTCAGATGCCGTGGTCAATCCTGACCATGGCATCTGAGTGTGCACAACGTGTGGTGATCGGAGGAGCCGGAGCGCGCCTGCAGCAGCCGGGGTCTCTATGAATGTAGGATTTCCTATGGAGCCATCGCCTGTAATAGGCTTCATAGGAAACGCTAGTGCACCGGAATGTATGATAATCAGATGACTGTAAGTGGGCACTATATAAAAGTGTAAAAAATAAATAAAAACATAAAAGTTCAAATCACATCATGGGTGTCGCACATTGAAAACGCCCATACTATATAAATATAAAAAAATATTCCCCAATACAGCAAAACAGAAAAAAGCGTCCAAATGGCGGATTCACCATTTTTAGTCGCTTCATTTTCCACAAAAAATTACATAAAAGGTGATCAAAAAGTCATACACCCCCCAGGATGGAATCAATAAAAAGATAGGATTATGGTGCAAAAAATGAGCCCCCCCCCCCACAGCTCCGTACATATAATCACAAATACGTTATAGGGGTTAAAACATGGCGACAAAAAAGTAAAACGGAGTTTTTTCCCACTTTTGAATTTTATTTTTTTCAATATCAAACGCAAGAAAACCTGCACATATAGGGTATCGCTGGATTCGCACTGACCTGTAGAGTAAAAGTAACCGCGCAGTTTTATCGAATGTTGGAATTTAAAAACCCGCAAAAGTGTGGTGGAATAGCTTTTTTTTTTTTTGCAATTTCACCCCATTTGGAATTTTTTTCCCCCGCTTCCCACTACATCATATGCAATATTAAATGGTGGCGTCGGAAAGTACAGCTTTTCCTGCAAAAAACAAGCCCTCGTATGGCCACGTGAACCCACTAGGTCATCTCTGATGGGGATCTGGCCGATAGGCCTCCACTGGTCACTAGAGCGGGGATCCACACGGCTCCGTTCAACTCTGTGGGGCCTCAGGACATGTATGTCTGGTGCTCTAATCAAATGGTGAACACGGGCCCTCATTGCACTGATTCTTGGGGGCCCCAGCGGTCAGACTCCCGACGATCAGACACTTATACCCTATCCTGTGAATAGGGGATAACTTGTTGGCCACCCCATTATGGAGTGGAGAATATACAATTCGCTCATATCCACACAACACTTGGGATGAAGGAGTGAATGGCAGCCCCATGTAAATGGTCCTAGTGCACCGAGACCCCTGTGCTTCTACTGAACATTACCACACGGACACCGGGACCCAGGATTACCGGCATGGTCTTTGATCTGGTTGCGGCTGTTTCCCGAGAGGCTGGAGGCAGCTGTTCCCAGTCCCAGGGGTGTAGAGTCTTCGTCATGAAGGAGGAGAGCGAGGCTGCACCTGCTCCAGTCGCCAGGACCTGCAGCTAGAGCAGCCCTACAGCCATGTTCCCGGAGATGTGTAAGTGCAGGATGGTGGGGGGTGGTAGCGCTTCTTTATGGGGTGACTGTTCCTGATCATAACGTCAGTGCCCCCCTCAGTCAGGAGCCCAGGATAGTTCTCTAGTAACTGGAGGTGGAAGGGTGGATGTCCTCAAATGTCTAGAATCAGTCACTGTCATGTCAACAGCAGTCCTTCACAAGGTCCTCCTCACCACAGGATAGCTGCTTCTCTTCCCCTGTATGTATGGACTGTGCACAGTACTGCTTCTCCTGTATGTATGGACAGTGCACAGTACTGCTTCTCCTGTATGTATGGACAGTGCACAGTACTGCTTCTCCTGTATGTATGGACAGTGCACAGTACTCCTTCTCCTGTATGTATGGACAGTGCACAGTACCGCTTCTCCTGTATGTATGGACAGTGCACAGTACTGCTTCTCCTGTATGTATGGACAGTGCACAGTACCGCTTCTCCTGTATGTATGGACAGTGCACAGTACTGCTTCTCCTGTATGTATGGACTGTGCACAGTACTGCTTCTCCTGTATGTATGGACAGTGCACAGTACTGCTTCTCCTGTATGTATGGACAGTGCACAGTACCGCTTCTCCTGTATGTATGGACTGTGCACAGTACCGCTTCTCCTGTATGTATGGACAGTACTACTTCCCCTGTATGTATGGACAGTACTACTTCCCCTGTATGTATGGACAGTGCACAGTACTGCTTCCCCTGTATGTATGGACAGTGCACAGTACTGCTTCTCCTGTATGTATGCACAGTACTGCTTCCCCTGTATGTATGGACAGTGCACAGTACTGCTTCCCCTGTATGTATGGACTGTGCACAGTACTGCTTCCCCTGTATGTATGGACTGTGCACAGTACCGCTTCTCCTGTATGTATGGACAGTGCACAGTACTGCTTCTCCTGTATGTATGGACTGTGCACAGTACTGCTTCTCCTGTATGTATGGACAGTGCACAGTACTGCTTCTCCTGTATGTATGGACAGTGCACAGTACTGCTTCTCCTGTATGTATGGACAGTGCACAGTACTGCTTCTCCTGTATGTATGGACAGTGCACAGTACTGCTTCTCCTGTATGTATGGACAGTGCACAGTACTGCTTCTCCTGTATGTATGGACAGTGCACAGTACTGCTTCTCCTGTATGTATGGACAGTGCACAGTACTGCTTCTCCTGTATGTATGGACAGTGCACAGTACTGCTTCTCCTGTATGTATGGACAGTGCACAGTACTGCTTCTCCTGTATGTATGGACAGTGCACAGTACTGCTTCTCCTGTATGTATGGACTGTGCACAGTACTGCTTCTCCTGTATGTATGGACAGTGCACAGTACTGCTTCTCCCTGTATGTATGGACAGTGCACAGTACTGCTTCTCCTGTATGTATGGACAGTGCACAGTACTGCTTCTCCTGTATGTATGGACAGTGCACAGTACTGCTTCTCCTGTATGTATGGACAGTGCACAGTACTGCTTCTCCTGTATGTATGGACAGTGCACAGTACTGCTTCTCCTGTATGTATGGACAGTGCACAGTACTGCTTCTCCTGTATGTATGGACTGTGCACAGTACTGCTTCCCCTGTATGTATGGACAGTGCACAGTACTGCTTCTCCTGTATGTATGGACAGTGCACAGTACTGCTTCTCCTGTATGTATGGACAGTGCACAGTACTGCTTCTCCTGTATGTATGGACAGTGCACAGTACTGCTTCTCCTGTATGTATGGACAGTGCACAGTACCGCTTCTCCTGTATGTATGGACAGTACTACTTCCCCTGTATGTATGGACAGTGCACAGTACGGCTTCCCCTGTATGTATGGACAGTGCACAGTACGGCTTCCCCTGTATGTATGGACAGTGCACAGTACGGCTTCCCCTGTATGTATGGACAGTGCACAGTACGGCTTCCCCTGTATGTATGGACAGTGCACAGTATGGCTTCCCCTGTATGTATGGACAGTGCACAGTACCGCTTCTCCTGTATGTATGGACAGTGCACAGTACCGCTTCTCCTGTATGTATGGACAGTGCACAGTACTGCTTCTCCTGTATGTATGGACAGTGCACAGTGCTTCCCTGTATGTATGGACAGTGCACAGTACCGCTTCTCCTGTATGTATGGACAGTGCACAGTACCGCTTCTCCTGTATGTATGGACAGTGCACAGTACGGCTTCCCCTGTATGTATGGACAGTGCACAGTACGGCTTCTCCTGTATGTATGGACTGTGCACAGTACGGCTTCCCCTGTATGTATGGACAGTGCACAGTACTGCTTCTCCTGTATGTATGGACAGTGCACAGTACTGCTTCTCCTGTATGTATGGACAGTGCACAGTACTGCTTCTCCTGTATGTATGGACAGTGCACAGTACTGCTTCTCCTGTATGTATGGACTGTGCAGAGTACGGCTTCCCCGTCCTGTCCCTTGTTGTCATGTTCTTGTCTCTTCTTCCCTCAGATCACAGGAGCTGTGGCAGGAGATGCTGCTGTCTTCTCAACTGCTTGTTGCTTCTCATGGTGCTTTGCTCCTTCTGGTGAGTCTGACATTCATTGCGGACTTCTCACATTAGAAGTGTCTAGGGTTTGAGTCACCCCGTGTAGGGTCACCATGGTTTGAGTCACCCCGTGTAGGGTCACCATGGTTTGAGTCACCCCGTGTAGGGTCACCAATGGTTTGAGTCACCCCGTGTAGGGTCACCATGGTTTGAGTCACCCCGTGTAGGGTCACCATGGTTTGAGTCACCCCGTGTAGGGTCGCCAATGGTTTGAGTCACCCCGTGTAGGGTCACCAATGGTTTGAGTCACCCCGTGTAGGGTCACCATGGTTTGAGTCACCCCGTGTAGGGTCACCAATGGTTTGAGTCACCCCGTGTAGGGTCACCATGGTTTGAGTCACCCCGTGTAGGGTCACCATGGTTTGAGTCACCCCGTGTGGTGAATGGTGGACTGTAGGTTATCTATATGTAGAGGTGGTATCTGTCATTCTAATTGTGACTGTGAGATAAGGAGATGGCAGCATTGTAGGCACGCCCTGTGAGGAGGAGATAAGCTGTGAGATCCCCTGTGGTGGATGGTGGACTCTACCTTGTGGCTGATGCCTATTATTAGTGGCCAGTGTGAAAACTGCAGGATTTTAGCTTTTTTTAAACTGTAGATAGTGACATGGAAAATTAAAAATAACGTCATCAAAAATTCTTAAAAATATGACGGTGAGTCTGTCGGGCTCTGTACCAGGCAGCTGCTCGTAAAGCCACCCGGCATCTCCTACATGTTTACTTGTTTCACCAGGTTCGGCATCAGAAGTGACCGATGGCGTCATGGGGCCCCTCCGTCCTGTAGACTCCAGTGAGTAGTCATCCTCCTCTGTCACACTCAGGACCTCAAATCACAATACCGTAAAAACCCGATTGTGCTGCTGCTGGGCCATACCATGTAGTAATTCGGGGAAGCGCTGTGTGTGTGCGCGGGACCACCTCAATCAGACCTAAATGACACCGCTATACCGTACACATGATGTATATCACACAGTACACATAAATGACACCGCTATACAGTACACATAATGTATATCACACAGTACACATAAATGACACCGCTATACAGTACACATAATGTATATCACACAGTACACATAAATGACACCGCTATACAGTACACATAATGTATATCACACAGTACACATAAATGACACCGCTTATACCGTACACATGATGTATTATCACACAGTACACATAAATGACACCGCTATACATGTACACATGATGTATATCACACAGTACACATAAATGACACCGCTATACCGTACACATGATGTATATCACACAGTACACATAAATGACACCGCTATACCGTACACATGATGTACATCACACAGTACACATAAATGACACCGCTATACCGTACACATAATGTATATCACACAGTACACATAAATGACACCGCTATACCGTACACATAATGATTATCACACAGTACACATAAATGACACCGCTATACCGTACACATGATGTACATCACACAGTACACATAAATGACACCGCTATACCGTACACATAATGTATATCACACAGTACACATAAATGACACCGCTATACCGTACACATGATGTATATCACACAGTACACATAAATGACACCGCTATACCGTACACATAATGTATATCACACAGTACACATAAATGACACCGCTATACCGTACACATGATGTATATCACACAGTACACATAAATGACACCGCTATACCGTACACAGGTATTATGCTCATGGAGCCCAGACACCATCAAACATCCCTATTACTGGATCTTTCACTTACCGCGCACCTCCCCCAGGACACTACAATCATCCTCTATACGGCTGTATAAAGCCGCCATATCATCCACACAACGCGCCCACTCTGTCTCAGGCTGCAGCGCTAGATGTAATACCTGTTGTCTCCACCTAGGGGCACCACCACTAATCTCTCCTTGGGCTCCTCATCACCTCAAGACCTTTATAAAGACATCGCTCTGCAAAGGTAAAACAGTCTGCAGGGTCAGTGGAAACCATCCCACAAAAGACCCCCGTAGTGCGGGCCCCTGACTGATACCCTCATAGTGCTGGTGGCCCCTGACTGAGACCCTCATAGTGGTGGTGGCCCCTGACTGATACCCTCATAGTGCTGGTGGCCCCTGACTGAGACCCTCATAGTGCTGGTGGCCCCTGACTGAGACCCTCATAGTGCTGGTGGCCCCTGACTGATACCCTCATAGTGCTGGTGGCCCCTGACTGAGACCCTCATAGTGGTGGTGGCCCCTGACTGAGACCCTCATAGTGCTGGTGGCCCGTGACTGAGACCCTCATAGTGCTGGTGGCCCCTGACTGAGACCCTCATAGTGCTGGTGGCCCGTGACTGAGACCCTTATAGTGCTGGTGGCCCCTGACTGAGACCCTCATAGTGCTGGTGGCCCCTGAATGAGACCCTCATAGTGCTGGTGGCCTCTGACTGAGACAATAATAGTGGTGGTGGCCCCTAACTGAGACCCTCATAGTGCTGGTGGCCCCTGACTGAGACCCTCATAGTGCTGGTGGCCCCTAACTGAGACCCTCATAGTGCTGGTGGCCCCTGACTGAGACCCTCATAGTGCTGGTGGCCCCTGACTGAGACCCTCATAGTGCTGGTGGCCCCTGACTGAGACCCTCATAGTGCTGGTGGCCCCTGACTGAGACCCTCATAGTGCTGGTGGCCCCTGACTGAGACCCTCATAGTGGTGGTGGCCCCTGAATGAGACCCTCATAGTGCTGGTGGCCCCTGACTGAGACCCTAATAGTGGTGGTGGCCCCTGACTGAGACAATAATAGTGGTGGCGGGTGGCCCCTGACTGAGACCCTCATAGTGGTGGCGGGTGGCCCCTGACTGAGACCCTCATAGTGGTGGCGGGTGGCCCCTGACTGAGACCCTCATAGTGGTGGTGGGTGGCCCCTGACTGAGACCCTCATAGTGGTGGCGGGTGGCCCCTGACTGAGACCCTCATAGTGGTGGTGGCCCCTGAATGAGACCCTCATAGTGGTGGTGGCCCCTGACTGAGACCCTAATAGTGCTGGTGGCCCCTGACTGAGACCCTAATAGTGCTGGTGACCCCTGACTGAGACCCTCATAGTGGTGGTGGCCCCTGACTGAGACCCTCATAGTGGTGGTGGCCCCTGAATGAGACCCTCATAGTGGTGGTGGCCCCTGACTGAGACCCTCATAGTGGTGGTGGCCCCTGACTGAGACCCTCATAGTGGTGGTGGCCCCTGACTGAGACCCTCATAGTGGTGGTGGCCCCTGACTGAGACCCTCATAGTGTGGTGGCCCCTGACTGAGACCTCTCATAGTGGTGGTGGCCCCTGACTGAGACCCTCATAGTGGTGGTGGCCCCTGACTGAGACCCTCATAGTGGTGGTGGCCCCTGACTGAGACCCTCATAGTGGTGGTGGCCCCTGACTGAGACCCTCATAGTGGTGGTGGCCCCTGACTGAGACCCTCATAGTGGTGGTGGCCCCTGACTGAGACCCTCATAGTGGTGGTGGCCCCTGACTGAGACCCTCATAGTGGTGGTGGCCCCTGACTGAGACCCTCATAGTGGTGGTGGCCCCTGACTGAGACCCTCAGTGGTGGTGGCCCCTGACTGAGACCCGCATAGTGGTGGTGGCCCCTGACTGAGACCCTCATAGTGGTGGTGGCCCCGACTGAGACCCTCATAGTGGTGGTGGCCCCGACTGAGACCCTCATAGTGGTGGCGGGTGGCCCCTGACTGAGACCCTCATAGTGGTGGCGGGTGGCCCCTGACTGAGACCCTCATAGTGGTGGCGGGTGGCCCCTGACTGAGACCCTCATAGTGGTGGGACTGGGAGTAGTACCCTACAGGGACTGGGGGTAGTACCGTACAGGGAGTACAGGGACTGGGAGTAGTACCCTGCAGGGAGTACAGGGGCTGGGGGTAGTACCCTGCAGGGAGTACAGGGACTTGGGGTAGTACCCTACAGGGACTGGGAGTAGTACCCTGCAGGGAGTACAGGGACTGGGAGTAGTACCCTGCAGGGAGTACAGGGACTGGGAGTAGTACCCTGCAGGGAGTACAGGGACTGGGGGTAGTACCCTGCAGGGAGTACAGTGACTGGGAGTAGTACCCTGCAGGGAGTACAGGGACTGGGGGTAGTACCCTGCAGGGAGTACAGGGACTGGGGGTAGTACCCTACAGGGACTGGGAGTAGTACCCTGCAGGGAGTACGGGGACTGGGAGTAGTACCCTGCAGGGAGTACGGGGACTGGGAGTAGTACCCTGCAGGGAGTACGGGGACTGGGAGTAGTACCCTGCAGGGAGTACGGGGACTGGGAGTAGTACCCTGCAGGGAGTACAGGGACTGGGAGTAGTACCCTGCAGGGAGTAGGGTTATGGTTTTGGGGGCACTTACTTATTGCAGGGAAGGAATGGCCTGGACTGTGCCCTCGATGGTCCGAGTGATGGCGCAGACTATTCAAGGACTGTTTCAGGATTGTTGTTCATACTGATGAGAATTAGTCAATAAATGAAATATTTTACCTTCTTCTAACCATTTTACAGGATTCTGTATGAGAAGCCGAACGCCTTGAAGTCTCCGTAAGTGTCTGCGCTGTCGCCTGCTGATGCCGTCAAAGCGTTAATAGTAGGGGGGCACCAGCCGTATGTGTATTTTTGTGGGGGAGGGGCATCTGTATTTTTATGATTGAATTAACCCTTTAATAATTACATACTGCGATCTCTGTGTGGCTGGTTTTCCGGATATTACGTACTCCCATCGGACACTCTCTGAGCCTCATCCACTGTAACCATCAGTCTTCCTGCAGACCCTGATGCGGTGTCTCTGTCTTCCAGGAGGTCTGACATCTCCATGATGGCTCCCTGGTTCGCCCCCATTGTCTGGAACGGCACCTATAACATTGACATATTGAATGCACAGTTCCAGCCGAGAGACGTCCACGTCGGCCTCACGGTGTTCGCTGTTAAGAAGTGAGTAACGAATGTCGCAGGAAGGAATATTCCCTCCACAAGACGGTGATCTGAGCCTCTACAGGGTGCTAAAATGGAGGAGGATTTGTGGGAGCTAGTGATGAGCGAGCACCAAAGTACTCGGGTGTTCGATCCGAACACATAGCGATATTCGTGAGCTCGGCCGAGCACCCGAGTATAATAGAGGTCAATGGGACACAACCAGGGGAGGGTGCCCGGTCCATTGGAAAAGGTCAGAAATTGATGGAAACACCTCCGAAATGGTTTGGGAACAGCACGGGGACGATGTCTGGATGCATCTTGGACTCCGAGGTCGCTGATGGGAACCATGTTGTCCAACTGACAAAAATATGCACAAAACCCCCCAAAAAATCTATTTTTAGGAAACATTCTTTCCTGTATATTCAATTGTATATAAAGTGCAAGTACTGCCCAAAATTTTGTGTTTTTCCAGAATTGGGGCCATGATTCAGATGGCCGGCCGGAGGTATCTGTATTGCGCTGCTATTTGACTGGCGCCAGAAGAACCACGCTGAAAGCATTTGCCAAGAATGTTTTAATTAATCTAGGATGACATTTGTAGCCTGGTTTGAAAACGATCCGACACACGATCCTGCGGCGTTATTCCCATGACCCGCCGATCATTTTCCTTAAAACCAAAGTCTTTGGGTTCCAGGGGGAGTATGAATGCAAAGCTGGAACTTAAACTAATTGACGGAAGGGCACCACCAGGAGTGGACCCTGCGGATAATTTTATTCCACACGGGAAACCTCACCCGGCCCGCACACTGAAAGGATTGACAGATTGATAGCTCTTTCTCGATTCTGTGGGGGGTAGCGCATGGCCGCTGTGAGCGGGTGGATCGAGACGATTTGTGTGGTTCATTCCGATAACCAACAGGATTCCTCCGTGCTAAGGAGTTAAGTCACCCCCGGCGCCAGTGCAAGGACATTGCAGAGATATTATCAAAAACACTGGCCATGATAAAATATTATAGAAATTTTAACAATGTTTTTTTCTTGCGGTAATGTTACATTGCAGAGTTAGCACTGGGAATGGCAGTCAGCACCGGCTACGAAAAAACCTTGTGAAATTTTAACAATATTCTTTGATTGCCCTGTAAAAGATTGTAGGTGAGTGCCTGCAGGTGAGCTGACCCTGTAAAATATTGTAGGCGAGGGCCTGCAGGTGAGCTGACCCTGTAAAATATTGTAGGCGAGGGCCTGCAGGTGAGCTGACCCTGTAAAATATTGTAGGCGAGGGCCTGCAGGTGAGCTGACCCTGTAAAAGATTGTAGGCGAGGGCCTGCAGGTGAGCTGACCCTGTAAAATATTGTAGGCGAGGGCCTGCAGGTGAGCTGACCCTATAAAATATTGTAGGTGAGGGCCTGCAGGTGAGCTGACCCTGTAAAATATTGTAGGCAAGGGCCTGCAGGTGAGCTGACCCTGTAAAATATTGTAGGTGAGGGCCTGCAGGTGAGCTGACCCTGTAAAAGATTGTAGGTGAGGGCCTGTAGGTGAGCTGACCCTGTAAAATATTGTAGGTGAGGGCCTGCAGGTGAGCTGACCCTGTAAAATATTGTAGGTGAGGGCCTGCAGGTGAGCTGACCCTGTAAAAGATTGTAGGTGAGGGCCTGTAGGTGAGCTGACCCTCCCTGAAGAGGGACATGAGATCTTGTGCACTGATCCCCAAACTCTTCAGCATCTACAGTCAGAAGATGATGACGGGGGGAATGGCACTTAGTGTTTCACGGGTTGGATGATGCGGATGAGACACAGTTGTCAATGAGTGAGGGTCTTGTTAGATCAACACAAGTCAGGAGGATGACCCGAGCGAGGAAGTGGAAGAGGAGATGGGGGACGATGACATCACTGACCCAACCTGGGAAGGCGGCAAGCCAAGCGAGAACAGCAGGACAGAGGGGGAGGGATCCACAGCACCGCAACCGGCTGGAAGAGGCTGTGGGGTGGCAAAAGGGAGGAGGCGGGCCACCCCAAACAGGACCGCAACTGTTCCCCCTTGCGGAAGTCTCCCTTGCCAAGGTAGGTGTTCCGCAGTCCGGCGCTTTTTTGAGGAAAGTGCAGACGATAAAAGAACTGTAATTTGCTAACTGTAACTGTGCTATACCGAAATAAGAACTCGTAAATGACCAAATAACCATAACATATCTTACATCCTATTCATAAACTCTAACCCAAACCATAACAATAAAAACCCGGGAACATAATGGGGGAGGCAAAATGAGCCAGGCGTGAACACTGGCAACCTCACCACCACCGGCATGATCCGCCACATAGCATCAGCGCACCTAAAAGGTGGGCCGGACCCCTGGGTCCACAATCCGTGTCTGCGGGTCACACCACTGCCTCCTCTTCCTCCCCTGTGTTACGTGCTGGCCAATCCTCTGTCCTAGACGCAGGCCTCGATGACTCCCGCCCTGCAGCTGGGCCTTCGCAGACCACCGTCAGCTAGCACACCCACTTCTGTGTCCAAGCACAGCGTACAGATGTCCTTACCCCAGGCCTTCAAATGTAAGCGCAAATACCCAGCCACCCACCCACAGGCCATAGCACTAAATGCGCACTTTTCAAAATTACTGGCCCTGGAAATGGTGCCATTTAGGCCTGTGGACACGGACGCTTTCCTCAGCCTCATGGCGGCGGCCATCCCACGTTACTCAGTCCCCAGCCGCCACTATTTTTCTCTGTGTACCGTCCCCACATTACACCAGCAATTGTGTCCCGTAACATCACCCGTGCCCTGACCAACGCAGTTATTGTGAAGGTCCACTTAACGATGGACACACGGACACGTGCTTTTGGCCACTGGTTGAACCTTTGTGGAGGCCGGTAGCGGTTCGTACCTAGGAATAACACAGGTGCTACCGACGCCAAGCATTGCAGGCACTACTTCCATTAGGATTTCCGCCACCACCTACATTAGTGGCTGCAATTCCCCCCCTTCTCCGCCTCTGAATTCTCATCTTGCAGCAGCAGTCAGCCATCAGTCAGTAGCTGGAAGCAGTGTAGCACGGCAGTGGGGAAGCGGCAACAAGCCGTGCTGAAACTCATTTGCTTGGGTGACAAGCAGAGCTGCGGCAGGGTATAAGGGGCCAGGTTGGTTGTGGCTGATAATGGCCATGACTTGTTGGCAGGCTCACACACAGGGCAATCATACAGCATATATGCACAACAAACATCCCAAACTTATAGAGTAATATAACTAAAAAGATAACACACGAGTGGAGGTAACCCAATGGCACGGCTTGTTAATTAACTCATCAATAACCAAATAACAATAAAAACTCAAACACTGGAAGATAACAGGCCGAGCCCTCAGCCAATGACGGCCCTCAGCGGGCAGAAGGACAACTCTGCCCAGGGACCACAGCAAAGCGTCGGGAAATTATCCCTCAAAAACCTAATAATAGAATCTTAATCACTGGGCAGGAAACAACTTCTGCCCAGTGAAGAAGGCAAACTTTTAAATGGGACGAATGCTGATATGGCCATGAGGATCCCTCTTAATGTCCGGGATCCGACCATACCATGCCTAGCCCACGTGTTCTCAACTTTCTCCAAACCTACCCCAATTTGCCTGAGCTACTGGTGAGGGTGCGCCGTGTGTGTGCCCATTTCAGAAAGTCACCTAGAGCTGCCGGCGGTCTGGCAACGCTGCTGCAGCGCTTGTATTTGCCAGCTAACCGACTGTTGTGCGATGCGAGCACACGCTTTTTGAGCAGCAGAAGGCAGTAGTGGAAAACCAGCTGCAACATGGTCTAGTATGTCTGATCTCTGTGAAGTTTTACACAACTTTGAGGGGTAAATACAGATGGTGAGTGGCGATGGCGCTATTATCAGCCTAACCATCCCACTTCTGTGCCTACTGCAACGCTGGCTGCTAACAATGAAGGCGGACGCTTTACATGTGGAAGATTACACAGGGTGATCAGTTTGTCTTCTCAGTGTAAATTGGATGATGAGGAGGAGGAGGAGCAAGAGACGGTTTCCTCCGCTACAGAGGATAGTAACCATAGCAGGTTTCTTCCATCTGTTCAGCCTAGATGGGCAGGAGAGGAGGAAGAGGATAAGGAGACTGAGAGTCATCCTCCTGATGAGGACTGCAAAGTCTTGTCTGTTGGGACTCTGACACACATGGCTGACTTTATGTTCTGCTGCCTTTCCTGTGACCCTCGCATTCTACGTACCTGCAGGATTACTGGTTGTTCAGTTCAGCCTTCTCGACCCCCGCTACATCTCTCATTCCTGTGGTGGAGAGGACAAGCAAAACGGGGCAATACCAGAAGGTCCTTGTGGAAAAACTGCTCCAAAGATTTCCATCTGACAACGCTGGCGGCAGAGTACGTAGTTCCTTGGGCAACCGAGGAGACAAGGGGAACACACAGGTTTACACAAGAAGAAAAAGATAAAAACATCCTGCATCAATGCGGTAGGCACTCTAGTGGGCATTGATGAGGTAGGCACTCTAGTGGGCATCGATGCGGTAGGCATTGACGTAGTAGGCACTCTAGTGGCCATTGATGCGGTGGGCATTGATGAGGTAGGCACGTTAGTGGGCATCAATGTGGTAGGCACTCTAGTGGGCATCGACGCGATAGGCACTCTAGTGGGCATCTGTGGTTGGCACTGTTGGAGGCAGGTCACCCCTTTCATCTAGGAGCACTTCTGACTTCTTGCTCTTGGCTCACCAATCTGTTAGTGGCACCAGCGTAATTACGAGATACATAAGAAGTATAAATAATGAGACGGAGCGGGCGGTGAGTAGTGTTCCTGCAGTATCTGCTGATGATCTCTGCTCTACCTGGTCTAGAATAGCTGATGCTCTAACTAAGCCCGCTCCTCGGGGGTGTCTCCGCACTGGATTAATGGCGGTATGTTGGGGTCCGGGCTGTTTGCTGGATGTAACCCCGTCTTCCTTATTTTCCAGATATACCGTGTTTGTCCCGACTTTTCTACAGACGGCTGAGAAGTATTTCATGGTGGGACACAAGGTCAACTACTATGTGTTTACAGACCGTGTGAGTGACATTCCCATCCTAGAGCTGGCGGAGGGCAGGCGGATGGTGGTGCTGAGCGTGCCCACCTACCAGAGATGGCAGGACGTGTCCATGAGGCGCATGGAGATACTCCAGGACTATTCCCGCCAGCGATTCATGGGTGAGGTGGATTACCTGGTGTGTGTGGACGTGGACATGAGGTTCAATGATGAGGTCGGGGTGGAGATCTTAAGCGACCTGTTTGGGACACTACATCCGGGCATGTACAGGGCCCCACGTGAAGGTTACACGTATGAGCGGAACCCGCGGTCTGAGGCCTACATCCTCCTAGACGAGGGGGACTTTTATTATGCCGGGGGCTTCTTTGGGGGGAACGTAGAAGAGGTTCACAAGCTGACCAACTTCTGCCATAAGGCCATGATGACGGACAAGGCCAAGAACGTTGAGGCCATCTGGCACGACGAGAGCTACCTCAACAAATACTTCTTGTACCACAAGCCCTCCAAGATCCTGTCCCCGGAATACCTGTGGGATGACGACTTTGGCACACCGCCCTTCCTCAAGAGAAGGAGATTTCTCGCTGTGAGAAAAAACACAATGAAATACGGAACTAAAAAATATGAGAATAAAAAACCTCTTTATAATTCCTTGTGTTGTCATCGAGGGGCACTGGATTGGCGGATGTGGACCGCACCTCCTTATAGAGAAGCCTGGGAACAGCGGCTGAGCTCGCGCGGAAGAGTCCTATCCCTGTCCATAATACGGACAGGTTCTATTGTCTTGTAGAGAGGCCGCGCGGACACGGAATACACACGGAGTCATTTCCGTGTAAATGAATGATTCCGCATATGGGCCTAAGAAAAAAACTCAGAATGAAGAAGAATAAAAAAAACACATCTGTGAGCATCAGCGCTGTGACCATTTACTTTATATATAATCTGCTCAGCTCCTCCTGCTCTATAACACGCTGCCTGCAGATTACATGGTGACAGGTTCTCTATATATATAATCTGCTCAGCTCCTCCTGCTCTATAACACACTGCCTGCAGATTACATGGTGACAGGTTCTCTGTATATATAATCTGCTCAGCTCCTCCTGCTCTATAACACGCTGCCTGCAGATTACATGGTGACAGGTTCTCTTTATATATAATCTGCTCAGCTCCTCCTGCTCTATAACACGCTGCCTGCAGATTACATGGTGACAGGTTCTCTGTATATATAATCTGCTCAGCTCCTCCTGCTCTATAACACGCTGCCTGCAGATCACATGGTGACAGGTTCTCTGTATATATAATCTGCTCAGCTCCTCCTGCTCTATAACACGCTGCCTGCAGATTACATGGTGACAGGTTCTCTCTATATATAATCTGCTCAGCTCCTCCTGCTCTATAACACGCTGCCTGCAGATTACATGGTGACAGGTTCTCTGTATATATAATCTGCTCAGCTCCTCCTGCTCTATAACACGCTGCCTGCAGATTACATGGTGACAGGTTCTCTTTATATATAATCTGCTCAGCTCCTCCTGCTCTATAACACACTGCCTGCAGATTACATGGTGACAGGTTCTCTTTATATATAATCTGCTCAGCTCCTCCTGCTCTATAACACGCTGCCTGCAGATTACATGGTGACAGGTTCTCTGTATATATAATCTGCTCAGCTCCTCCTGCTCTATAACACGCTGCCTGCAGATTACATGGTGACAGGTTCTGTATATATATAATCTGCTCAGCTCCTCCTGCTCTATAACACGCTGCCTGCAGATTACATGGTGACAGGTTCTCTGTATATATAATCTGCTCAGCTCCTCCTGCTCTATAACACACTGCCTGCAGATTACATGGTGACAGGTTCTCTGTATATATAATCTGCTCAGCTCCTCCTGCTCTATAACACACTGCCTGCAGATTACATGGTGACAGGTTCTCTTTATATATAATCTGCTCAGCTCCTCCTGCTCTATAACACGCTGCCTGCAGATTACATGGTGACAGGTTCTCTGTATATATAATCTGCTCAGCTCCTCCTGCTCTATAACACACTGCCTGCAGATTACATGGTGACAGGTTCTCTGTATATATAATCTGCTCAGCTCCTCCTGCTCTATAACACACTGCCTGCAGATTACATGGTGACAGGTTCTCTTTATATATAATCTGCTCAGCTCCTCCTGCTCTATAACACACTGCCTGCAGATTACATGGTGACAGGTTCTCTGTATATATAATCTGCTCAGCTCCTCCTGCTCTATAACACGCTGCCTGCAGATTACATGGTGACAGGTTCTCTGTATATATAATCTGCTCAGCTCCTCCTGCTCTATAACACGCTGCCTGCAGATTACATGGTGACAGGTTCTCTTTATATATAATCTGCTCAGCTCCTCCTGCTCTATAACACGCTGCCTGCAGATTACATGGTGACAGGTTCTCTTTATATATAATCTGCTCAGCTCCTCCTGCTCTATAACACACTGCCTGCAGATTACATGGTGACAGGTTCTCTTTATATATAATCTGCTCAGCTCCTCCTGCTCTATAACACGCTGCCTGCAGATAACATGGTGACAGGCTCTCTTTATATATAATCTGCTCAGCTCCTCCTGCTCTATAACACACTGCCTGTAGATTACATGGTGACAGGTTCTCTATATATATAATCTGCTCAGCTCCTCCTGCTCTATAACACGCTGCCTGCAGATTACATGGTGACAGGTTCTGTATATATAATCTGCTCAGCTCCTCCTGCTCTATAACACGCTGCCTGCAGATTACATGGTGACAGGTTCTCTTTATATATAATCTGCTCAGCTCCTCCTGCTCGGACCCTCTTCAGGCTGTAATAGGGGTTGCAGTCCATGTCATGCTTTTGGAACCAGCTCCTACAGTAACTGAGGTCGGGGCTGAGGGAAGCTGTAACGCCTGTTCACACCTTGCGCGCTGTGACTGTATGACCTCCTCACATGGCAGAGGTTGTGGAAGTCTCTACAAATTCCTCACTTCATTGCAGCAGAACTCCTTGGCGCCGGCCTGTGATGATCCAGAAAGTCGGATAATTTGCTTCCTGATCTCAGGAATGTCACTGGAGCAGAAGATTAAAGGGGCCCCTGCTTTTTTTCTATTGAGGAGATATCCTTAGAATGGGTCATCAATATCCGATCAGCGGGGGTCCCCTTCCTGGCAATCAGGAGGAGACCACTGTTTACCCTCGATCTGATGTTGACGACCCATCCTGAGGATGTGGTGACCGTCGATGCTCGGTGGGTTCCTGACGTGGTGACCGTGGACGCTCGGTGGGTTCCTGACGTGGTGACCGCGGACGCTCGGTGGGTTCCTGACGTGACCGCGGACGCTCGGTGGGTTCCTGACGGGGTGACCGTGGACACTCGGTGGGTTCCTGACGCGGTGACCGTGGACGCTCGGTGGGTTCCTGACGCGGTGACCGTGGACGCTCGGTGGGTTCCTGACGGGGTGACCGTGGACGCTCGGTGGGTTCCTGACGGGGTGACCGTGGACGCTCGGTGGGTTCCTGACGTGGTGACCGTGGACGCTCGGTGGGTTCCTGACGTGGTGACCGCGGACGCTCGGTGGGTTCCTGACGTGGTGACCGCGGACGCTCGGTGGGTTCCTGACGTGGTGACCGCGGACGCTCGGTGGGTTCCTGACGTGGTGACCGCGGACGCCCGGTGGGTTCCTGACGTGGTGACCGCGGACGCCCGGTGGGTTCCTGGCGTGGTGACGCGGACGCCCGGTGGGTTCCTGACGTGGTGACCGCGGACGCTCGGTGGGTTCCTGACGCGGTGACCGTGGACGCTCGGTGGGTTCCTGACGTGGTGACCGTGGACACTCGGTGGGTTCCTGACGCGGTGACCGCGGACGCTCGGTGGGTTCCTGACGTGGTGACCGCGGACGCTCGATGGGTTCCTGACGTGGTGACCGTGGACGCTCGGTGGGTTCCCGAAGGTTCTCTGCCCCCAGAGACGATCCGATAAAGAAGCAGGTAATATAAAGCTGGGGTTACACAGAGCATTTATTATTAGAACCAGCGAGGGGCGGCCGTTCCTCCCTCAGCCAGCGCTCTGGTTATAGGCGGATCCCCTCCCCCATCTGATAAATCGCTTGGACTATTTCTGTATTAAAATAGATTACATGTATAAACACTATGCAGGAGAAATGCACAGAACCAATATGGCGGCCGCCCCGTCATCTGTGGCTGGTGAGCAGGACAATGGAGAAAGACCTAATGGCGTCCACTTATCATGCGGCATCCAGAGAACTGAGAGAAGGAACCAGACAGGACTGTGCACTGCATGATGGGAAACTTTGGTTCATGCATATTCCGCTGTGAAGGTGCGCAACGTCCGGGTAAGACCACCTGGTGCCCGCTCCGCACCCTCAGCCGTTCTCCTTCCACAACACCAAGTGGATACTGTGGTCGGGCATGCTGGTGGCGAACACCAGTCCCACGTCATTGCCACCGTCCAGGCCATCCAGCCACGCCATCTCTCCAGCCAGGAAGCTGGAGCCCCTCTTGGACTTCCTGTACTCAGGGAGCGGCCAGCGGCTGATCAGCTTCTCAGTCCGTAAGTCCATGATGTACAGGTGGTGGTTGTCAAACAGAAGCGCAAAAATGTCCCCAAAACCGAGCAGAGAAAGGTTCGTGGAATCCGGAGTCTTAATGATTCTGAAAATAGAGAGGAAACTAGTGATAAAATGGGCAATGAACAGCGCGCCTGCAGGCACCCCCCAGCAGGAGCCTGCAGGCACCCCCCCAGCAGGAGCCTGCAGGCACCCCCCCAGCAGGAGCCTGCAGGCACCCCCCCCAAGCAGGAGCCTGCAGGCACCCCCACAGCAGGAGCCTGCAGGCAGCCCCACAGCAGGAGCCTGCAGGCAGCCCCACAGCAGGAGCCTGCAGGCAGCCCCACAGCAGGAGCCTGCAGGCAGCACCACAGCAGGAGCCTACAGACCACCACAATCGTTGCACACACAGATCCCTCAGTATAATGCAGAACAGGCTCCCGGCCAATGAGACAACTGTGGGGCCCAGATGGTTCAGATGCCCTGCAGCACTCAGGACGGAGTACACCCTGTGTCTGGCAGATATCCTGCTTGCATCTGGCCTGGGCATGGTGGCATCATTAGGGTGACAGGAAGTCTGCTGATTGCCATGACAACCCCAGAGGAAGCAAATTCCGGACAGACAGAAGCCCTGCAGGCCATGCCATTACTGCTCTAGTCAGGACAGAACACAGAGAGGGCATACTTACCGTACAATATCATAGCTGGCGAAATCCCACTGGTACAGACCCAGGGCTGAGCTGCAGACGATGAATCTGCCGTCAAAGTGCAGCCGTGGCTGAAGAGTAATACTCCTATCATCTGAGACATACAGAGTCTTCAGACACTTACAATTTATCTCTCTGCCAATAGGCCAAATCTGCAAATCAGGAAAGAAAACAGAATGTGTCACCCATCACTAATGATCTGTCACATGGCCTGTACATGGACCTTGTTACCGGCTTCTGTGCCTAGTACCCAGATGATGTCACCAGACAATCTCTGTACAGCGCTATAGAATATGTCAGACTATATAATAACAGAACACATCACCCATCACTAATGATCTGTCACATGGCCTGTACAGGGGCCTTGTTACCGGCTTCTGTGCCTACTACCCAGATGATGTCACCAGACAATCTCTGTACAGCGCTATAGAATATGTCAGACTACATAATAACAGAACACATCACCCATCACTAATGATCTGTCACATGGCCTGTACATGGACCTTGTTACCGGCTTCTGTGTCTGGCACCCAGATGATGTCACCAGATAATCTCAGTACAGCGCTATAGAATATGTCAGACTATATAATAACAGAACACATCACCCATCACTAATGATCTGTCACACGGCCTGTACATGGACCTTGTTACCGGCTTCTGTGTCTGGCACCCAGATGATGTCACCAGACAATCTCTGTACAGCGCTATAGAATATGTCAGACTATATAATAACAGAACACATCACCCATCACTAATGATCTGTCACATGGCCTGTACATGGACCTTGTTACCGGCTTCTGTGTCTAGCACCCAGATGATGTCACCAGACAATCTCTGTACAGCGCTATAGAATATGTCAGACTATATAATAACAGAACACATCACCCATCACTAATGATCTGTCACATGGCCTGTACATGGACCTTGTTACCGGCTTCTGTGTCTGGCACCCAGATGATGTCACCAGACAATCTCTGTACAGCGCTATAGAATATGTCAGACTATATAATAACAGAACACATCACCCATCACTAATGATCTGTCACATGGCCTGTACAGGGGCCTTGTTACCGGCTTCTGTGCCTAGTACCCAGATGATGTCACCAGATAATCTCTGTACAGCGCTATAGAATATGTCAGACTATATAATAACAGAACACATCACCCATCACTAATGATCTGTCACATGGCCTGTACATGGACCTTGTTACCGGCTTCTATGTCTGGCACCCAGATGATGTCACCAGACAATCTCTGTACAGCGCTATAGAATATGTCAGACTATATAATAACAGAACACATCACCCATCACTAATGATCTGTCACATGGCCTGTACATGGACCTTGTTACCGGCTTCTGTGCCTAGCACCCAGATGATGTCACCAGACAATCTCTGTACAGCGCTATAGAATATGTCAGACTATATAATAACAGAACACATCACCCATCACTAATGATCTGTCACATGGCCTGTACATGGACCTTGTTACCGGCTTCTGTGCCTAGCACCCAGATGATGTCACCAGACAATCTCTGTACAGCGCTATAGAATATGTCAGACTATATAATAACAGAACACATCACCCATCACTAATGATCTGTCACATGGCCTGTACATGGACCTTGTTACCGGCTTCTGTGCCTAGTACCCAGATGATGTCACCAGACAATCTCTGTACAGCGCTATAGAATATGTCAGACTATATAATAACAGAACACATCACCCATCACTAATGATCTGTCACATGGCCTGTACATGGACCTTGTTACCGGCTTCTGTGTCTAGTACCCAGATGATGTCACCAGACAATCTCTGTACAGCGCTATAGAATATGTCAGACTATATAATAACAGAACACATCACCCATCACTAATGATCTGTCACATGGCCTGTACATGGACCTTGTTACCGGCTTCTGTGCCTAGTACCCAGATGATGTCACCAGACAATCTCTGTACAGCGCTATAGAATATGTCAGACTATATAATAACAGAACACATCACCCATCACTAATGATCTGTCACATGGCCTGTACATGGACCTTGTTACCGGCTTCTGTGTCTAGTACCCAGATGATGTCACCAGACAATCTCTGTACAGCGCTATAGAATATGTCAGACTATATAATAACAGAACACATCACCCATCACTAATGATCTGTCACATGGCCTGTACATGGACCTTGTTACCGGCTTCTGTGCCTAGTACCCAGATGATGTCACCAGACAATCTCTGTACAGCGCTATAGAATATGTCAGACTATATAATAACAGAACACATCACCCATCACTAATGATCTGTCACATGGCCTGTACATGGACCTTGTTACCGGCTTCTGTGCCTAGTACCCAGATGATGTCACCAGACAATCTCTGTACAGCGCTATAGAATATGTCAGACTATATAATAACAGAACACATCACCCATCACTAATGATCTGTCACATGGCCTGTACATGGACCTTGTTACCGGCTTCTGTGCCTAGTACCCAGATGATGTCACCAGACAATCTCTGTACAGCGCTATAGAATATGTCAGACTATATAATAACAGAACACATCACCCATCACTAATGATCTGTCACATGGCCTGTACATGGACCTTGTTACCGGCTTCTGTGCCTAGTACCCAGATGATGTCACCAGACAATCTCTGTACAGCGCTATAGAATATGTCAGACTATATAATAACAGAACACATCACCCATCACTAATGATCTGTCACATGGCCTGTACATGGACCTTGTTACCGGCTTCTGTGCCTAGTACCCAGATGATGTCACCAGACAATCTCTGTACAGCGCTATAGAATATGTCAGACTATATAATAACAGAACACATCACCCATCACTAATGATCTGTCACATGGCCTGTACATGGACCTTGTTACCGGCTTCTGTGCCTAGTACCCAGATGATGTCACCAGACAATCTCTGTACAGCGCTATAGAATATGTCAGACTATATAATAACAGAACACATCACCCATCACTAATGATCTGTCACATGGCCTGTACATGGACCTTGTTACCGGCTTCTGTGCCTAGTACCCAGATGATGTCACCAGACAATCTCTGTACAGCGCTATAGAATATGTCAGACTATATAATAACAGAACACATCACCCATCACTAATGATCTGTCACATGGCCTGTACATGGACCTTGTTACCGGCTTCTGTGCCTAGTACCCAGATGATGTCACCAGACAATCTCTGTACAGCGCTATAGAATATGTCAGACTATATAATAACAGAACACATCACCCATCACTAATGATCTGTCACATGGCCTGTACATGGACCTTGTTACCGGCTTCTGTGCCTAGTACCCAGATGATGTCACCAGACAATCTCTGTACAGCGCTATAGAATATGTCAGACTATATAATAACAGAACACATCACCCATCACTAATGATCTGTCACATGGCCTGTACATGGACCTTGTTACCGGCTTCTGTGCCTAGTACCCAGATGATGTCACCAGACAATCTCTGTACAGCGCTATAGAATATGTCAGACTATATAATAACAGAACACATCACCCATCACTAATGATCTGTCACATGGCCTGTACATGGACCTTGTTACCGGCTTCTGTGCCTAGTACCCAGATGATGTCACCAGACAATCTCTGTACAGCGCTATAGAATATGTCAGACTATATAATAACAGAACACATCACCCATCACTAATGATCTGTCACATGGCCTGTACATGGACCTTGTTACCGGCTTCTGTGCCTAGTACCCAGATGATGTCACCAGACAATCTCTGTACAGCGCTATAGAATATGTCAGACTATATAATAACAGAACACATCACCCATCACTAATGATCTGTCACATGGCCTGTACATGGACCTTGTTACCGGCTTCTGTGCCTAGTACCCAGATGATGTCACCAGACAATCTCTGTACAGCGCTATAGAATATGTCAGACTATATAATAACAGAACACATCACCCATCACTAATGATCTGTCACATGGCCTGTACATGGACCTTGTTACCGGCTTCTGTGCCTAGTACCCAGATGATGTCACCAGACAATCTCTGTACAGCGCTATAGAATATGTCAGACTATATAATAACAGAACACATCACCCATCACTAATGATCTGTCACATGGCCTGTACATGGACCTTGTTACCGGCTTCTGTGCCTAGTACCCAGATGATGTCACCAGACAATCTCTGTACAGCGCTATAGAATATGTCAGACTATATAATAACAGAACACATCACCCATCACTAATGATCTGTCACATGGCCTGTACATGGACCTTGTTACCGGCTTCTGTGCCTAGTACCCAGATGATGTCACCAGACAATCTCTGTACAGCGCTATAGAATATGTCAGACTATATAATAACAGAACACATCACCCATCACTAATGATCTGTCACATGGCCTGTACATGGACCTTGTTACCGGCTTCTGTGCCTAGTACCCAGATGATGTCACCAGACAATCTCTGTACAGCGCTATAGAATATGTCAGACTATATAATAACAGAACACATCACCCATCACTAATGATCTGTCACATGGCCTGTACATGGACCTTGTTACCGGCTTCTGTGCCTAACACCCAGATGATGTCACCAGACAATCTCTGTACAGCGCTATAGAATATGTCAGACTATATAATAACAGAACACATCACCCATCACTAATGATCTGTCACATGGCCTGTACATGGACCTTGTTACCGGCTTCTGTGTCTGGCACCCAGATGATGTCACCAGATAATCTCTGTACAGCGCTATAGAATATGTCAGACTGTATAATAACAGAACACATCACCCATCACTAATGATCTGTCACATGGCCTGTACATGGACCTTGTTATCGGCTTCTGAGTCTGGCACCTAAATGATGTAAATGAACCCAGCATACTGATGGCTCTGTCATGGGCTGCCATCTCTGATTGGAGGACCCCTGCACCCTCCTATATGGGAGGGGAAGCTTAGATGCTGCATTATTATAAAACACCCTGAAAATATCAGATAAAAAGTTTTCCCACAGAAGTCCCTGCACTGCCGAACTCTAATGAAGTAGGTCTCCAAAATAGATCACATGTAGGAGCCTGCTCTGACATGAGCAAAATAAGAAATGCAGTAAAAGCACCAAAATATTCCACATGCAAAATGCGCATTCACTGACCCCCATTGCCTCCTCAGGTCCCATCTCAGCACCTCCACTGTTTTTGTAGTTTTTTCTAGGAGGTTCTGCATCATGGAGCCCATAATTATCTGTGTAGCACTGGGTACAACTCCCATGAGCTGTGTGTCATCCTCTGTGTGCGCTGTACAGACATTCTCATCACTTATATATCACTGACATATTCCACAGCACTGTACAGACATTCTCATCACTTATATATCACTGACATATTCCACAGCACTGTACAGACATTCTCATCACTTCTATATCACTGACATATTCCACAGAGCTGTACAGACATTCTCATCACTTATATATCAGTGACATATTCCACAGCGGTGTACAGACATTCTCATCACTTATATATCACTGACATATTCCACAGCGCTGTACAGACATTCTCATCACTTATATATCACTGACATATTCCACAGCTCTGTACAGACATTCTCATCACTTATATATCACTGACATATTCCACAGCGCTGTACAGACATTCTCATCACTTATATATCACTGACATATTCCACAGCGCTGTACAGACATTCTCATCACTTATATATCACTGACATATTCCACAGCGCTGTACAGACATTCTCATCACTTATATATCACTGACATATTCCACAGCGCTGTACAGACATTCTCATCACTTATATATCACTGACATATCCACAGCGCTGTACAGACATTCTCATCACTTATATATCACTGACATATCCACAGCGCTGTACAGACATTCTCATCACTTATATATCACTGACATATTCCACAGCGCTGTACAGACATTCTCATCACTTATATATCACTGACATATCCACAGCTTTGTACAGACATTCTCATCACTCATATATCAATGACATATTCCACAGCGCTGTACAGACATTATCATCACTTATATATCAATGACATATTCCCCAGCGCTGTACAGACATTCTCATCACTTATATATCACTGACATATTCCACAGCACTGTACAGACATTCTCATCACTTATATATCACTGACATATCCACAGCGCTGTACAGACATTCTTATCACTGATATATCACTGACATATCCACAGCGCTGTACAGACATTCTCATCACTTATATATCACTGACATATTCCACAGCACTGTACAGACATTCTCATCACTTATATATCACTGACATATCCACAGCGCTGTACAGACATTCTCATCACTTATATATCACTGACATATTCCACAGCGCTGTACAGACATTCTCATCACTTATATATCACTGACATATTTCACAGCTTTGTACAGACATGCTCATCACTTATATATCACAGACATATTCCACAGCGCTGTACATACATTATCATCACTTATATATCAATGACATATTCCCCAGCGCTGTACAGACATTCTCATCACTTATATATCACTGACATATTCCACAGCTTTGTACAGACATGCTCATCACTTATATATCACTGACATATTCCACAGCGCTGTACAGACATTCTCATCACTTATATATCACTGACATATTCCACAGCGCTGTACAGACATTCTCATCACTTATATATCACTGACATATTCCACAGCGCTGTACAGACATTCTCATCACTTATATATCACTGACATATTCCACAGCGCTGTACAGACATTCCCATCACTTATATATCACTGACATATTCCACAGCGCTGTACAGACATTCCCATCACTTATATATCACTGACATATTCCACAGCGCTGTACAGACATTCTCATCACTTATATATCACTGACATATTCCACAGCGCTGTACAGACATTCTCATCACTTATATATCACTGACATATTCCACAGCACTGTACAGACATTCTCATCACTTATATATCACTGACATATTCCACAGCGCTGTACAGACATTCTCATCACTTATATATCACTGACATATTCCACAGCACTGTACAGACATTCTCATCACTTATATATCACTGACATATTCCACAGCGCTGTACAGACATTCTCATCACTTATATATCACTGACATATTCCACAGCGCTGTACAGACATTCTCATCACTTATATATCACTGACATATTCCACAGCGCTGTACAGACATTCTCATCACTTATATATCACTGACATATTCCACAGCGCTGTACAGACATTCTCATCACTTATATATCACTGACATATTCCACAGCGCTGTACAGACATTCTCATCACTTATATATCACTGACATATTCCACAGCACTGTACAGACATTCTCATCACTTATATATCACTGACATATTCCACAGCGCTGTACAGACATTCTCATCACTTATATATCACTGACATATTCCACAGCACTGTACAGACATTCTCATCACTTATATATCACTGACATATTCCACAGCGCTGTACAGACATTCTCATCACTTATATATCACTGACATATTCCACAGCGCTGTACAGACATTCTCATCACTTATATATCACTGACATATTCCACAGCGCTGTACAGACATTCTCATCACTTATATATCACTGACATATTCCACAGCGCTGTACAGACATTCTCATCACTTATATATCACTGACATATTCCACAGCGCTGTACAGACATTCTCATCACTTATATATCACTGACATATTCCACAGCGCTGTACAGACATTCTCATCACTTATATATCACTGACATATTCCACAGCACTGTACAGACATTCTCATCACTTATATATCACTGACATATTCCACAGCGCTGTACAGACATTCTCATCACTTATATATCACTGACATATTCCACAGCGCTGTACAGACATTCTCATCACTTATATATCACTGACATATTCCACAGCGCTGTACAGACATTCTCATCACTTATATATCACTGACATATTCCACAGCACTGTACAGACATTCTCATCACTTATATATCACTGACATATTCCACAGCGCTGTACAGACATTCTCATCACTTATATATCACTGACATATTCCACAGCGCTGTACAGACATTCTCATCACTTATATATCACTGACATATTCCACAGCGCTGTACAGACATTCTCATCACTTATATATCACTGACATATTCCACAGCGCTGTACAGACATTCTCATCACTTATATATCACTGACATATTCCACAGCGCTGTACAGACATTCTCATCACTTATATATCACTGACATATTCCACAGCACTGTACAGACATTCTCATCACTTATATATCACTGACATATTCCACAGCGCTGTACAGACATTCTCATCACTTATATATCACTGACATATTCCACAGCGCTGTACAGACATTCTCATCACTTATATATCACTGACATATTCCACAGCACTGTACAGACATTCTCATCACTTATATATCACTGACATATTCCACAGCGCTGTACAGACATTCTCATCACTTATATATCACTGACATATTCCACAGCGCTGTACAGACATTCTCATCCCTTATATATCACTGACATATTCCACAGCGCTGTACAGACATTCTCATCACTTATATATCACTGACATATTCCACAGCGCTGTACAGACATTCTCATCACTTATATATCACTGACATATTCCACAGCGCTGTACAGACATTCTCATCACTTATATATCACTGACATATTCCACAGCGCTGTACAGACATTCTCATCACTTATATATCACTGACATATTCCACAGCGCTGTACAGACATTCTCATCACTTATATATCACTGACATATTCCACAGCGCTGTACAGACATTCTCATCACTTATATATCACTGACATATTCCACAGCGCTGTACAGACATTCTCATCACCTATATATCACTGACATATTCCACAGCGCTGTACAGACATTCTCATCACTTATATATCACTGACATATTCCACAGCGCTGTACAGACATTCTCATCACTTATATATCACTGACATATTCCACAGCGCTGTACAGACATTCTCATCACTTATATATCACTGACATATTCCACAGCACTGTACAGACATTCTCATCACTTATATATCACTGACATATTCCACAGCGCTGTACAGACATTCTCATCACTTATATATCACTGACATATTCCACAGCGCTGTACAGACATTCTCATCACCTATATATCACTGACATATTCCACAGCGCTGTACAGACATTCTCATCACTTATATATCACTGACATATTCCACAGCGCTGTACAGACATTCTCATCACTTATATATCACTGACATATTCCACAGCGCTGTACAGACATTCTCATCACTTATATATCACTGACATATTCCACAGCGCTGTACAGACATTCTCATCACTTATATATCACTGACATATTCCACAGCGCTGTACAGACATTCTCATCACTTATATATCACTGACATATTCCACAGCGCTGTACAGACATTCCCATCACTTATATATCACTGACATATTCCACAGCACTGTACAGACATTCTCATCACTTATATATTCCTGACATATCCACAGCGCTGTACAGACATTCTCATCAGTTATATATCACTGACATATTCTACAGCGCTGTACAGACATTCTCATCACTTATATATCACTGACATATTCCACAGCGCTGTACAGACATTCTCATCACTTACATATCACTGACATATTCTACAGCGCTGTACAGACATTCTCATCACTGACATATTCCACAGTGGTGTACAGACATTCTCATCACTTATATATCACTGACATGTTCCACAGCACTGTACAGACATTCTCATCACTTATATATCACTGACATATTCCACAGCGCTGTACAGACATTCTCATCACTTATATATCACTGACATATTCTACAGCGCTGTACAGACATTCTCATCACTTATATATCACTGACATATTCCACAGCGCTGTACAGACATTCTCATCACTTATATATCACTGACATATTCCACAGCACTGTACAGACATTCTCATCACTCATATATCACTGACATATTCCACAGCGCTGTACAGACATTCTCATCACTTATATATCACTGACATATTCCACAGCGCTGTACAGACATTCTCATCACTTATATATCACTGACATATTCCACAGCGCTGTACAGACATTCTCATCACTTATATATCACTGACATATTCCACAGCGCTGTACAGACATTCTCATCACTTATATATCACTGACATATTCCACAGCACTGTACAGACATTCTCATCACTTATATATCACTGACATATTCCACAGCGCTGTACAGACATTCTCATCACTTATATATCACTGACATATTCCACAGCGCTGTACAGACATTCTCATCACTTATATATCACTGACATATTCCACAGCGCTGTACAGACATTCTCATCACTTATATATCACTGACATATTCCACAGCGCTGTACAGACATTCTCATCACTTATATATCACTGACATATTCCACAGCGCTGTACAGACATTCTCATCCCTTATATATCACTGACATATTCCACAGCGCTGTACAGACATTCTCATCACCTATATATCACTGACATATTCAACAGCGGTGTACAGACATTCTCATCACCTATATATCACTGACATATTCCACAGCGCTGTACAGACATTCTCATCACTTCTTATATGTCACTGACATATTCCACAGTGGTGTACAGACATTCTCATCACTTATATATCACTGACATATTCCACAGCGCTGTACAGACATTCTCATCACCTATATATCACTGACATATTCCACAGCGGTGTACAGACATTCTCATCACTTATATATCACTGACATATTCCACAGCGCTGTACAGACATTCTCATCACTTATATATCACTGACATATTCCACAGCGCTGTACAGACATTCTCATCACTTATATATCACTGACATATTCCACAGCGCTGTACAGACATTCTCATCACTTATATATCACTGACATATTCCACAGCGCTGTACAGACATTCTCATCACTTATATATCACTGACATATTCCACAGCACTGTACAGACATTCTCATCCCTTATATATCACTGACATATTCCACAGCGCTGTACAGACATTCTCATCACTTATATATCACTGACATATTCCACAGCGCTGTACAGACATTCTCATCACTTATATATCACTGACATATTCCACAGCGCTGTACAGACATTCTCATCACTTATATATTACTGACATATTCCACAGCACTGTACAGACATTCTCATCACTATATATCACTGACATATTCCACAGCACTGTACAGACATTCTCATCACTTATATATTACTGACATATTCCACAGCGGTGTACAGACATTCTCATCACTTCTATATTACTGATATATTCCACAGCACTGTACAGACATTCTCATCCCTTATATATCACTGACATATTCCACAGCGCTGTACAGACATTCTCATCACTTCTTATGTCACTGACATATTCCACAGTGCTGTACAGACATTCTCATCACTTATATATCACTGACATATTCCACAGCGCTGTACAGACATTCTCATCACTTATATATCACTGACATATTCCACAGTGCTGTACAGACATTCTCATCACTTATATATCACTGACATATTCCACAGTGCTGTACAGACATTCTCATCACTTATATATCACTGACATATTCCACAGCGCTGTACAGACATAAAATCGCTTCCAGATATAATGCTTTCAGGCAGGTCTGTAATGTATAGCGCACAGTCTATTCCTATATGTGCCCCCATCCAGTAGTTCTTGTCCCTTAGTGCCCCCTTACAGTGGTTCTGGCCCCTTAGTGCCCCTTACAGTGGTGTTGGCCCCTTAGTGCCCTCTTGCAATGGTGCTGCCTCTTAGTGCCCCCTTACAGTGGTGCTGCCTCTTAGTGCCCCCTTACAGTGGTGCTGCCTCTTAGTGGCCCCTTACAGTGGTGCTGCCTCTTAGTGGCCCCTTACAGTGGAGCTGGCCTCTTAGTGCCCCCTTACAGTGGTGCTGGCCTCTTAGTGCCCCCTTACAGTGGTGCTGGCCTCTTAGTGCCCCCTTACAGTGGTGCTGACTGCTTAGTGCCCCCTTACAGTGGTGCTGGCCTCTTAGTGCCCCCTTACAGTGGTGCTGACTGCTTAGTGCCCCCTTACAGTGGTGCTGGCCTCTTAGTGCCCCCTTACAGTGGTGCTGCCTCTTAGTGCCCCCTTACACTGGTGCTGCCTCTTAGTGCCCCCTTACAGTGGTGCTGCCTCTTAGTGCCCCCTTACAGTGGTGCTGCCTCTTAGTGCCCCCTTACAGTGGTGCAGCCTCTTAGTGCCCCCTTACAGTCGTGCTGGCCTCTTAGTGCCCCCTTACAGTGGTGCTGGCCTCTTAGTGCCCCCTTACAGTGGTGCTGGCCTCTTAGTGCCCCCTTACAGTGGTGCTGACTGCTTAGTGGCCCCTTACAGTGGTGACGGCCCCTCAGTGCCCCCTTAACAGTCGTGCTGGCCCCTTAGTGCCCCCTTACAGTGGTGCTGTCTCTTAGTGCCCCCTTACAGTGGTGCTGCCTCTTAGTGCCCCCTTACAGTGGTGCTGCCTCTTAGTGCCCCCTTACAGTGGTGCTGCCTCTTAGTGCCCCCTTACAGTGGTGCTGCCTCTTAGTGCCCCCTTACAGTGGTGCTGCCTCTTAGTGCCCTCTACAGTGGTGCTGGCCTCTTAGTGCCCCCTTACAGTGGTGCTGGCCTCTTAGTGCCCCCTTACAGTGGTGCTGGCCTCTTAGTGCCCCCTTACAGTGGTGCTGGCCTCTTAGTGCCCCCTTACAGTGGTGCTGGCCTCTTAGTGCCCCCTTACAGTGGTGCTGGCCTCTTAGTGCCCCCTTACAGTGGTGCTGACTGCTTAGTGCCCCCTTACAGTGGTGCTGGCCTCTTAGTGCCCCCTTACAGTGGTGCTGACCTCTTAGTGCCCCCTTACAGTGGTGCTGCCTCTTAGTGCCCCCTTACAGTGGGGCTGCCTCTTAGTGCCCCCTTACAGTGGGGCTGCCTCTTAGTGCCCCCTTACAGTGGTGCTGGCCTCTTAGTGCCCCCTTACAGTGGTGCTGGCCTCTTAGTGCCCCCTTACAGTGGTGCTGACCTCTTAGTGCCCCCTTACAGTGGTGCTGCCTCTTAGTGCCCCCTTACAGTGGTGCTGCCTCTTAGTGCCCCCTTACAGTGGTGCTGCCTCTTAGTGCCCCCTTACAGTGGTGCTGCCTCTTAGTGCCCCCTTACAGTGGTGCAGCCTCTTAGTGCCCCCTTACAGTGGTCCTGGCCTCTTAGTGGCCCCTTACAGTGGTCCTGGCCTCTTAGTGTCCCCTTACAGTGGTGCTGGCCTCTTAGTGCCCCCTTACAGTGGTGCTGGCCTCTTAGTGCCCTCTTACAGTGGTGCGGCCTCTTAGTGCCCCCTTACAGTGGTGCTGGCCTCTTAGTGCCCCCTTACAGTGGTGCTGGCCTCTTAGTTCCCCCTTTACAGTGGTGCTGGCCTCTTAGTGCCCCCTTACAGTGGTGCTGGCCTCTTAGTGCCCCCTTACAGTGGTGACGGCCTCTTAGTGCCCCCTTACAGTGGTGCTGGCCTCTTAGTGCCCCCTTACAGTGGTGACGGCCCCTCAGTGCCCCCTTACAGTGGTGCTGTCTCTTAGTGCCCCCTTACAGTGGTGCTGACCTATTAGTGCCCCCTTACAGTGGTGCTGGCCTCTTAGTGCCCCCTTACAGTGGTGCTGGCCTCTTAGTGCCCCCTTACAGTGCTGCTGGCTCCTCAGTGCCCCCTTACAGTGGTGACGGCCCCTCAGTGGCCCCTTACAGTCGTGCTGGCCTCTTAGTTCCCCCTTACAGTGGTGACGGCCCCTCAGTGGCCCCTTACAGTCGTGCTGGCCTCTTAGTGCCCCCTTACAGTGGTGACGGCCCCTCAGTGGCCCCTTACAGTCGTGCTGGCCTCTTAGTGCCCCCTTACAGTGGTGCTGGCCTCTTAGTGCCCCCTTACAGTGGTGCTGGCTTCTTAGTGCCCCCTTACAGTGGTGCTGGCTTCTTAGTGCCCCCTTACAGTGGTGCTGGCCTCTTAGTGGCCCCTTACAGTGGTGCTGACTGCTTAGTGGCCCCTTACAGTGGTGACGGCCCCTTACAGTCGTGCTGGCCTCTTAGTGCCCCCTTACAGTGGTGACGGCCCCTCAGTGGCCCCTTACAGTGGTGCTGCCTCTTAGTGCCCCCTTACAGTCGTGCTGGCCTCTTAGTGCCCCCTTACAGTGGTGCTGGCCTCTTAGTGCCCCCTTACAGTGGTGCTGCCTCTTAGTGCCCCCTTACAGTGGTGCTGGCTTCTTAGTGCCCCCTTACAGTGGTGCTGGCCTCTTAGTGCCCACTTACAGTGGTGCTGGCCTCTTAGTGCCCCCTTACAGTGGTGCTGGCCTCTTAGTGCCCCCTTACAGTGGAGCTGGCCTCTTAGTGCCCCCTTACAGGGGTGCTGGCCTCTTAGTGCCCCCTTACAATGGTGCTGGCCTCTTAGTGCCCCCTTACAGTGGTGCTGACCTATTAGTGCCCCCTTACAGTGGTGCTGACTGCTTAGAGCCCCCTTACAGTGTTGCTGGCCTCTTAGTGCCCCCTTACAGTGGTGCTGGCCTCTTATTGCCCCCTTACAGTGGTGCTGGCCTCTTAGTGCCCCCTTACAGTGGTGCTGCCTCTTAGTGCCCCCTTACAGTGGTGCTGCCTCTTAGTGCCCCCTTACAGTGGTGCTGGCCTCTTATTGGCCCCTTACAGTGGTGACGGCCTCTTATTGGCCCCTTACAGTGGTGACGGCCTCTTAGTGCCCCCTTACAGTGGTGACGGCCCCTCAGTGGCCCCTTACAGTGGTGCTGCCTCTTAGTGCCCCCTTACAGTCGTGCTGGCCTCTTAGTGCCCCCTTACAGTGGTGCTGGCCTCTTAGTGCCCCCTTACAGTGGTGCTGGCCTCTTAGTGCCCCTTACAGTGGTGCTGCCTCTTAGTGCCCCTTACAGTGGTGCTGGCCTCTTAGTGCCCCTTACAGTGGTGCTGGCCTCTTAGTGCCCCTCACAGTGGTGCTGGCCTCTTAGTGCCCCCTTACAGTGGTGCTGGCCTCTTAGTGCCCCCTTACAGTGGTGCTGGCCTCTTAGTGCCCCCTTACAGTGGTGCTGACCTATTAGTGCCCCCTTACAGTGGTGCTGACTGCTTAGAGCCCCCTTACAGTGTTGCTGGCCTCTTAGTGCCTCCTTACAGTGGTGCTGGCCTCTTATTGCCCCCTTACAGTGGTGCTGGCCTCTTAGTGCCCCCTTACAGTGGTGCTGGCCTCTTAGTGCCCCCTTACAGTGGTGCTGCCTCTTAGTGCCCCCTTACAGTGGTGCTGCCTCTTAGTGCCCCCTTACAGTGGTGCTGGCCTCTTATTGGCCCCTTACAGTGGTGACGGCCTCTTATTGGCCCCTTACAGTGGTGACTGGCCTCTTAGTGCCCCCTTACAGTGGTGACGGCCCTCAGTGGCCCCTTACAGTGGTGCTGCCTCTTAGTGCCCCTTACAGTCGTGCTGGCCTCTTAGTGCCCCCTTACAGTGGTGCTGGCCTCTTAGTGCCCTCCTTACAGTGGTGCTGCCTCTTAGTGCCCCTTACAGTGGTGCTGCCTCTTAGTGCCCCTTTACAGTGGTGCTGGCCTCTTAGTGCCCCCCTTACAGTGGTGCTGCCTCTTAGTGCCCCCTTACAGTGGTGCTGCCTCTTAGTGCCCCCTTACAGTGGTGCTGGCCTCTTATTGGCCCCTTACAGTGGTGCTGGCCTCTTAGTGCCCCCTTACAGTCGTGCTGGCCTCTTAGTGCCCCCTTACAGTGGTGCTGCCTCTTAGTGCCCCCTTACAGTGGTGCTGGCCTCTTATTGGCCCCTTACAGTGGTGACGGCCTCTTAGTGCCCCCTTACAGTGGTGCTGGCCTCTTATTGGCCCCTTACAGTGGTGACGGCCTCTTAGTGCCCCCTTACAGTGGTGCTGGCCTCTTAGTGCCCCCTTACAGTCGTGCTGGCCTCTTAGTGCCCCCTTACAGTGGTGCTGCCTCTTAGTGCCCCCTTACAGTGGTGCTGGCCTCTTATTGGCCCCTTACAGTGGTGACGGCCTCTTAGTGCCCCCTTACAGTCGTGCTGGCCTAGAGATTAGATAAGAAAGCATATGGAGCTCTGATTGACAGGGTACTGATAACACACGGGAGTCTGTGCCGCCAACGATCTATGGTTATACACAGAGAAGATCTAGGTCTCTGCAGCCTGTCAGCGCCCCCCAGGCTGGCTCAGATCTCACCCTGCTGTCTTTATAAATCCTCTGTCACTTCTATAACAGTACCATGTCCCCATCACATAGTCAGGAGGACGGTATCTGTCTCTGCAGCCTGTCATCACCCCCAGGCTGGCTCAGATCTCACCCTGCTGTCTTTATTAATCCTCTGTCACTTCTATAACAGTACCATGTCCCCCTCACATAGTCAGGAGGACGGTATCTGTCTCTGCAGCCTGTCAGCGACCCTCAGGCTGGCTCAGATCTCACCCTGCTGTCTTTATAAATCCTCTGTCACTTCTATAACAGTACCATGTCCCCCTCACATAGTCAGGAGGACGGTATCTGTCTCTGCAGCCTGTCAGCGCCCCCCAGGTTGGCTCAGATCTCACCCTGCTGTCTTTATAAATCCTCTGTCACTTCTATAACAGTACCATGTCCCCTCACATAGTCAGGAGGACGGTATCTGTCTCTGCAGCCTGTCAGCGCCCCCAGGCTGGCTCAGATCTCACCCTGCTGTCTTTATAAATCCTCTGTCACTTCTATAACAGTACCATGTCCCCTCACATAGTCAGGAGGACGGTATCTGTCTCTGCAGCCTGTCAGCGCCCCCAGGCTGGCTCAGATCTCACCCTGCTGTCTTTATAAATCCTCTGTCACTTCTATAACAGTACCATGTCCCCTCACATAGTCAGGAGGACGGTATCTGTCTCTGCAGCCTGTCAGCGCCCCCCAGGCTGGCTCAGATCTCACCCTGCTGTCTTTATAAATCCTCTGTCACTTCTATAACAGTACCATGTCCCCCTCACATAGTCAGGAGGACGGTATCTGTCTTTGCAGCCTGTCAGCGACCCCCCAGGTTGGCTCAGATCTCACCCTGCTGTCTTTATAAATCCTCTGTCACTTCTATAACAGTACCATGTCCCCTCACATAGTCAGGAGGACGGTATCTGTCTCTGCAGCCTGTCAGCGCCCCCAGGCTGGCTCAGATCTCACCCTGCTGTCTTTATAAATCCTCTGTCACTTCTATAACAGTACCATGTCCCCTCACATAGTCAGGAGGACGGTATCTGTCTCTGCAGCCTGTCAGCGCCCCCAGGCTGGCTCAGATCTCACCCTGCTGTCTTTATAAATCCTCTGTCACTTCTATAACAGTACCATGTCCCCTCACATAGTCAGGAGGACGGTATCTGTCTCTGCAGCCTGTCAGCGCCCCCAGGCTGGCTCAGATCTCACCCTGCTGTCTTTATAAATCCTCTGTCACTTCTATAACAGTACCATGTCCCCTCACATAGTCAGGAGGACGGTATCTGTCTCTGCAGCCTGTCAGCGCCCCCAGGCTGGCTCAGATCTCACCCTGCTGTCTTTATAAATCCTCTGTCACTTCTATAACAGTACCATGTCCCCTCACATAGTCAGGAGGACGGTATCTGTCTCTGCAGCCTGTCAGCGCCCCCAGGCTGGCTCAGATCTCACCCTGCTGTCTTTATAAATCCTCTGTCACTTCTATAACAGTACCATGTCCCCTCACATAGTCAGGAGGACGGTATCTGTCTCTGCAGCCTGTCAGCGCCCCCAGGCTGGCTCAGATCTCACCCTGCTGTCTTTATAAATCCTCTGTCACTTCTATAACAGTACCATGTCCCCTCACATAGTCAGGAGGACGGTATCTGTCTCTGCAGCCTGTCAGCGCCCCCAGGCTGGCTCAGATCTCACCCTGCTGTCTTTATAAATCCTCTGTCACTTCTATAACAGTACCATGTCCCTCTCACATAGTCAGGAGGACGGTATCTGTCTCTGCAGCCTGTCAGCGCCCCCAGGCTGGCTCAGATCTCACCCTGCTGTCTTTATAAATCCTCTGTCACTTCTATAACAGTACCATGTCCCCTCACATAGTCAGGAGGACGGTATCTGTCTCTGCAGCCTGTCAGCGCCCCCAGGCTGGCTCAGATCTCACCCTGCTGTCTTTATAAATCCTCTGTCACTTCTATAACAGTACCATGTCCCCTCACATAGTCAGGAGGACGGTATCTGTCTCTGCAGCCTGTCAGCGCCCCCAGGCTGGCTCAGATCTCACCCTGCTGTCTTTATAAATCCTCTGTCACTTCTATAACAGTACCATGTCCCCCTCACATAGTCAGGAGGACGGTATCTGTCTCTGCAGCCTGTCAGCGCCCCCAGGCTGGCTCAGATCTCACCCTGCTGTCTTTATAAATCCTCTGTCACTTCTATAACAGTACCATGTCCCCTCACATAGTCAGGAGGACGGTATCTGTCTCTGCAGCCTGTCAGCGCCCCCAGGCTGGCTCAGATCTCACCCTGCTGTCTTTATAAATCCTCTGTCACTTCTATAACAGTACCATGTCCCCTCACATAGTCAGGAGGACGGTATCTGTCTCTGCAGCCTGTCAGCGCCCCCAGGCTGGCTCAGATCTCACCCTGCTGTCTTTATAAATCCTCTGTCACTTCTATAACAGTACCATGTGCCCCTCACATAGTCAGGAGGACGGTATCTGTCTCTGCAGCCTGTCAGCGCCCCCCAGGCTGGCTCAGATCTCACCCTGCTGTCTTTATAAATCCTCTGTCACTTCTATAACAGTACCATGTCCTCCTCACATAGTCAGGAGGACGGTATCTGTCTCTGCAGCCTGTCATCACCCCCAGGCTGGCTCAGATCTCACCCTGCTGTCTTTATAAATCCTCTGTCACTTCTATAACAGTACCATGTCCCCCTCACATAGTCAGGAGGACGGTATCTGTCTCTGCAGCCTGTCAGCGCCCCCCAGGCTGGCTCAGATCTCACCCTGCTGTCTTTATAAATCCTCTGTCACTTCTATAACAGTACCATGTCCCCTCACATAGTCAGGAGGACGGTATCTGTCTCTGCAGCCTGTCATCACCCCCAGGCTGGCTCAGATCTCACCCTGCTGTCTTTATAAATCCTCTGTCACTTCTATAACAGTACCATGTCCCTCTCACATAGTCAGGAGGACGGTATCTGTCTCTGCAGTCTTAGGACAGTTACCTTAATCTCATACTTGTCTGCGCTCAGTAGGATGTAATCTCCAGGACTGTGCAGGACCGACTTCACTGCACATTTCTCTAGGACGACCTATGAGAGCAGAGGACACACACGTGACTGCCAGGGGAACGCCCATGTCTTCATATCTCATCCCAGTCCAAAGCCACCTACCTTTGTCACCCACTCAGTGTGACCGGTGAGTGTATTCAAGCATGTTCCTGAAGATAAGGCCCAGATTTTCACAGTGTTGTCTGCCGAGCCGCTGACCAGTAGATCCAGCTCGTCATTGTAGTCCACACTAAAGACTGAAGAAGAGAAGAGCGACTGATGTAGCAGAGTGGAGACGGCAAGCTGACAGGACACTAGAGCAAGCCAGAGCAGCATCCCTCCTCATCCTCTCCAGGGGCCCGGGCTCTTCCTGCCCTGTGCACTCACATGTGGAAATGTCAATGGCCGCACCTGTGGAGTGTAAGCTTTATGGGGGAGAGGGGTCCTTGCTCCGCGCATTTCTGGGCTGGTTCTGACGTCTCACATACTGTGGAGCAGATTTGCTAATGCTGTCGAATACTTAGTGACAGGCAGATTTACCAAGATGCCTCACGCTGGATGATAAATAAGGTTAACCCCTTGCGCACCATCGCCAACTTAAGCCACACCGACTTGATAAACGTGCCATGTTTCTCGCTATGTCACGCCCCCTCACCAGTAAATCAGCCCCATTGAGTGTGGACGCTGAGATGCAGAAGGAGGACAGCGAGTGCAGGGACGGGGGCAGAACATGATGGGGCTAAAGGTCAGCAGGTTACGTATGCCAAATTCCGGGTCAGCTGCATCTTACCTGCTCCAGTGTGGCCCCGGAAGTGCTGTGTTCGGGCCCCTGAGCTCCAGTCCCAGCAGGCCACAGTGTTATCGAATGAGCCAGTTACGAGTTTTCCTTCATCGAATGTGACGGCGGCGCAGGTGTGAGTCTGGATGCCGTAGACGCACTGGCCGGTGCTCACATCCCACAGCTTCGCAGACAAGTCGTCCGAACCTGCGGCACATTGAGGCCGAACGTCAGGAGCAGCATGTGGCGGACTACTACAACCACTGGCCCCTGAGTGGAGAGAGGCTACACCGGGGGCTGCGGACTGGGGAGACCTCAAACTATCAGAGCTGAGATTAGGGGTAAGCCAGGGATCAGCGGCGCTCCTTACAGTGTATTCTGTACCCCCCCATACCACTCCGTAAATGCGAGCTGCCCCCACGCTGCCTCTAATATTGTGTCATCACTGGGGCCCCTTCCTGCCCACCACATACCTGTACATAGGAGACCGTCCTTATAATAAAGTGCATAAACTCTGGCGCTGTGTCCAATAAGGGAGGCCGTCTGGAAGGCTTCGTGGCTGCCCAGCTGCTTCATCCGTAGCACGGCCTTCAGGTAGACCTTCTTCCAGTGCAGGGTGTCCTGCACAGCCTCGTCTATCTGCCAGCCCAGGGTGCGGCACGCCCCCTGCCACACCTCAGTGCAGGCGCTGATCACCTTGTTCCACTGCTTGGACACCAGGCAGCAGGTGAGCAGCGTCTGGGGGTCCAGCCATTTCAGCAGGTAGAAGCTAAGCTCCAGGGGAAGAAGCTTGAGGAAATCGCGCTTGAGCAGCGTCTCCAGGTTATTGGACAGGTGACGCAGCTGCGCGGCTCCGCTCAGGCTGATCAGGTGATCCAGGGTCTCATTCTTCTGCAGGTCGGTGAGGCTGAAGAAAGACGACGAGAGGTTCTCAAGCCATGTCTCAAAATCCTTCTTCTCCATAAGTTTACAGAAGGTCCAGACTGGGGGAGAGAAGACACGACAGGTCACAGACACGGAGGGGCCCCAGAGGGACCCCTAACCCCATAGCATTTTATACCATGCTGCACCAACATGTGCATGCTGCACGAGGCACTTTATACTGAGTCCGTCCTGCTTCCTGTCAGGTAGCCGATTGTGTGCATGCTGCGCGAGGCCCTTTCTATGAGTCTGTCCGGCTCCCTGTCAGGTAGCCCACGGTGTGCATGCTGCGCGAGGCCCTTTCTATGAGTCCTTCCTGCTTCCTGTCAGGTAGCCCACGGTGTGCATGCTGCGCAAGGCCCTTTATACTGAGTCCTTCCTGCTCCCTGTCAGGTAGCCCACGGTGTGCATGCTGCGCGAGGCCCTTTATACTGAGTCCTTCCTGCTCCCTGTCAGGTGGCCCACGGTGTGCATGCTGCGCGAGGCCCTTTCTATGAGTCCTTCCTTCTTCCTGTCAGGTAGCCCACTGTGTGCATGCTGCGCGAGGCCCTTTATACTGAGTCCTTCCTTCTTCCTGTCAGGTAGCCCACTGTGTGCATGCTGCGCGAGGCGCTTTATACTGAGTCCTTCCTTCTTCCTGTCAGGTAGCCCACGGTGTGCATGCTGCGCGAGGCCCTTTATACTGAGTCCTTCCTTCTTCCTGTCAGGTAGCCCACGGTGTGCATGCTGCGCGAGGCCCTTTATACTGAGTCCTTCCTGCTCCCTGTCAGGTAGCCCACTGTGTGCATGCTGCGCGAGGCCCTTTCTATGAGTCCTTCCTTCTTCCTGTCAGGTAGCCCACGGTGTGCATGCTGCGCGAGGCCCTTTCTATGAGTCCGTCCTGCTTCCTGTCAGGTGGCCCACGGTGTGCATGCTGCGCGAGGCCCTTTATACTGAGTCCTTCCGGCTCCCTGTCAGGTGGCCCACGGTGTGCATGCTGCGCAAGGCCCTTTCTATGAGTCCATCCTGCTTCCTGTCAGGTAGCCCACGGTGTGCATGCTGCACGAGGCCCTTTATACTGAGTCCTTCCTGCTTCCTGTCAGGTAGCCCACGGTGTGCATGCTGCACGAGGCCCTTTATACTGAGTCCGTCCTGCTTCCTGTCAGGTAGCCCACGGTGTGCATGCTGCGAGAGGCCCTTTATACTGAGTCCTTCCTGCTTCCTGTCAGGTAGCCCACGGTGTGCATGCTGCGCGAGACCCTTTATACTGAGTCCTTCCTTCTTCCTGTCAGGTAGCCCACGGTGTGCATGCTGCACGAGGCCCTTTATACTGAGTCCTTCCTGCATGCTGCGCGAGGCCCTTTCTATGAGTCCTTCCTTCTTCCTGTCAGGTAGCCCACGGTGTGCATGCTGCGCGAGGCCCCTTATACTGAGTCCTTCCTTCTTCCTGTCAGGTAGCCCACGGTGTGCATGCTGCGCGAGGCACTTTATACTGAGTCCTTCCTGCTTCCTGTCAGGTAGCCCACGGTGTGCATGCTGCGCGAGACCCTTTATACTGATTCCTTCCTTCTTCCTGTCAGGTAGCCCACGGTGTGCATGCTGCGCGAGGCCCTTTATACTGAGTCCTTCCTGCTCCCTGTCAGGTAGCCCACGGTGTGCATGCTGCGCGAGGCCCTTTATACTGAGTCCTTCCTTCTTCCTGTCAGGTAGCCCACGGTGTGCATGCTGCGCGAGGCCCTTTATACTGATTCCTTCCTTCTTCCTGTCAGGTAGCCCACGGTGTGCATGCTGCGCGAGGCCCTTTCTATGAGTCCTTCCTGCTCCCTGTCAGGTGGCCCACGGTGTGCATGCTGCGCGAGGCCCTTTATACTGAGTCCTTCCTGCTCCCTGTCAGGTAGCCCACGGTGTGCATGCTGCGCGAGGCCCTTTATACTGAGTCCTTCCTGCTTCCTGTCAGGTAGCCCATGGTGTGCATGCTGCGCGAGGCCCTTTCTATGAGTCCTTCCTGCTCCCTGTCAGGTAGCCCACAGTGTGCATGCTGCGCGAGGCCCTTTATACTGAGTCCTTCCTGCTTCCTGTCAGGTAGCCCACGGTGTGCATGCTGCGCGAGGCCCTTTATACTGAGTCCTTCCTTCTTCCTGTCAGGTAGCCCACGGTGTGCATGCTGCGCGAGGCCCTTTATACTGAGTCCTTCCTGCTCCCTGTCAGGTAGCCCACAGTGTGCATGCTGCACGAGGCCCTTTATACTGAGTCCTTCCTGCTTCCTGTCAGGTGTCCCACGGTGTGCATGCTGCGCGAGGCCCTTTATACTGAGTCCTTCCTTCTTCCTGTCAGGTAGCCCACGGTGTGCATGCTGCGCGAGGCCCTTTCTATGAGTCTGTCCGGCTCCCTGTCAGGATGCCCACGGTGTGCATGCTGCGCGAGGCCCTTTATACTGAGTCCTTCCTGCTCCCTGTCAGGTAGCCCACAGTGTGCATGCTGCGCGAGGCCCTTTATACTGAGTCCTTCCTGCTTCCTGTCAGGTGTCCCACGGTGTGCATGCTGCGCGAGGCCCTTTATACTGAGTCCTTCCTTCTTCCTGTCAGGTAGCCCACGGTGTGCATGCTGCGCGAGGCCCTTTCTATGAGTCTGTCCTGCTCCCTGTCAGGATGCCCACGGTGTGCATGCTGCGCGAGGCCCTTTATACTGAGTCCTTCCTGCTCCCTGTCAGGTGGCCCACGGTGTGCATGCTGGGCGAGGCCCTTTATACTGAGTCCTTCCTGCTCCCTGTCAGGTGGCCCACTGTGTGCATGCTGCGCGAGGCCCTTTATACTGAGTCCTTCCGGCTCCCTGTCAGGTGGCCCACGGTGTGCATGCTGCGCGAGGCCCTTTCTATGAGTCCTTCCTGCTCCCTGTCAGGTAGCCCACGGTGTGCATGCTGCGCGAGGCCCTTTATACTGAGTCCTTCCTTCTTCCTGTCAGGTAGCCCACGGTGTGCATGCTGCGCGAGGCCCTTTATACTGATTCCTTCCTTCTTCCTGTCAGGTAGCCCACGGTGTGCATGCTGCGCGAGGCCCTTTCTATGAGTCCTTCCTGCTCCCTGTCAAGTGGCCCACGGTGTGCATGCTGCGCGAGGCCCTTTCTATGAGTCCTTCCTGCTCCCTGTCAGGTAGCCCACGGTGTGCATGCTGCGCGAGGCCCTTTATACTGAGTCCTTCCTTCTTCCTGTCAGGTAGCCCACGGTGTGCATGCTGCGCGAGGCCCTTTATACTGAGTCCTTCCTGCTCCCTGTCAGGTAGCCCACAGTGTGCATGCTGCGCGAGGCCCTTTATACTGAGTCCTTCCTGCTTCCTGTCAGGTGTCCCACGGTGTGCATGCTGCGCGAGGCCCTTTATACTGAGTCCTTCCTTCTTCCTGTCAGGTAGCCCACGGTGTGCATGCTGCGCGAGGCCCTTTCTATGAGTCTGTCCTGCTCCCTGTCAGGATGCCCACGGTGTGCATGCTGCGCGAGGCCCTTTATACTGAGTCCTTCCTGCTCCCTGTCAGGTGGCCCACTGTGTGCATGCTGCGCGAGGCCCTTTATACTGAGTCCTTCCTGCTCCCTGTCAGGTGGCCCACTGTGTGCATGCTGCGCGAGGCCCTTTATACTGAGTCCTTCCGGCTCCCTGTCAGGTGGCCCACGGTGTGCATGCTGCGCGAGGCCCTTTCTATGAGTCCTTCCTGCTCCCTGTCAGGTGGCCCACGGTGTGCATGCTGCGCGATGCCCTTTATACTGAGTCCTTCCTGCTCCCTGTCAGGTGGCCCACTGTGTGCATGCTGCGCGAGGCCCTTTATACTGAGTCCTTCCTGCTCCCTGTCAGGTGGCCCACGGTGTGCATGCTGCGCGAGGCCCTTTATACTGAGTCCTTCCGGCTCCCTGTCAGGTGGCCCACGGTGTGCATGCTGCGCGAGGCCCTTTCTATGAGTCCTTCCTGCTCCCTGTCAGGTGGCCCACTGTGTGCATGCTGTGCGAGGCTACTTCTATGAGTCCGTCCTGAGGTGTGGGCGGAGCTGTCACCCAGGTGATGCAGAGAAGATGAGGTGTGGGCGGAGCTGTGACCCAGGTGATGCAGAGGAGAAGATGAGGTGTGGGCGGAGCTGTCACTGAGGTGATGCAGAGGAGAAGATGAGGTGTGGGCGGAGCTGTCACTGAGGTGATGCAGAGAAGATTAGGTGTGGGCGGGGCTTTCACCTAGGTGATGCAGAGAAGATGAGGTGTGGGCGGAGCTGTCACCCAGGTGATGCAGAGTAGAAGATGAAGTGTGGGCGGAGCTGTCACTCAGGTGAGGCAGAGGAGATGAGGTGTGGGCGGAGCTGTGACCCAGGTGATGCAGAGAAGATGAGGTGTGGGCGGAGCTGTCACCGAGGTGATGCAGAGGAGAAGATGAGGTGTGGGCGGAGCTGTCACTGAGGTGATGCAGAGAAGATGAGGTGTGGGCGGAGCTGTCACCCAGGTGATGCAGAGGAGAAGATGAGGTAGAGGCGGAGCTGTCACTCAGGTGATGCACAGAAGATGAGGTGTGGGCGGAGCTGTCACCCAGGTGATGCAGAGTAGAAGATGAAGTGTGGGCGGAGCTGTCACCCAGGTGATGCAGAGAAGATGAGGTAGAGGCGGAGCTGTCACCCAGGTGATGCCGAGGAGAAGATGAGGTAGAGGCGGAGCTGTCACCCAGGTGATGCAGAGAAGATGAGGTGTGGGCGGAGCTGTCACCCAGGTGATGCAGAGGAGAAGATGAGGTGTGGGCGGAGCTGTCACCTAGGTGATGCAGAGAAGATGAGGTGTGGGCGGAGCTGTCACCGAGGTGATGCAGAGGAGAAGATGAGGTTTGGGCGGAGCTGTCACCGAGGTGATGCAGAGAAGATGAGGTGTGGGCGGAGCTGTCACCGAGGTGATGCAGAGGAGAAGATGAGGTGTGGGCGGGGCTGTCACCCAGGTGATGCAGGGGAGAAGATGAGGATTGGGCGGAGCTGTCACCCAGGTGATGCAGGGGAGAAGATGAGGATTGGGCGGAGCTGTCACCCAGGTGATGCAGGGGAGAAGATGAGGTGTGGGCGGAGCTGTCACCCAGGTGATGCAGGGGAGAAGATGAGGTGTCGGCGGGGCTATCACCCAGGTGATGCAGGGGAGAAGATGAGGTGTCGGCGGGGCTATCACCCAGGTGATGCCGAGAAGATGAAATGTGGGCGGGGCTGTCACCGAGGTGAAGAAGAGATTAAATGTGGGCGGAGTTGTCACCTAGGTGAAGCAGAGATTAAATGTGGGAGGGGCTGTAACCCAGGTGATGCAGAGGAGAAGATGAGGTGTGGGCGGGGCTGTCACTCAGGTGATGGAGAGAAGATGGTGTGGGCGGGGCTGTCATCCAGGTGATGCAGAGAAGATGAGGTGTGGGCGGAGCTGTCACTAAGGTGATGCAGAGGAGAAGATGAGGTGTGGGCGGAGCTGTCACTAAGGTGATGCAGAGAAGATGAGGTGTGGGCGGAGCTGTCACTAAGGTGATGCAGAGGAGAAGATGAGGTGTGGGCGGAGCTGTCACTCAGGTGATGCAGAGAAGATGAGGTGTGGGCGGAGCTGTCACTCAGGTGATGCACAGAAGATGAGGTGTGGGCGGAGCTGTCACTAAGGTGATGCAGAGAAGATGAGGTGTGGGCGGAGCTGTCACTAAGGTGATGCAGAGGAGAAGATGAGGTGTGGGCGGAGCTGTCACTCAGGTGATGCAGAGAGAATGAGGTGTGGGCGGAGCTGTCACTCAGGTGATGCAGAAAAGATGAGGTGTGGGCGGAGCTGTCACTTAGGTGATGCAGAGGAGAAGATGAGGTGTGGGCGGAGCTGTCACTCAGGTGATGCACAGAAGATGAGGTGTGGGCGGAGCTGTCACTCAGGTGATGCAGAGGAGAAGATGAGGTGTGGGCGGAGCTGTCACTCAGGTGATGCAAAGGAGAAGATGAGGTGTGGGCGGAGCTGTCACTCAGGTGATGCAGAGAAGATGAGGTGTGGGCGGAGCTGTCACTCAGGTGATGCAGAGAAGATGAGGTGTGGGCGGAGCTGTCACTCAGGTGATGCAGAGAAGATGAGGTGTGGGCGGAGCTGTCACTCAGGTGATGCAGAGAAGATGAGGTGTGGGCGGAGCTGTCACCCAGGTGATGCAGAGAAGATGAGGTGTGGGCGGAGCTGTTACTCAGGTGATGCAAAGGAGAAGATAAGGTGTGGGCGGAGCTGTCACCCAGGTGATGCAGAGAAGATGAGGTGTGGGCGGAGCTGTCACTCAGGTGATGCAGAGAAGATGAGGTGTGGGCGGAGCTGTCACCGAGGTGATGCAAAGAAGATGAGGTGTGGGCGGAGCTGTCACCCAGGTGATGCAGAGAAGATGAGGTGTTGGCGGAGCTGTCACCCAGGTGATGCAGAGAAGATGAGGTGTGGGCGGAACTGTCACTCAGGTGATGCAAAGGAGAAGATGAGGTGTGGGCGGAGCTGTCACTCAGGTGATGCAGAGAAGATGAGGTGTGGGCGGAGCTGTCACTCAGGTGATGCAGAGAAGATGAGGTGTGGGCGGAGCTGTCACTCAGGTGATGCAGAGAAGATGAGGTGTGGGCGGAGCTGTCACCCAGGTGATGCAGAGAAGATGAGGTGTGGGCGGAGCTGTCACCCAGGTGATGCAGAGGAGAAGATAAGGTGTGGGCGGAGCTGTTACTCAGGTGATGCAGAGGAGAAGATGAGGTGTGGGCGGAGCTGTCACCCAGGTGATGCAGAGAAGATGAGGTGTGGGCGGAGCTGTCACCCAGGTGATGCAGAGAAGATGAGGTGTGGGCGGAGCTGTCACCCAGGTGATGCAGAGAAGATGAGGTGTGGGCGGAGCTGTTGCCCAGGTGATGCAGAGAAGATGAGGTGTGGGCGGAGCTGTCACCTAGGTGATGCAGGGGAGAAGATGAGGTGTGGGCGGAGCTGTCACCCAGGTGAAGCAGAGGAGAAGATTAGGTGTGGGCGGAGCTGTCACCCAGGTGATGCAGAGCAGATGAGGTGTGGGCGGAGCTGTCACCCAGGTGAGGCAGAGGAGAAGATGAGGTGTGGGCGGAGCTGTCACCCAGGTGAGGCAGAGGAGAAGATGAGGTGTGGGCGGAGCTGTCACCCAGGTGAGGCAGAGGAGATGATGAGGTGTGGGCGGAGCTGTCACCCAGGTGATGCAGAGAAGATGAGGTGTGGGCGGAGCTGTCACCCAGGTCAGGCAGAGGAGAAGATGAGGTGTGGGCGGAGCTGTCACCCAGGTGAGGCAGAGGAGAAGATGAGGTGTGGGCGGAGCTGTCACCCAGGTGATGCAGAGAAGATGAGGTGTGGGCGGAGCTGTCACCTAGGTGATGCAGAGGAGAAGATGAGGTGTGGGCGGAGCTGTCACTCAGGTGATGCACAGAAGATGAGGTGTGGGCGGAGCTGTCACCTAGGTGATGCAGAGATGAGGTGTGGGCGGAGCTGTCACCCAGGTGAGGCAGAGGAGAACCCTTACTGCCTACAGAGTCACGTGACCACAAAATCAAATGTACGTACTCATTAGAGAATTGTGCAGCTCATCACAGTCAGGGGCGTGCACTCACCGAAACAGCGTCATCTCCATCAACGTACCGCCTGCTAGGAGGACACGTCCTAGATGCAGCACCTGGGGAGGCAGACATACATGGATCAGTGGGCGGAGTAAGTATTCACACCCCCATCTCTTATACATGGATCAGTGGGCGGAGTAAGTATTCACACCCCCATCTCTTATACATGGATCAGTGGGTAGAGTAAGTATTCACACCCCATCTCTTATACATGGATCAGTGGGTAGAGTAAGTATTTACACCCCCATCTCTTATACATGGATCAGTGAGCAAAGTATTCACACCCCATCTCTTATACATGGATCAGTGAGCAAAGTATTCACCCCCCCATCTCTTATACATGGATCAGTGGGTAGAGTAAGTATTCACACCCCCATCTCTTATACATGGATCAGTGGGTAGAGTAAGTATTCACACCCCCACCTCTTATACATGGATCAGTGGGTAGAGTAAGTATTCACACCCCCATCTCTTACACATGGATCAGTGGGTAGAGTAAGTTTTCACACCCCCATCTCTTACACATGGATCAGTGGGAAGAGTAAGTATTCACACCCCCATCTCTTATACATGGATCAGTGTGTAGAATAAGTATTCATACCCCCATCTCTTATAAATTGATCAGTGGGTAGAGTAAGTATTCACACCCCCATCTCTTTACATGGATCAGTGGGTAAAGTAAGTATTCACACCCCATCTCTTACACATGGATCAGTGGGTAGAGTAAGTATTCACACCCCCATCTCTTTACATGGATCAGTGGGTAAAGTAAGTATTCACACCCCATCTCTTACACATGGATCAGTGGGTAGAGTAAGTATTTACACCCCCATCTCTTATACATGGATCAGTGGGCGGAGTAAGTATTCACACCCCCATCTCTTATACATGGATCAGTGGGTAGAGTAAGTATTCACACCCCCATCTCTTATACATGGATCAGTGGGAAGAGTAAGTATTCACACCCCCACCTCTTATACATGGATCAGTGGGTAGAGTAAGTATTCACACCCCCATCTCTTATACATGGATCAGTGGGCGGAGTAAGTATTCACACCCCATCTCTTAAACATGGATCAGTGGGCGGAGTAAGTATTCACACCCCCATCTCTTATACATGGATCAGTGGGCAGAGTAAGTATTCACACCCCCATCTCTTATACATGGATCAGTGGGCAGAGTAAGTATTCACACCCCCACCTCTTATACATGGATCAGTGGGTAGAGAAAGTATTCACACCCCCATCTCATACATGGTTCAGTGGGCGGAGTAAGTATTCACACCCCATCTCATAAATGGATCAGTGAGCGGAGTAAGTATTCACACCCCCATCTCTTATACATGGATCAGTGGGTGGAGTAAGTATTCACACCCCCATCTCATAAATGGATCAGTGGGTAGAGTAAGTATTCACACCCCCATCTCTTATACACGGATCAGTGGGTAGAGTAAGTATTCACACCCCCATCTCTTAAACATGGATCAGTGAGCGGAGTAAGTATTCACACCCCATCTCATAAATGGATCAGTGAGCGGAGTAAGTATTCACACCCCCATCTCTTATACATGGATCAGTGGGTGGAGTAAGTATTCACACCCTCATCTCATAAATGGATCAGTGGGTGGAGTAAGTATTCACACCCCCATCTCTTATACATGGATCAGTGGGCGGAGTAAGTATTCACACCCCATCTCTTATACATGGATCAGTGGGCGGAGTAAGTATTCACACCCCATCTCTTAAACATGGATCAGTGGGCGGAGTAAGTATTCACACCCCCATCTCTTATACATGGATCAGTGGGAAGAGTAAGTATTCACACCCCATCTCATACATGGTTCAGTGGGCGGAGTAAGTATTCACACCCCATCTCATAAATGGATCAGTGAGCGGAGTAAGTATTCACACCCCCATCTTTATACGTAGATCAGTGGGCGGAGTAAGTATTCACACCCCCATCTCTTATACATGGATCAGTGGGTGGAGTAAGTATTCACACCCCCATCTCATAAATGGATCAGTGGGTAGAGTAAGTATTCACACCCCCATCTCTTATAGATGGATCAGTGGGCGGAGTAAGTATTCACACCCCCATCTTTATACGTAGATCAGTGGGCGGAGTAAGTATTCACACCCCCATCTTTATACGTAGATCAGTGGGCGGAGTAAGTATTCACACCCCCATCTGAGTGATCTACTAATGATCAGTGTTGACAGGGGGAGTTTCTGGTGATCTGAGTTGTCAGGGGCAGTTTCTGGTGATCTGAGTTGTCAGGGGCAGTTTCTGGTGATCCGAGTTGTCAGAGGCAGCTTCTGGTGATCCGAGTTGTCAGGGGGAGTTTCTGGTGATCCGAGTTGTCAGGGGCAGTTTCTGGTGATCCGAGTTGTCAGGGGCAGTGACAACTTATGCCCATAACTTTCCCGTACAGAGGGCACAGGCTGTGCGGGAGCTTACATCCAGTCGTGACGTCACGCCTATCCCATTATACTCCTCATATGCTATGGGTCAGAGGTGGGGAGTCGGCCGTTCCGCCGGGGCCCCCGCCATTCGTCTTCAGGGGCAAGCACGCGGGTGCAGACTTCTTCCTTCCAATATTTACCTCTCAACCCGCGGGCTCCTTCTCCTCACAGGCGCCATATTGTTTGGGGCGTGTCCTCTGCATTTCCCCGGCCCGCCCTCCACAGAAGCGCAGACCCGACAAACGGCACGAAACTCGGTAATCTGCAAGCTGGCCTGACGGAAAGTACCGCGAGAATTGCGCGCCCCGAGGGCGGACATCTTACTTGTGGGCAAAAAGGAACTCTCAGAATTTGTGTAAAACAGAGAAGAGTTGAATAAATATCAACAATTATAAACCTGTGGATGGCACTGTTATGGGGGATCTGTGGATGACACTGTTATGGGGGATCTGTGGATGACACTGTTATGGGGGATCTGTGGATGACACTGTTATGGGGGATCTGTGGATGACACTGTTATGGGGGATCTGTGGATGTCACTGTTATGGGGGATCTGTGGATGACACTGTTATGGGGGATCTGTGGATGACACTGTTATGGGGGATCTGTGGATGATCACTGTTATGGGGGATCTGTGGATGACACTGTTATGAGGGATCTGTGGATGACACTGTTATGGGGGATCTGTGGATGACACTGTTATGGGGGATCTGTGGATGTCACTGTTATGGGGGATCTGTGGATGTCACTGTTATGGGGATCTGTGGATGACACTGTTATGGGGAATCTGTGGATGACACTGTTATGAGGGATCTGTGGATGACACTGTTATGGAGGATCTGTGGATGTCACTGTTATGGGGGATCTGTGGATGACACTGTTATGGGGGATCTGTGGATGACACTGTTATGGGGGATCTGTGGATGACACTGTTATGGGGGATCTGTGGATGTCACTGTTATGGGGGATCTGTGGATGTCACTGTTATGGGGGATCTGTGGATGTCACTGTTATGGGGGATCTGTGGATGACACTGTTATGGGGGATCTGTGGATGACACTGTTATGGGGGATCTGTGGATGACACTGTTATGGGGGATCTGTGGATGTCACTGTTATGGGGGATCTGTGGATGACACTGTTATGGGGGATCTGTGGATGACACTGTTATGGGGGATCTGTGGATGACACTGTTATGGGGGATCTGTGGATGACACTGTTATGGGGGATCTGGGGATGTCACTGTTATGGGGGATCTGTGGATGACACTGTTATGGGGGATCTGTGGATGACACTGTTATGGGGGATCTGTGGATGACACTGTTATGGGGGATCTGTGGATGACACTGTTATGGGGGATCTGTGGATGGCACTGTTATGGGGGATCTGTGGATGACACTGTTATGGGAGATCTGTGGATGACACTGTTATGGGGGATCTGTGGATGACACTGTTATGGGGGATCTGTGGATGACACTGTTATGGAGGATCTGTAGATGACACTGTTATGGAGGATCTGTGGATGACACTGTTATGGGGATCTGTGGATGACACTGTTATAGGGGATCTGTGGATGACACTGTTATAGGGGATCTGTGGATGACACTGTTATGGAGGATCTGTGGATGACACTGTTATGGGGGATCTGTGGATGACACTGTTATGGGGGATCTGTGGATGACACTGTTATGGAGGATCTGTGGATGACACTGTTATGGGAGATCTGTGGATGACACTGTTATGGGGGATCTGTGGATGACACTGTTATGGGGGATCTGTGGATGACACTGTTATGGGGGATCTGTGGATGACACTGTTATGGGGATCTGTGGATGACACTGTTATGGGGGATCTGTGGATGACACTGTTATGGGGGCTCTGTGGATGGCACTGTTATGGGGGATCTGTGGATGACACTGTTATGGGGATCTGTGGATGACACTGTTATGTGGGGATGCTGTGGATGGCACTGTTATGGGGGATCTGTGGATGACACTGTTATGGGGGATCTGTGTATGACACTGTTATGTGGGGCTGCTGGGGCTGGCACTGTAGTGGGGGTGCTGGGGCTGACACTGTAGTGGGGGTGCCGGGCTGGCACGGTAGTGGGGGTGCCGGGGCTGGCACTGTAGTGGGGGTGCCGGGCTGGCACTGTAGTGGGGGTGCTGGGGCTGGCACTGTAGTGGGGGAGCCGGGCTGGCACGGTAGTGGGGGTGCCGGGCTGGCCCTGTAGTGGGGGTGCCGGGCTGGCACTGTAGTGGGGGAGCCGGGCTGGCCCTGTAGTGGGGGTGCCGGGCTGGCACTGTAGTGGGGGTGCCGGGCTGGCACGGTAGTGGGGGAGCTGGGGCTGGCCCTGTAGTGGGGGTGCTGGGGCTGGCACTGTAGTGGGGGTGCTGGGGATGGCACTGTAGTGGGGGAGCCGGGCTGGCACGGTAGTGGGGCTCAGGATAAGACCTATAGGGTCGGTTTTTAAAGGGAACCAGTAATCATCTCTCTGCTGCCCGTACTGACGGCAGAATGAAGTAGAGAAGACGAGCTGAAGTCAGCGGTCGGCATTTATAAGTGGTTGCCGAGAAGCAACCTCACATTTCTTGCAGTCTGGGCCTGGAGAAGAGTCCCGGCCTCCTGAGAAGAGTCCTGGTTATTGGCGCCCGCCTGCTGGTGACTGACAGGCTTCTACCTAGTTTCTCCCTATCTATGCCAGCACATTAACCCTTACACTGCTGCGGTCAGCGCTGATCCTGCTGGGTGCGGGGTGGCAGCCCGATGCCACCCGGGAGAGCCGGTGAGATCCAGCCCCCTGGTAATACACTTACAGAAGTATTGGAATGCATTGTACAGGGGATCAGACCCCAAAAGTTGAAGTCCCAGAGTGGGACAAAAAATAAAGTGAAAAAAGAAGTGAAAAAAATAGTTTTCCCAAAAATTTTTGTAAAAGTTTTAAGTAAAAAAAATTAAGCGTCCTTTTCCCAGAATAAAGTAAAAAAAATATTTTAAAAAATAGGGAGAAAAAAAAGTAGATATTTTAGCTATCGCCGTGTCCGTATCAACAATATAAAAATATCACATGACCTAACTCCTCAGGTGAACGCCATCAAAAAATAAAAACTGATAAAAAAAAATAAATGTTGTCACCTTACATCACTAAAAGTGCAACACCGAGCAATCAAAAAGGCATAAGCCCCCAGATAGTGCCAATCTAACCGATACCTCATCCCGCAAAAAAGGGCCCCTACCTAAGACAATCACCAAAAAAATAAAAAACTATGGCTCTCCGACTATGGGGACACTGAAACATGATATTTTTTTTGTTTCAATTTTTTTTTTTATGTTTCAAAAACATATTTGGCATCGCCGCGTCCGTAACCACCTGCTCTATAAAAGTATCACATGACCTAACCCCTCTGGTGAACGCTGTAAAAAACAAAAAAACTAAAAAAGCTGCCATTTTTTTCATCTTGCCTTACAAAAAGTTTAATACCAAGCGATCAAAAATTCTTATGTACCCCAAATTGGTACCAATCAACCCGTCACCGGTTGCTAAAGCAACATTTTTTTGGAAGAAATTAAACTTCGTTTTCACAGCAAAGTGGTTACACATTTGCTTTTTGGGGGTTTCCACTGGAGGGGTACCTCGGGGTCTCTTCAAATACAACATGGGGCCTAAAAACCATTCTAGCGAAATCTGCCTCCAGAATCCGCGTGGCGCTCCTTTCCTGCCGACCCCTGCCACGTGCCCATAGAGCAGGTTAGCGCCACATGTGGGGTGTTTCTGTAACTGCAGGATCAGAGTAACGTATACTGAGCTTTACTTTGCTGTTAACCCTTGCTGTGTTGCAAAAAAACAATTGATGAAAGGGTTTGTCCTATCTGAGACAATGGGGGCCCATCGCTATATCGAGAACGGAGGGCGCACTGCGCTGGCTCGGCTATTTCCCTTGGACCCATAGAAATGAATGGGAGCAGGGGCTGCGCATGCGCTGTACACTCCCATTCTCTTCTATGGGAGCAGAGCTTGGTGGTGGACGGACCCCGGGAAATGTGGGGTCCTCCAGTCACAGCGCTCCCGCTCCGCTCTCGATATAGGTGCGATATGCCCTCATTGCTGAGATGGGAATACCCCTTTAACATAAAGATTCCTCCATTTTCCTGTATTTCTTGCGGAACACCTCAAGGATTATCAAAGTTTGTAGCATCATCAGTTTTGAATAATTTGAGGGGCGTCGTGTCTAAAATGGGGTCATTTATAGGTGGTCTCCATCACATCCCCCTCAAAATCACTTCAGAACTGAATTGGTGCTGAAAAAAAGGATTTTGGAAATTTTGTTAAAGATTTCAAAAATTGCATCAAAAATTCTAAACCTTCTAAAAATAAAGTGACGCCGAGATAAAGCAGAATATGAGGCGTGTTAGCGAATAGATATTTGATGAGCTATCACCTTCTGGTTCTAATGCAGAGAAATTGAAATTTTGACATTTTTTGTAAATTTGGCATTTTTTCATAAATGAAGGTGAAATATATTGACTCCGATTTCCCGCTGTCGTGAAGCACAATGTGTCCGGGAGGTAAGTCTCAGGTAAGTAACAGCTATTACCATAAAGTGACACATGTCAGAACTGCATGCTACTGAAGGGGTTAAAACCCTCTAACAGGAAGACTGACTGTTGTCTATAGCAACCAATCACAGTGCAGCTTTCATTTCCCAGGCTCACTATCTTATGAAGGCTTTGCTCGGATTGGTTGATCAACACTTTTTTTCTTCACCCATAAATCTCCCCCACGTGACTCATTCACTGCCCGTTTCAGACGGCACCGCCTCCTGAACACCAGTCACCAATCATTTCACTGATTGTCATTGTCGTCACCAAAATCAGCAGTCTGATTGGCTGCTTCAGATTCTTTCCCGGAGGCGGGAAAACCTAGCGTCACGTGAAAAGTCAAATTGCCCCGGAAGTCACCACCAATGACTCCATAAGGATCTGGGGCGTAATCACGTGACAGATCAGCTGACTGTGGCGAGGTCATGTGACTTGAAGGCTCTTCTGACCGAGGTAGGTGACGGAGCTGTATACATTATATACCGTACAGTGCAATTATATGTCACGTGTGCAGCACTGTACCATTATACACTGCACCCATATATATACCGTACAGTGCAATTATATGTCACGTGTGCAGCACTGTACCATTATATACACACTGTACCATTATATACCGTACAGTGCAATTATATGTCACGTGTGCAGCACTGTACCATTATATATACTGTACTGTTATATACACACTGTACCATTATATACACTGCGCCGGGGGGCTCTGTGGCGCCCTGTAGACTGCGCCGGGGGGCTCTGTGCCGCCCTGTAGCCCGCGCCGGGGGCTCTGTGCCGCCCTGTAGCCCGCGCCGGGGGCTCTGTGGCGCCCTGTAGCCCGCGCCGGGGGCTCTGTGGCGCCCTGTGCACGCCCGGGCCTGCGCCGGCCGGGGGCTCTGTGGCGCCCTGTAGCCCGCGCCGGGGGGCTCTGTGGCGCCCTGTAGCCCGCGCCGGGGGGCTCTGTGGCGCCCTGTAGCCCGCGCCGGCGGGGCTCTGTGGCGCCCTGTAGCCCGCGCCGGGGGGGCTCTGTGGCGCCCTGTAGCCCGCGCCGGGGGGGCTCTGTGGCGCCCTGTAGCCCGCGCCGGGGGCTCTGTAGCGCCCTGTAGCCTGCGCCGGGGGCTCTGTGGCGCCCTGTTTTATACTCTGCTCTGTCTCTTTTTAGGATAATGGAGGACGATCTTTTTGAGCCCATTCTCCCCTCGTCGGGATCCTCTGAGCTGCGGCAGAGCCGGTATCTGAGGTCAGTGTCGTCTGTGCTAATCACCTGTGCGGCGCAGTGTGAGCGCGGTATTATAATGTGGAATGTCACATGACCCGGCGTGGACAGTCCTACGTTCATCCTAAGATCCTATCCGCCGGATCAGCCATGAGTGTGTGATGGAGGAGGGGCGGGGGTGACCACCGATCTCCACGGTCAGGACACCTTTACACTGTCAGTGTTTGATCAGTGATTACAGTCATCCGGGGCGCAGAAGGACTACAAGTACCAGCCGCTGGTTATATCCACAGTCCTTGTTCGAGGATGATGGAAAAGCAACTCCATGAGAGCCGAGGAGGTGGCGGTCATAAAACCGCAGTGCAGTCCCAGAACCGGCTCAGCCGTGGAGCAGGAGCGCATCGATCGCAGGGGCCCCCTGCACTGACATGTAACGGGCCCCGTCAGAGCGCCGCCCTACTAGTAGTAGTCACAGATGGAACAGGTGCGCCCATCCAAAGCCATGGGGCCCAAAACACTTAAATACCGTCATCACCCTACATACAGTCACCCCCCCCCCCCCCATCATCAGGATGGTTTATCTGACATTACTCAGATCAGGGGGGTCCTGGTCGGGCAGCTGCTGCTGAGGAGTAGGACGGATTGTCCTCCCTCCTGATACTTCCAGCTGCAGTTGGGTATCTGGGCCGGCTGCCCCGCATCCCTGGAGGGCCAGTAGAGAGACTGCGGTCCCATCTCCACCTGCCATATGAGGTCCCTCTGTAATTGAGAAGAGGGACCAGCTGTCTCCTCTTCCAGTATTTCAGGCTGCCGCTGGGGAGAGAGACCGACTGTCCCTACTCTCCGTGATGCTGCCCGGTGCTGGGTAGTGGGACCGACTGTCCCTACTCTCTGTGATGCTGCCCGGTGCTGGGTAGTGGGACCGACTGTCCCGACTCTCTGTGATGCTGCCCGGTGCTGGGTAGTGGGACCGACTGTCCCTACTCTCAGTGATGCTGCCCGGTGCTGGGTAGTGGGACCGACTGTCCCTACTCTCCGTGATGCTGCCCGCTGCTGGGTAGTGGGACCGACTGTCCCTACTCTCTGTGATGCTGCCCGGTGCTGGCTAGTGGGACCGACTGTCCCTACTCTCTGTGATGCTGCCCGGTGCTGGGTAGTGGGACCGACTGTCCCTACTCTCTGTGATGCTGCCCGGTGCTGGGTAGTGGGACCGACTGTCTCGACTCCCGGTAATGCTGCCCGGTGCTGGCTAGTGGGACCGACTGTCCCTACTCTGTGATGCTGCCCGGTGCTGGCTAGTGGGACCAACTGTCCCGACTCTCTGTGATGCTGCCCGGTGCTGGCTAGTGGGACCAACTGTCCCGACTCTGTGATGCTGCCCGGTGCTGGCTAGTGGGACCGACTGTCCCGACTCTCAGTGATGCTGCCCGGTGCTGGCTAGTGGGACCGACTGTCCCTACTCAGTGATGCTGCCCGGTGCTGGCTAGTGGGACCGACTGTCCCTACTCTCAGTGATGCTGCCCGGTGCTGGCTAGTGGGACCGACTGTCCCTACTGGATTCTCCGAGTACGATGCTGCCCGGTGCTGGCTAGTGGGACCGACTGTCCTCTCTCCGGTGCTGCCCGGTGCTGGCTAGTGGGACCGACTGTCCCTACTCTTGATGCTGCCCGGTGCTGGCTAGTGGGACCGACTGTCCCGACTCTAGTGATGCTGCCCGGTGCTGGCTAGTGGGACCGACTGTCCCTACTCTCAGTGATGCTGCCCGGTGCTGGCTAGTGGACCACTCGATCTGTGCTCTCGGTGACTGCCGCTCGTGATGCTGCCCGGTGCTGGCTAGTGGGACCGACTGTCCCTACTCTGTGATGCTGCCCGGTGCTGGTTAGTGGGACCGACTGTCTCGACTCCGGTAATGCTGCCCGGTGCTGGCTAGTGGGACCGACTGTCCCTACTCTGTGATGCTGCCCGGTGCTGGCTAGTGGGACCGACTGTCTCGACTCCCGGTAATGCTGCCCGGTGCTGGCTAGTGGGACCGACTGTCCCTACTCTGTGATGCTGCCCGGTGCTGGCTAGTGGGACCGACTGTCCCGACTCTCAGTGATGCTGCCCGGTGCTGGCTAGTGGGACCGACTGTCCCTACTCTCAGTGATGCTGCCCGGTGCTGGTTAGTGGGACCGACTGTCTCGACTCCCGGTAATGCTGCCCGGTGCTGGCTAGTGGGACCGACTGTCCCTACTCTGTGATGCTGCCCGGTGCTGGCTAGTGGGACCGACTGTCTCGACTCCCGGTAATGCTGCCCGGTGCTGGCTAGTGAGACCGACTGTCCCTACTCTGTGATGCTGCCCGGTGCTGGCTAGTGGGACCAACTGTCCCGACTCTGTGATGCTGCCCGGTGCTGGCTAGTGGGACCAACTGTCCCTACTCTCAGTGATGCTGCCCGGTGCTGGCTAGTGGGACCGACTGTCCCGACTCTCAGTGATGCTGCCCGGTGCTGGCTAGTGGGACCGACTGTCCCTACTCTCAGTGATGCTGCCCGGTGCTGGTTAGTGGGACCGACTGTCTCGACTCCCGGTAATGCTGCCCGGTGCTGGCTAGTGGGACCGACTGTCCCTACTCTGTGATGCTGCCCGGTGCTGGGTAGTGGGACCAACTGTCCCTACTCTCAGTGATGCTGCCCAGTGCTGGGTAGTGGGACCGACTGTCCCTACTCTCTGTGATGCTGCCCGGTGCTGGGTAGTGGGACCGACTGTCCCGACTCTCAGTGATGCTGCCCGGTGCTGGGTAGTGGGACCGACTGTCCCGACTCTCAGTGATGCTGCCCGGTGCTGGTTAGTGGGACCGACTGTCTCTACTCTCAGTGATGCTGCCCGGTGCTGGCTAGTGGGACCGACTGTCCCTACTCTCAGTGATGCTGCCCGGTGCTGGCTAGTGGGACCGACTGTCCCGACTCTCAGTGATGCTGCCCGGTGCTGGGTAGTGGGACCAACTGTCCCTACTCTCAGTGATGCTGCCCGGTGCTGGCTAGTGGGACCGACTGTCCCTACTCTCAGTGATGCTGCCCGGTGCTGGGTAGTGGGACCGACTGTCCCGACTCTCAGTGATGCTGCCCGGTGCTGGGTAGTGGGACCGACTGTCCCTACTCTCAGTGATGCTGCCCGGTGCTGGGTAGTGGGACCGACTGTCCCGACTCTCAGTGATGCTGCCCGGTGCTGGGTAGTGGGACCGACTGTCCCTACTCTCAGTGATGCTGCCCGGTGCTGGGTAGTGGGACCGACTGTCCCTACTCTCAGTGATGCTGCCCGGTGCTGGTTAGTGGGACCGACTGTCTCGACTCCCGGTAATGCTGCCTGGTGCTGGGTAGTGGGACCGACTGTCCCTACTCTCAGTGATGCTGCCCGGTGCTGGGTAGTGGGACCGACTGTCCCTATTCTCAGTGATGCTGCCCGGTGCTGGCTAGTGGGACCGACTGTCCCTATTCTTAGTGATGCTGCCCGGTGCTGGCTAGTGGGACCGACTGTCCCTACTCTCGGGAACTCTGGCTGTAGCTGGGTATCTGGGCCCACTGCCCAGCATCCCTGTAGGGCCGGTGGAGAGACCTCGGTCCCATCTCCACCTGCCATATGGGGTCCCTCCCAGGACCAGTCTATGAGGTCCCCTGCCTCTGCAGCTGGTAGTAAAGCAGGGGATACCTCAGTCGGGTCTTCCCAGCTGTAGGGGTGTAGGTCTGGGACCGGCACCCAGTTCTCCGGCCATGTATATTGGGGCCGAATTGAGCTGAAGAAGTATTGGTACTCCTGCTCCAGCTCCCACTCCCTGGTCACTAGAGATGCCAGGTCTCGTCTCACCTCTCTCGCTGGAGCCCAATCATGCATACCCTCCCTGTAGTCATAGATATCCCAGAACCGAGACTCTCCAGCATCTCCGAACTCTGGTTCTGCGAAGGCCTCAAACAGCAGGCCAGGGCCCTCGTAATTCTCACCCTCGGGCCTATCATGCTCAGCCACCCAGGGAGAGTGCCGAATCGAGTACCACCAGAGCGCCTGGTAGGCGTCGTCTAGCCACAGCTCCTTAAAAACCAGACCCCGGAGCTCTGTTACCCACTCGTCCAGGGGCTGTTCTCCCAGGAGGGGCATTCGCAGGGCCACTCGCATCCACAACCGCTGCTCCTCACTGGGGAGACTGCATCCCTCCAGTCCGGGTCATCCTCCTCCTCGTAGTGGAACGCTGTTCAGGAACTAGCTGATTCCATACTGCTGTAGCCAGGGGCGCTGTACGGGTACTAACGTTTCCCCCATATATAAATCCATGAACGGTGAAAATGCTTCTGTACTCCTAGGAAGCCATGCCACTGCTGCCACCAATGTGACGGACCGCCCTGCACCCCGACCGGTTACCTCCGCCAATCGATGCTTCCTAGTGCTCACCGAGTACTTCCAAGCACTCCACCGGACACCGTCAGCACGGATGTCCGAACTTCCAGCGTCACAGCTCGGCTGGGGTCTCACTGTCCCCCACTCGCCCTGGGCCCAAGACCAGGATCCAGCTTCCATTGGGTAGAACCGTGTTGTAATCCAAGAGAGTATAATACATCATATAGCAATCCACAGAGTGAATATAACTGCCCCCCCTACTACTCGATCAAACATGAACAGCATGCAGCAGAGATCCCCTCCCCAGTGTCTTAATGAAAGAATAGAGAGAGAGGAGACACATGTGACGGGATTATCTCCTGAGTGTATCATGGGGTGATCTCCTCCTCTACCCCAGAGTCGGCCACTCCTAGAGTCAGACATCTTAATCCACATTCATTAACACATTCATTGGGAGTCTCAGTGCAGAGTTAACCCTTTTTGTGTTGCTGGATTCACCCCCCGCACTTTTAATGGACAATAGGAAAGATGTGGCCTATAAAATCCACACATAAATCAGGGTTCATAGTTCCTTGTAACCCCAAGAGGTCTGAGGGGGTCTCCATAGTCTGTAGGAAGGAGGCTAGCCCTCAGACTTCTCCAGCAGCCCCAGGAGGACAGCTCATCAGTGAAGTCATCTCCGAACAACCCTTTCACTGCCGCAGCGCACACATTACTCGCCGTGAGGGAAGGACTTTTTGGATGGCGATGTCGGGGGGGGCACATACTTTCCCTGTACAGTAGCATTCAGCTTATAGTTCAGAAGGATATTTTTTAACTCTTTGTGAGGCACTGGCTGTGGACTCGGAGCGGACCCTGTGGCTCTCAGTGATGCAGCGTTTACGTAGATTTTTATTATTTTCCTTTTCTGGTGTTTTCTGTGTATATTAACCTTTTGTTAATGGATGGGGAGGGGCTCTGCGGGGGCCACAGTCCGCGGATACAAACGCCATGCTCATCCGGACCCGTGCGGCCGGTCCTCATCTCCACGTAAGGCCGGGCATCAGACTGGTAATTAGAGTAAATCCTTCCATTAAGCCATTGTTCTCCCAACCACTACTCCCATCATGTGGACGGTGCTGTCCCCACTGGGGGTCTCACATGTAGTCTCAGGGAAAGCCCCCAATGCACAGTTAGCACTGGATGGGGTGTTCCCCAGGGGGGCGTGCTCAGACCTGGGGGTGGTGTTGGGGTACTTGGGACACTGACCATGGGATGATGGGGGTTGCTGGTTGGATTGGATCGGTGGACTTTGGTCGTGGTCTGGATAAGCATCTGCTAAATATACTGGCGGGTGATACTAAAGCTGCGGGCACCTAAAACGCCGGAAGACACCGGGTAAAGCCTGGTACGGGGCAGGGGAACGTCCACCCAAGTGTCCCGGGGCACAGCGTCTCCACCTGCTGTATAACGAGGGACGAAAGAATAAAATGGATCATTAATACCATCCTCACACCCTTCATCACCCGGATGGTTGGGGGGCGTGCACCTGCAGCTTTCTATATGTTCCTCTTTATCTTTCATCGTGTTTCATCCCTGCAGCCACATATATTCCACTAGAGGGAGCTCATATGGATCTAATGCTGGCTGTAACGCCCCCTAGTGGGGTTGCCGGCTGAACTCTACTGCTGTATGAGAGGGGATGGAGCTGTGGGGAGCATGTGGAGGGGTGAAGGGGGGCTCATCTGGCAGACATGTGACGGGGGGGCCCCCTGCTGGTCCCGTGCCAGACATGTGACGGGGGGCCCATATTGGTGTGGTCAGGGACCTCGCATGACCCGGTGTTTATGTCCATTCATGCAGCAAGGTGCAGAACAGGAACCTGTACTTGGCCACGTTTGGCGCGGTGTTGGGGCCCCTGAGCTTTGGCTTTGTCCTAGGATTCAGCTCTCCCGCCATCTCCGATTTGAAGAATGCGGAGGATCCAAACCTGAGGTTGGACAAGGAGACGGCATCGTGGTTCGGGGTGAGTCTCCTCCGTGGTCAGTCGCCTCCTGGCCCTTGTGTCCAGTCACTGACCTCTCTGTTCCCCCACAGTCTATAGTGACCATTGGCGCTGCCGCTGGGGGGATACTCGGCGGGTGGATGGTGGACCGCGTCGGCCGCAAGCTCAGCCTCATGCTCTGCGCTTTTCCTTTTGTCTTTGGATTTGCTATGATCATATCGGCACAGAATGTGTGGATGATGCTGGGGGGGCGCGTGCTGACCGGTTTGGCCAGCGGAGTCACCTCTTTGGTGGTCCCGGTGAGTATCCCGCCATCTGTCTGCTGTAATGTGTGTAACCTCCATGTTGTGCCCGCTCCTCCTCTGTGACGCATCTGGGGCCCCTCATTCAGCCCATGGAAGTTTCCTGGACATATGGTTCATGACTGACCTTGTAGACCACCTGGGAAGTCCTTTAGAAAAATGGTGGGAGGATTTCGTAGGAGCCCCCTCATTGATAGGGCGGCCATATTGGATCTTCCACTGGGGACAATCCTGAATCCACTCCCTTATGTAACTGGCCCTACGGGAGGGAGGAGGCCCCTCATTGATAGGGCGGCCATATTGGATCTTCCACTGGAGACAATCCTGAATCCACTCCCTTATGTAACTGGCCCTACGGGAGGGAGGAGGCCCCTCATTGATAGGGCAGCCATATTGGATCTTCCACTGGGGACAATCCTGAGTCCACTCCCTTATGTAACTGGCCCTACGGGAGGGAGGAGGCCCCTCATTGTCAGGGCAGCCATATTGGATCTTCCACTGGGGACAATCCTGAGTCCACTCCCTTATGTAACTGGCCCTACGGGAGGGAGGAGGCCCCTCATTGATAGGGCGGCCATATTGGATCTTCCACTGGGGACAATCCTGAGTCCACTCCCTTATGTAACTGGCCCTACGGGAGGAGGAGGCCCCTCATTGATAGGGCGGCCATATTGGATCTTCCACTGGGGACAATCCTGAATCCACTCCCTTATGTAACTGGCCCTACGGGAGGGAGGAGGCCCCTCACTGTCAGGGCAGCCATATTGGATCTTCCACTGGGGACAATCCTGAATCCACTCCCTTATGTAACTGGCCCTACGGGAGGGAGGAGGCCCCTCACTGTCAGGGCGGCCATATTGGATCTTCCACTGGGGACAATCCTGAATCCACTCCCTTATGTAACTGGCCCTATGGGAGGGAGGAGGCCCCTCATTGTCAGGGCAGCCATATTGGATCTTCCACTGGGGACAATCCTGAATCCACTCCCTTATGTAACTGGCCCTACGGGAGGGAGGAGGCCCCTCATTGATAGGGCGGCCATATTGGATCTTCCACTGGGGACAATCCTGAATCCACTCCCTTATGTAACTGGCCCTACGGGAGGGAGGAGGCCCCTCATTGTCAGGGCAGCCATATTGGATCTTCCACTGGGGACAATCCTGAATCCACTCCCTTATGTAACTGGCCCTACGGGAGGGAGGAGGCCCCTCACTGTCAGGGCAGCCATATTGGATCTTCCACTGGGTACAATCCTGAATCCACTCCCTTATGTAACTGGCCCTACGGGAGGGAGGAGGCCCCTCATTGTCAGGGCAGCCATATTGGATCTTCCACTGGGGACAATCCTGAATCCACTCCCTTATGTAACTGGCCCTACGGGAGGGAGGAGGCCCCTCATTGTCAGGGCAGCCATATTGGATCTTCCACTGGGGACAATCCTGAATCCACTCCCTTATGTAACTGGCCCTACGGGAGGGAGGAGGCCCTCACTGTCAGGGCAGCCATATTGGATCTTCCACTGGGGACAATCCTGAATCCACTCCCTTATGTAACTGGCCCTACGGGAGGGAGGAGGCCCCTCATTGATCAGGGCGGCCATATTGGATCTTCCACTGGGGACAATCCTGAATCCACTCCCTTATGTAACTGGCCCTACGGGAGGGAGGAGGCCCCTCATTGATAGGGCGGCCATATTGGATCTTCCACTGGGGACAATCCTGAATCCACTCCCTTATGTAACTGGCCCTACGGGAGGGAGGAGGCCCCTCATTGATCAGGGCAGCCATATTGGATCTTCCACTGGGGACAATCCTGAATCCACTCCCTTATGTAACTGGCCCTATGGGAGGAGGAGGCCCCTCACTGTCAGGGCAGCCATATTGGATCTTCCACTGGGGACAATCCTGAATCCACTCCCTTATGTAACTGGCCCTACGGGAGGAGGAGGCCCCTCATTCATAGGGCAGCCATATTGGATCTTCCACTGGGGACAATCCTGAATCCACTCCCTTATGTAACTGGCCCTACGGGAGGGAGGAGGCCCCTCATTGATAGGGCGGCCATATTGGATCTTCCACTGGGGACAATCCTGAATCCACTCCCTTATGTAACTGGCCCTACGGGAGGGAGGAGGCCCCTCATTGATAGGGCGGCCATATTGGATCTTCCACTGGGGACAATCCTGAGTCCACTCCCTTATGTAACTGGCCCTACGGGAGGGAGGAGGCCCCTCATTGATAGGGCGGCCATATTGGATCTTCCACTGGGGACAATCCTGAATCCACTCCCTTATGTAACTGGCCCTACGGGAGGGAGGAGGCCCCTCACTGTCAGGGCAGCCATATTGGATCTTCCACTGGGGACAATCCTGAATCCACTCCCTTATGTAACTGGCCCTACGGGAGGGAGGAGGCCCCTCACTGTCAGGGCGGCCATATTGGATCTTCCACTGGGGACAATCCTGAATCCACTCCCTTATGTAACTGGCCCTATGGGAGGGAGGAGGCCCCTCATTGTCAGGGCAGCCATATTGGATCTTCCACTGGGGACAATCCTGAATCCACTCCCTTATGTAACTGGCCCTACGGGAGGGAGGAGGCCCCTCATTGATAGGGCGGCCATATTGGATCTTCCACTGGGGACAATCCTGAATCCACTCCCTTATGTAACTGGCCCTACGGGAGGAGGAGGCCCCTCATTGTCAGGGCAGCCATATTGGATCTTCCACTGGGGACAATCCTGAATCCACTCCCTTATGTAACTGGCCCTACGGGAGGGAGGAGGCCCCTCATTGATAGGGCGGCCATATTGGATCTTCCACTGGGGACAATCCTGAATCCACTCCCTTATGTAACTGGCCCTACGGGAGGGAGGAGGCCCCTCATTGTCAGGGCAGCCATATTGGATCTTCCACTGGGGACAATCCTGAATCCACTCCCTTATGTAACTGGCCCTACGGGAGGGAGGAGGCCCCTCATTGTCAGGGCAGCCATATTGGATCTTCCACTGGGGACAATCCTGAATCCACTCCCTTATGTAACTGGCCCTACGGGAGGGAGGAGGCCCCTCATTGTCAGGGCAGCCATATTGGATCTTCCACTGGGGACAATCCTGAATCCACTCCCTTATGTAACTGGCCCTACGGGAGGGAGGAGGCCCCTTATTGTCAGGGCAGCCATATTGGATCTTCCACTGGGGACAATCCTGAATCCACTCCCTTATGTAACTGGCCCTATGGGAGGGAGGAGGCCCTCACTGTCAGGGCAGCCATATTGGATCTTCCACTGGGGACAATCCTGAATCCACTCCCTATGTAACTGGCCCTACGGGAGGGAGGAGGCCCCTCATTGATAGGGCGGCCATATTGGATCTTCCACTGGGGACAATCCTGAATCCACTCCCTTATGTAACTGGCCCTACGGGAGGAGGAGGCCCCTCATTGATAGGGCGGCCATATTGGATCTTCCACTGGGGACAATCCTGAATCCACTCCCTTATGTAACTGGCCCTACGGGAGGGAGGAGGCCCCTCATTGATAGGGCGGCCATATTGGATCTTCCACTGGGGACAATCCTGAATCCACTCCCTTATGTAACTGGCCCTATGGGAGGGAGGAGGCCCCTCACTGTCAGGGCAGCCATATTGGATCTTCCACTGGGGACAATCCTGAATCCACTCCCTTATGTAACTGGCCCTACGGGAGGGAGGAGGCCCCTCATTCATAGGGCAGCCATATTGGATCTTCCACTGGGGACAATCCTGAATCCACTCCCTTATGTAACTGGCCCTACGGGAGGGAGGAGGCCCCTCATTGATAGGGCGGCCATATTGGATCTTCCACTGGGGACAATCCTGAATCCACTCCCTTATGTAACTGGCCCTACGAGAGGGAGGAGGCCCCTCATTGTCAGGGCAGCCATATTGGATCTTCCACTGGGGACAATCCTGAATCCACTCCCTTATGTAACTGGCCCTACGGGAGGGAGGAGGCCCCTCACTGTCAGGGCAGCCATATTGGATCTTCCACTGGGGACAATCCTGAATCCACTCCCTTATGTAACTGGCCCTACGGGAGGGAGGAGGCCCCTCATTGTCAGGGCAGCCATATTGGATCTTCCACTGGGGACAATCCTGAATCCACTCCCTTATGTAACTGGCCCTACGGGAGGGAGGAGGCCCCTCACTGTCAGGGCAGCCATAATCCTGTGACCGTCTTTGCAGGTGTATATCTCCGAGACGTCCCACTCTAGGCTCCGGGGTGCATTGGGGTCATGCGTCCAGCTGATGGTGGTCACGGGGATCCTGGGAGCTTATATTGCAGGTAAGCTCGGGTGGGGAGGGGGCCACAATGCTTTTGTGTCTGAACTGACAGGTTTCTCCTGCAGGGATGCTGATGGGATGGCGCTGGCTGGCGGTGCTCTGCTCCATCCCCCCTGTCCTCATGCTAATGTTTATGTGCCTCATGCCTGAGACCCCCCAATACCTCATCAACAAGAAGAGACAGACAGAGGCCATGGCCGCCCTCCGCTTCCTGCGAGGACCAAACGTGGACCATGAATGGGAGTATCTGCAGATTGAAGGCAGCGGGGGGCAGCAGGTGAGGGGGGGGATCACCCTCTGTGTCATAGAAGTAATGAAGATCCTCAGCTTCCTGCAACATTCTGGAGGTATAATGGTCCAGGAGCGTTATAAGAGGAGCGGCTGATATCAGTGACTGACAGGTGCACGCTGTGATGGAGCAGTCCACTGTACATTATGGGGGTGCACGCTGTGATGGAGCAGTCCGCTGTACATTATGGGGGTGCATGCTGTGATGGAGCAGTCCACTGTACATTATGGGGGTGTATGCTGTGATGGAGCAGTCCGCTGTACATTATGGGGGTGTATGCTGTGATGGAGCAGTCCGCTGTACATTATGGGGGTGTATGCTGTGATGGAGCAGTCCGCTGTACATTATGGGGGTGTATGCTGTGATGGAGCAGTCCACTGTACATTATGGGGGTGTATGCTGTGATGGAGCAGTCCGCTGTACATTATGGGGGTGTATGCTGTGATGGAGCAGTCCGCTGTACATTATGGGGGTGTATGCTGTGATGGAGCAGTCCGCTGTACATTATGGGGGTGCACGCTGTGATGGAGCAGTCCACTGTACATTATGGGGGTGTACGCTGTGATGGAGCAGTCCGCTGTACATTATGGGGTGTACGCTGTGATGGAGCAGTCCACTGTACATTATGGGGGTGCACGCTGTGATGGAGCAGTCCACTGTACATTATGGGGGTGCACGCTGTGATGGAGCAGTCCACTGTACATTATGGGGGTGCACGCTGTGATGGAGCAGTCCACTGTACATTATGGGGGTGCACGCTGTGATGGAGCAGTCCACTGTACATTATGGGGTGTACGCTGTGATGGAGCAGTCCACTGTACATTATGGGGGTGCACGCTGTGATGGAGCAGTCCACTGTACATTATGGGGGTGTACGCTGTGATGGAGCAGTCCACTGTACATTATGGGGGTGCACGCTGTGATGGAGCAGTCCACTGTACATTATGGGGGTGTACGCTGTGATGGAGCAGTCCACTGTACATTATGGGGGTGCACGCTGTGATGGAGCAGTCCACTGTACATTATGGGGTGTATGCTGTGATGGAGCAGTCCACTGTACATTATGGGGTGTATGCTGTGATGGAGCAGTCCGCTGTACATTATGGGGTGTACGCTGTGATGGAGCAGTCCACTGTACAATATGGGGGTGCACGCTGTGATGGAGCAGTCCACTGTACATTATGGGGGTATATGCTGTGATGGAGCTATCCGCTGTACATTATGGGGGTGCACGCTGTGATGGAGCAGTCCGCTGTACATTATGGGGGTGCACGCTGTGATGGAGCAGTCCGCTGTACATTATGGGGGTGCACGCTGTGATGGAGCAGTCCGCTGTACATTATGGGGGTGCACGCTGTGATGGAGCAGTCCGCTGTACATTATGGGGGTGCACGCTGTGATGGAGCAGTCCACTGTACATTATGGGGGCGCACGCTGTGATGGAGCAGTCCGCTGTACATTATGGGGGTGTATGCTGTGATGGAGCAGTCCACTGTACATTATGGGGGTGTATGCTGTGATGGAGCAGTCCGCTGTACATTATGGGGGCGCACGCTGTGATGGAGCAGTCCACTGTACATTATGGGGGTGTATGCTGTGATGGAGCAGTCCACTGTACATTATGGGGGTGCACGCTGTGATGGAGCAGTCCACTGTACATTATGGGGGTGTATGCTGTGATGGAGCAGTCCACTGTACATTATGGGGGTGTATGCTGTGATGGAGCAGTCCACTGTACATTATGGGGGTGCACTCTGTGATGGAGCTATCCACTGTACATTATGGGGGCGCACGCTGTGATGGAGCAGTCCACTGTACATTATGGGGGGCACGCTGTGATGGAGCAGTCCGCTGTACAGCTGTTTTCTCATCTTCTCAGGTGGACAGTCTGAAGATGGCCGATTTCCGGGAGCCGGCCATATACAAGCCTTTCATCACCGGCATCCTGCTCATGTTCTTCCAGCAGGCCTCTGGCATTAATGCCATTATGTTCTATGCAGATATGATATTTGAAGAAGCTAACTTTGAGGTGAGCTGTGGCGTCGGCCGAGGTTCAAGCTGCCGCCCACCTCATATTCATGTTGAGTCTTTGTGATTTACAGAACAGCAGTTTGGCTTCGGTCATTGTGGGGCTGGTGCAGGTGGCGTTCACAGCGGTGGCTGCGCTCATCATGGATCGGGCCGGGAGGAAGCTCTTACTGCTTCTGTCAGGTACGTCTGTGCTCCTCGGGGGTGTGGTGTGTGTTTTGGAGGTGGAGCTTCTCTATGCTGCATCCTGCCCTCTGGGAGCTCCCTTCAGTATTCTCACTGGATGGTTCCTTCTTTATTCCAGGGGCAAGGCTTGGCTTCAGTCTCTGCTGCCCTCTCCCTGTACATGATGCCACCATGGCAGGCTGCGATTGGCCACCCATTATGGACGTCATTCATGTACAGGAGTCATCAGTGGAATTAGGAGGAGCCCACAGCACCTGCTCCTCCAATCTTATGTCTCTGCAGGAGTCGTCATGGCCGTCAGCACAGGCTTGTTTGGGGTGTATTTCAGAATCAGTGTGGTGAACATGAACAACTCGTCCGGCCTGATGAGCCCGGAGGGCCCGGCGGAGGGCCCTACTGATCCGCTGGCATGGTTGGCTTTGCTTAGCATGGGTCTGTTCATTGCTGGTAAGCTCCACTTTCAGGGACGCATATTTATCTGCTGTTTCCTGTGTCGGCCATGTGGCCCTCACAGCAGCACAGAGGCAGGAGCCCCGGCCGGTGCTGGACCATGTGCTATTAGCCTGTGTCAGAGGCTTCATTGCAGATTCTGTCAACGGGAGGCCCATCACCCTAATATGTGACCCGACCTCTGGTGGGGGGAGGATAAGGGGTCTGCAGGGTGTGGTAGGAAGCTTCTGCTGAGTGATTCTACTCCTCGGTCTCCTCCACAGGGTTTGCGATTGGCTGGGGCCCCATTCCCTGGCTCCTCATGTCAGAAATCTTCCCTCTTCGTGCCCGCGGAGTGGCCAGCGGTGTGTGCGTGGTCACCAACTGGGGCTGCGCCTTCCTGGTCACAAAGGTTTTCCACCAGCTGCTGGTAAGTGTTGTGGAGGGGCGATACCCTTGCGCAATGACGGCTGCTGATGTCTTCTCTGTCCTCCAGGACCTTCTCACCTCCTATGGGACCTTCTGGTTGTTTGCTGCTTTCTGTGGACTTAATGTCCTTTTCACCGTCCTCTGTGTCCCTGAGACGAGAGGGAAGACTCTGGAGCAGATCGAATCTTATTTCCAGCAAGGTTCAGAGCGCGGAAGACTCTGCGACACCATCCAGTAAAGACTGCGCTGGCGCCCAGTGACGCCATCCCATGAACAGGACTGCGGTCACTGCTGCCAAGACTGTGGAATGGGTAGGGCACGAGGGGGCAGAGCATGGCATGGGATCAGTCGGGTCACTCCCACCTGTATTTAGTGGGATTCTTAGTATTCAGGTGAATTACATGTTCATTCAATTCTGGTGTCAGGTGCCTGCAGTCATAAGGTGACGCTCCGTCTAGAAGGTAAATGTGAATTCTAGAACGGCGCTGTGCGGTGGGACGCCGAGGGATTCTAGAACGGCGCTGTGCGGTGGGACGCCGAGGGATTCTAGAACGGCGCTGGGCAGTGGGACGCCGAGGGATTCTAGAACGGCGCTGTGCGGTGGGACGCCGAGTCATTCTAGAACGGCGCTGTGCGGTGGGATGCCGAGGGATTCTAGAACGGCACTGTGCGGTGGGATGCCGAGTCATTCTAGAACGGCACTGTGCGGTGGGACGCCGAGGGATTCTAGAACGGCGCTGTGCGGTGGGACGCCGAGGGATTCTAGAACGGCGCTGTGCGGTGGGATGCCGAGGGATTCTAGAACGGCGCTGTGCGGTGGGACGGCGAGGGATTCTAGAACGGCGCTGTGCGGTGGGACGCCGAGTCATTCTAGAATGGCGCTGGGAAGCCGAGGGATTATAGAACGGCGGGACACCGAGGGATTCTAGAACGGCGCTGGGCGGTGGGACACCGAGGGATTCTAGAACGGCTCTTCGCAATTGCCACTACCTTTTGTCCCTTTCTCAGCCTAAGATCTGTCCCCCACCTCCATCATCCTATCAGACCCCCCAGCCTACATCAGCCTCAGATCCGACTCCCATTAGACCCCCCCAGCCTCAGATTAGACCCCAATCAGAACCTCCCCAGCCTCAGATCAGACCCTCGCCACCCTCCATTAGCCTCAGATCAGACATTTTAAGATAAATACACTTGGCCCTCCCTGCCGCGCTGTACTGTGACCTGACAGCGCACAGCATCAGGTGATAGTGCGTGTCTACCTACACCCCGACGTTGTACATGTCAGGACACAGTGTGGGGCCAGGAGTCGACCAGGGAAGGTGAGTACAGCCAGCGCTGTTCTCATCTTCCTGTGCCTCCTGCATTTTCACTATGTGCTCTGACCGGGGGCCACATAAAATGATCGCGGAGGTTCCCCACCCCCTGTTCTAGAACATGACTGCATGCTCCTGATATGTTCTGGTTGAGTTTGGCTATTTTGCAGCGGTTCTAGATCTGTTCTCTTTATGTAAATAAACAGGCTCTTATAGTTTGATTTTTTTTCTTTGTGTTTTATAGAAATCTCTAGCGGTCTGTGACAGGCATCGTCTACACCGTAAGGACTATAAAATGTAGGATGCAGCCGCTCTCTGCCATGCCATTAAAGGGAGTGTGTACCCTACGTTCCACGTATTACACGGTCTTCACTGCGCTGTGGGTGATAGAAACAGAATCTGATGCTAAAAAATACAAGTTTGATATTTGCTAACAGCTTGATGCGTGTCCATACTCCACTGCTGGGCCGTATGCTGTACGCAGCTCCTTCAGTGACCTGACTGCGCATGCTTGGGGGGGAGAAACTATATTATAATGAGAGGCTGCATATCATACAGATTATACAGCCACCACCAGGGGGAGCTCACTACATACAGATTATACAGCCACCACTAGAGGGAGCTCACTACAGACAGATTGTACAGCCACCACTAGAGGGAGCTCACTACATACAGATTATACAGTCACCACTAGAGGGAGCTCACTACATACAGATTATACAGCCACCACTAGAGGAGCTCACTACATACAGATTATACAGCCACCACTAGAGGGAGCTCACTACATACAGATTATACAGCCACCACTAGAGGGAGCTCACTACATACAGATTATACAGCCACCACTAGAGGGAGCTCACTACATACAGATTATACAGCCACCACTAGAGGAGCTCACTACATACAGATTATACAGCCACCACTAGGAGGAGCTCACTACATACAGATTATACAGCCACCACTAGAGGGAGCTCACTACATACAGATTATACAGCCACCACTAGAGGAGCTCACTACATACAGATTATACAGCCACCACTAGAGGAGCTCACTACATACAGATTATACAGTCACCACTAGAGGAAGCTCACTACATACAGATTATACAGTCACCACTAGAGGGATCTCACTACATACAGATTATACATCCACCACTAGAGGAGCTCACTACATACAGATTATACAGTCACCACTAGGGAGCTCACTACATACAGATTATACAGTCACCACTGAGGAGCTCACTACATACAGATTATACAGCCACCACTAGAGGAGCTCACTACATACAGATTATACAGCCACCACTAGAGGGAGCTCACTACATACAGATTATACAGCCACCACTAGAGAGAGCTCACTACATACAGATTATACAGCCACCACTAGAGGAGCTCACTACATACAGATTATACAGCCACCACTAGAGGGAGCTCACTACATACAGATTATACAGCCACCACTAGAGGAGCTCACTACATACAGATTATACAGCCACCACTAGAGGGAGCTCACTACATACAGATTATACAGCCACCACTAGAGGAGCTCACTACATACAGATTATACAGCCACCACTAGAGGGAGCTCACTACATACAGATTATACAGCCACCACTAGAGGGAGCTCACTACATACAGATTATACAGCCACCACTAGAGGGAGCTCACTACATACAGATTATACAGCCACCACTAGAGGGAGCTCACTACATACAGATTATACAGTCACCACTAGAGGGAGCTCACTACATACAGATTATACAGCCACCACTAGAGGGAGCTCACTACATACAGATTATACAGTCACCACTAGAGGGAGCTCACTACATACAGATTATACAGCCACCACTAGAGGGAGCTCACTACATACAGATTATACAGCCACCACTAGAGGGAGCTCACTACATACAGATTATACAGCCACCACTAGGGGAGCTCACTACATACAGATTATACAGCCACCACTAGAGAGAGCTCACTACATACAGATTATACAGTCACCACTAGAGGAGCTCACTACATACAGATTATACAGCCACCACTAGAGGGAGCTCACTACATACAGATTATACAGCCACCACTAGAGTGAGCTCACTACATACAGATTATACAGCCACCACTAGAGGGAGCTCACTACATACAGATTATACAGCCACCACTAGATGGAGATCACTACATACAGATTATACAGCCACCACTAGAGGAGCTCACTACATACAGATTATACAGCCACCACTAGAGGGAGCTCACTACATACAGATTATACAGCCACCACTAGAGGGAGCTCACTACATACAGATTATACAGCCACCACTAGAGGGAGCTCACTACATACAGATTATACAGCCACCACTAGAGGGAGCTCACTACATACAGATTATACAGCCACCACTAGAGGGAGCTCACTACATACAGATTATACAGCCACCACTAGAGGGAGCTCACTACATACAGATTATACAGCCACCACTAGGGAGAGCTCACTACATACAGACTATACAGCCACCACTAGAGGGAGCTCACTACATACAGATTATACAGCCACCACTAGAGGAGCTCACTACATACAGATTATACAGCCACCACTAGGGGAGCTCACTACATATAGATTATACAGCCACCACTAGAGGGAGCTCACTACATACAGATTATACAGCCACCACTAGAGGAGCTCACTACATACAGATTATACAGCCACCACTAGAGGGAGCTCACTACAGACAGATTATACAGCCACCACTAGAGGGAGCTCACTACATACAGACTATACAGCCACCACTAGAGGGAGCTCACTACATACAGATCATACAGCCACCACTAGAGGGAGCTCACTACATACAGATTATACAGCCACCACTAGATGGAGCTCACTACATACAGATTATACAGCCACCACTAGAGGGAGCTCACTACATATAGATCATACAGCCACCACTAGAGGGAGCTCACTACATACAGATTATACAGCCACCACTAGAGGGAGCTCACTACATACAGATTATACAGCCACCACTAGAGGGAGCTCACTATATACAGATCATACAGGCTGCCACTAGGAGAGCTCACTACGTAGCAGACTTATAGCCACTGCCATGCCACTAGATGAGAGCTCACCAATGACAGATTATATAGCCACCACCAGAGTGAGCTCACTACATACAGATTAGTACAGTCATGCACTAGAGGAGCTCACTACATACAGATTATACAGCCACCACTGAGGGTGCTCACTACATACAGATTATACAGCCACCACTAGATGGAGCTCACTACATACAGACTATACAGCCACCACTGATGGAGCTCACCACATACAGATCATACAGTCACCACTAGAGGGAGCTCACTATATACAGATTATACAGCCACCACTAGAGGGAGCTCACTACATACAGATTATACAGCCACCACTAGAGGGAGCTCACAGCATACAGACTATACAGCCACCACTAGGGGGAGCTCACTACATACAGATTATACAGCCACCACTAGAGGGAGCTCACAGCATACAGACTATACAGGTGCCACTAGAGGGAGCTCACTACATACAGATTATACAGCCACCACTAGAGGGAGCTCACTACATACAGATTATACAGCCACCACTAGAGGGAGCTCACAGCATACAGACTATACAGCCACCACTAGGGGGAGCTCACTAAATACAGATTATACAGCCACCACTAGGGGGAGCTCACTACATACAGATTATACAGCCACCACTAGAGGGCGCTCACTACATACAGATTATACAGCCAACACTGGTGGAGCGCACAGTCATCAGAGTGTCGACAGGTAGCCCGCACTAGGATGGCCGTGGGTAGCAGACTTGTCAGCAGGGTGCTCCCTCTAATGCTGGCTCCCGAGAATGATCAGGGATATATGGTGTCCGTGTATGCAGTATAAGGTGCAGATGGGGGGGGGGAGGGGGGTGTTAGCGACTCCCATGATCCATCAGTTGCTGTGAGCAGGGTGCTGGGTGATATAGAATGTAAAGTTGTACGACTGTCATACTCTTTCAGTGCCACCATCTCTGCTTGCTGTCAGTAAATGGAAACATTGCTTAGCATGTCCCAACCTTGTGACTGTCCAGTTTACTGTAGTTATAAAATCCTGAGACCAAACTTGATAAATATTTATTAGAGATCCAAGCACTGGCGCCCCATGTGGTGAGGTGTTCACGTACAGGCCACATACAGGGGACACAGTGACATCACGTGGCGTAGAAACAATGGAGATACAATCCTTTAAGACACTTGGTGGTTGGCGCTTCTAGAAGTTCAGTCGACCAGAACAGAATCCGATACAAAACCACAAGTTCTGGCCAAATAGGAAAAATAGAAATTGAAAACCACATTTTGTCCGATGGTCGGAACGTCCGGTCAGATAAATATCGAAGAATAAATGAATGTGGACCTTTCCTCCGTTCTCTGCAGTGTGGCAGGAAGCATGCAGTGAATGGGCTCTCCAATCACTGTCACCACACTGCTGCCGGCATACTACCATACACAGCGGCTCCCAGCAGGAGGGTACTCCAGAGCTGCAATTACTATTCTGCTTCATGCACAGCTGGGATCTCCCAGTGTTCCTTTCACCAGCAGAATAGTGACTGCAGCTCTTGAGTTGGAGAGACCGTGAAGTGGTTGCGTCATGTTAAAGCACACGTGTGATCTCCAGCCTGGGGAGTGAGTTCAGCACCTGTCAGTCTGTGGAACCCCCCCCCCCCCCAAATATAGCACTACATACGTCTGCTGGGACTACAGACACTGCGGTCCTTGTTCTTCCTGCTCTCCAGACATTGTGGTCGTCTTCACTTTAAATCAACAATGTCTTCATCGAAGGACGCGGTCAGATGGAAGAGGCACCCGCTGAACGGGGGGCTGTCCTCCGCACTGACGGTAGATTCGGGGTCGGAGCTGGTGGAGAGGGGCCGCTGACCCTCAGAGCTGCTTTCAAATGATCCTGCATTTATCCTGGGAAGAGAAGCACAAATCCCTCACTGTGGTGGGAAGAGGTCATGGGACCCAAACTCTACATATAAGAGCAAAAGAGGTGCCACTGCTCTGTCACCTGAGGGGTGCGCAGAATACTAGAAAGCAGGAGGCAGCCAGATCAGCCTGTTACCACATCCAGTACCCCAACCTCGTCCAGAGCAGCGGTTATGGTCTGCTACGGGGCAGCTGCTCTCCTCAGCACCACAGTAATGGGCCCTGTCACCTGAGGGGTGCGCAGAATACTAGAAAGCAGGAGGCAGCAGGATCAGCCTGTTACCACATCCATAACCCTGCTCTGGACGAGGTCGGGGTACTGGTCTGCTACGGGGCAGCTGCTCTCCTCAGCACCACAGGAATGGGCCCTGTCACCTGAGGGGTGCGCAGAATACTAGAAAGCAGGAGGCAGCAGGATCAGCCTGTTACCACATCCAGTACCCCAACCTCGTCCAGAGCAGCGGTTATGGTCTGCTACGGGGCAGCTGCTCTCCTCAGCACCACAGTAATGGGCCCTGTCACCTGAGGGGTGCGCAGAATACTAGAAAGCAGGAGGCAGCAGGATCAGCCTGTTACCACATCCATAACGCTGCTCTGGACGAGGTCGGGGTACTGCTCTGCTACGGGGCAGCTGCTCTCCTCAGCACCACAGGAATGGGCCCTGTCACCTGAGGGGTGCGCAGAATACTAGAAAGCAGGAGGCAGCCAGATCAGCCTGTTACCACATCCAGTACCCCAACCTCGTCCAGAGCAGCGGTTATGGTCTGCTACGGGGCAGCTGCTCTCCTCAGCACCACAGGAATGGGCCCTGTCACCTGAGGGGTGCGCAGAATACTAGAAAGCAGGAGGCAGCAGGATCAGTCTGCTACGGGGCAGCTGCTCTTACAGTCTCACTTCTCTTCTAGGACACGGATGTCGTGGATGGGACCAGAGTCTTGTGCAGCCACTTACCGGTCAGTGCTCGTCGATCTCACAGCTTCTTGCTTTGCCTCGTCTTCTCCCGGCTTCTGACTGAGCTTCTTCTGCCGCTGAGATCCTTCAGAAAGACCTGGTGACAGGAAAAGCTGAGCTTTGTGGGAACAAAGATGGAGGGTGGGGGTTGTAGTCCTCTTACCCAGAAGTTCTTTCCTTGTCCGGCTGGCAATCTCCTTGATCTCCATTCGGGACAGGGATAGAGAATGCGTGACGGGGGTGCAGGCGATGACGGTGGGGGTGGGGGCCACCTTGGGAACCAGGGGAGACTTCAGGGGTCGCTCGATGCTTCGGCCCACGAGGTTACTGAGAAGAATCTTATAAATGTTCCTGCAGTGGACGTCACCTGCAGAGGACAGCGTTAGGGTGGCATCTCCTCCCTGCCCCAGTCCCCAGCAACCAGACTCTACAGGGTTAAACCCTCAAAGTCCAAACACTCAGATCAGGAGGGAGGGGGCAGATGAAGCCACAGCAAGTGCCACCCCCTGCACCCGCAGTACCAGATATGGTGGTGATGTGTAGACGGTGCAGCGAGGTGCCGGTGCTCTGGATGTGTAGACGGTGCAGCGAGGTGTCGGGAGCCCTGGATGTGTAGACGGTGCAGCGAGGTGTCGGAGCTCTGGATGTGTAGACGGTGCAGCGAGGTGTCGGGAGCTCTGGATGTGTAGACGGTGCAGCGAGGTGCCGGTGGTCTGGATGTGTAGACGGTGCAGCGTGGTGTCGGGAGCCCTGGATGTGTAGCAGGTGCAGCGAGGTGTCGGGAGCTCTGGATGTGTAGACGGTGCAGCGTGGTGTCGGGAGCTCTGGATGTGTAGACGGTGCAGCGAGGTGTCGGGAGCCCTGGATGTGTAGACGGTGCAGCGAGGTGTCGGGAGCTCTGGATGTGTAGACGGTGCAGCGAGGTGCCGGTGGTCTGGATGTGTAGACGGTGCAGCGTGGTGTCGGGAGCTCTGGATGTGTAGACAGTGCAGCGAGGTGTCGGGAGCCCTGGATGTGTAGCAGGTGCAGCGAGGTGTCGGGAGCTCTGGATGTGTAGACGGTGCAGCGAGGTGTCGGGAGCTCTGGATGTGTAGACGGTGCAGCGAGGTGCCGGTGCTCTGGATGTGTAGACAGTGCAGCGAGGTGTCGGTGCCCTGGATGTGTAGCAGGTGCAGCGAGGTGTCGGGAGCCCTGGATGTGTAGCAGGTGCAGCGAGGTGTCGGGAGCTCTGGATGTGTAGCAGTTGCAGCGAGGTGCCAAGTGCTCTGACAGCCTGGCACAGCGCTTGTACACTCACACAGAGGCCACGCCCCCCTTGTCTGTACCTTCCCCGGGGCTGCCAGGAAACGGTGGCGGTTGGTAGCCAGTAGGGGTCTGCGGGGAGCTGTGGCTACTGGTGTCCTTAGAGCTGCTGTTGGAGGAGCCGCCCGTTGTGGTCGATGCTTTGAAGTAAATGTCTGACTGGAGAAAAGAGAGACGGTTACTACAACGCGTTTCGTTTCTTCAGGACGCCTCCTCAGAACTGGGGTCAGAGGTCAGTAAAGGGAATGACCCGGGAGCGGACCGTGGATGACGGCAGCGGTTGTCGCCATTACGTGCCAGGTCTTACCCGCGACGCCACCAGCTGCAGTTCTGGTACAACCGCCGTGTGCACCAAATTGCCATTGACAACCAGTCGGATTTCTATGGAGTCTGTGGTGAAGGCCAGGATGTAGGGGAACGCACAAACTGCGGCACAGAACAGTACAGTTAGAGGACACGCCCCTGCCTGGACTCCCCACCCCCACCGGGCGGACAGGGACCTACCTACAGCGTGTGGAATCTGGTTCCAGCTGAAATGGAAGTCGGAGGCTGAAGGAGGCATCAGAGGAGACGCGCCATTGAACGGACTCACCTTCTTATAGAAACAAGAGTCTGGAAGACACAGGGTTAATGGCGTTACAGAGCAGGAGGAGCTGAGCAGATTATATACAGAACGTGTCAACATGTAATCTGCAGGCAGCGTGTTATAGAGCAGGAGGAGCTGAGCAGATTATATATATAGAGAACCTGTCACCATGTAATCTGCAGGCAGCGTGTTATAGAGCAGGAGGAGCTGAGCAGATTATATATACAGAGAACCTGTCACCATGTAATCTGCAGGCAGCGTGTTATAGAGCAGGAGGAGCTGAGCAGATTATATATACAGAGAACCTGTCACCATGTAATCTGCAGGCAGCGTGTTATAGAGCAGGAGGAGCTGAGCAGATTATATATAAAGAGAACCTGTCACCATGTAATCTGCAGGCAGCGTGTTATAGAGCAGGAGGAGCTGAGCAGATTATATATACAGAGAACCTGTCACCATGTAATCTGCAGGCAGTGTGTTATAGAGCAGGAGGAGCTGAGCAGATTATATATACAGAGAACCTGTCACCATGTAATCTGCAGGCAGCGTGTTATAGAGCAGGAGGAGCTGAGCAGATTATATATACAGAGAACCTGTCACCATGTAATCTGCAGGCAGTGTGTTATAGAGCAGGAGGAGCTGAGCAGATTATATATACAGAGAACCTGTCACCATGTAATCTGCAGGCAGTGTGTTATAGAGCAGGAGGAGCTGAGCAGATTATATATAAAGAGAACCTGTCACCATGTAATCTGCAGGCAGTGTGTTATAGAGCAGGAGGAGCTGAGCAGATTATATATACAGAGAACCTGTCACCATGTAATCTGCAGGCAGCGTGTTATAGAGCAGGAGGAGCTGAGCAGATTATATATAAAGAGAACCTGTCACCATGTAATCTGCAGGCAGTGTGTTATAGAGCAGGAGGAGCTGAGCAGATTATATATACAGAGAACCTGTCACCATGTAATCTGCAGGCAGCGTGTTATAGAGCAGGAGGAGCTGAGCAGATTATATATACAGAGAACCTGTCACCATGTAATCTGCAGGCAGCGTGTTATAGAGCAGGAGGAGCTGAGCAGATTATATATAAAGAGAACCTGTCACCATGTAATCTGCAGGCAGTGTGTTATAGAGCAGGAGGAGCTGAGCAGATTATATATACAGAGAACCTGTCACCATGTAATCTGCAGGCAGTGTGTTATAGAGCAGGAGGAGCTGAGCAGATTATATATACAGAGAACCTGTCACCATGTAATCTGCAGGCAGTGTGTTATAGAGCAGGAGGAGCTGAGCAGATTATATATACAGAACCTGTCACCATGTAATCTGCAGGCAGTGTGTTATAGAGCAGGAGGAGCTGAGCAGATTATATATACAGAGAACCTGTCACCATGTAATCTGCAGGCAGCGTGTTATAGAGCAGGAGGAGCTGAGCAGATTATATATACAGAGAACCTGTCACCATGTAATCTGCAGGCAGTGTGTTATAGAGCAGGAGGAGCTGAGCAGATTATATATACAGAGAACCTGTCACCATGTAATCTGCAGGCAGTGTGTTATAGAGCAGGAGGAGCTGAGCAGATTATATATACAGAGAACCTGTCACCATGTAATCTGCAGGCAGCGTGTTATAGAGCAGGAGGAGCTGAGCAGATTATATATACAGAGAACCTGTCACCATGTAATCTGCAGGCAGCGTGTTATAGAGCAGGAGGAGCTGAGCAGATTATATATACAGAGAACCTGTCACCATGTAATCTGCAGGCAGCGTGTTATAGAGCAGGAGGAGCTGAGCAGATTATATATACAGAGAACCTGTCACCATGTAATCTGCAGGCAGCGTGTTATAGAGCAGGAGGAGCTGAGCAGATTATATATAAAGAGAACCTGTCACCATGTACTCTGCAGGCAGCGTGTTATAGAGCAGGAGGAGCTGAGCAGATTATATATACAGAGAACCTGTCACCATGTAATCTGCAGGCAGCGTGTTATAGAGCAGGAGGAGCTGAGCAGATTATATATACAGAGAACCTGTCACCATGTAATCTGCAGGCAGCGTGTTATAGAGCAGGAGGAGCTGAGCAGATTATATATACAGAGAACCTGTCACCATGTAATCTGCAGGCAGCGTGTTATAGAGCAGGAGGAGCTGAGCAGATTATATATAGAGAGAACCTGTCACCATGTAATCTGCAGGCAGCGTGTTATAGAGCAGGAGGAGCTGAGCAGATTATATATACAGAGAACCTGTCACCATGTAATCTGCAGGCAGTGTGTTATAGAGCAGGAGGAGCTGAGCAGATTATATATACAGAGAACCTGTCACCATGTAATCTGCAGGCAGTGTGTTATAGAGCAGGAGGAGCTGAGCAGATTATATATAAAGAGAACCTGTCACCATGTAATCTGCAGGCAGCGTGTTATAGAGCAGGAGGAGCTGAGCAGATTATATATACAGAGAACCTGTCACCATGTAATCTGCAGGCAGTGTGTTATAGAGCAGGAGGAGCTGAGCAGATTATATATACAGAGAACCTGTCACCATGTAATCTGCAGGCAGCGTGTTATAGAGCAGGAGGAGCTGAGCAGATTATATATACAGAGAACCTGTCACCATGTAATCTGCAGGCAGTGTGTTATAGAGCAGGAGGAGCTGAGCAGATTATATATAAAGAGAACCTGTCACCGTGTAATCTGCAGGCAGCGTGTTATAGAGCAGGAGGAGCTGAGCAGATTATATATAAAGAGAACCTGTCACCGTGTAATCTGCAGGCAGCGTGTTATAGAGCAGGAGGAGCTGAGCAGATTATATATACAGAGAACCTGTCACCATGTAATCTGCAGGCAGTGTGTTATAGAGCAGGAGGAGCTGAGCAGATTATATATATACAGAGAACCTGTCACCGTGTAATCTGCAGGCAGCGTGTTATAGAGCAGGAGGAGCTGAGCAGATTATATATAAAGAGATCCTGTCACCATGTAATCTGCAGGCAGCGTGTTATAGAGCAGGAGGAGCTGAGCAGATTATATATAAAGAGAACCTGTCACCATGTAATCTGCAGGCAGTGTGTTATAGAGCAGGAGGAGCTGAGCAGATTATATATACAGAGAACCTGTCACCATGTAATCTGCAGGCAGTGTGTTATAGAGCAGGAGGAGCTGAGCAGATTATATATACAGAGAACCTGTCACCATGTAATCTGCAGGCAGTGTGTTATAGAGCAGGAGGAGCTGAGCAGATTATATATACAGAGAACCTGTCACCATGTAATCTGCAGGCAGTGTGTTATAGAGCAGGAGGAGCTGAGCAGATTATATATACAGAGAACCTGTCACCATGTAATCTGCAGGCAGCGTGTTATAGAGCAGGAGGAGCTGAGCAGATTATATATACAGAGAACCTGTCACCATGTAATCTGCAGGCAGCGTGTTATAGAGCAGGAGGAGCTGAGCAGATTATATATAAAGAGAACCTGTCACTATGTAATCTGCAGGCAGTGTGTTATAGAGCAGGAGGAGCTGAGCAGATTATATATACAGAGAACCTGTCACCATGTAATCTGCAGGCAGTGTGTTATAGAGCAGGAGGAGCTGAGCAGATTATATATAAAGAGAACCTGTCACCATGTAATCTGCAGGCAGTGTGTTATAGAGCAGGAGGAGCTGAGCAGATTATATATACAGAGAACCTGTCACCATGTAATCTGCAGGCAGTGTGTTATAGAGCAGGAGGAGCTGAGCAGATTATATATACAGAGAACCTGTCACCATGTAATCTGCAGGCAGCGTGTTATAGAGCAGGAGGAGCTGAGCAGATTATATATAAAGAGAACCTGTCACCATGTAATCTGCAGGCAGCGTGTTATAGAGCAGGAGGAGCTGAGCAGATTATATATAAAGAGAACCTGTCACCATGTAATCTGCAGGCAGCGTGTTATAGAGCAGGAGGAGCTGAGCAGATTATATATACAGAGAACCTGTCACCATGTAATCTGCAGGCAGCGTGTTATAGAGCAGGAGGAGCTGAGCAGATTATATATAAAGAGAACCTGTCACCATGTAATCTGCAGGCAGTGTGTTATAGAGCAGGAGGAGCTGAGCAGATTATATATACACAGAACCTGTCACCATGTAATCTGCAGGCAGCGTGTTATAGAGCAGGAGGAGCTGAGCAGATTATATATACAGAGAACCTGTCACCATGTAATCTGCAGGCAGTGTGTTATAGAGCAGGAGGAGCTGAGCAGATTATATATAAAGAGAACCTGTCACCATGTAATCTGCAGGCAGTGTGTTATAGAGCAGGAGGAGCTGAGCAGATTATATACAGAGAACCTGTCACCATGTAATCTGCAGGCAGCGTGTTATAGAGCAGGAGGAGCTGAGCAGATTATATATACAGAGAACCTGTCACCATGTAATCTGCAGGCAGTGTGTTATAGAGCAGGAGGAGCTGAGCAGATTATATATACAGAGAACCTGTCACCGTGTAATCTGCAGGCAGTGTGTTATAGAGCAGGAGGAGCTGAGCAGATTATATATACAGAGAACCTGTCACCATGTAATCTGCAGGCAGCGTGTTATAGAGCAGGAGGAGCTGAGCAGATTATATATGAAGAGAACCTGTCACCATGTAATCTGCAGGCAGTGTGTTATAGAGCAGGAGGAGCTGAGCAGATTATATATAAAGAGAACCTGTCACCATGTAATCTGCAGGCAGCGTGTTATAGAGCAGGAGGAGCTGAGCAGATTATATATAAAGAGAACCTGTCACCATGTAATCTGCAGGCAGTGTGTTATAGAGCAGGAGGAGCTGAGCAGATTATATATAAAGAGAACCTGTCACCATGTAATCTGCAGGCAGTGTGTTATAGAGCAGGAGGAGCTGAGCAGATTATATATAAGAGAACCTGTCACCATGTAATCTGCAGGCAGTGTGTTATAGAGCAGGAGGAGCTGAGCAGATTATATATACAGAGAACCTGTCACCGTGTAATCTGCAGGCAGTGTGTTATAGAGCAGGAGGAGCTGAGCAGATTATATATACAGAGAACCTGTCACCATGTAATCTGCAGGCAGTGTGTTATAGAGCAGGAGGAGCTGAGCAGATTATATATAAAGAGAACCTGTCACCATGTAATCTGCAGGCAGTGTGTTATAGAGCAGGAGGAGCTGAGCAGATTATATATAAAGAGAACCTGTCACCATGTAATCTGCAGGCAGTGTGTTATAGAGCAGGAGGAGCTGAGCAGATTATATATACAGAGAACCTGTCACCATGTAATCTGCAGGCAGTGTGTTATAGAGCAGGAGGAGCTGAGCAGATTATATATAAGAGAACCTGTCACCATGTAATCTGCAGGCAGCGTGTTATAGAGCAGGAGGAGCTGAGCAGATTATATATAAAGAGAACCTGTCACCATGTAATCTGCAGGCAGCGTGTTATAGAGCAGGAGGAGCTGAGCAGATTATATATACAGAGAACCTGTCACCATGTAATCTGCAGGCAGCGTGTTATAGAGCAGGAGGAGCTGAGCAGATTATATATACAGAGAACCTGTCACCATGTAATCTGCAGGCAGCGTGTTATAGAGCAGGAGGAGCTGAGCAGATTATATATACAGAGAACCTGTCACCATGTAATCTGCAGGCAGTGTGTTATAGAGCAGGAGGAGCTGAGCAGATTATATATAAAGAGAACCTGTCACCATGTAATCTGCAGGCAGCGTGTTATAGAGCAGGAGGAGCTGAGCAGATTATATATACAGAGAACCTGTCACCATGTAATCTGCAGGCAGTGTGTTATAGAGCAGGAGGAGCTGAGCAGATTATATATACAGAGAACCTGTCACCATGTAATCTGCAGGCAGTGTGTTATAGAGCAGGAGGAGCTGAGCAGATTATATATACAGAGAACCTGTCACCATGTAATCTGCAGGCAGCGTGTTATAGAGCAGGAGGAGCTGAGCAGATTATATATACAGAGAACCTGTCACCATGTAATCTGCAGGCAGTGTGTTATAGAGCAGGAGGAGCTGAGCAGATTATATATACAGAGAACCTGTCACCATGTAATCTGCAGGCAGCGTGTTATAGAGCAGGAGGAGCTGAGCAGATTATATATACAGAGAACCTGTCACCATGTAATCTGCAGGCAGCGTGTTATAGAGCAGGAGGAGCTGAGCAGATTATATATACAGAGAACCTGTCACCATGTAATCTGCAGGCAGCGTGTTATAGAGCAGGAGGAGCTGAGCAGATTATATATACAGAGAACCTGTCACCATGTAATCTGCAGGCAGCGTGTTATAGAGCAGGAGGAGCTGAGCAGATTATATATACAGAGAACCTGTCACCATGTAATCTGCAGGCAGCGTGTTATAGAGCAGGAGGAGCTGAGCAGATTATATATACAGAGAACCTGTCACCATGTAATCTGCAGGCAGTGTGTTATAGAGCAGGAGGAGCTGAGCAGATTATATATACAGAGAACCTGTCACCATGTAATCTGCAGGCAGTGTGTTATAGAGCAGGAGGAGCTGAGCAGATTATATATACAGAGAACCTGTCACCATGTAATCTGCAGGCAGCGTGTTATAGAGCAGGAGGAGCTGAGCAGATTATATATACAGAGAACCTGTCACCATGTAATCTGCAGGCAGCGTGTTATAGAGCAGGAGGAGCTGAGCAGATTATATATACAGAGAACCTGTCACCATGTAATCTGCAGGCAGTGTGTTATAGAGCAGGAGGAGCTGAGCAGATTATATATACAGAGAACCTGTCACCATGTAATCTGCAGGCAGTGTGTTATAGAGCAGGAGGAGCTGAGCAGATTATATATACAGAGAACCTGTCACCATGTAATCTGCAGGCAGTGTGTTATAGAGCAGGAGGAGCTGAGCAGATTATATATACAGAGAACCTGTCACTCATGTAATCTGCAGGCAGCGTGTTATAGAGCAGGAGGAGCTGAGCAGATTATATATACAGAGAACCTGTCACCATGTAATCTGCAGGCAGTGTGTTATAGAGCAGGAGGAGCTGAGCAGATTATATATACAGAGAACCTGTCACCATGTAATCTGCAGGCAGCGTGTTATAGAGCAGGAGGAGCTGAGCAGATTATATATACAGAGAACCTGTCACCATGTAATCTGCAGGCAGCGTGTTATAGAGCAGGAGGAGCTGAGCAGATTATATATACAGAGAACCTGTCACCATGTAATCTGCAGGCAGTGTGTTATAGAGCAGGAGGAGCTGAGCAGATTATATATACAGAGAACCTGTCACCATGTAATCTGCAGGCAGCGTGTTATAGAGCAGGAGGAGCTGAGCAGATTATATATAAAGAGAACCTGTCACCATGTAATCTGCAGGCAGCGTGTTATAGAGCAGGAGGAGCTGAGCAGATTATATATACAGAGAACCTGTCACCATGTAATCTGCAGGCAGTGTGTTATAGAGCAGGAGGAGCTGAGCAGATTATATATACAGAGAACCTGTCACCATGTAATCTGCAGGCAGTGTGTTATAGAGCAGGAGGAGCTGAGCAGATTATATATACAGAGAACCTGTCACCATGTAATCTGCAGGCAGCGTGTTATAGAGCAGGAGGAGCTGAGCAGATTATATATACAGAGAACCTGTCACCATGTAATCTGCAGGCAGTGTGTTATAGAGCAGGAGGAGCTGAGCAGATTATATATACAGAGAACCTGTCACCATGTAATCTGCAGGCAGCGTGTTATAGAGCAGGAGGAGCTGAGCAGATTATATATAGAGAACCTGTCACCATGTAATCTGCAGGCAGTGTGTTATAGAGCAGGAGGAGCTGAGCAGATTATATATACAGAGAACCTGTCACCATGTAATCTGCAGGCAGCGTGTTATAGAGCAGGAGGAGCTGAGCAGATTATATATACAGAGAACCTGTCACCATGTAATCTGCAGGCAGCGTGTTATAGAGCAGGAGGAGCTGAGCAGATTATATATAAAGAGAACCTGTCACCATGTAATCTGCAGGCAGCGTGTTATAGAGCAGGAGGAGCTGAGCAGATTATATATACAGAGAACCTGTCACCATGTAATCTGCAGGCAGTGTGTTATAGAGCAGGAGGAGCTGAGCAGATTATATATACAGAGAACCTGTCACCATGTAATCTGCAGGCAGTGTGTTATAGAGCAGGAGGAGCTGAGCAGATTATATATACAGAGAACCTGTCACCATGTAATCTGCAGGCAGCGTGTTATAGAGCAGGAGGAGCTGAGCAGATTATATATACAGAGAACCTGTCACCATGTAATCTGCAGGCAGTGTGTTATAGAGCAGGAGGAGCTGAGCAGATTATATATACAGAGAACCTGTCACCATGTAATCTGCAGGCAGCGTGTTATAGAGCAGGAGGAGCTGAGCAGATTATATATAAAGAGAACCTGTCACCATGTAATCTGCAGGCAGTGTGTTATAGAGCAGGAGGAGCTGAGCAGATTATATATACAGAGAACCTGTCACCATGTAATCTGCAGGCAGCGTGTTATAGAGCAGGAGGAGCTGAGCAGATTATATATACAGAGAACCTGTCACCATGTAATCTGCAGGCAGCGTGTTATAGAGCAGGAGGAGCTGAGCAGATTATATATACAGAGGACCTGTCACCATGTAATCTGCAGGCAGTGTGTTATAGAGCAGGAGGAGCTGAGCAGATTATATATAAAGAGAACCTGTCACCATGTAATCTGCAGACAGCGTGTTATAGAGCAGGAGGAGCTGAGCAGATTATATATACAGAGAACCTGTCACCATGTAATCTGCAGGCAGTGTGTTATAGAGCAGGAGGAGCTGAGCAGATTATATATAAAGAGAACCTGTCACCATGTAATCTGCAGGCAGCGTGTTATAGAGCAGGAGGAGCTGAGCAGATTATATATACAGAGGACCTGTCACCATGTAATCTGCAGGCAGCGTGTTATAGAGCAGGAGGAGCTGAGCAGATTATATATACAGAGAACCTGTCACCATGTAATCTGCAGGCAGCGTGTTATAGAGCAGGAGGAGCTGAGCAGATTATATATACAGAGAGCCTGTCACCATGTAATCTGCAGGCAGCGTGTTATAGAGCAGGAGGAGCTGAGCAGATTATATATACAGAGAACCTGTCACCATGTAATCTGCAGGCAGCGTGTTATAGAGCAGGAGGAGCTGAGCAGATTATATATAAAGAGAACCTGTCACCATGTAATCTGCAGGCAGCGTGTTATAGAGCAGGAGGAGCTGAGCAGATTATATATACAGAGAACCTGTCACCATGTAATCTGCAGGCAGTGTGTTATAGAGCAGGAGGAGCTGAGCAGATTATATATACAGAGAACCTGTCACCATGTAATCTGCAGGCAGCGTGTTATAGAGCAGGAGGAGCTGAGCAGATTATATATACAGAGAACCTGTCACCATGTAATCTGCAGGCAGCGTGTTATAGAGCAGGAGGAGCTGAGCAGATTATATATAAAGAGAACCTGTCACCATGTAATCTGCAGGCAGCGTGTTATAGAGCAGGAGGAGCTGAGCAGATTATATATATAGAGAACCTGTCACCATGTAATCTGCAGGCAGTGTGTTATAGAGCAGGAGGAGCTGAGCAGATTACATGGTGACAGGTTCCCTTTATACTGTAACACTGGAGTGGGCGGTGCACGTGTCGGCGGGCGCGGATCCCTGTAGACAGCATGGAAGGAAATGGGTTTTCTGGATTTAGGTTTATTCAGTCACATATTACATCATAGTGACGCGTTTCAGCACATGTGCTTTCCTCAGACTATAGTTCTCTTTATATATCATCTGCTCAGCTCCTCCTGCTGTACACAGATGAAGCAGTCTCGGGTCAGCTATGGAGTACAGCCTCACCCCCACGTTGCGATCCCCCCCCACTTACAGTTGTAGCAGAGCAGTAATCCAGCTTCTCCATCTTCATAAACATCAATTGCTGCAACAAAATGAACCTGAAATAAGAATGCGGAAGCTGTGGGCAGTGAGCGGCGGCACTCCTCCCGGCCCGTTATACAGTAATCTGTGAAATACAGTGACCAGAACCCTGCCCCTCCTCATGGAGAGCTGGGAGGCCGATTGGTACTAAAGAGTCTGAAATACTCTGTGCTGCAATAAGGAGGCCTAATCAACACCACATGCGGGGTTATCTAGTCAGCTTCTCCCCTTTATGTTATGTTGGGGCGACAACTTACCCTACTCGCATCAACATAGTGCAGCCGGCCCGTCTCTCCGGTGCTCTCATTAACCAAATCATACTGGTGTCGATACGCCACGCAGATCAGGTTATCGTTCTCACCGGTTGGCCCGTCCACAAGAGTCATCACCATTGGGGGGTCGGACAGACAGATCTCCTGCAGACAGAGGCAAATTCACACAGGTCAGCAGCTGGAGGGGCAGTGATGCAATCACATGGCAGCAAATAATAGAACAGTGCCAACCGCCGGGTGCAGCACGGACAGCAGCTAATCTGCAGAGTGACCGCCGGGTGCAGCACGGACAGCAGCAAATCTGCAGAGCGACCGCCGGGTGCAGCACGGACAGCAGCTAATCTGCAGAGTGACCGCCGGGTGCAGCACGGACAGCAGCTAATCTGCAGAGCGACCGCCGGGTGCAGCACGGACAGCAGCTAATCTGCAGAGCGACCGCCGGGTGCAGCACGGACAGCAGCTAATCTGCAGAGCGACCGCCGGGTGCAGCACGGACAGCAGCTAATCTGCAGAGCGACCGCCGGGTGCAGCACGGACAGCAGCTAATCTGCAGAGCGACCGCCGGGTGCAGCACGGACAGCAGCTAATCTGCAGAGCGACCGCGGGTGCAGCACGGACAGCAGCTAATCTGCAGAGCGACCGCCGGGTGCAGCACGGACAGCAGCTAATCTGCAGAGCGACCGCCGGGTGCAGCACGGACAGCAGCTAATCTGCAGAGCGACCGCCGGGTGCAGCACGGACAGCAGCTAATCTGCAGAGCGACCGCCGGGTGCAGCACGGACAGCAGCTAATCTGCAGAGCGACCGCCGGGTGCAGCACGGACAGCAGCTAATCTGCAGAGCGACCGCCGGGTGCAGCACGGACAGCAGCTAATCTGCAGAGCGACCGCCGGGTGCAGCACGGACAGCAGCTAATCTGCAGAGCGACCGCCGGGTGCAGCACGGACAGCAGCTAATCTGCAGAGCGACCGCCGGGTGCAGCACGGACAGCAGCTTATCTGCAGAGCGCCCGCCGGGTGCAGCACGGACAGCAGGTAATCTGGAGAGCGACCGCCGGGTGCAGCACGGACAGCAGCTAATCCGCAGAGCGACCGCCGGGTGCAGCACGGACAGCAGCTACTCTGCAGACAGCCTATCACACCTTATATACCCACCGAGGGATATGTGTGCAGACAGCCTATCACACCTTATATACCCACCGAGGGATATGTGTGCAGACAGCCTATCACACCTTATATACCCACCGAGGGATATGTGTGCAGACAGCTTATCACACCTTATATACCAACCGAGGGATATGTGTGCAGACAGCCTATCACACCTTATATACCCACCGAGTGATATGTGTGCAGACAGCCTATCACACCCCTTATATACCCACCGAGGGATATGTGTGCAGACAGCCTATCACACCCCTTATATACCCACCGAGGGATATGTGTGCAGACAGCCTATCACACCTTATATACCCACCGAGGGATATCTGTGCAGACAGCCTATCACACCTTATATACCCACCGAGGGATATGTGTGCAGACAGCCTATCACACCCCTTATATACCCACCGAGGGATATATGTGCAGACAGCCTATCACACACCTTATATACCCACCGAGGGATATGTGTGCAGACAGCCTATCACACACCTTATATACCCACCGAGGGATATGTGTGCAGACAGCCTATCACACCTTATATACCCACCGAGGGATATGTGTGCAGACAGCCTATCACACACCTTATATACCCACCGAGGATATGTGTGCAGACAGCCTATCACACCTTATATACCCACCGAGGATATGTGTGCAGACAGCCTATCACACCTTATATACCCACCGAGGGATATGTGTGCAGACAGCCTATCACACACCTTATATACCCACCGAGGGATATGTGTGCAGACAGCCTATCACACACCTTATATACCCACCGAGGGATATGTGTGCAGACAGCCTATCACACCTTATATACCCACCGAGGGATATGTGTGCAGACAGCCTATCACACCCTTATATACCCACCGAGGATATGTGTGCAGACAGCCTATCACACCTTATATACCCACGAGGGATATGTGTGCAGACAGCCTATCACACCTTATATACCCACCGAGGGATATGTGTGCAGACAGCCTATCACACCCTTATATACCCACTGAGGGATATGTGTGCAGACAGCCTATCACACCCCTTATATACCCACCGAGGGATATGTGTGCAGACAGCCTATCACACCTTATATACCCACCGAGGATATGTGTGCAGACAGCCTATCACACCCTTATATACCCACCGAGTGATATGTGTGCAGACAGCCTATCACACACCTTATATACCCACCGAGGGATATGTGTGCAGACAGCCTATCACACTCCTTATATACCCACCGAGGGATATGTGTGCAGACAGCCTATCACACCTTATATACCCACCGAGGGATATGTGTGCAGACAGCCTATCACACCCTTATATACCCACCGAGGGATATGTGTGCAGACAGCCTACCACACCCCTTATATACCCACCGAGGATATGTGTGCAGACAGCCTATCACATCCCTTATATACCCACCGAGGGATATGTGTGCAGACAGCCTATCACATCCCTTATATACCCACCGAGGGATATGTGTGCAGACAGCCTATCACACCCCTTATATACCCACCGAGGGATATGTGTGCAGACAGCCTATCACACCTTATATACCCACCGAGGGATATGTGTGCAGACAGCCTATCACACCCCTTATATACGCACCGAGGGATATGTGTGCAGACAGCCTATCACACACCTTATATACCAACCGAGGGATATGTGTGCAGACAGCCTATCACACTCCTTATATACCCACCGAGGGATATGTGTGCAGACAGCCTATCACACCTTATATACCCACCGAGGGATATGTGTGCAGACAGCCTATCACACCTTATATACCCACCGAGGGATATGTGTGCAGACAGCCTATCACACCCCTTATATACCCACCTAGGGATATGTGTGCAGACAGCCTATCACACCTTATATACCCACCGAGAGATATGTGTACAGACAGCCTATCACACCCCTTATATACCCACCTAGGGATATGTGTGCAGACAGCCTATCACACCCCTTATATACCCACCGAGGGATATGTGTGCAGACAGCCTATCACACCTTATATACCCACCGAGGGATATGTGTGCAGACAGCCTATCACACCCCTTATATACCCCCCGAGGGATATGTGTGCAGACAGCCTATCACACCTTATATACCAACCGAGTTATATGTGTGCAGACAGCCTATCACACACCATATATACCAACCGAGTTATATGTGTGCAGACAGCCTATCACACACCTTATATACCCACCGAGGGATATGTGTGCAGACAGCCTATCACACCCCTTATATACCCACCGAGGGATATGTGTGCAGACAGCCTATCACACCATATATACCAACCGAGTTATATGTGTGCAGACAGCCTATCACACACCTTATATACCCACCGAGGGATATGTGTGCAGACAGCCTATCACCCCTTATATACCCACCGAGGGATATGTGTGCAGACAGCCTATCACACCCCTTATATACCCACCGAGGGATATGTGTGCAGACAGCCTATCACACCTTATATACCCACCAAATGATGTGTGCAGACAGCCTATCACATACCTTATATACCCACCGAGGGATATGTGTGCAGACAGCCTATCACACCCCTTATATACCCACCGAGGGATATGTGTGCAGACAGCCTATCACACCTTATATACCAACCGAGGGATATGTGTGCAGACAGCCTATCACACCCCTTATATACCCACCGAGGGATGTGTGTACAGACAGTCTATCACACCTTATATACCCACCGAGAGATATGTGTGCAGACAGCCTATCACACCCCTTATATACCCACCGAGGGATATGTGTGCAGACAGCCTATCACACCTTATATACCCACCGAGGGATATGTGTGCAGACAGCCTATCACACACCTTATATACCCACCGAGGGATATGTGTGCAGACAGCCTATCACACCTTATATACCCACCGAGGGATATGTGTGCAGACAGCCTATCACACCCCTTATATACCCACCGAGGGATATGTGTGCAGACAGCCTATCACACACCTTATATACCCACCGAGGGATATGTGTGCAGACAGCCTATCACACACCTTATATACACACCGAGGGATATGTGTGCAGACAGCCTATCACACACCTTATATACACACCGAGGGATATGTGTGCAGACAGCCTATCACACACCTTATATACACACCGAGGGATATATGTGCAGACAGCCTATCACACACCTTATATACCCACCGAGGGATATATGTGCAGACAGCCTATCACACACCTTATATATACAGAGAGACAGCTCAGCACACAGAGATTTTCTTCATGAGCTATTTGCTGCCAAGGTGAACAGTAGGAAGGGTCAGAATAATGGGACTCGATTGTGTATGAAGTTGTGTAGTTTCCTAATGTTTTCCATTATTCAATTTTTCACATCAATTCAAGATCTCTGCTTGCCGTCATGTTGTCTTCCAGTAGATAAGAATCTGTTCTGGTCTTGTGATGGACACACAAGTGCAAAGCTTATTACAGTTATCAGAGCTATGATCAGGACAGATTCTCACACCCTGGATGTAAACAAGAAGTGTTCCTATTTACTGACCGCTAGCAGAGTTCCTGAAAACTGTTAGGAACAGATCCAGTAAATATTCAGTATGTAAAGAATAACCTGCAGTCGCGGACATGGGGCTCCCCTGTCTTCCTGTTAAAGATGTTCTGCAGCAGGTAGGATTAAATGGTGAGACATCATTTCTAGGTGTAGCCATACCGTAAATGATAAAAGTGGCAGAGACTCACAATTCCCAGATGCCTTGTAATACACCGAGGTCATCACCAAGCAATCCTACAGATATGCCTACAGCAGCCAGGGGGCGCTCACCCGAATGTACTGAAAGGCTTCCACTGGCGAGGATCCAGCGCCACTGTTCAGAGCGGTCGGCTTCCTTGTGACGAGCAGCAGTTTGTTTCTGATGGCCACCACCACCCGCAGCTCGTGACTGTGATGAGTATTGATGGCGTACAGGTGGCATCCTGTGTGGAGAAGACAACCATCAGAAGAGAAGGGCCCAGTGCCATCACAATGTCCTCCATATTCCATGAAGGGCCTTCTCTCCATCACTTACCTCTCGTTTTCTCAAGTTTATTTTCTCTGCACTCGTACTTGTTCCTTGGAGCCTGGTTGTCTTCCAGATCTTTCCTGATGGCGCTCAACCAGAAGACATAGAGCCGGGCGTCTTTCCCTAGGGAACATTACACACATTACAGCGGTGGACTGGCCAGCAGATATCTAGAGGGTGTGAGGGAGTCACAACACCCGAAACGGATGAGATTCCTCCCTCCACCCCAGGTAGAAGGCCCGCGTACCTTTATCCGCTCGAGTGATCAGGAGATCCAAGGGCTCCAGCACATGCATCTGTCTGATCTGCAGCGATCGATCGAATACTGGGATTGCCGGCTGTCCATCTGCAGACCAGAGAAGAGATCAATTACCCACAATGCTAATGGCTGCCATGTCACAGTGTTCAGGCGGTAGGACTGTATGAGGCTGGAGGACAGGGCATTAATCTTCCCTGGTGGCCTCCTCTCTGGCCCTGGACCCAGCAGAAGCCGTCTCTGGATTAACAGCGCACATACCAGGCAGTGGCCGGTGACATTCTCGGAGAGTTCTCCTCCTGCAGTCAATAGCTCCCCAGAGATCACCAGCCACAAATCATCCTGACAGGGAGGAAGGCGATGCTCAGGGAACATTACTACCAGCTTCCCCCTCTCACCCAAGGGGTGGCATCATTAGCAGCTTCTTGGTGCGGCCTCTGTGGATCCAGCAAATCCCATAGATAACGATCAGATTGAGATCTAGGAATTTGGAGTCATCACCAGGATCTCTTTGTCCCGTTCCTCGCTCCTGCAGAGTCTCTAAAGTGTGGCCAGGTATGAGGGGGCCCGAGGTTATCAAGGGGGGTACTTACCTGTACAGTCTTAAGGTACGTAATACTTTTCACATTTGCATAATGCCAAGACCCAAGGTTGCCAGCAGAACATGGTCTAGAACATCACATCACTTCCGCCGGCCTGTCTTCTTCCCATAGTGCACCTGGTGCCATCTCTTCCCCAGGTAAGCGATTAACACACCCGGCCGTCCGCATCATGTAATGTGATTCCTCAGACCAGGTGTCTTCTTCCCATAGTGCACCTGGTGCCATCTCTTCCCCAGATAAGTGACGCCCACACCCGGCTCTCCACATGATGTAATGAGATTCCTCAGACCAGGCACCTGGTGCCATTTCTTTCCCACCCCCCCAAACATCCACATGATGTAATATGATTTATCAGACCAGGCCTACTTCTTCCCATAGTGCACCTGTTGCCATCCCTTCCCCAGGTAAGTAAAACACACACCTGGTCATCAACATGTAATGTCATTCCTCAGACTAGGCATCTTCTTCCTGGTGCCATTTCTTCCCCAGGTAAGTTATGCACACACCCGACCATCTACATGATGTAATGTGATTCCTCAGACCAGGCCGTCTTCTTCCCATAGTGCACCTGGTGTCATCTCTTCCTCAGGTAAGTGACACACACGCACCCGGCCGTCCACATGATGTAACATGATACCTCAGACCAGGTGTCGTCTTTCCATAGTGCACCCGATGCTGTCTCTTCTCCAGGTAAGTGACACATGCACCAGGCCGTCCACACGGTGTAACAGGATACCTCAGACCAGGCGTTGTCTTCTTGTAGTGCACCCAGTGCCATCTCTTCTCCAGGTAAGTGACGCACACACCCACCATCAACGTGATGTAATGTAATTCCTCAGACCAGGTGTAGTCTTCCTGTAGTGCACCCGATGCTGTCTTTTCTCCAGGTAAGTGACGCACACACTGGTGGGGTCAGACCAGGCTGCCTTCACCCCACACATGACCCTGTCCTTGGTTTACCAGTTCTCCTCCCTTGGAGCACTTTTGGTAGGTATGACCACTACATACCAGGACCACCACACAAGACCGGCCGCTCTCGAGATGGTCTGACCCCGTTATCTACACATGACAATATGGCGGAGGTCAGAGGCCCTCTCATCCCTACACTTCTCCATTTTTCCTGCTTCTGACTCATGAAGAACTGGCTGTTCAGTTGCTGTCTGACGAATCCCTCATCATGGGCACCACTGTCACCGGTTTTAATGTTATGGTCATTCAGTGTATAAATGGAGGGAAGCTTGGAGACTATGGTTGTGGCGTTTCGAAATGTCAGCCTTATACAATCAGGCATCTGTGAGGTGACTTGTTGAATCAGACATTCAGGAGTTAATCAAGTAGTTTTTAATCCGGAGATTGTATTACAAGATGTGCAGGGAATCCAGATGGTAAAAGAATTATGCCACTAATATTCTCCTTAATAAGAACATGAGATACACAGAATCACCTCAGAATCTCCTCAGAATCAGAGCACACAAAACAGCAATGCATGACAGGGAAAACAGGAAGTGGCTAGACTGAACCAACTAGACGCAGAAACAGAGGGAGGGGAGAGAAGAGAGGAGCATACCAATACACAATGCAAGATACTGAAACAGAACACTCCCCGTCTGGTATCGGTAGATACCACTATGTATATGCATACAATGGAATTGTATAAATAACAATGAATAATGTGCATAAACCTAAAAAGGAAACATGCAATGAACATTTATTCAAACCAAAAAAGGATATATCTTCAGTTCAGACCATAGAGCTGGTACTGGAAACAGTCCTAGAAGATGATGAGCATCTCTGGTAGAAGGAATCTAAACATGGAAGTTCTTTCCATCCGAACTGGAAACGACTTTAGTAATAAGTCTAGTAGGCCAGTTGAGACCATTAACTTGTTTGTCTCTTAACAGAACACAATCTCCTTCCTTTATATTGGGCCTTGGTTCTTGCCACCTTCTGCGTTCTTGCTAGAGGCAGAGGTACTTTCTTATCCACATTTTCCAGAACTGACTGGCGAGATGTTTTACCTGCTTCCACCGAAACTTATAAAGGTTGTGCTCTTTGAAAACGCCAGATGGCATGGGAATATTTTCTATATTTTTTGGTTTATTCTTCAGTGATCTTTTATGCACCCCAGATGTGGATTTCTTCTTTTTTACTACAGGAGGTTGTCTGTTGCTTTCATTAGAAGATGAGCGAGACTTGGTTCTCCTTGATCTTACTAAAGATTTAGAATGTGACTTCTCTGTCTGTGTCACCGATTTAGAGCGAGAGCGCTTATTTTGTGAGGCCGATTCACATGTAGATTGCTTTCTGTCTATGAATCGTGAATGCAAATGCTCATGTCTGCTTTTCACTTTTAAAATGGGATCTGTCTTTGTACGTACGGACTTGGGTTGTTGACATGCAGTATTTGTCATGGACATTGGCGGTGAACTTTTCCCTGTGGTTTTCAGACAAGGCTGAGCAATATGAAGATGCTCATCCGTTGAAGACTGGGAAGAACTGTGATCCTCTTGAGTGCAATCAACAACTGCAGATGGAACTGAAGGTTCTTGCAAAGTATCTGAAATGAACTCTTCCTGTGTTGAAGGAACCTTCTTTATAGAACGTTCAGAAGATGCTTCTTTTACAGAATTAAACTCATTGTCAAACAGTAGACTGGAAGACTCACGTTTCTGCGGTGTCTCATCAGAACTACATGAATCAGAAGGCTTGTTGTCAGTGAGGATATAGGATTCATTATGATAAACTGTGTGAGGACTGCAAAGCTGGGAAGGGCTTGAAGAGGGCTCCAATTGAGATCCTGAAGGCCTTTCTACAAGCTGCCCTTCTGTCCAGGAACATTCTTCTGCCGGGCATAGCTTGCACATAGTAGTGGTTAAGACACTGTCTGAAGTAAGAAGTTCACCCCCCTATTAATACTTCAGTTCTGAAGGAGTGTACTTGGCAGGGTCTACGGGTTCTGTCCAGACACACATCCCCCACGATGATCCAACCCACTGTAAGTTTCTGGGCATATGGAGCGTTAAAAGGGCCATTGCGAAGTTCAAGGACCTTATGAGCCTCAAGAATGTCTCTACCTAGCAAGAGTAAGATCTCGGCACGGTTATCAAGGGGAGGAATCTCTCTGGCTATGTTCCTGAGATGAGGGTGATGCTGTGCGGCTTCAGGTGTGGGAATCTCATCCCTTGTGTCCGGATATTTGTCACACTCAATAAGGGTTGGAAGAGACAGTTTCTTATCTCCTTTGAGGGGCTTCAAGGTAAAACCATTAGCTCTTCTTCCTGAGGTTGTCACAAGACCAGAGCATGTTCCTAGGGTGTAGTCTCTCCCTCTATCCTGAACAGATCAAAGAACTTAGGGCTAGCTAGGGAATGATTACTTTGGTCATCTAGAATAGCATACATTCTTATGGTCTTCTCTGGTTGTGCAGTAGGAAACACATCCACGAGGCAAATCTTAGAACAAGACTTCCCGCACACAAGTCCTTCTCCACATACCTTTGGGCATCTGGGCGTGATGGTTGTGGTTGGTCGGTCGGCACTTTCCCAGCCATGACTCTCCCCGCCTTGATCGGAATGGGGCCTGTGCCAGTTAACTGGTTCTAGGTTCCGCCTGATTGGTCCTGGGTGAACAGTGGACACATGTAGATCACTATTACATTCAGAACACATGACTGGAACCTTACAGTCTCTGGCGAAGTGCTCAGTGGATGCACAGCATCTGAAGCAGATATTATCACTCCTTACGTTCCTCAAAGGGCTTTGCTATGAAGACACGGCATTTCCTTAAAAGGATGTGGTTTATCATGGATCGGGCAATGATGATCGGGTTCCTTGGGGCTTTTATTTCCATTGTTAGTAGTGGGCACAACCCCTGTCTTTTTTGCTGAAATTAGACCTTTAGGGACCCCCTCTCTGGGACTGAAAGTCTCGTGTCTCTGTTTAGTAGAGCCAAAGATGTTGGTTCCCAAGATGTTGGTTCCCAAGGTGTTGAAGCTCGGATCGTTTTTAGCTCTAGCTAAGTCCTTGATGAACTTACAGAAGAATGAAAATGGTGGAAAGGGAACACGATGTTGCTCCTTGTATTTTGAACCTGTTGTTGCCCATTGGTCTTGAATATTGAGGGGTAATTTCTCCACAATCAGGCCCTCACCATGGGAGGTATCAAGAAAGCTGAGACCTGGTAGCTGAGGGTCTCCCATGACGATTTCAAACTTAATAAGAAGGTCGCTTAATTCCTGGAACCCTTGGCGGTCTGTATTGGATAATCCAGGAAAGTCGTATGGTCGTTTAAATAAGGCACGTTCAACTACTTCCGAGCCGCCGTATGTCTGCTCTAATCTTTCCCATGCGAGACGAAGGCCTTTGACTGGTTCGTAGATATAAATGGTTTTGAGTCTCTTAACAGTTTGACGACCATGGACCTAGCCATCAAGTTCTTGCATAGGCGGTACAGCAAGGGTTTAAACTGTTGTCTTGAAGGTGGCCTTCCAACTTTTATAGTTCTCTGGGCGATCATCAAAGTTCGTAAGGCTAGTACTGATGAGGTCCCTGAGAATGAGGTCCCTGAGAATAGGTACTTAGCGATTTCTGATGCGTTATTTCTTTCCTGCATCATGGCGATCGGAACTTCTCCCTCGTTGGTGTTGTTGGCACCATCTGATACCCTATGTTTGGGGGTTGGAAGATGGAATAGAGTGGCAGCTGGGTTGAGCGTAAATGAAGGCTTCACATCTGGTAATCTTGGCGCCAGCGTCTTGGTTGCTATATAACTAGTCTCAGGAGGTTTTAATGTGATTTGATGAGCTTGAAGCGGCTTGGTCTCTAATGGCGCCTGAAATACTGTGTAAGGTGCCAGAGGTTTTAAAGAAAGAAATGTCCACTGGACTGGGGTCAACTGTATGGTTATCAGCTGCCTCTTTTTCTATCCGCATGAGTTCAGCAGGCTGGCAAATCTTCTTGTGCAAATGCATTGACTTTGCTTTGGTCTAGGACGAATTGCAGGGTACGGCCTTCTGAGTCATTAGATATCTTGGACATAGGATGATAAGCTTCTTCTTCTTCAGCAGCTTCTTCAAGAACTCCGAGTTCAGCCATGGCTGCTGCTTCTTCCCATTCCTTCTGAAGGACCTCCAACTCAACTTCGGCCTTGGTCGCTTGCGCCTGAGCCTGTATAGCTGCTTGATTAGCTTGAGATTGGGCTAGTATAGCTGCTTGATTAGCTTGAGATTGGGCTAGTATAGCTGCTTGATTAGCTTGAGATTGGGCTTGTATAGCTGCTTGATTAGCTTGGGATAGCGCTTGTGTCTCTGCGACTTGTGCCTTAATGGCTGCTTCCTTTCTAATGCAGTGAGCTTGTACCTTTGCTGCTTCCGCTTTTGCGCGTGCCAACACCAATGAGGTACTCAGCGAAGAGTGCTGTGAGCGAGCCCTTAGTGATGAGGACTGAGCAATAGATTTCGAGGAACGGGATGAAGCCTTGGAGTGCCTTGAAAGGTTAGAATGGCGGGATGCAGTTTCATATTGTTGTGATATCTTGTCCTCTAGCATTGACTTGACTGCCATAAATCTGCTATATCTTTTATCATTAAGTGCAGTGTGGGTGTTTAATTCTAGGATGAATTCCTCTGAGTTGAGACTTGATAACAGAGAAGAATATTTTTCAGACAGTTTATTTTAACTATCATAGGTCTTATTCAATTTTGTACACATGGCCTTTAATTTATCTTCATTATAGCCTGATCCATGTGCTGCATCCATACATTGTTCAGTCTTTTCCCACAAACTGGACAAATTATCACATATCTCAATTTTGTCGGTTAAGAGGGCTTCTTTCATTTTTAATTAGGGTTTAGAAATCCTTCTAGCTGTGTCCTGCATTTTCATCTGTAACACAACAGCGACCTCTAGTGCTGGTTCAGTCTTTTAATAGCCCACAGCAGGCAGACAATATCTACCCCAGAAAACAGGCCGAATACAGTTCCTAGTCTGTATGAAACTGGAATTGCTAGAAGCTTCTGCGATCCAAGTGAATGCAGTACTGGGCAGTATAAGATATTACCTTACTACTGTAGCATAACGGAGACAAATGATGATGGCTTATTACTTGGAGGAGGAGAATATTTTTTTTTTAGCGGGAGGAGAGTACTAAGACAATTCTTTTACTGTGGCGTTTCGAAATGTCAGCCTTATACAATCACGCATCTGTGAGGTGACTTGTTGAATCAGACATTCTCCACTTACAGTTTACGCATCAGACACCCAGGAGTTAATCAAGTAGTTTTTAATCCGGAGATTGTATTACAAGATATGCAGGGAATCCAGATGGTAAAAGAATTATGCCACTAATATTCTCCTTGATAAGAACATGAGATACACAGATTCACCTCAGATTCTACTCAGAATCTCCTCAGAATTAGAGCACACAAAACAGCAATGCATCACAGGGAAAACAGGAAGTGGCTAGACTGAACCAACTAGACTAGAAACAGAGGGGGGAGGAGAAGAGAGGAGCATACCAATACACAATGCAAGATACTAAAACAGAACAATGGTAATAAAATATATATTTGTATCGTGTTATCTTCTATTTACTAAGAAGATATAAAAATTGAGATTCATCAGTGGTTGCGAGCTTATAATGGCGAACCCTAAACATGTACTAATAAGCGGCATGTCTCTGCTGGCATCGGGGGGGTTCAGGCTCTACCCACCCAGGATAAGGTTTCCACATAGTGACTCCTGCCGAGCCCATGTTTTACTGTCGCATAGCCCCCTACACTAGGACATACCTTTCTTTAATGGTATCCGGACCTATACCGGCCAGATGGAAGCAGACAAGTCCACCGCCTGACTATGGTGACCAAGTCTGTATGAAGAATACGCCGATAAAATATGAGGAGCGCTCACCGTCTATTAGCAGCACGCCGCTGTCAGTGGAGACCAGGAGGGACGGTCCCCAGGAATCGCCTCCAACAGCTTCATGAGAGAAGTTATTACAGAAGCACTGGGACTCCCAGGGCTGTGGAGAGAAGCAGAGGAGACATCTAGTCCATGTCCGCAGAGATCATCACTGCAGCCACCACTGGTGCATCCTCGTGGCTCCTACCTCTCTTCTGCACAGTCCCGTGGTTGCCAGGCTGGTCGGAGCGTCTCCCCGTACGATGGTTTTCAGCTTCAGCGCCTGGAAAGGAGCAGATTTACCGGAAATGAAACAATTCTGGATCATGGGCGACTCAGCCTCACCCTACATGATGGAGGGGTCTCCACCCACCACAGGCACCATATGACACTGACCTGCCCGATGCGGACAAACTCTGCCTGTCGTGCTTCCTCTTTTTTTCGGGCAGATTTTGGGGATTCCGGCAGAACGTCACTGAGCGATCTTCTGTTTAACATGTTCTGGAAACACAGCAGACAAGAGCACATTACTCGCGCCCCCCGAGACCGCAGCAATGGGGGGCCACAGTGGGGATGCCTGCTGCCCAGCCATGGTGGATGACTTGATGTAATGTTACTCTCCAACCTCCTGACTACCTCCATCCTACAGTGGGGATGCCTGCTGCCCAGCCATGGTGGATGACTTGATGTAATGTTACTCTCCAACCTCCTGACTACCTCCATCCTACAGTGGGGATGCCTGCTGCCCAGCCATGGTGGAGGACTTGATGTAATGTTACTCTCCAACCTCCTGACTACCTCCATCCTACAGTGGGGATGCCTGCTGCCCAGCCATGGTGGAGGACTTGATGTAATGTTACTCTCCAACCTCCTGACTACCTCCATCCTACAGTGGGGATGCCTGCTGCCCAGCCATGGTGGAGGACTTGATGTAATGTTACTCTCCAACCTCCTGACTACCTCCTACAGTGGTGCAGCTCAGATCCACAGTCTCCTATCACACGCCATAAGGACAGGCGGAGGTGACATCTGCAGCACTGGCGGGTGACAGGCAGCAGATGGATGGAGCATTGATTGGACAGACGGCGCAGCTATGAGGAAACTGTCAACAGTCAGGACTACCTTATGTAAGTCAGGCATCAGATCCTGGTACAGGGAGCGTATCAGCATGTCCAGGGTGCGCTGCCTCTTCTGAGCAAAAGTCGGGGTCTCCAGAGTCGCCTTCTCACCATTAATTACTGAAACACAATGGCGACAGTCAGAATGGAGGCTGTGAGGGTCATATTATATACAGCAGCTGGAAGACTCACATTTTACTAGAAGAAAATCCCTGAATTCCTGGTGGTCGGTGAAGACTGGTGGGGACGGCAGAGGAGGCCCGAATAATGGGACGCTTTCCTCCGAAAAGATTTTTAACCTGTTAGGTTGAAGGCAAATGTAATTCTGAATGTCAGGGCCCTGCTGTTGCAGAAGCCCCCTGCAATCTCACTTACCTGTAACCGCCATTCTGCTTGTTATATCGCACTAAGGCAAAAATATCTGTCCGTTATATTAAGAAAACACAGAGCCAATAAGGTGACTGTAACCCCCATCATCTGCCCCTTACAGAGGAATCCTGGCACTAAGGGCCCCCTTCCTGAAAGCTGCCTGCACGTCGGTGGAGAGCTACATGTACATGCAAGACCCCCTCTACTACGTGTATTACTGTAGTACCGCCATCGCTCCTCCTCATACTACGTGTATTGCTGTAGTACCGCCATCTCTCCTCCTCATACTGTATATTACTGTGCTACCGCCATCTCTGTTCTTATACTGTATATTACTGTGCTACAGCCATCTCTCCTCCTCATACTGTGTGCATTACTGTGCTACCGCCATCTCTCCTCCTTATACTGTATATTACTGTGCTACCGCCATCTCTCCTCCTCATACTGTATATTACTGTGCTACCGCCATCTCTGTTCTCATACTGTATATTACTGTGCTACCGCCATCTCTCCTCCTCATACTGTATATTACTGTGCTACCGCCATCTCTCCTCCTCATACTGTATATTACTGTGCTACCGCCATCTCTCCTCCTCATACTGTATATTACTGTGCTACCGCCATCTCTCCTCCTCATAATGTGTGTATTACTGTGCTACCGCCATCTCTCCTCCTCATAATGTGTGTATTACTGTGCTACCGCCATCTCTCCTCCTCATCCTGTGTGCATTACTGTGCTACCACCATCTCTCCTCCTTATACTGTATATTACTGTGCTACCGCCATCTCTCCTCCTCATAATGTGTGTATTACTGTGCTACCGCCATCTCTCCTCCTTATACTGTATATTACTGTGCTACCGCCATCTCTCCTCCTCATAATGTGTGTATTACTGTGCTACCGCCATCTCTCCTCCTCATAATGTGTGTATTACTGTGCTACCGCCATCTCTCCTCCTCATAATGTGTGTATTACTGTGCTACCGCTATCTCTCATCCTCATAATGTGTGTATTACTGTGCTACCGCCTCATACTGTGTGCATTACTGTGCTACCGCCATCTCTCCTCCCCATACTGTGTGCATTACTGTGCTACCGCCATCTCTCCTTATACTGTATATTACTGTGCTCCGCCATCTCTCCTCCCCATGCTGTGTGCATTACTGTGCTACTGTAGTGCCCTGAAGGTGGTACTTTCAAGTTTGGACATTCGTGGACATTTGCCTATTTCCCCTATGCACAGTTAAAACTTCTTACTTTATCTCACTTTAAAGGGTTAACGTGCACTGTTTATTACTATGTAATTCCATTTTATATGCATGTTGTGATATATATCTTGTTCATTATCACTGTATTTGCAAGGCACGGTGGAAAGGGTTAATGAATACTCAGAGACCTTTGGGACTTTGAATAAGAAGTTGGTAATTTTCCACAGCTGCCACAGAGTTTGAAGAAGAGCATGTTTTGAAGGTAAAAGGCCAGATGTTGTTTACCACCAAAACCAGACAGACTGACCTTGTGAGTATCTGCTTTAGCTATAGTAACATTGTATCTGTTTGTGCTGAGCTTCTCCACTCCACCCCCCACTAGAAGGTTCTAGTCTAGCAAACACTGTATATAAGGAGAGCAGTCAGAGCCCCTGGTGTTCTGCAGTTAGGGACCAGTGCTTGGAAGAGGAGACTCTGCCAGACTACTGAGTGACCAGAAGAAGAGGCTGAGATGGCGACACTGAGCCACATACCATGGGTCACCAGCCCTGTGACCAAGGAGCCACATGGACTACTGAGCTACAGACAGTGGACCTCCAGCCTTTGACCAGGATGCCAGCCTTCTGAGAGAGAGGGACAGCCATCTCAGGCCTTTCCTCTGCATCAAACCCTTCTTCTACCAGGGAGGAGAAGCCAGCCCTAAGCCTCGTCTCAGGGAGGAGACTGGAGAAGCCAGCCCTATGCCTCGTCCTAGGGAGGAGACTGGAGAAGCCAGCCCTACGCCTCGTCCTGGGGAGGAGACTGGAGAAGCCAGCCCTATGCCTCGTCTCAGGGAGGAGACTGGAGAAGCCAGCCCTACGCCTCGTCCTAGGGAGGAGACTGGAGAAGCCAGCCCTACGCCTCGTCCTGGGGAGGAGACTGGAGAAGCCAGCCCTATGCCTCATCTCAGGGAGGAGACTGGAGAAGCCAGCCCTACGCCTCGTCCTGGGGAGGAGACTGGAGAAGCCAGCCCTACGCCTCGTCCTGGGGAGGAGACTGGAGAAGCCCGCCCTACGCCTCGTCCTGGGGAGGAGACTGGAGAAGCCCGCCCTACGCCTCGTCCTGGGGAGGAGACTGGAGAAGCCAGCCCTACGCCCCGTCCTGCGGAGGAGACTAGAGAAGCCAGCCCTATGCCTCGTCCTAGCGAGGAGACTGGAGAAGCCAGCCCTACGCCTCGTCCTAGGGAGGAGACTGGAGAAGCCAGCCCTACGCCTCGTCCTGGGGAGGAGACTGGAGAAGCCAGCCCTACGCCTCGTTCTAGGGAGGAGACTGGAGAAGCCAGCCCTACGCCTCGTCCTGGGGAGGAGACTGGAGAAGCCAGCCCTATGCCTCATCTCAGGGAGGAGACTGGAGAAGCCAGCCCTACGCCTCGTCCTGGGGAGGAGACTGGAGAAGCCAGCCCTACGCCTCGTCCTGGGGAGGAGACTGGAGAAGCCCGCCCTACGCCTCGTCCTGGGGAGGAGACTGGAGAAGCCCGCCCTACGCCTCGTCCTGGGGAGGAGACTGGAGAAGCCAGCCCTACGCCCCGTCCTGCGGAGGAGACTAGAGAAGCCAGCCCTATGCCTCGTCTGTATTGTTTTGCACCTGAATTCCTCTAATGAAGAAGCGCGCTGGTAGCTGCAGACCCTCACTCTCTGGACTTATTTCCCATTGGGGTGCCCCACGTCTTACATCCCTTCTGGAGAGCAGCAACACGTGGCGACACCTCAACAGTGTCCTCCTCATACTACGTGTATTACTGTAGTACCGCCATTGCTCCTCATCATACTATGTGTATTACTGTAGTACCGGCATTGCTCCTCATCATACTACGTGTATTACTGTACTACCGCCATCGCTCCTCCTCATACTACGTGTACTGCTGTAGTACCGCCATTGCTCCTTCTCATACTACGTGTATTACTGTAGTACCCCCATCGCCGCTCCTCATACTACGTGTATTACTGTAGTACCGCCATTGCTCCTCATCATACTATGTGTATTACTGTAGTACCGCCATTGCTCCTCATCATACTATGTGTATTACTGTAGTACCGCCATTGCTCCTCATCATACTATGTGTATTACTGTACTACCGCCATCGCTCCTCCTCATACTAAGTGTACTGCTGTAGTACCGCCATCGCTCCTCCTCATCTTACGTGTATTACTGTAGTACCGCCATCGCTCCTCCTCATCTTACGTGTATTACTGTAGTACCGCCATCGCTCCTCCTCATCTTACGTGTATTACTGTAGTACCGCCATCGCTCCTCCTCATCTTACGTGTATTACCGTAGTACCCCCATCGCTCCTCCTCATACTACGTGTATTACTGTAGTACAGCCTTCGCTCCTCCTCATACATCGTCTTTCCTTATGGGCAGTAGGTCCCTGTTTACACGGCACAATCTGCTGCCCAGAAATGATTATTTTGATGTCTGTATGGTACGGTACTGTTATATGGGCAGATTTTTAAGGCGGCCTGTTCATAAGGGGCAGTATGGCGGCGCTCCAGCCCTGGTCTACCCTCTCCCACACCTACCACAGAGCATGAGAGGGGGCGGAGTGTCCAGCTATGGGGGAGAAACATCTGGCTATGGGGGAGGAGCATCCGGACACGGGGGAGGGGTCTGTCTTCCTCCGCAGAGGTTCTACAGAAGCTGGATACGTGTGAAGTGGGAGCGGATCATGGACGGTTTAAAGGACGGAGAAGATTCCTCGCCTTCCTGAAAGACGATGGTCACAATATCATTCCCAATGTGCCGTTTTCTTTCTACCTGGAAAGACAGAGGTGTCGTTAGCGGACTCTCCGTGTCGGAGCACATTGTCCAGAAGTTGTCCTGTGTGCTCCATAGACCTCAGGGCCACCAAGATAAAGAATGAGGCAGATGGATGAACGCTCGTCTCCTCTGATGTATCAATGGATGACTAACAGTCATCCCCAAATCTGTACCCAGACAAACCCCTGGACCCTCGGCAGCACCCAGACCCCCAGCAAATCCTCGGCAGCACCCAGACCCCCGGCAAATCCTCGGCAGCACCCAGACCCCCGGCAAATCCTCGGCAGCACCCAGACCCCCGGCAAATCCTCGGCAGCACCCAGACCCCGGCAAATCCTCGGCAGCACCCAGACCCCGGCAAATCCTCGGCAGCACCCAGACCCCAGGCAAATCCTCGGCAGCACCCAGACCCCAGGCAAATCCTCGGCAGCACCCAGACCCCAGGCAAATCCTCGGCAGCACCCAGACCCCAGGCAAATCCTCGGCAGCACCCAGACCCCAGGCAAATCCTCGGCAGCACCCAGACCCCAGGCAAATCCTCGGCAGCACCCAGACCCCAGGCAAATCCTCGGCAGCACCCAGACCCCAGGCAAATCTCGGCAGCACCCAGACCCCAGGCAAATCTCGGCAGCACCCAGACCCCAGGCAAATCCTCGGCAGCACCCAGACCCCAGGCAAATCCTCGGCAGCACCCAGACCCCAGGCAAATCCTCGGCAGCACCCAGACCCCAGGCAAATCTCGGCAGCACCCAGACCCCAGGCAAATCTCGGCAGCACCCAGACCCCAGGCAAATCCTCGGCAGCACCCAGAGCAAATCCTCGGCAGCACCCAGGCAAATCCTCGGCAGCACCCAGGCAAATCCTCGGCAGCACCCAGACAAATCCTCGGCAGCACCCAGACAAATCCTCGGCAGCACCCAGACAAATCCTCGGCAGCACCCAGACAAATCCTCGGCAGCACCCAGACAAATCCTCGGCAGCACCCAGACAAATCCTCGGCAGCACCCAGACAAATCCTCGGCAGCACCCAGACAAATCCTCGGCAGCACCCAGACAAATCCTCGGCAGCACCCAGACAAATCCTCGGCAGAACCAAGACAAATCCTCGGCAGCACCCAGAACCAAGACAAATCCTCGGCAGCACCCAGAACCAAGACAAATCCTCGGCAGCATCCAGAATTAAGACAAATCCTCGGCAGCATCCAGAACCAAGACAAATCCTCGGCAGCACCCAGAACCAAGACAAATCCTCGGCAGCACCCAGAACCAAGACAAATCCTCGGCAGCACCCAGAACCAAGACAAATCCTCGGCAGCACAAGCTCATCCGTTCCGACTCATTTTGTAAAAACTTTTCCTTACCATTGTTTTGTGACTACATACGTATCATCCCTACACCGCTCTCAGATACTGATATGACAGCTTTGTGTAACTCTGCGCTCCCACAAAGCACAGGATTGTGACTGCAGCTCTGACTGTGACCGCAGCTTTGGCTGTGACTTGGGTACACATACCTGCTGTTTGTTTTCTTTTGAGTACGGCAGCATGGTGGAGACGTGGAACATGATCTCGTGGCCCTGGTACACTGTGTACACCGAATGTGTTCCCGTTGTGTCATCTGAAAACAAATCAGAGAAAGTTCAGTGTGTTTCTGCGGCTAAACTGCTTAAAGGGGTTCTCCGGGAATTAATAAAATGAAAATCCTTAAAATGTCTGTACAGTGCTGGGGAATATGTCAGTGATATATAAGGGATGAGAATGTCTACAGCGCTGAGGAATATATCAGTGATATATAAGTGATGAGAATGTCTATACAGCGCTGTGGAATATGTCAGTGATATATAAGTGATGAGAATGTCTGTACAGTGCTGTGGAATATGTCAGTGATATATAAGTGATGAGAATGTCTGTACAGCGCTGTGGAATATGTCAGTAATATATAAGTGATGAGAATGTCTGTACAGTGCTGTGGAATATGTCAGTGATATATGTCAGGGATGATAATGTCTACAGCGCAGTGGAATATGTCAGTGCTATATAAGTGATGAGAATGTCTGTACAGCTCTGTGGAAGATGTCAGTGCTATATAAGTGATGAGAATGTCTGTACAGTGCTGTGGAATATGTCAGTGATATATCAGTGATAAGAATGTCTGTACAGCGCTGTGGTATATGTCAGTGATATATAAGTAATGAGAATGTCTGTACAGCGCTGTGGAATATGTCAGTGATATATAAGTGATGAGAATGTCTCTACAGCGCTGTGGAATATGTCAGTGATATATAAGTGATGAGAATGTCTGTACAGCGCTGTGGAATATGTCAGTGATATATAAGTGATGAGAATGTCTGTACAGCGCTGTGGAATATGTCAGTGATATATAAGGGATGAGAATGTCTGTACAGTGCTGTGGAATATGTCAGTGATATATAAGTGATGAGAATGTCTGTACAGCGCTGTGGAATATGTCAGTGATATATAAGTGATGAGAATGTCTGTACAGCGCTGTGGAATATGTCAGTAATATATAAGGGATGAGAATGTCTGTACAGTGCTGTGGAATATGTCAGTGATATAGAAGTGATGAGAATGTCTGTACAGCGCTGTGGAACGCTTCACCTGCATTGTATACAGACACCTCCGTCTGCTCCTCCTGCTCTCACCTACTTGAAGTGGTTCTCCGACCTTTTAATATTGATGACCCACCCTCAGGATAGGTCATCCATATCAGATTGGCCCACTGCTGATATTTCTATGGCAAGCAGTAAGACGTGCACACTATGCGCGCCTTCCCTTCATACAGATGATCGGCGGGGGTGTCAGGTGTCAGACTCCCACCAATCTGATATGGATTGGTCATCAATATCTAAAGCCTGGAGAACCCCCTTAAGAAGCAGGAAATGATGCAAATGTTGTCAGCCACGGGGTAACTTACTTTTGGTGTCTAGTCCTCCCCTGTACCCGATCCAGCTCTTTAAGGTCACGCTGTCTCCCAGGAGGTCCAGCAATTTCTGGAAACTTTCACTTCCGGCCTCTAAGAGAAAAGCAGAGATTCAGGATCCCGATGCTCGGCTTTAGAGGTCTCCCCATCAGCCCTGCTCAGAGAGGGAGGTGTGCATCGGAACTCTGCTGGTTTGCTACAATGTATCAGTCTGGAGACTACACTGGATACAACTGAACTAGGTCTGACTATGCAGCTTCTGGATGGAATGTTTCCATTCACTGATGGCAAGCAGCTGTTTCTTCAGAAATTGTAATATCCTTCAGATCCTGGGGGTTTACTGTCCCCGTGGCCCTGTCCTCCAGCATTTCTGCCCCCGCTGCCTCCAGCATTACTGTCCCCGTGGCCCTGTCCTCCAGCATTACTGTCCCCGTGGCCCTGTCCTCCAGCAATACTGTCCCCGTGGCCCTGTCCTCCAGCAATACTGTCCCCGTGGGCCTGTCCTACAGCAATACTGTCCCCGCGGCCCTGTCCTCCAGCATTACTGCCCCCGCGGCCCTGTCCTCCAGCATTACTGCCCCCGCGGCCCTGTCCTCCAGCATTACTGCCCCCGCGGCCCTGTCCTCCAGCATTACTGCCCCCGCGGCCCTGTCCTCCAGCATTACTGCCCCCGCGGCCCTGTCCTCCAGCATTACTGCCCCCGCGGCCCTGTCCTCCAGCATTACTGCCCCGTGGCCCTGTCCTCCAGCATTACTGCCCCCGCTGCCTCCAGCATTACTGCCCCGTGGCCCTGTCCTCCAGCATTACTGCCCCGTGGCCCTGTCCTCCAGCATTACTGCCCCCGCTGCCTCCAGCATTACTGCCCCGTGGCCCTGTCCTCCAGCATTACTGCCCCCGCTGCCTCCAGCATTACTGCCCCGTGGCCCTGTCCTCCAGCATTACTGCCCCCGCTGCCTCCAGCATTACTGCCCCGCGGCCCTGTCCTCCAGCATTACTGCCCCCTCGGCCCTGTCCTCCAGCATTACTGCCCCCGCTGCCTCCAGCATTACTGCCCCGCGGCCCTGTCCTCCAGCATTACTGGCCCTGCTGCCTCCAGCATTACACCTCATTCCATGTAGTCGGGGTGAACAGGAAGGATACAGGTCCTGGAGGCACAGCCTGTGATTGACTGAGAATAACCAGAGAACGCGCGGCAGATTCTCACCGTTACTAAACATCTCATCATCTGTTAATTGACCGTCTTTGGCATAAAGAACTCCAAACTTAAAATTTACAGAGCCCTGAAGAAATCAGAGAGAGAAAGAGAGGGGTTACTGGGGGAAGGTCCCTGCAGAGTCGGCCGTCTCCACCCAGCCACCGAACTGCATCGTTTACAGGGGAAAAACAGTCACCGTAAAGGTAAGTGGCCAGGGGAGAAAGCTCCATGCCACTCACCTCCTGCTCTTCTAAGACCAGCAGATCCTAAAGACAGGGAGAGAGACCTCAATCAGTGACAACCAGACGTGGGGGAGGGGCTTGTCAGAAACACAGAGGCCGCTCACCTTCTGAATCTCTGGGTTGAGTATTTCCCGGGGGCTTTTCTCAAACTTGTCAAGGTTCATGGCACTGGAACAGAAGACATAGACAGTCATACTGCTGATCCTCCACTAGAGCGGGCGTGACTCCCCAGAGGGTGAACGCCCCTCCTCACCAGGTCCCACTCACCCAGCTGAGGGATCTGTTTTGCTATTGTGTTCCACACTGAAACTTTTTTGTTTTCAACAGTAAATTTTTATTGGTTTAGAATATATTTTAAGATTCCATTACTTCCTTTTCACGTGATTGATAGAACTTTTACAAGTTTCCTGGTCTCGTCGTCATTTCTATATTTGAGTAGTTGTAGAGCATTAATTAGTGAGTAACAAATATGAAGAATGTGAGTGAGTATATTAACAGCAAATCATGATACAAGTCATTAACCCCTCAGACCGTACTCCGTTTAGTAGAAGCCAATACATGGCTAAATATAGATTATACATAAACACATGCATCCATACACTACACTCATTCACCCTCAATAATAAGCAGATAACATCTATGCGGGAGCGTTCAGTCTGGTTTAGGACCGAGACGGTTTGGATCACACACGGACCAGTATCCTGTGGAGTGTGAGGTAAATGTCATCTCCTTGCAAGTGTGTGAGACCCATGGCCACACTTCTCAGGCGCTGGGGATTTCCGGACCTTTCCAGTTTTGTGCTCTGAGGCTTCTATTATGTGAGATCCCACAGTTTTGGTTTGTTGTGGGATGTGTTGGTTTGGGATAAAACATAAAGGGGAGCTCTGGAGATGGTTGGATGTTTGTGTCAACCATCTTGTTTAGTTTTTCAAATACAGTTTTCCAGAACATTTGAATTTTTGGGCAGGTCCACCATAGATGGAGATATGTTTTGGGCAGGTCCACCATAGATGGAGATACGTTGTGGGCAGGTCCACCATAGATGGAGATACGTTTTGGGCAGGTCCACCATAGATGGAGATATGTTTTGGGCAGGTCCACCATAGATGGAGATATGTTTTGGGCAGGTCCACCATAGATGGAGATACGTTGTGGGCAGGTCCACCATAGATGGAGATACGTTGTGGGTAGGTCCACCATAGATGGAGATATGTTTTGGGCAGGTCCACCATAGATGGAGATATGTTGTGGGTAGGTCCACCATAGATGGAGATACGTTTTGGGCAGGTCCACCATAGATGGAGATACGTTGTGGGCAGGTCCACCATAGATGGAGATACGTTGTGGGCAGGTCCACCATAGATTGAGACACGTTGTGGGCAGGTCCACCATAGATTGAGACACGTTGTGGGCAGGTCCACCATAGATGGAGATACGTTTTGGGCAGGTCCACCATAGATTGAGACACGTTGTGGGCAGGTCCACCATAGATGGAGACACGTTGTGGGCAGGTCCACCATAGATGGAGACACGTTGTGGGCAGGTCCACCATAGATTGAGACACGTTGTGGGCAGGTCCACCATAGATTGAGACACGTTTTGGGCAGGTCCACCATAGATTGAGACACGTTGTGGGCAGGTCCACCATAGATGGAGACACGTTGTGGGCAGGTCCACCATAGATGGAGACACGTTGTGGGCAGGTCCACCATAGATGGAGATCGGTTCCTTGGGGTCCAGCACAATTCTGAGTAATTGGGGTTGATGTGGTTCAGCTTTACCGGTGTTGGACGCCATCTTAGAATTATTTTTAATGAGAGCTCGCAGTGCTGCGTTCCCTTAGAGATCTGATTAGTCCAGTTGGACCTGGATCTCCAATCTTCAGAGGAGTAGGCGGTTCCTGGTCTTTCTCCCATTGTAGTAGATATTTATTCTTTATGTTATTTTTGTTATTAATATCGGCATAAAAACTAGAAATACCTTTTGTTCTAGGATTTTGGGTAGAAATCAATGTAAATGTGGATTTGGGAAATATTGGGTCATTACAGATCTTGGAGAAGGCATGTCTGATTCTCAGACATTTAGAGAAGTCTGGTTTAGGTAAATGGGTGACGGAGTGTGGCTTTGTGTTTGGTATTTGGGTCGGTTAGGGCTTTGATTTTTCTGATTCCGTTTTTCCCAGTTGCAGAGATTGATATCCGGACAGATTGTTTTTCGTAGGTTATTGGTGTAGGTTGGTTGTGGGATATTTATGGATATTTTCTCAGACAGGTTGTGTGGCTTTTCTACTTCATTCAGATTTGTGATGTCCCTTTTTTGTGGTCTCATTGGTTTGATTCCAGACGGTGTTCTTCTATTTGGACCCAGCCTCGTTGCTGTTATCGGAGTTTGGCCGCCAATGTTCGTCTGCTCTAGTAATGCTGCTTTGTAGTCGTTTTTTATATTGGGTAGTCCCGTGCCTCCCGATCTCGTGTCACGGTGTCTCAGTTCATTTGTTTTTTTGTTCGTCCATATAGATTTTGGACTGGGATGGGGACAGAGCGGAAGCTATATACTATAGAAGGGGATGACCGTTCTGACAGGGTAACTTACTCGCCCAGGATAGTTGGTTTTTGAGGTACTGAAGTGAAAAGGGTTTCTGGGTCTCTCTATACGGACTGCTGGACGCGTCTTCCTCACTGTTGGTATGGGAATGGCGTTAGTTCGGTTTGTAATTCACGAGGATTACCCATGTTCAGGATTGGGATTTATTGTGTAATATGAAATGGTATTGGATGTGAGATGGTCATGTGCGGAGGACTGAGTGATGTTCTGGGTTTATTAGTGATAATATTATGTCGTTTTATAGCAGGTAGGATTTAGCTTTTGTTGAATGGTTGATAGAATGAAGTTGTTTAAAGTTTATTTTTGGTAAATTGATAAATTTGAGGAAGTCGGTGACATAGGAAATTGTTGGTTGTGTGATATTTGGATCATTCTTAAGGTTGTGTAGAGAGGAGTAGTATTCTTAGAATCTTTCTACTATGTGTAGTGGGTTTATTACTCTGATTGTTTTAGGCTATCCTTTGTTTTGCTTCTTCGGTTTTAGCTCGTCTTGCAAGGAATTTTCCAGGTTTATCATTATTGGCATAAAAATTCATTTTCTGTTTTAGTCATATTTTTCCATTCTGATTGGTAAGAGTCTGTTGGAATTCTATTAGTTAACCGACAATGATTCCCACTGGTACAAGACCCAATATCAGAAACATCAGATTCTTTTGGATCTCTCTGTTGGAATTCTAGCCCGAGTTTCTTTAATGTTTTTGGAATTAGTTTGGTTTTTATTTATTTTCAAGATTTGTTGATTCTAGAGAGAAAGATGTCATTTCTTGTTTCTATTTGCTGCTGTATCCGGCACATTACCGCTTTATGTGCGTTCCATACTGTAAAGGGGCCACAATCAGATTTCTTGTCTCTATTTGCTGCTGTACCCGGCACATTACCGCTTTATGTGCGTTCCATACTGTAAAGGGGCCACAATCAGATTTCTTGTTTCTATTTGCTGCTGTACCCGGCACATTACCGCTTTATGTGCGTTCCATACTGTAAAGGGGCCACAATCAGATTTCTTGTTTCTATTTCCTGCTGTATCCGGCACATTACCGCTTTATGTGCGTTCCATACTGTAAAGGGGCCACAATCAGATTTCTTGTCTCTATTTGCTGCTGTACCCGGCACATTACCGCTTTATGTGCGTTCCATACTGTAAAGGGGCCACAATCAGATTTCTTGTTTCTATTTGCTGCTGTACCCGGCACATTACCGCTTTATGTGCGTTCCATATTGTATTCCATAATGTAGCACGGAGAAGAGTTTGGGAGGGGGTAATACGGAGAAGAGTTTGGGAGGGTGTAGCACGGAGAAGAGTTTGGGAGGGTGTAGCACGGAGAAGAGTTTGGGAGGGTGTAGCACATAGAAGGGTTTGGGAGGGTGTAGCACATAGAAGGGTTTGGGAGGGTGTAGCACGGAGAAGAGTTTGGGAGAGTGTAGCACGGAGAAGAAGAGTTTGGGAGGGTGTAGCACGGAGAAGAGTTTGGGAGGGTGTAGCACGGAGAAGAGTTTGGGAGGGTGTAGCACGTAGAAGAGTTTGGGAGGGTGTAGCACGGAGAAGAAGAGTTTGGGAGGGTGTAGCACATAGAAGAGTTTGGGAGGGTGTAGCACAGAGAAGAGTTTGGGAGGGTGTAGCACATAGAAGAGTTTGGGAGGGTGTAGCACGGAGAAGAGTTTGGGAGGGTGTAGCACGGAGAAGAGTTTGGGAGGGTGTAGCACATAGAAGAGTTTGGGAGGGTGTAGCACGTAGAAGAGTTTGGGAGGGTGTAGCACGGAGAAGAGTTTGGGAGGGTGTAGCACATAGAAGGGTTTGGGAGGGTGTAGCACGGAGAAGAGTTTGGGAGGGTGTAGCACGGAGAAGAAGAGTTTGGGAGGGTGTAGCACGGAGAAGAAGAGTTTGGGAGGGTGTAGCACGGAGAAGAGTTTGGGAGGGTGTAGCACATAGAAGAGTTTGGGAGGGTGTAGCACGGAGAAGAGTTTGGGAGGGTGTAGCACATGAGAAGAGTTTGGGAGGGTGTAGCACGGAGAAGAGTTTGGGAGGGTGTAGCACGGAGAAGAGTTTGGGAGGGTGTAGCACATAGAAGGGTTTGGGAGGGTGTAGCACGGAGAAGAGTTTGGGAGGGTGTAGCACGAGAAGAAGAGTTTGGGAGGGTGTAGCACGGAGAAGAAGAGTTTGGGAGGGTGTAGCACGGAGAAGAGTTTGGGAGGGTGTAGCACGGAGAAGAGTTTGGGAGGGTGTAGCACGGAGAAGAGTTTGGGAGGGTGTAGCACGGAGAAGAGTTTGGGAGGGTGTAGCACGGAGAAGAGTTTGGGAGGGTGTAGCACGGAGAAGAGTTTGGGAGGGTGTAGCACGGAGAAGAGTTTGGGAGGGTGTAGCACGGAGAAGAGTTTGGGAGGGTGTAGCACGGAGAAGAGTTTGGGAGGGTGTAGCACGGAGAAGAGTTTGGGAGGGTGTAGCACGGAGAAGAGTTTGGGAGGGTGTAGCACGGAGAAGAGTTTGGGAGGGTGTAGCACGGAGAAGAGTTTGGGAGGGTGTAGCACGGAGAAGAGTTTGGGAGGGTGTAGCACGGAGAAGAGTTTGGGAGGGTGTAGCACGGAGAAGAGTTTGGGAGGGTGTAATACGGAGAAGAGTTTGGGAGGGTGTAGCACGGAGAAGAGTTTGGGAGGGTGTAGCACGGAGAAGAGTTTGGGAGGGTGTAGCACGGAGAAGAGTTTGGGAGGGTGTAGCACGGAGAAGAGTTTGGGAGGGTGTAGCACGGAGAAGAGTTTGGGAGGGTGTAGCACGGAGAAGAGTTTGGGAGGGGTAGCACGGAGAAGAGTTTGGGAGGGTGTAGCACGGAGAAGAGTTTGGGAGGGTGTAGCACGGAGAAGAGTTTGGGAGGGTGTAGCACGGAGAAGAGTTTGGGAGGGTGTAGCACGGAGAAGAGTTTGGGAGGGTGTAGCACGGAGAAGAGTTTGGGAGGGTGTAGCACGGAGAAGAGTTTGGGAGGGTGTAGCACGGAGAAGAGTTTGGGAGGGTGTAGCACGGAGAAGAGTTTGGGAGGGTGTAGCACGGAGAAGAAGAGTTTGGGAGGGTGTAGCACGGAGAAGAGTTTGGGAGGGTGTAGCACGGAGAAGAGTTTGGGAGGGTGTAGCACGGAGAAGAGTTTGGGAGGGTGTAGCACGGAGAAGAGTTTGGGAGGGTGTAGCACGGAGAAGAGTTTGGGAGGGTGTAGCACGGAGAAGAGTTTGGGAGGGTGTAGCACGGAGAAGAGTTTGGGAGGGTGTAGCACGGAGAAGAGTTTGGGAGGGTGTAGTACGGAGAAGAGTTTGGGAGGGTGTAGCACGGAGAAGAGTTTGGGAGGGTGTAGCACGGAGAAGAGTTTGGGAGGGTGTAGCACGGAGAAGAGTTTGGGAGGGTGTAGCACGGAGAAGAGTTTGGGAGGGTGTAGCACGGAGAAGAGTTTGGGAGGGTGTAGCACGGAGAAGAGTTTGGGAGGGTGTAGCACGGAGAAGAGTTTGGGAGGGTGTAGCACGGAGAAGAGTTTGGGAGGGTGTAGCACGGAGAAGAGTTTGGGAGGGTGTAGCACGGAGAAGAGTTTGGGAGGGTGTAGCACGGAGAAGAGTTTGGGAGGGTGTAGCACGGAGAAGAGTTTGGGAGGGTGTAGCACATAGAAGAGTTTGGGAGGGTGTAGCACGGAGAAGAGTTTGGGAGGGTGTAGCACGGAGAAGAGTTTGGGAGGGTGTAGCACGGAGAAGAGTTTGGGAGGGTGTAGCACGGAGAAGAGTTTGGGAGGGTGTAGCACATGAGAAGAGTTTGGGAGGGTGTAGCACGGAGAAGAGTTTGGGAGGGTGTAGCACGGAGAAGAGTTTGGGAGGGTGTAGCACAGAGAAGAGTTTGGGAGGGTGTAGCACGGAGAAGAGTTTGGGAGGGTGTAGCACGGAGAAGAGTTTGGGAGGGTGTAGCACGGAGAAGAGTTTGGGAGGGTGTAGCACATGGAGAAGAGTTTGGGAGGGTGTAGCACGGAGAAGAGTTTGGGAGGGTGTAGCACGGAGAAGAGTTTGGGAGGGTGTAGCACGGAGAAGAGTTTGGGAGGGTGTAGCACATGAGAAGAGTTTGGGAGGGTGTAGCACGGAGAAGAGTTGGGAGGGGTACATGAGAAGAGTTTGGGAGGGTGTAGCACGGAGAAGAGTTTGGGAGGGTGTAGCACGGAGAAGAGTTTGGGAGGGTGTAGCACGGAGAAGAGTTTGGGAGGGTGTAGCACGGAGAAGAGTTTGGGAGGGTGTAGCACGGAGAAGAGTTTGGGAGGGTGTAGCACGGAGAAGAGTTTGGGAGGGTGTAGCACGGAGAAGAGTTTGGGAGGGTGTAGCACGGAGAAGAGTTTGGGAGGGTGTAGCACGGAGAAGAGTTTGGGAGGGTGTAGCACGGAGAAGAGTTTGGGAGGGTGTAGCACGGAGAAGAGTTTGGGAGGGTGTAGCACGGAGAAGAGTTTGGGAGGGTGTAGCACGAGAAGAGTTTGGGAGACGGAGAAGAGTTTGGGAGGGTGTAGCACGGAGAAGAGTTTGGGAGGGTGTAGCACGGAGAAGAGTTTGGGAGGGTGTAACAGAAGAGTTTGGGAGGTGTAGCACGGAGAAGAGTTTGGGAGGGTGTAGCACGGAGAAGAGTTTGGGAGGGTGTAGCACGGAGAAGAGTTTGGGAGGGTGTAGCACGGAGAAGAGTTTGGGAGGGTGTAGCACGGAGAAGAGTTTGGGAGGGTGTAGCACGGAGAAGAGTTTGGGAGGGTGTAGCACGGAGAAGAGTTTGGGAGGGTGTAGCACGGAGAAGAGTTTGGGAGGGTGTAATACGTGAGAAGAGTTTGGGAGGGTGTAGCACGGAGAAGAGTTTGGGAGGGTGTAGCACGGAGAAGAGTTTGGGAGGGTGTAGCACGGAGAAGAGTTTGGGAGGGTGTAGCACGGAGAAGAGTTTGGGAGGGTGTAGCACGGAGAAGAGTTTGGGAGGGTGTAGCACGGAGAAGAGTTTGGGAGGGTGTAGCACGGAGAAGAGTTTGGGAGGGTGTAGCACGGGAGAAGAGTTTGGGAGGGTGTAGCACGGAGAAGAGTTTGGGAGGGTGTAGCACGGAGAAGAGTTTGGGAGGGTGTAGCACGGAGAAGAGTTTGGGAGGGTGTAGTACGGAGAAGAGTTTGGGAGGGTGTAGCACGGAGAAGAGTTTGGGAGGGTGTAGCACGGAGAAGAGTTTGGGAGGGGGTAATACGGAGAAGAGTTTGGGAGGGTGTAGCACGGAGAAGAGTTTGGGAGGGGGTAATACGGAGAAGAGTTTGGGAGGGTGTAGCACGGAGAAGAGTTTGGGAGGGTGTAGCACGGAGAAGAGTTTGGGAGGGTGTAGCACGGAGAAGAGTTTGGGAGGGTGTAGCACGGAGAAGAAGAGTTTGGGAGGGTGTAGCACGGAGAAGAGTTTGGGAGGGTGTAGCACGGAGAAGGGTTTGGGAGGGTGTAGCATGGAGAAGAAGAGTTTGGGAGGGTGTAGCACGGAGAAGAGTTTGGGAGGGTGTAGCACGGAGAAGAGTTTGGGAGGGTGTAGCACGGAAGAAGAGTTTGGGAGGGTGTAGCACTGGAGAAGAGTTTGGGAGGGTGTAGCACGGAGAAGAGTTTGGGAGGGTGTAATACGGAGAAGAGTTTGGGAGGGTGTAGCACGGAGAAGAGTTTGGGAGAATTGAGAGAGTTTGGGAGGGCATACGGAGAAGAGTTTGGGAGGGTGTAGCACGGAGAAGAGTTTGGGAGGGTGTAATACGGAGAAGAGTTTGGGAGGGTGTAGCACGGAGAAGAGTTTGGGAGGGTGTAGCACGGAGAAGAGTTTGGGAGGGTGTAGCACGGAGAAGAGTTTGGGAGGGTGTAGCACGGAGAAGAGTTTGGGAGGGTGTAGCACGGAGAAGAGTTTGGGAGGGTGTAGCACGGAGAAGAGTTTGGGAGGGTGTAGCACGGAGAAGAGTTTGGGAGGGTGTAGCACGGAGAAAGAGTTTGGGAGGGTGTAGCACGGAGAAGAGTTTGGGAGGGTGTAGCACGGAGAAGAGTTTGGGAGGGTGTAGCACGGAGAAGAGTTTGGGAGGGTGTAACACATAGAAGGGTTTGGGAGGGTGTAGCACATAGAAGAGTTTGGGAGGGTGTAGCACATAGAAGAGTTTGGGAGGGTGTAGCACGGAGAAGAGTTTGGGAGGGTGTAGCACATAGAAGAGTTTGGGAGGGTGTAGCACGGAGAAGAGTTTGGGAGGGTGTAGCACATAGAAGGGTTTGGGAGGGTGTAACACATAGAAGGGTTTGGGAGGGTGTAGCACGGAGAAGAGTTTGGGAGGGTGTAGCACGGAGAAGAGTTTGGGAGGGTGTAGCACGGAGAAGAGTTTGGGAGGGTGTAGCACAGAGAAGAGTTTGGGAGGGTGTAGCACGGAGAAGAGTTTGGGAGGGTGTAGCACGGAGAAGAGTTTGGGAGGGTGTAGCACGGAGAAGAGTTTGGGAGGGTGTAGCACGGAGAAGAGTTTGGGAGGGGGTAGCACGGAGAAGAGTTTGGGAGGGTGTAGCACGGAGAAGAGTTTGGGAGGGGGTAATACGTTTTTCAGCAGGTTCTTTAATGTTTGTGGGGGTCTGAGGAGAGGAAGTCAGCATCCTTTTATGGTTTTATTTTTGCAGTTTACTTTCTGGGGTGGTAATGGCGTTTTGAGGGTTAATAACCGATTCATTAGGAGTTAAATTCCTCCCATGGGTTTCTTCTGCGGTAACAGCCGTTATGTGAGGGACCGACGCCATCTTGTGTTCGTCGCTGTAACGAACTCTGTAACGCTTGTCCTCCTCTCTTCCCCTTCGTCATGGCGGGAGACCGGGAGTCGGCGAGTATTGTAGATTGTGCTTTTAAGGCTACATGCACACGACAGTTGTTTTTTGCTGTCCGCAAATCGCGGATCCGTCTTCCTTTTTTTTTTCACATCCACATCCGTTCCGTGTGTCCGCAAATTTTGTAGGTTGTGTTTCCATGTGTCTTCCGTTTTTTTTTTTTGCAGATCCGCAAAAAAAACTGAAGGCTTGAAACCGTTTCTTAAAGTACCTGTACAAGTGCCCTGGTTTCCAAGCAACCATCCGCAAAAAAAAAAAAACGGATGCGGATGACAAACTGATGGCTTCCGTTGGTCATCCGCATTTTTTGCGGACCCATTGGCTTCTATGGGTCCGCAAACCGTTTTTTGCGGACAAGAATAGGACATGCCATTTTTTTGTGGACGTGAAATGCGGACAGCGGATGCGGACAGGCAACGGAAGAGGCATCCGCATTTTTTACGGATCCATAGAAATGAATGGGAAACCATCGGATCCGTGAAAAAAAACGGAACGGAGGCCGTTGCATGTAGGCTAAGGCACACTGAAACACTGTAACAAACAGTCAGCTGTCTCAGCCCGGACAGGTTTTCAGCCTCTTTTACTGACAGCAAGAAGATCTTGATGATATTGTGGAATTAAAATGCAAAGTATCAGAACGTTTATTATATTGATGACTGGCCCTTTAACTGAGGTCACACACAGTTCTGCGGCTACAGACGATGGTGCCACGCCAATATACGTCCAGCTGTGCCAATACTGGAGCCACACCACTACACGTACAGCTGCATCAATATACTGGTGCCACGCCAATATACATACAGCTGTGCCAATACTGGTGCCACGCCAATATACGTCCAGCTGTGCCAATACTGGAGCCACGCCAATACACGTACAGCTGCATCAATATACTGGTGCCACGCCAATACACGTACAGCTGCATCAATATACTGGTGCCACGCCAATATACATACAGCTGTGCCAATACTGGTGCCACGCCAATATACGTCCAGCTGTGCCAATACTGGAGCCACGCCAATACACGTACAGCTGCATCAATATACTGGTGCCACGCCAATACACGTACAGCTGCATCAATATACTGGTGCCACGCCAATACACGTACAGCTGCATCAATATACTGGTGCCACGCTAATATACATACAGCTGTGCCAATACTGGTGCCACGCCAATATACGTCCAGCTGTGCCAATACTGGAGCCACGCCAATACACGTACAGCTGCATCAATATACTGGTGCCACGCCAATACACGTACAGCTGCATCAATATACTGGTGCCACGCCAATATACATACAGCTGTGCCAATACTGGTGCCACGCCAATATACGTCCAGCTGTGCCAATACTGGAGCCACGCCAATACACGTACAGCTGCATCAATATACTGGTGCCACGCCAATACACGTACAGCTGCATCAATATACTGGTGCCACGCCAATATACATACAGCTGTGCCAATACTGGTGCCACGCCAATATACGTCCAGCTGTGCCAATACTGGTGCCACGCCAATACACGTACAGCTGCATCAATATACTGGTGCCACGCCAATACACGTACAGCTGCATCAATATACTGGTGCCACACCAATACACATACAGCTGTGCCAATACTGGTGCCACGCCAATACACGTATAGCTGCATCAATATACTGGTGCCACGCCAATACACGTACAGCTGTGCCAATACTGGGGCCACGCCAATACAGGTACAGCTGTGCCAATACTGGTGCCACACTAATACACGTACAGCTGCATCAATATACTGGTGCCACGCCAATACACGTACAGCTGCATCAATATACTGGTGCCACGCCAATACACATACAGCTGTGCCAATACTGGTGCCACGCCAATACACGTACAGCTGTGCCAATACTGGGGCCAGGCCAATACATGTACAGCTGCATCAATATACTGGTGCCACGCCAATACACGTACAGCTGCATCAATATACTGGTGCCACGCCAATACACGTACAGCTGCATCAATATACTGGTGCCACGCCAATACACGTACAGCTGCATCAATATAATGGTGCCACGCCAATACACATACAGCTGTGCCAATACTGGTGCCACGCCAATACACGTATAGCTGTGCCAATACTGGTGAAACACTAATACACGTACAGCTGCATCAATATACTGGTGCCACGCCAATACACATACAGCTGCATCAATATAATGGTGCCACGCCAATACACGTACAGCTGCATCAATATACTGGTGCCACGCCAATACACGTACAGCTGCATCAATATACTGGTGCCACGCCAATACACGTACAGCTGCATCAATATACTGGTGCCACGCCAATACACATACAGCTGTGGCAATACTGGTGCCACGCCAATACACGTACAGCTGTGCCAATACTGGTGCCACGCCAATACACGTACAGCTGCATCAATATACTGGTGCCACGCCAATACACGTACAGCTGCATCAATATACTGGTGCCACGCCAATAGACGTACAGCTGCATCAATATACTGGTGCCACGCCAATACACGTACAGCTGCATCAATATACTGGTGCCACGCCAATACACGTACAGCTGCATCAATATACTGGTGCCACGCCAATACACATACAGCTGTGCCAATACTGGTGCCACACTAATACACGTACAGCTGCATCAATATACTGGTGCCACGCCAATACACGTACAGCTGCATCAATATAATGGTGCCACGCCAATACACGTACAGCTGCATCAATATACTGGTGCCACGCCAATACACGTACAGCTGTGCCAATACTGGTGCCACGCCAATACACGTACAGCTGCATCAATATACTGGTGCCACGCCAATATACATACAGCTGTGCCAATACTGGTGCCACACTAATACACGTACAGCTGCATCAATATACTGGTGCCATGCCAATACACATACAGCTGCATCAATATACTGGTGCCACACTAATACATGTACAGCTGCATCAATATACTGGTGCCACGCCAATACACGTACAGCTGCATCAATATAATGGTGCCACGCCAATACACGTACAGCTGCATCAATATACTGGTGCCACGCCAATACACGTACAGCTGCATCAATATACTGGTGCCACGCCAATACACGTACAGCTGCATCAATATACTGGTGCCACGCCAATACACGTACAGCTGCATCAATATACTGGTGCCACGCCAATACACATACAGCTGTAGCCAATACTGGTGCCACACTAATACACGTACAGCTGCATCAATATACTGGTGCCACGCCAATACACGTACAGCTGCATCAATATAATGGTGCCACGCCAATACACGTACAGCTGCATCAATATACTGGTGCCACGCCAATAGACGTACAGCTGCATCAATATACTGGCGCCACGCCAATACACGTACAGCTGCATCAATATACTGGTGCCACGCCAATACACGTACAGCTGCATCAATATACTGGTGCCACGCCAATACACATACAGCTGTGCCAATACTGGTGCCACACTAATACACGTACAGCTGCATCAATATACTGGTGCCACTCCAATACACGTACAGCTGCATCAATATACTGGTGCCACGCCAATACACGTACAGCTGCATCAATATACTGGTGCCACGCCAATACACGTACAGCTGCATCAATATACTGGTGCCACGCCAATACACGTACAGCTGCATCAATATACTGGTGCCACGCCAATATACATACAGCTGTGCCAATACTGGTGCCACACTAATACACGTACAGCTGCATCAATATAATGGTGCCACGCCAATACACGTACAGCTGCATCAATATACTGGTGCCACGCCAATACACGTACAGCTGCATCAATAAACTGGTGCCACGCCAATACACGTACAGCTGCATCAATATACTGGTGCCACGCCAATATACATACAGCTGTGCCAATACTGGTGCCACACTAATACACGTACAGCTGCATCAATATACTGGTGCCACGCCAATACACGTACAGCTGCATCAATATACTGGTGCCACGCCAATATACATACAGCTGTGCCAATACTGGTGCCACAATAATACACGTACAGCTGCATCAATATACTGGTGCCACGCCAATACACGTACAGCTGGGCCCTCCTCCGTTTAGAGCACTCACCTTAATATAGACTTCACTGATAAGGTTTTTGTGGGACAATAGGAAAGACAAATCTTTTGTGATCCCTGAAAGAAAAAGAACACAATGAATCCTGGATACAGAGTGGCGGCGCCTCCACCAAAAAACCGCTGATCAACGTCCTCTGAGTCACTTACAGTTTTCCTCCACAAAATTGCTCGGTACTGGGGAACGCGCTGATTATTCTGGTCAGAAAGAACCACGGACAAGAAGAACGGATTCCGCTCTGCGTCTGTTCCTATGTAGTTCTGGTGGACTGAAAAATAAAATAACCATCAAAGGCGGAGTTCACACCCGGCAGATGTCACACAGCGGTCACCACAGAGATCCACTGGAGAAAAAACTGTGGGATGCACAGTGGCGTGCACTGCGCTTTTCCATCACTTAATTCCCCAACATATACGTTAAAACTTAGGGCAAAAACGTACAGAGCCGCGCCCAGCATACGTCCCCCCCACAGAGCCGCGCACCCAGCATACGTCCCCCGCACAGAGCTGCGCACCCAGCATACGTCCCCCGCACAGAGCCGCGCACCCAGCATAGGTCCCCCGCAGCAGAGCCGCGCACCCAGCATACGTCCCCCGCACAGAGCTGCGCCCAGCATACGTCCCCCGCACAGAGCCGCGCCCAGCATACGTCCCCCGCACAGAGCCGCGCACCCAGCATACGTCCCCCGCACAGAGCCGCGCACCCAGCATACGTCCCCGCACAGAGCCGCGCGCAGCATACGTCCCCGCGCAGAGCCGCGCACCAGCATCGTCCCCGCGCAGAGCCGCGCACCCAGCATCGTCCCCGCACAGAGCCGCGCACCCAGCATCGTCCTCGCACAGAGCCGCGCCAGCATCGCCCCCGCACAGGCCGCGCCCAGCATCGTCCCGCACAGGCTGCGCCCAGCATCGTCCCCGCACAGAGCCGCGCCCAGCATACGTCCCCGCACAGAGGCCGCGCACCCAGCATACGTCCCCGTACAGAGCTGCGCGCCCAGCATACGTCCCCCGCACAAAACAGCGCCCAGCATACGTCCCCCGCACAGAGCTGCGCCCAGCATACGTCCCCCGCACAGAGCCGCGCGCCCAGCATACGTCCCCCGCACAGAACAGTGCCCGGCATATGTCCCCCCGCACAGAACAGTGCCCGGCATACGTCCCCCCGCACAGAACAGTGCCCAGCATACGTCCCCCGCACAGAGCACCTAAGAAGAGCCAAATTGGCTTCTACCTTATTGGCAGAAAAGGGGGGATGCTGCAGGAAAAAAGGCTGAACTGGATGGACAGAGGTCTTATAACCCTACGAAACAAGTTACATTCAATATACAGTGAAATCTCTACAAAAGGTGGCTGCTCTGTCCAGGCCAGATTCTGGGCCCCCTTGTGGGACATAACACACTGCAGAACTGGCCACCATGGAGCAGTACTGGGGGAGGTCATGCCATTGGTAACTAAGGGGATTTCAGGGTTCCAGTACCTTTTCCAAGAAAATACTTGAAATACCATCTTGTGTGGTACTCCGGGTTCTCCAGGTGAACATCCATCCGTCTCCAGACCCCCGGCGCCTGGCCACAGCTCTGCAGGATGGGGACAAACGTGAGAACAATCACTAGAAGACCCCACAGAGCAGAAAGTTATAGCAGGGGACGGGTCTGGTTATACGGGGGTGGGGGGTGGTATGAGGTTAGTAATTTGGAATCCGGTTGGACCAATCAGAGAAGTCAATCCTGACATGTACCTCATCTGACGATCCATTTTCAACCCGGAATCTCCCAGCTCTCTGAATGGCTCCGTCAGCGTCACTGGAAATGAGCTGTGGAAATGAGAGAGAAAATATGAAGAATGAGGCCGTACATGGAGGGGGCACTCCACAGGGGCGTAGTGGGGAGTAATGATCACAGACAGTGGAACCAGCAGGAAAGTGAGGCCGACGTCGGTGGTCTCCCATAGTCATGGACAATATCCATGGAGACATATGGGGCTGGAAATCCATGGCTTCACTGGGGTCAGAGGAAATGCTGAAGGTTATGGCCGGCAGATGAGCCTCCTGAGGGTCTCTCCATATAATACAGGAAGCTACCAGCTATGAACTACTGACATTTGTTAAATGGGGAAACAGGAAAAGTGGGGTCCCTGAGGGCCAAAGCCGCCACAGCTAGAAGTGTGCAGTGAGTTTGTGGAGCACTGGATAAAGAAGGTAAAAAGCTCTGGAAAGACAGACCATAAGAACCCTGCACTGAACATCGATGCTTCCAACGACTACAGCAGAGACCACGGAGGAGTCTACAGCCGTCCCACCGCTCAGTCCATGGACTGCTTCCTGACAGCAACAATGCTTCCAACGACTACAGCAGAGACCACGGAGGAGTCTACAGCCGTCCCACCGCTCAGTCCATGGACTGCTTCCTGACAGCAACAATGCTTCCAACGACTACAGCAGAGACCACGGAGGAGTCTACAGCCGTCCCACCGCTCAGTCCATGGACTGCTTCCTGACAACAACAATGCTTCCAACGACTACAGCAGAGACCACGGAGGAGTCTACAGCCGTCCCACCGCTCAGTCCATGGACTGCTTCCTGACAACAACAATGCTTCCAACGACTACAGCAGAGACCACGGAGGAGTCTACAGCCGTCCCACCGCTCAGTCCATGGACTGCTTCCTGACAGCAACAATGCTTCCAACGACTACAGCAGAGACCACGGAGGAGTCTACAGCCGTCCCACCGCTCAGTCCATGGACTGCTTCCTGACAACAGTGCTTCCAACGACTACAGCAGAGACCACGGAGGAGTCTACAGCCGTCCACCGCTCAGTCCATGGACTGCTTCCGACAACAACAATGCTTCCAACGACTACAGCAGAGACCACGGAGGAGTCTACAGCCGTCCCACCGCTCAGTCCATGGACTGCTTCCTGACAACAACAATGCTTCCAACGACTACAGCAGAGACCACGGAGGAGTCTACAGCCGTCCCACCGCTCAGTCCATGGACTGCTTCCTGACAACAACAATGCTTCCAACGACTACAGCAGAGACCACGGAGGAGTCTACAGCCGTCCCACCGCTCAGTCCATGGACTGCTTCCTGACAACACAGTGCTTCCAACGACTACAGCAGAGACCACGGAGGAGTCTACAGCCGTCCCACCGCTCAGTCCATGGACTGCTTCCGACAACAACAATGCTTCCAACGACTACAGCAGAGACCACAGAGGAGTCTACAGCCGTCCCACCGCTCAGTCCATGGACTGCTTCCCGACAACAACAATGCTTCCAACGACTACAGCAGAGACCACGGAGGAGATTACAGCCGTCCCACCGCTCAGTCCATGGACTGCTTCCCGACAACAGTGCTTCCAACGACTACAGCAGAGACCACGGAGGAGTCTACAGCCGTCTACTGCTCAGTCCATGGACTGCTTCCCGACAACAACAATGCTTCCAACAACTACAGCAGAGACCACGGAGGAGTCTACAGCCGTCCCACCGCTCAGTCCATGGACTGCTTCCTGACAACAACAATGCTTCCAACGACTACAGCAGAGACCACAGAGGAGTCTACAGCCGTCCCACCGCTCAGTCCATGGACTGCTTCCTGACAACAACAATGCTTCCAACGACTACAGCAGAGACCACGGAGGAGTCTACAGCCGTCCCACCGCTCAGTCCATGGACTGCTTCCTGACAACAACAGTGCTTCCAACGACTACAGCAGAGACCACGGAGGAGTCTACAGCCGTCCCACCGCTCAGTCCATGGACTGCTTCCTGACAACAACAATGCTTCCAGCGACTACAGCAGAGACCACGGAGGAGTCTACAGCCGTCCCACCGCTCAGTCCATGGACTGCTTCCTGACAACAACAATGCTTCCAACGACTACAGCAGAGACCACGGAGGAGTCTACAGCCGTCCCACCGCTCAGTCCATGGACTGCTTCCTGACAACAACAATGCTTCCAACGACTACAGCAGAGACCACGGAGGAGTCTACAGCCGTCCACCGCTCAGTCCATGGACTGCTTCCTGACAACAACAATGCTTCCAACGACTACAGCAGAGACCACGGAGGAGTCTACAGCCGTCCCACCGCTCAGTCCATGGACTGCTTCCTGACAACAACAATGCTTCCAACGACTACAGCAGAGACCACGGAGGAGTCTACAGCCGTCCCACCGCTCAGTCCATGGACTGCTTCCTGACAGCAACAATGCTTCCAACGACTACAGCAGAGACCACGGAGGAGTCTACAGCCGTCCCACCGCTCAGTCCATGGACTGCTTCCTGACAACAACAATGCTTCCAACGACTACAGCAGAGACCACGGAGGAGTCTACAGCCGTCCCACCGCTCAGTCCATGGACTGCTTCCTGCAACAACAGTGCTTCCAACGACTACAGCAGAGACCACGGAGGAGTCTACAGCCGTCCCACCGCTCAGTCCATGGACTGCTTCCTGACAACAACAATGCTTCCAACGACTACAGCAGAGACCACGGAGGAGTCTACAGCCGTCCCACCGCTCAGTCCATGGACTGCTTCCTGACAACAACAATGCTTCCAACGACTACAGCAGAGACCACGGAGGAGATCTACAGCCGTCCCACCGCTCAGTCCATGGACTGCTTCCGACTAACAACAATGCTTCACGACTACAGCAGAGACCACGGAGGAGTCTACAGCCGTCCACCGCTCAGTCCATGGACTGCTTCCTGACAACAACAATGCTTCCAACGACTACAGCAGAGACCACGGAGGAGTCTACAGCCGTCCCACCGCTCAGTCCATGGACTGCTTCCTGACAACAACAATGCTTCCAACGACTACAGCAGAGACCACGGAGGAGTCTACAGCCGTCCACCGCTCAGTCCATGGACTGCTTCCTGACAACAACAGTGCTTCCAACGACTACAGCAGAGACCACGGAGGAGTCTGCAGCCGTCCCACCGCTCAGTCCATGGACTGCTTCCTGACAACAGTGCTTCCAACGACTACAGCAGAGACCACGGAGGAGTCTACAGCCGTCCCACCGCTCAGTCCATGGACTGCTTCCAACAACAACAATGCTTCCAACGACTACAGCAGAGACCACGGAGGAGTCTACAGCCGTCCCACCGCTCAGTCCATGGACTGCTTCCTGCACAACAGTGCTTCCAACGACTACAGCAGAGACCACGGAGGAGTCTACAGCCGTCCCACCGCTCAGTCCATGGACTGCTTCCTGACAACAACAATGCTTCCAACGACTACAGCAGAGACCACGGAGGAGTCTACAGCCGTCCCACCGCTCAGTCCATGGACTGCTTCCTGACAACAACAGTGCTTCCAGCGACTACAGCAGAGACCACGGAGGAGTCTACAGCCGTCCCACCGCTCAGTCCATGGACTGCTTCCTGACAACAGTGCTTCCAACGACTACAGCAGAGACACGGAGGAGATTACAGCCGTCCACCGCTCAGTCCATGGACTGCTTCCTGACAACAACAGTGCTTCCAACGACTACAGCAGAGACCACGGAGGAGTCTGCAGCCGTCCACCGCTCAGTCCATGGACTGCTTCTGACACAACAGTGCTTCCAGCGACTACAGCAGAGACCACGGAGGAGTCTACAGCCGTCCCACCGCTCAGTCCATGGACTGCTTCCTGACAACAGTGCTTCCAACGACTACAGCAGAGACCACGGAGGAGATCTACAGCCGTCCCACCGCTCAGTCCATGGACTGCTTCCTGCACAACAGTGCTTCCAACGACTACAGCAGAGACCACGGAGGAGTCTACAGCCGTCCCACCGCTCAGTCCATGGACTGCTTCCTGACAGCAACAGTGCTTCCAACGACTACAGCAGAGACCACGGAGGAGTCTACAGCCGTCCCACCGCTCAGTCCATGGACTGCTTCCTGACAGCAACAATGCTTCCAACGACTACAGCAGAGACCACGGAGGAGTCTACAGCCGTCCCACCGCTCAGTCCATGGACTGCTTCCTGACAACAACAATGCTTCCAACGACTACAGCAGAGACCACGGAGGAGATCTACAGCCGTCCACCGCTCAGTCCATGGACTGCTTCCTGACAACAACAATGCTTCCAACGACTACAGCAGAGACCACGGAGGAGTCTACAGCCGTCCCACCGCTCAGTCCATGGACTGCTTCCTGACAACAACAGTGCTTCCAACGACTACAGCAGAGACCACGGAGGAGATCTACAGCCGTCCCACCGCTCAGTCCATGGACTGCTTCCTGACAACAACAATGCTTCCAACGACTACAGCAGAGACCACGGAGGAGTCTACAGCCGTCCCACCGCTCAGTCCATGGACTGCTTCCTGAACAACAGTGCTTCCAACGACTACAGCAGAGACCACGGAGGAGTCTACAGCCGTCCCACCGCTCAGTCCATGGACTGCTTCCTGACAACAGTGCTTCCAACGACTACAGCAGAGACCACGGAGGAGTCTACAGCCGTCCACCGCTCAGTCCATGGACTGCTTCCTGACAACAGCAATGCTTCCAACGACTACAGCAGAGACCACGGAGGAGTCTACAGCCGTCCCACCGCTCAGTCCATGGACTGCTTCCTGACAACAACAGTGCTTCCAACGACTACAGCAGAGACCACGGAGGAGTCTACAGCCGTCCCACCGCTCAGTCCATGGACTGCTTCCTGACAACAACAATGCTTCCAGCGACTACAGCAGAGACCACGGAGGAGTCTACAGCCGTCCCACCGCTCAGTCCATGGACTGCTTCCTGACAACAGTGCTTCCAACGACTACAGCACAGACCACGGAGGAGATTACAGCCGTCCCACCGCTCAGTCCATGGACTGCTTCCTGACAACAACAGTGCTTCCAACGACTACAGCAGAGACCACGGAGGAGTCTACAGCCGTCCCACCGCTCAGTCCATGGACTGCTTCCTGACAACAACAATGCTTCCAACGACTACAGCAGAGACCACGGAGGAGTCTACAGCCGTCCCACCGCTCAGTCCATGGACTGCTTCCTGACAACAGTGCTTCCAACGACTACAGCAGAGACCACGGAGGAGTCTACAGCCGTCCCACCGCTCAGTCCATGGACTGCTTCCTGACAACAGTGCTTCCAACGACTACAGCAGAGACCACGGAGGAGATTACAGCCGTCCCACCGCTCAGTCCATGGACTGCTTCCTGACAACAACAATGCTTCCAACGACTACAGCAGAGACCACGGAGGAGTCTACAGCCGTCCCACCGCTCAGTCCATGGACTGCTTCCTGACAGCAACAATGCTTCCAACGACTACAGCAGAGACCACGGAGGAGTCTACAGCCGTCTACTGCTCAGTCCATGGACTGCTTCCTGACAGCAACAGTGCTTCCAACAACTACAGCAGAGACCACGGAGGAGTCTACAGCCGTCCCACCGCTCAGTCCATGGACTGCTTCCTGACAACAGTGCTTCCAACGACTACAGCAGAGACCACGGAGGAGTCTACAGCCGTCTACTGCTCAGTCCATGGACTGCTTCCTGACAGCAACAATGCTTCCAACGACTACAGCAGAGACCACGGAGGAGTCTACAGCCGTCTACTGCTAAGTCCATGGACTGCTTCCTGACAGCAACAGTGCTTCCAACGACTACAGCAGAGACCACGGAGGAGTCTACAGCCGTCCCACCGCTCAGTTCATGGACTGCTTCCCGACAACAGTGCTTCCAACGACTACAGCAGAGACCACGGAGGAGTCTACAGCTATCCCACCGCTCAGTCCATGGACTGCTTCCCGACAACAACAATGCTTCCAACGACTACAGCAGAGACCAATAGACTGCTTCCCGACAACAACAGTGCTTCCAACGACTACAGCAGAGACCACGGAGGAGTCCACAGCCGTCTACTGCTCAGTCCATGGACTGCTTCCTGACAGCAACAATGCTTCCAACGACTACAGCAGAGACCACGGAGGAGTCTACAGCCGTCCCACCGCTCAGTCCATGGACTGCTTCCTGACAACAACAGTGCTTCCAACGACTACAGCAGAGACCACGGAGGAGTCCACAGCCGTCTACTGCTCAGTCCATGGACTGCTTCCTGACAACAAAAATGCTTCCAACGACTACAGCAGAGACCACGGAGGAGTCCACAGCCGTCTACTGCTCAGTCCATGGACTGCTTCCTGACAACAACAATGCTTCCAACGACTACAGCAGAGACCACGGAGGAGTCTACAGCCGTCCCACCGCTCAGTCCATGGACTGCTTCCTGACAGCAACAGTGCTTCCAACGACTACAGCAGAGACCACGGAGGAGTCTACAGCCGTCCCACCGCTCAGTCCATGGACTGCTTCCCAGCATCAACAATGCTTCCAATGACTACAGCACAGACCACGGAGGAGTCTACAGCTGACTACTGCTCAGTCCACGGACTGCTTCCCAGCATCAACAATGCTTCCAATGACTACAGCACAGACCACGGAGGAGTCTACAGCTGACTACTGCTCAGTCCACGGACTGCTTCCCAGCATCAACAATGCTTCCAATGACTGCCAGTCCTTGGAGTTAGAGTAGCTTTCACCCCTCTTGTGCCACTTTCCAAGTATAAAAGTCCTAGCCCTGGCCCGGTCGCCTCAGCTCTCAAGTAGCGAGGACAGAGCAAATAAGTTAGTGGGACAATAAACACAAAAAGTGGTCTTCGGTACTTTTGTAAATGACCGCGATTCTTCCCGTACTAGAGGCAGGTGTCTCCTGTGGAATTGACTTCAGATGGGAAATAAGATTGTCTCTAATTAGAGTAATTAGATCTTCGTCACCGGATCTGAAAGCAGTCATGAGCTCGAGCCACCCCTGGACGAAAATCTCCGGCTCACCTGTACCAGACGGGCGCGGTTACAGTCCTATTCCCGACCTTTTGTAATCCACAAAGTAAAAACCAGCGCTGATCCTTGAGTACAGCAAGCACATACCATTAATCACGCCCCCCGACTGTACGTGGATTGCACACCGTACAGGTTATGCCGTAAAACACATCGGTACTGCAGTCCGGGAACGTCTCAGTGGGGTCACATTACTGCGGGTCTCTCTACAGGAGTGCAATCCTCTAAAATCTATTCATCCAAAGGATTCGGAGAAAACAGTGGCCGTGATTATTTGTATGTGCTGGCTGTGAGCCGAGGGCGACCTGACGGGCGAGCTCAGGGGGACTGGGCCTGTAGCCGAGATCACCGATCCCTATTGTCCTGGGAGGGGGGAAATCGATCACTCCGGGGCAGAGCGGGAAACCGTTCAATCCTCCGCTCAGTTCCTCCTTCCACTCTGCACACCGACTACGAGCCCCATATTCTAAAACGCACCACAGCAGTCACATTACCCCAAGCAGGTGTCCAGAGGGGGTCTGTGTTCAACAGAGACAGATAGCCTGGGTTACACACCCTACACCCCGGGGGGGGGGGTGAATTACAACCTGCTGTGACTAGCATTAGCGGGCAGTGTTCAGCACGGTCAGGGGATGAGGGTGATGGCGGCAAGAATTGCATTAAGTCCTGAAGCTCCAGAGAAGCTGATCAGATTAGCCTGGATATGACGGCAAGCCTCGCACAGACTCACAAAGGGAAGGGCGCGCTGTGTACGGCACAGGCAGCGCACTAAATGTAGGCAGGCGATTATAGTACATGGAAGATATACTATACTGCACTGTAGTATTCAGGGTAAATTGCCGTGTCGGCACTTTGCGATAAATAAGTGGGTTTTGGGTTGCAGTATTCGCCGTCACTGGTCCATGGTCAGAAAAACCCCTGGACTAGAAGAAATCATACAACACGCATGTAGGAATATGGATTTATACAAGTACAGTACAAGAATCCCGCCAAACTGAATGTCCCCCCAGGAGGTGGCAGGTCATGCAGCGCCGTCCATTCAGGCCCCAGGTCCCGTGGCCAATCCTATCACATTCCCGAGACTGTAGGAACATGACTCCCAAAGGCTACTTCAGCAACAATGAGGGGGCCTCTCAGCCTAACCACCCACTGACAGGGGGCCTCTCAGCCTAACCACCCACTGACAGGGGGCCTCTCCAGCCTAACCACCCACTGACAGGGGGCCTCTCAGCCTAACCACCCACTGACAGGGGGCCTCTCCAGCCTAACCACCCACTGACAGGGGGCCTCTCCAGCCTAACCACCCACTGACAGGGGGCCTCTCCAGCCTAACCACCCACTGACAGGGGGCCTCTCAGCCTAACCACCCACTGACAGGGGGCCTTTCCAGCCTAACCACCCACTGACAGGGGCCTCTCCAGCCTAACCACCCACTGACAGGGGCCTCTCCAGCCTAACCACCCACTGACAGGGGCCTCTCCAGCCTAACCACCCACTGACAGGGGCCTCTCCAGCCTAACCACCCACTGACAGGGGCCTCTCCAGCCTAACCACCCACTGACAGGGGCCTCTCCAGCCTAACCACCCACTGACAGGGGGCCTCTCCAGCCTAACCACCCACTGACAGGGGCCTCTCCAGCCTAACCACCCACTGACAGGGGCCTCTCCAGCCTAACCACCCACTGACAGGGGGCCTCTCCAGCCTAACCACCCACTGACAGGGGCCTCTCCAGCCTAACCACCCACTGACAGGGGCCTCTCCAGCCTAACCACCCACTGACAGGGGCCTCTCCAGCCTAACCACCCACTGACAGGGGCCTCTCAGCCTAACCACCCACTGACAGGGGCCTCTCCAGCCTAACCACCCACTGACAGGGGCCTCTCCAGCCTAACCACCCACTGACAGGGGCCTCTCCAGCCTAACCACCCACTGACAGGGGCCTCTCCAGCCTAACCACCCACTGACAGGGGCCTCTCCAGCCTAACCACCCACTGACAGGGGGCCTCTCCAGCCTAACCACCCACTGACAGGGGGCCTCTCAGCCTAACCACCCACTGACAGGGGGCCTCTCCAGCCTAACCACCCACTGACAGGGGGCCTCTCAGCCTAACCACCCACTGACAGGGGCCTCTCCAGCCTAACCACCCACTGACAGGGGCCTCTCCAGCCTAACCACCCACTGACAGGGGGCCTCTACAGCCTAACCACCCACTGAAAGGGGGCCTCTCCAGCCTAACCACCCACTGACAGGGGGCCTCTCCAGCCTAACCACCCACTGACAGGGGGCCTCTCCAGCCTAACCACCCACTGACTGGGGGCCTCTCCAACCATCCAACATTATATATGATGTATCCAGTGTGACGGTACATGTATACCGCGCAGTACATTATATATGATGTATCCATGGTGTGACGGTACATGTATACCACGCAGTACATATGATGTATCCAGTGTGACGGTACATGTATACCACGCAGTACATATGATGTATCCAGTGTGACGGTACATGTATACCGCGCAGTACATTACATATGATGTATCCAGTGTGACGGTACATGTATACCGCGCAGTACATTACATATGATGTATCCAGTGTGACGGTACATGTATACCGCGCAGTACATTACATATGATGTATCCAGTGTGACGGTACATGTATACCGCGCAGTACATTATATATGATGTATCCATGGTGTGACGGTACATGTATACCACGCAGTACATATGATGTATCCAGTGTGATGGTACATGTATACCACGCAGTACATATGATGTATCCAGTGTGACGGTACATGTATACCGCGCAGTACATTACATATGATGTATCCAGTGTGACGGTACATGTATACCGCGCAGTACATTACATATGATGTATCCAGTGTGACGGTACATGTATACCGCGCAGTACATTACATATGATGTATCCAGTGTGACGGTACATGTATACCGCGCAGTACATTATATATGAAGTATCCAGTGTGACGGTACATGTATACCGCGCAGTACATTATATGATGTATCCAGTGTGACGGTACATGTATACCGCGCAGTACATTACATATGATGTATCCAGTGTGACGGTACATGTATACCGCGCAGTACATTACATATGATGTATCCAGTGTGACGGTACATGTATACCGCGCAGTACATTACATATGATGTATCCAGTGTGACGGTACATGTATACCGTGCAGTACATTACATATGATGTATCCAGTGTGACGGTACATGTATACCGCGCAGTACATTACATATGATGTATCCAGTGTGACGGTACATGTATACCGCGCAGTACATTATATATGATGTATCCATGGTGTGACGGTACATGTATACCGCGCAGTACATTACATATGATGTATCCAGTGTGACGGTACATGTATACCACGCAGTACATTACATATGATGTATCCAGTGTGACGGTACATGTATACCGCGCAGTACATTACATATGATGTATCCAGTGTGACGGTACATGTATACCGCGCAGTACATTACATATGATGTATCCAGTGTGACGGTACATGTATACCGCGCAGTACATTACATATGATGTATCCAGTGTGACGGTACATGTATACCGCGCAGTACATTACATATGATGTATCCAGTGTGACGGTACATGTATACCACGCAGTACATTACATATGATGTATCCAGTGTGACGGTACATGTATACCGCGCAGTACATTACATATGATGTATCCAGTGTGACGGTACATGTATACCGCGCAGTACATTATATATGATGTATCCAGTGTGACGGTACATGTATACCGCGCAGTACATTACATATGATGTATCCAGTGTGACGGTACATGTATACCACGCAGTACATTATATATGATGTATCCAGTGTGACGGTACATGTATACCGCGCAGTACATTATATATGATGTATCCAGTGTGACGGTACATGTATACCGTGCAGTACATTACATATGATGTATCCATGGTGTGACGGTACATGTATACCGCGCAGTACATTACATATGATGTATCCAGTGTGACGGTACATGTATACCGTGCAGTACATTACATATGAAGTATCCAGTGTGACGGTACATGTATACCGCGCAGTACATTACATATGATGTATCCAGTGTGACGGTACATGTATACCGCGCAGTACATTATATATGATGTATCCAGTGTGACGGTACATGTATACCGCGCAGTACATTACATATGATGTATCCAGTGTGACGGTACATGTATACCGCGCAGTACATTACATATGATGTATCCAGTGTGACGGTACATGTATACCGCGCAGTACATTATATATGATGTATCCAGTGTGACGGTACATGTATACCGCGCAGTACATTACATATGATGTATCCAGTGTGACGGTACATGTATACCGCGCAGTACATTACATATGATGTATCCAGTGTGACGGTACATGTATACCACGCAGTACATTACATATGATGTATCCATGTGTGACGGTACATGTATACCGCGCAGTACATTACATATGATGTATCCAGTGTGACGGTACATGTATACCGCGCAGTACATTACATATGATGTATCCAGTGTGACGGTACATGTATACCACGCAGTACATTACATATGATGTATCCAGTGTGACGGTACATGTATACCGCGCAGTACATTACATATGATGTATCCAGTGTGACGGTACATGTATACCGCGCAGTACATTACATATGATGTATCCAGTGTGACGGTACATGTATACCACGCAGTACATTACATATGATGTATCCATGGTGTGACGGTACATGTATACCGCGCAGTACATTATATATGATGTATCCAGTGTGACGGTACATGTATACCGCGCAGTACATTATATATGATGTATCCAGTGTGACGGTACATGTATACCACGCAGTACATTACATATGATGTATCCAGTGTGACGGTACATGTATACCGCGCAGTACATTACATATGATGTATCCATGGTGTGACGGTACATGTATACCACGCAGTACATTACATATGATGTATCCATGGTGTGACGGTACATGTATACCGCGCAGTACATTACATATGATGTATCCAGTGTGACGGTACATGTATACCACGCAGTACATTACATATGATGTATCCAGTGTGACGGTACATGTATACCGTGCAGTACATTACATATGATGTATCCAGTGTGACGGTACATGTATACCGTGCAGTACATTATATATGATGTATCCAGTGTGACGGTACATGTATACCGCGCAGTACATTACATATGATGTATCCAGTGTGACGGTACATGTATACCGCGCAGTACATTACATATGATGTATCCAGTGTGACGGTACATGTATACCGCGCAGTACATTATATATGATGTATCCAGTGTGACGGTACATGTATACCGCGCAGTACATTACATATGATGTATCCAGTGTGACGGTACATGTATACCGCGCAGTACATTACATATGATGTATCCAGTGTGACGGTACATGTATACCGCGCAGTACATTACATATGATGTATCCAGTGTGACGGTACATGTATACCACGCAGTACATTACATATGATGTATCCAGTGTGACGGTACATGTATACCGCGCAGTACATTACATATGATGTATCCAGTGTGACGGTACATGTATACCGCGCAGTACATTACATATGATGTATCCAGTGTGACGGTACATGTATACCACGCAGTACATTATATATGATGTATCCAGTGTGACGGTACATGTATACCGCGCAGTACATTACATATGATGTATCCAGTGTGACGGTACATGTATACCACGCAGTACATTATATATGATGTATCCAGTGTGACGGTACATGTATACCGCGCAGTACATTACATATGATGTATCCAGTGTGACGGTACATGTATACCGCGCAGTACATTATATATGATGTATCCAGTGTGACGGTACATGTATACCGCGCAGTACATTACATATGATGTATCCAGTGTGACGGTACATGTATACCGCGCAGTACATTACATATGATGTATCCAGTGTGACGGTACATGTATACCGCGCAGTACATTACATATGATGTATCCAGTGTGACGGTACATGTATACCGCGCAGTACATTATATATGATGTATCCAGTGTGACGGTACATGTATACCGCGCAGTACATTACATATGATGTATCCAGTGTGACGGTACATGTATACCGCGCAGTACATTACATATGATGTATCCAGTGTGACGGTACATGTATACCGCGCAGTACATTACATATGATGTATCCAGTGTGACGGTACATGTATACCACGCAGTACATTATATATGATGTATCCAGTGTGACGGTACATGTATACCGCGCAGTACATTACATATGATGTATCCAGTGTGACGGTACATGTATACCGCGCAGTACATTACATATGATGTATCCAGTGTGACGGTACATGTATACCACGCAGTACATTACATATGATGTATCCAGTGTGACGGTACATGTATACCGCGCAGTACATTACATATGATGTATCCAGTGTGACGGTACATGTATACCGCGCAGTACATTACATATGATGTATCCAGTGTGACGGTACATGTATACCGCGCAGTACATTACATATGATGTATCCAGTGTGACGGTACATGTATACCGCGCAGTACATTACATATGATGTATCCAGTGTGACGGTACATGTATACCGCGCAGTACATTACATATGATGTATCCAGTGTGACGGTACATGTATACCGCGCAGTACATTACATATGATGTATCCAGTGTGACGGTACATGTATACCGCGCAGTACATTATATATGATGTATCCAGTGTGACGGTACATGTATACCGCGCAGTACATTACATATGATGTATCCAGTGTGACGGTACATGTATACCGCGCAGTACATTACATATGATGTATCCAGTGTGACGGTACATGTATACCGCGCAGTACATTACATATGATGTATCCAGTGTGACGGTACATGTATACCGCGCAGTACATTACATATGATGTATCCAGTGTGACGGTACATGTATACCGCGCAGTACATTATATATGATGTATCCAGTGTGACGGTACATGTATACCGCGCAGTACATTACATATGATGTATCCAGTGTGACGGTACATGTATACCGCGCAGTACATTACATATGATGTATCCAGTGTGACGGTACATGTATACCGCGCAGTACATTACATATGATGTATCCAGGTGTGACGGTACATGTATACCGCGCAGTATACATATGATGTATCCATGTGACGGTACATGTATACCGCGCAGTACATTACATATGATGTATCCAGTGTGACGGTACATGTATACCGCGCAGTACATTACATATGATGTATCCAGTGTGACGGTACATGTATACCGCGCAGTACATTACATATGATGTATCCAGTGTGACGGTACATGTATACCGCGCAGTACATTACATATGATGTATCCAGTGTGACGGTACATGTATACCGCGCAGTACATTACATATGATGTATCCAGTGTGACGGTACATGTATACCACGCAGTACATTATATATGATGTATCCAGTGTGACGGTACATGTATACCACGCAGTACATTACATATGATGTATCCAGTGTGACGGTACATGTATACCGCGCAGTACATTATATATGATGTATCCATGGTGTGACGGTACATGTATACCGCGCAGTACATTACATATGATGTATCCATGGTGTGACGGTACATGTATACCACGCAGTACATTATATATGATGTATCCAGTGTGACGGTACATGTATACCGCGCAGTACATTACATATGAAGTATCCAAGGTGTGACGGTACATGTATACCGTGCAGTACATTACATATGATGTATCCATGGTGTGACGGTACATGTATACCGCGCAGTACATTATATATGATGTATCCAGTGTGACGGTACATGTATACCGCGCAGTACATTATATATGATGTATCCAGTGTGACGGTACATGTATACCGCGCAGTACATTATATATGAAGTATCCAGTGTGACGGTACATGTATACCGCGCAGTACATTATATATGAAGTATCCAGTGTGACGGTACATGTATACCGCGCAGTACATTATATATGATGTATCCAGTGTGACGGTACATGTATACCGCGCAGTACATTATATATGATGTATCCAGTGTGACGGTACATGTATACCGCGCAGTACATTACATATGATGTATCCAGTGTGACGGTACATGTATACCACGCAGTACATTATATATGAAGTATCCAGTGTGACGGTACATGTATACCGCGCAGTACATTATATATGATGTATCCAGTGTGACGGTACATGTATACCGCGCAGTACATTACATATGATGTATCCAGTGTGACGGTACATGTATACCGCGCAGTACATTACATATGATGTATCCAGTGTGACGGTACATGTATACCGCGCAGTACATTACATATGATGTATCCATGTGTGACGGTACATGTATACCGCGCAGTACATTACATATGATGTATCCAGTGTGACGGTACATGTATACCGCGCAGTACATTACATATGATGTATCCAGTGTGACGGTACATGTATACCGCGCAGTACATTACATATGATGTATCCAGTGTGACGGTACATGTATACCGCGCAGTACATTACATATGATGTATCCAGTGTGACGGTACATGTATACCGCGCAGTACATTATATATGATGTATCCAGTGTGACGGTACATGTATACCGCGCAGTACATTATATATGAAGTATCCAGTGTGACGGTACATGTATACCACGCAGTACATTACATATGATGTATCCAGTGTGACGGTACATGTATACCGCGCAGTACATTACATATGATGTATCCAGTGTGACGGTACATGTATACCGCGCAGTACATTACATATGATGTATCCAGTGTGACGGTACATGTATACCGCGCAGTACATTATATATGATGTATCCAGTGTGACGGTACATGTATACCTCGCAGTACATTACATATGATGTATCCAGTGTGACGGTACATGTATACCGTGCAGTACATTACATATGATGTATCCAGTGTGACGGTACATGTATACCGCGCAGTACATTACATATGATGTATCCAGTGTGACGGTACATGTATACCGCGCAGTACATTACATATGATGTATCCAGTGTGACGGTACATGTATACCGCGCAGTACATTATATATGATGTATCCATGTGTGACGGTACATGTATACCGCGCAGTACATTACATATGATGTATCCAGTGTGACGGTACATGTATACCGCGCAGTACATTATATATGATGTATCCATGGTGTGACGGTACATGTATACCGCGCAGTACATTACATATGATGTATCCAGTGTGACGGTACATGTATACCACGCAGTACATTACATATGATGTATCCAGTGTGACGGTACATGTATACCGCGCAGTACATTACATATGATGTATCCAGTGTGACGGTACATGTATACCGCGCAGTACATTACATATGATGTATCCAGTGTGACGGTACATGTATACCGCGCAGTACATTACATATGATGTATCCAGTGTGACGGTACATGTATACCGCGCAGTACATTACATATGATGTATCCAGTGTGACGGTACATGTATACCGTGCAGTACATTATATATGATGTATCCAGTGTGACGGTACATGTATACCGCGCAGTACATTACATATGATGTATCCAGTGTGACGGTACATGTATACCGCGCAGTACATTATATATGATGTATCCAGTGTGACGGTACATGTATACCGCGCAGTACATTACATATGATGTATCCATGGTGTGACGGTACATGTATACCACGCAGTACATTATATATGAAGTATCCAGTGTGACGGTACATGTATACCGCGCAGTACATTACATATGATGTATCCAGTGTGACGGTACATGTATACCACGCAGTACATTATATATGATGTATCCATGGTGTGACGGTACATGTATACCGCGCAGTACATTATATATGAAGTATCCAGTGTGACGGTACATGTATACCACGCAGTACATTACATATGAAGTATCCAGTGTGACGGTACATGTATACCGCGCAGTACATTACATATGATGTATCCATGTGTGACGGTACATGTATACCGCGCAGTACATTACATATGATGTATCCAGTGTGACGGTACATGTATACCGCGCAGTACATTACATATGATGTATCCAGTGTGACGGTACATGTATACCGCGCAGTACATTACATATGATGTATCCAGTGTGACGGTACATGTATACCGCGCAGTACATTACATATGATGTATCCAGTGTGACGGTACATGTATACCGCGCAGTACATTACATATGATGTATCCAGTGTGACGGTACATGTATACCGCGCAGTACATTACATATGATGTATCCATGGTGTGACGGTACATGTATACCACGCAGTACATTACATATGATGTATCCAATGTGACGGTACATGTATACCGCGCAGTACATTACATATGATGTATCCATGGTGTGACGGTACATGTATACCGCGCAGTACATTACATATGATGTATCCAGTGTGACGGTACATGTATACCACGCAGTACATTACATATGATGTATCCAGTGTGACGGTACATGTATACCGCGCAGTACATTACATATGATGTATCCAGTGTGACGGTACATGTATACCGCGCAGTACATTACATATGATGTATCCAGTGTGACGGTACATGTATACCGCGCAGTACATTATATATGATGTATCCAGTGTGACGGTACATGTATACCGCGCAGTACATTACATATGATGTATCCAGTGTGACGGTACATGTATACCGCGCAGTACATTACATATGATGTATCCAGTGTGACGGTACATGTATACCGCGCAGTACATTATATATGATGTATCCAGTGTGACGGTACATGTATACCGCGCAGTACATTACATATGATGTATCCAGTGTGACGGTACATGTATACCGCGCAGTACATTACATATGATGTATCCAGTGTGACGGTACATGTATACCGCGCAGTACATTACATATGATGTATCCAGTGTGACGGTACATGTATACCGCGCAGTACATTACATATGATGTATCCAGTGTGACGGTACATGTATACCGCGCAGTACATTACATATGATGTATCCAGTGTGACGGTACATGTATACCGCGCAGTACATTACATATGATGTATCCAGTGTGACGGTACATGTATACCGTGCAGTACATTACATATGATGTATCCAGTGTGACGGTACATGTATACCGCGCAGTACATTACATATGATGTATCCAGTGTGACGGTACATGTATACCACGCAGTACATTATATATGATGTATCCAGTGTGACGGTACATGTATACCGCGCAGTACATTACATATGATGTATCCAGTGTGACGGTACATGTATACCGCGCAGTACATTACATATGATGTATCCAGTGTGACGGTACATGTATACCACGCAGTACATTACATATGATGTATCCAGTGTGACGGTACATGTATACCGCGCAGTACATTACTTATGATGTATCCAGTGTGACGGTACATGTATACCGCGCAGTACATTACATATGATGTATCCAGTGTGACGGTACATGTATACCGCGCAGTACATTATATATGATGTATCCAGTGTGACGGTACATGTATACCACGCAGTACATTATATATGATGTATCCAATGTGACGGTACATGTATACCACGCAGTACATTATATATGATGTATCCAGTGTGACGGTACATGTATACCGCGCAGTACATTATATATGATGTATCCAGTGTGACGGTACATGTATACCGCGCAGTACATTACATATGATGTATCCAGTGTGACGGTACATGTATACCACGCAGTACATTACATATGATGTATCCAGTGTGACGGTACATGTATACCGCGCAGTACATTACATATGATGTATCCAGTGTGACGGTACATGTATACCGCGCAGTACATTACATATGATGTATCCAGTGTGACGGTACATGTATACCGCGCAGTACATTACATATGATGTATCCAGTGTGACGGTACATGTATACCGCGCAGTACATTACATATGATGTATCCAGTGTGACGGTACATGTATACCACGCAGTACATTACATATGATGTATCCAGTGTGACGGTACATGTATACCGCGCAGTACATTACATATGATGTATCCAGTGTGACGGTACATGTATACCACGCAGTACATTACATATGATGTATCCAGTGTGACGGTACATGTATACCGCGCAGTACATTACATATGAAGTATCCAGTGTGACGGTACATGTATACCGCGCAGTACATTATATATGATGTATCCATGGTGTGACGGTACATGTATACCGCGCAGTACATTACATATGATGTATCCAGTGTGACGGTACATGTATACCGCGCAGTACATTACATATGAAGTATCCAGTGTGACGGTACATGTATACCGCGCAGTACATTATATATGATGTATCCAGTGTGACGGTACATGTATACCACGCAGTACATTATATATGATGTATCCAATGTGACGGTACATGTATACCGCGCAGTACATTATATATGATGTATCCAGTGTGACGGTACATGTATACCGCGCAGTACATTATATATGATGTATCCAGTGTGACGGTACATGTATACCGCGCAGTACATTACTTATGATATTTGGCAGTATACAGCTGTGACATGTACACTGGCGTCTTTTCTACCGTCATATGAGGTGACCGCTATATGGAGGCTACAGGCAATAGATGTTACTCACCAGCTCCACGGAGCCATAGTGTTTTCTGCTGAATTCTCCCCGTCTGCAGCCCAGGTCTTCAGAGACGGAGCTGGAAGAGAAACGCTTCATCAGTAACTATAGCGACTGCGCGGAGACCATCCCCTGCAGGGGCCCCAAAATCCGCACTCAACCTCTTCTCAACGCAATAACCGGGACTGCACCTGCGGCCTCAGCCTCATCATGTACTGACAGTGAAGGATTAGGGGAGGAGGGACTGTGTCAGTGCAGGACCAGGGGAGGATGGACTGACAGTCTCTCCTCCCCTGGTCCTTCAGACGGTCCCTCCCCTGACCCTGTAGTGACAGTCCCTCCACCACACCCCGTCATTTCCTCCACTGAACCTGTACTGACACAATCCTTCCGCCGCTCCCCGTCATCTCCTCCCCTCATCCTGTACTGACATAATCCTTCTGCCGCTCCCCGTCATCTCCTCCCCTCATCCTGTACTGACATAATCCTTCTGCCGCTCCCCGTCATCTCCTCCCCTCATCCTGTACTGACAGTCCCTCCACTGCTCCCCGTCATCTCCTCCCCTCATCCTGTATTGACAGCCCCTCTGCCGCTCCTCGTCATCTCCTCCCCTCATCCTGTACTGACACAATCCTTCCGCCGCTCCCCGTCATCTCCTCCCCTCATCCTGTACTGACACAATCCTTCCGCCGCTCCCCGTCATCTCCTCCCCTCATCCTGTACTGACAGTCCATCCGCCGCTCCCCGTCATCTCCTCCCCTCATCCTGTACTGACAGTCCATCCGCCGCTCCCCGTCATCTCCTCCCCTCATCCTGTACTGACAGTCCATCCGCCGCTCCCCGTCATCTCCTCCCCTCATCCTGTACTGACAGTCCATCTGCCGCTCCCCGTCATCTCCTCCCCTCATCCTGTACTGACAGTCCATCCGCCGCTCCCCGTCATCTCCTCCCCTCATCCTGTACTGACGGTCCATCCACCGCTCCCCGTCATCTCCTCCCCTCATCCTGTACTGACAGTCCATCCGCCGCTCCCCGTCATCTCCTCCCCTCATCCTGTACTGACAGTCCATCCGCCGCTCCCAGTCATCTCCTCAACCTGTACTGACAGTCCATCCGCCGCTCCCAGTCATCTCCTCAACCTGTACTGACAGTCCATCGCTGCCTCAGCTCTCCACTCGACTACAGTCATCCGCTGCTCGCATCTCTCCTTCATCCTGTACTGACAGTCCATCTGCCGCTCCTCGTCATCTCCTCCCCTCATCCTGTACTGACAGTCCATCCGCTGCCCCCGTCATCTCCTCCTCATCCTGTACTGACGGTCCATCCACTGCTCTCGCTCATCTCCTCCCCTCATCCTGTACTGACAGTCCATCCGCCGCTCCTCGTCATCTCTCCTCTCATCCTGTACTGACAGTCCATCCGCTGCTCCCAGTCATCTCCTCAATCCTGTACTGACAGTCCATCTGCTGCTCCTCGTCATCTCCTCCCCTCATCCTGTACTGACAGTCCATCCGCCGCTCCCCGTCATCTCCTCCCCTCATCCTGTACTGACAGTCCATCCGCCGCTCCCGTCATCTCCTCCCTCATCCTGTACTGACAGTCCATCCGCCGCTCCCGTCATCTCCTCCCCTCATCCTGTACTGACAGTCCATCCGCCGCTCCCGTCATCTCCTCCCTCATCCTGTACTGACAGTCCATCTCCGCTCCTCGTCATCTCCTCCCTCATCCTGTACTGACAGTCCATCCGCCGCTCCCGTCATCTCCTCTCCTCATCCTGTACTGACGGTCCATCCACCGCTCCCGTCATCTCCTCCCTCATCCTGTACTGACAGTCCATCCGCCGCTTCCTCATCTCCGTCATCTCCTCCCCTCATCCTGTACTGACAGTCCATCCGCCGCTCCCAGTCATCTCTCCTCAACCTGTACTGACAGTCCATCCGCCGCTCCCAGTCATCTCCTCAACCTGTACTGACAGTCCATCCGCCGCTCCCGTCATCTCCTCCCTTCATCCTGTACCCGACAGTCCCTATGCCGCTCCCGTCATCTCCTCTCCTCATCCTGTACCGACAGTCCATCCGCCGCTCCCAGTCATCTCCTCCTTCACTCCTGTACTGACAGTCCATCCGCTGCTCCTCGCCATCTCCTCCCCTCATCCTGTACTGACAGTCCCTCCGCCGCTCCCCGTCATCTCCTCATCCTGTAGTGACAGTCCATCTGCCGCTCCCCGTCATCTCCTCACCTCATCCTGTACTGACAGTCCATCCGCCACTCCCCGTCATCTCCTCCCCTCATCCTGTACAGACAGTCTATCCGCCTGCTCCCGTCATCTCCTCACCTCATCCTGTACTGACAGTCCATCCGCCGCTCCCAGTCATCTCCTCCCCTCATCCTGTACTGACAGTCCATCCGCCACTCCCCGTCATCTCCTCCCCTCATCCTGAACAGACAGTCCCTCTGCCGCTCCCCATCATCTCCTCCCCTCATCCTGTACCGACAGTCCATCCGCCACTCCCAGTCATCTCTTAACCTCATCCTGTACTGACAGTCCATCCGCCGCTCCCCGTCATCTCCTCAACCTGTACTGACAGTCCATCCGTCTCTCCCCGCCATCTCCTCCCCTCATCCTGTACTGACAGTCCATCCGCCACTCCACGTCATCTCCTCCCCTCATCCTGTACTGACAGTCCCTCCACTGCTCCCCGTCATCTCCTCCCCTCATCCTGTACTGACAGCCCCTCTGCCGCTCCTCGTCATCTCCTCCCCTCATCCTGTACTGACACAATCCTTCCGCCGCTCCCCGTCATCTCCTCCCCTCATCCTGTACTGACAGTCCATCTGCCGCTCCCGGTCATCTCCTCCCCTCATCCTGTACTGACAGTCCCTCCGCCACTCCACGTCATCTCCTCAACCTGTACTGACAGTCCATCCGCCACTCCCCGTCATCTCCTCCCCTCATCCTGTACTGACAGTCCATCCGCCACTCCCTGTCATCTCCTCCCCTCATCCTGTACTGACACAGTCCCTTTGCCGCTCCCTGTCATCTCCTCTCTTGATCCTGTACTGACAGTCCCTCCTCCCCTCGACCCATACTGACACAGTCCTTCTGCCGCTCCTCGTCATCTCCTCCCCTCATCCTGTACTGACAGTCCATCCGCCGCTCCCAGTCATCTCCTCAACCTGTACTGACAGTCCATCCGCCGCTCCCAGTCATCTCCTCAACCTGTACTGACAGTCCATCCGCCGCTCCCCGTCATCTCCTCCCTTCATCCTGTACCGACAGTCCCTATGCCGCTCCCCGTCATCTCCTCCCCTCATCCTGTACCGACAGTCCATCCGCCGCTCCCAGTCATCTCCTCCCTTCACCCTGTACTGACAGTCCATCCGCCGCTCCCTCGCCATCTCCTCCCCTCATCCTGTACTGACAGTCCCTCCGCCGCTCCCCGTCATCTCCTCATCCTGTAGTGACAGTCCATCTGCCGCTCCCCGTCATCTCCTCACCTCATCCTGTACTGACAGTCCATCCGCCACTCCCCGTCATCTCCTCCCCTCATCCTGTACAGACAGTCTATCCGCCGCTCCCCGTCATCTCCTCACCTCATCCTGTACTGACAGTCCATCCGCCGCTCCCAGTCATCTCCTCCCCTCATCCTGTACTGACAGTCCATCCGCCACTCCCCGTCATCTCCTCCCCTCATCCTGAACAGACAGTCCCTCTGCCGCTCCCCATCATCTCCTCCCCTCATCCTGTACCGACAGTCCATCCGCCACTCCCAGTCATCTCTTAACCTCATCCTGTACTGACAGTCCATCCGCCGCTCCCCGTCATCTCCTCAACCTGTACTGACAGTCCATCCGTCTCTCCCCGCCATCTCCTCCCCTCATCCTGTACTGACAGTCCATCCGCCACTCCACGTCATCTCCTCCCCTCATCCTGTACTGACAGTCCCTCCACTGCTCCCCGTCATCTCCTCCCCTCATCCTGTACTGACAGCCCCTCTGCCGCTCCTCGTCATCTCCTCCCCTCATCCTGTACTGACACAATCCTTCCGCCGCTCCCCGTCATCTCCTCACCTCATCCTGTACTGACAGTCCATCTGCCGCTCCCGGTCATCTCCTCCCCTCATCCTGTACTGACAGTCCCTCCGCCACTCCACGTCATCTCCTCAACCTGTACTGACAGTCCATCCGCCACTCCCCGTCATCTCCTCCCCTCATCCTGTACTGACAGTCCATCCGCCACTCCCTGTCATCTCCTCCCCTCATCCTGTACTGACACAGTCCCTTTGCCGCTCCCTGTCATCTCCTCTCTTGATCCTGTACTGACAGTCCCTCCTCCCCTCGACCCATACTGACACAGTCCTTCTGCCGCTCCTCGTCATCTCCTTCCCTCATCCTGTACTGACAGTCCATCCGCCGCTCCTCCTCATCTCCTCCCCTCATCCTGTACTGACACAGTCCCTTTGCCGCTCCCCGTCATCTCCTCCCCTCATCCTGTACTGACACAGTCCCTTTGCCGCTCCCCGTCATCTCCTCTCCTGATCCTGTACTGACAGTCCCTCCTCCCCTCGACCCGTACTGACACAGTCCTTCTGACGCTCCTCGTCATCTCCTTCCCTCATCCTGTACTGACAGTCCATCCGCCGCTCCCCGTCATCTCCTCCCCTCATCCTGTACTGACAGTCCATCCGCCGCTCCCAGTCATCTCCTCCCTTCATCCTGTGCCAACAGTCCATCCGCCGCTCCCCATCATCTCCTCCCCTCATCCTGTATTGACAGTCTATCCGCCACTCCCCGTCATCTCCTCACCTCATCCTGTACTGACAGTCCCTCCACTGCTTCCCATCATCTTCTCCCTTCACCCTGTGCTGACACAATCCTTCTGCCGCTCCTCGTCATCTCCTCCCCTCATCCTGTACTGACAGTCCATCCGCCGCTCCCCGTCATTTCCTCCCCTGATCCTGTACTGACAGTCCCTCCTCCCCTCGACCCATACTGACACAGTCCCTCTGCAAATCCTCGTCACCTCCTTCCCTCATCTCGTACTGACACATTCCCTCCGCCGCTCCCCGTCATCGCCTCCCTTCATCCTGTACTGACAGTCCATCTGCTGCTCCCCGTCATCTCCTCCCTTCATCCTGTACTCACAGTCCATCCGCCGCTCCCCGTCATCTCCTCCCTTTGTCCTGTACTGACAGTCCATCCGCCGCTCCCCGTCATCTCCTCCCCTCATCCTGTACTGACAGTCCATCCGCCGCTCCCCGTCATCTCCTCCCCTCACCCTGTACTGACAGTCCATCCGCCACTCCCCATCATCTCCTCCCCTCATCCTGTACTGACAGTCCATCCGTCGCTCCCTGTCATCTCCTCCCCTCATCCTGTACTGACAGTCCATCCGCCGCTCCCCGTCATCTCCTCCCCTCATCCTGTACTGACAGTCCATCCGTCGCTCCCCGTCATCTCCTCCCTTCATCCTGTACTGACAGTCAATCCACCGCTCCCCGTCATCTCCTCCCTTCATCCTGTACTGACAGTCCATCCGTCGCTCCCAGTCATCTCCTCCCCTCATCCTGTACTGACAGTCCATCCGCCGCTCCCCGTCATCTCCTCCCCTCATTCTGTACAGACAGTCCATCCGCCACTCTCCGTCATCTCCTCCCCTCATCCTGTACCGACAGTCCCTCCGCTGCTCCCCGTCATCTCCTCCCTTCATCCTGTACTGACAGTCCATCCGCCGCTCCCCGTCATCTCCTCCCTTCATCCTTTACTGACAGTCCATCCGCCGCTCCCCGTCATCTCCTCCCTTCATCCTTTACTGACAGTCCATCCGCCGCTCCCCGTCATCTCCTCCCTTCATCCTATACTGACAGTCAATCCACCGCTCCCCGTCATCTCCTCCCTTCATCCTGTACTGACAGTCCATCTGTACTGACAGTCCATCCGCCGCTCCCCTTCATCTCCTCCCTTCATCCTGTACTGACAGTCAATCCACCGCTCCCCGTCATCTCCTCTCTTCATCCTGTACTGACAGCCTATCCGTCGCTCCCCGTCATCTCCTCCCTTCATCCTGTACTGACAGTCCATCTGCCGCTCCCCGTCATCTCCTTCCTTCATCCTGTACTGACAGTCCATCCGCCGCTCCCCGTCATCTCCTCCCTTCATCCTGTTCTGACAGTCCATCCGCCGCTCCCCGTCATCTCCTCCCTTCATCCTGTACTGACAGTCCATCCGCCGCTCCCCGTCATCTCCTCCCTTCATCCTGTACTGACAGTCCATCCGCCTCTCCCAGTCATCTCCTCCCTTCATCCTGTACATGCTATAGATACTGCCCACCAGCCAAACGTATAGATAATGACACAATGGATGTCAGAGATCCTGTACACAGACCAGTGCCACAGATGGTATCCCCGTCGGGTTGACGGAGGAGTAGTATCTGTGGCATCAGTCAGAGGTTACAGATACTGCCCTGCCCCTGGTCGGTGCGGCATTGTGAGTGAGAAGTACGGTCTACAACGACGACAGGCAGCCCTGAATAGGTGCACTGAATGGGGGATGGTAAATAGTAGATGTTACAACGGGTGAGGATGGGGGATGAGGAGAGGTGCGGATACTTGGAGCAGATGAGCGAGTATACTGCCGGCGTACAGCCGAGAAGCAGACTGACAGCATACTGACGGTGTAGCAGACTGATCGTGTACCCCAACCCCACTATCCACCTCAGTCTCACTCATGGGGGAGGGTATAAGCTGTGGACTCTCATCAGTCCGGGACGACCTGCGCAGTCCTCTGCACATCATCATGCCTGGTTGCCTGGCAACCACAACCAAAATGAAAGACACAAAGGCTTTATCGAGACGCCATCACCTCCGCTCTGCGGTTTTGTGGAAAGTAATATATATGTTAATTAGAAGCTGCTTATGGAACTCCAACATCCCACCAGTCCTAGAGGAGGCTGTACAGGTGGGCTCCCATCATTGGGGTCCCCCCTGTACACACCACCAGCGCCATCATTTCCATACAGAAAGAGGAAAGTTTCTCCAAGTCTGTAATCTGACATCGTGCTCATTCACAATTTTTCCGCATCATTAAACCTAACACCTTTATCTTGTTATAGGTTCTGTACTCCGCCCCCTACTGCCTGGAGCAGGTTCTGTACTCCGCCCCCTACTGCCTAGAGCAGGTTCTGTACTCCGCCCCCTACTGCCTAGAGCAGGTTCTGTACTCCGCCCCCTACTGCCTAGAGCAGGTTCTGTACTCCGCCCCTACTGCCTAGAGCAGGTTCTGTACTCCGCCCCTACTGCCTAGAGCAGGTTCTGTACTCCGCCCCCTACTGCCTAGAGCAGGTTCTGTACTCCGCCCCTACTGCCTAGAGCAGGTTCTGTACTCCGCCCCTACTGCCTAGAGCAGGTTCTGTACTCCGCCCCCTACTGCCTAGAGCAGGTTCTGTACTCCGCCCCCTACTGCCTAGAGCAGGTTCTGTACTCCGCCCCCTACTGCCTAGAGCAGGTTCTGTACTCCGCCCCCTACTGCCTAGAGCAGGTTCTGTACTCCGCCCACTACTGCCTAGAGCAGGTTCTAAGCACCGCACACAACCCTAGAGGGAGACACTGCACAGCCAACATACTAAGCACCGCACACAACCCTAGGGGGAGACACTGCGCACCCTACATTCTAAGCACCGCACACAACCCTAGGGGGAGACACTGCGCAGCCTACATTCTAAGCACTGCACACAACCCTAGGGGGAGACACTGCGCAGCCTACATTCTAAGCACCGCACACAACCCTAGGGGAGACACTGCGCAGCCTACATTCTAAGCACCGCACACAACCCTAGGGGAGACACTGCGCAGCCTACATTCTAAGCACCGCACACAACCCTAGGGGGAGACACTGCGCACCCTACATTCTAAGCACCGCACACAACCCTAGGGGGAGACACTGCGCAGCCTACATTCTAAGCACCGCACACAACCCTAGGGGGAGACACTGCGCAGCCTACATTCTAAGCACCGCACACAACCCTAGGGGAGACACTGCGCAGCCTACATTCTAAGCACCGCACACAACCCTAGGGGAGACACTGCGCACCCTACATTCTAAGCACCGCACACAACCCTAGGGGAGACACTGCGCACCCTACATTCTAAGCACCGCACACAACCCTAGGGGAGACACTGCGCAGCCTACATTCTAAGCACCGCACACAACCCTAGGGGGAGACACTGCGCACCCTACATTCTAAGCACCGCACACAACCCTAGGGGGAGACACTGCGCACCCTACATTCTAAGCACCGCACACAACCCTAGGGGGAGACACTGCACAGCCAACATACTAAGCACCGCACACAACCCTAGGGGAAGACACTGCGCACCCTACATTCTAAGCACCGCACACAACCCTAGGGGGAGACACTGCGCACCCTACATTCTAAGCACCGCACACAACCCTAGGGGGAGACACTGCACAGCCAACATTCTAAGCACCGCACACAACCCTAGGGGGAGACACTGCGCAGCCTACATTCTAAGCACCGCACACAACCCTAGGGAGACACTGCGCACCCTACATTCTAAGCACCGCACACAACCCTAGGGGGAGACACTGCGCACCCTACATTCTAAGCACCGCACACAACCCTAGGGGGAAGACACTGCGCAGCCTACATTCTAAGCACCGCACACAACCCTAGGGAGACACTGCGCAGCCTACATTCTAAGCACCGCACACAACCCTAGGGGAGACACTGCGCACCCTACATTCTAAGCACCGCACACAACCCTAGGGGAGACACTGCGCACCCTACATTCTAAGCACCGCACACAACCCTAGGGGAGACACTGCGCACCCTACATTCTAAGCACCGCACACAACCCTAGGGGAGACACTGCGCAGCCTACATTCTAAGCACCGCACACAACCCTAGGGTGAGACACTGCACAGCCTACATTCTAAGCACCGCACACAACCCTAGGGGAGACACTGCGCACCCTACATTCTAAGCACCGCACACAACCCTAGGGGAGACACTGCGCACCCTACATTCTAAGCACCGCACACAACCCTAGGGGAGACACTGCGCAGCCTACATTCTAAGCACCGCACACAACCCTAGGGGAGACACTGCGCAGCCTACATTCTAAGCACCGCACACAACCCTAGGGAGACACTGCGCACCCTACATTCTAAGCACCGCACACAACCCTAGGGGAGACACTGCGCACCCTACATTCTAAGCACCGCACACAACCCTAGGGGAGACACTGCGCACCCTACATTCTAAGCACCGCACACAACCCTAGGGGAGACACTGCGCACCCTACATTCTAAGCACCGCACACAACCCTAGGGAGACACTGCGCACCCTACATTCTAAGCACCGCACACAACCCTAGGGAGACACTGCGCAGCCTACATTCTAAGCACCGCACACAACCCTAGGGGAGACACTGCGCAGCCTACATTCTAAGCACCGCACACAACCCTAGGGGAGACACTGCGCACCCTACATTCTAAGCACCGCACACAACCCTAGGGGAGACACTGCGCACCCTACATTCTAAGCACCGCACACAACCCTAGGGAGACACTGCGCACCCTACATTCTAAGCACCGCACACAACCCTAGGGGAGACACTGCGCACCCTACATTCTAAGCACCGCACACAACCCTAGGGGAGACACTGCGCACCCTACATTCTAAGCACCGCACACAACCCTAGGGGAGACACTGCGCAGCCTACATTCTAAGCACCGCACACAACCCTAGGGGAGACACTGCGCAGCCTACATTCTAAGCACCGCACACAACCCTAGGGGAGACACTGCGCAGCCTACATTCTAAGCACCGCACACAACCCTAGGGGAGACACTGCGCACCCTACATTCTAAGCACCGCACACAACCCTAGGGGAGACACTGCGCACCCTACATTCTAAGCACCGCACACAACCCTAGGGGAGACACTGCACAGCCTACATTCTAAGCACCGCACACAACCCTAGGGGGAGACACTGCGCAGCCTACATTCTAAGCACCGCACACAACCCTAGGGGGAGACACTGCGCACCCTACATTCTAAGCACCGCACACAACCCTAGGGTGAGACACTGCACAGCCAACATACTAAGCACCGCACACAACCCTAGGGGGAGACACTGCGCAGCCTACATTCTAAGCACCGCACACAACCCTAGGGTGAGACACTGCACAGCCAACATACTAAGCACTGCACACAACCCTAGGGGGAGACACTGCGCAGCCTACATTCTAAGCACCGCACACAACCCTAGGGGGAGACACTGCGCAGCCTACATTCTAAGCACCGCACACAACCCTAGGGTGAGACACTGCACAGCCAACATACTAAGCACTGCACACAACCCTAGGGTGAGACACTGAGCACCCTACATTCTAAGCACCGCACACAACCCTAGGGGGAGACACTGCGCACCCTACATTCTAAGCACCGCACACAACCCTAGGGGGAGACACTGCGCAGCCTACATTCTAAGCACCGCACACAACCCTAGGGGGAGACACTGCGCAGCCTACATTCTAAGCACCGCACACAACCCTAGGGGGAGACACTGCGCAGCCTACATTCTAAGCACCGCACACAACCCTAGGGGAGACACTGCGCAGCCTACATTCTAAGCACCGCACACAACCCTAGGGGAGACACTGCGCACCCTACATTCTAAGCACCGCACACAACCCTAGGGAGACACTGCACAGCCAACATACTAAGCACCGCACACAACCCTAGGGAGACACTGCGCACCCTACATTCTAAGCACCGCACACAACCCTAGGGGGAGACACTGCGCACCCTACATTGTAAGCACCGCACACAACCCTAGGGGGAGACACTGCACAGCCAACATACTAAGCACTGCACACAACCCTAGGGGGAGACACTGCGCACCCTACATTCTAAGCACCGCACACAACCCTAGGGAGACACTGCGCACCCTACATTCTAAGCACCGCACACAACCCTAGGGAGACACTGCGCACCCTACATTCTAAGCACCGCACACAACCCTAGGGAGACACTGCGCACCCTACATTCTAAGCACCGCACACAACCCTAGGGGAGACACTGCGCAGCCTACATTCTAAGCACCGCACACAACCCTAGGAGGAGACACTGCGCAGCCTACATTCTAAGCACCGCACACAACCCTAGGGGAAGACACTGCGCACCCTACATTCTAAGCACCGCACACAAACCTAGGGGGAGACAATGCGCACCCTATATTCTAAGCACCGCACACAACCCTAGGGGGAGACACTGCGAACCCTACATTCTAAGCACCGCACACAACCCTAGGGGGAGACACTGCGCACCCTACATTGTAAGCACCGCACACAACCCTAGGGGGAGACACTGCACAGCCAACATACTAAGCACTGCACACAACCCTAGGGGGAGACACTGAGCACCCTACATTCTAAGCACCGCACACAACCCTAGGGTGAGACACTGCGCACCCTACATTCTAAGCACCGCACACAACCCTAGGGGAAGACACTGCGCAGCCTACATTCTAAGCACCGCACACAACCCTAGGGGGAGACACTGCGCAGCCTACATTCTAAGCACCGCACACAGCCCTAGGGAGACACTGCGCAGCCTACATTCTAAGCACCGCACACAACCCTAGGGAGACACTGCGCAGCCTACATTCTAAGCACCGCACACAACCCTAGGGAGAGACACTGCGCAGCCTACATTCTAAGCACCGCACACAACCCTAGGGAAGACACTGCGCAGCCTACATTCTAAGCACCGCACACAACCCTAGGGAGACACTGCGCACCCTACATTCTAAGCACCGCACACAACCCTAGGGAGACACTGCGCAGCCTACATTCTAAGCACCGCACACAGCCCTAGGGGAGACACTGCACAGCCTACATTCTAAGCACCGCACACAACCCTAGGGAGACACTGCGCAGCCTACATTCTAAGCACCGCACACAACCTAGGGAGACACTGCACCCTACATTCTAAGCACCGCACAACCCTAGGGAGACACTGCGCAGCCTACATTCTAAGCACCGCACACAACCCTAGGGAGACACTCGCGCAGCCTACATTCTAAGCACCGCACACAACCTAGGGAGACACTGCGCAGCCTACATTCTAAGCACCGCACACAACCTAGGGAGACACTGCGCACCTACATTCTAAGCACCGCACACAACCCTAGGGAGACACTGCGCGCCTACGATTCCCACATGCCAAGCACCGCACACAGCCTAGGGAGACACTGCGCAGCCTACATTCTAAGCACCGCACACAACCCTAGGAGACACTGCGCAGCCTACATTCTAAGCACCGCACACAACCCTAGGGAGACACTGCACAGCCAACATTCTAAGCACCGCACACAGCCCTAGGGAGACACTGCGCAGCCTACATTCTAAGCACCGCTACAGCCCTAGGGAGACACTGCGCAGCCTACATTCTAAGCACCGCACACAGCCCTGGGAGACACTGCGCCGCCTACATTCTAAGCACCGCACACAACCTAGGGAGACACTGCGCAGCCTACATTCTAAGCACCGCACACAGCCCTAGGAGACACTGCGCAGCCTACATTCTAAGCACCGCACACAACCCTGGGAGACACTGCGCAGCCAACATACTAAGCACTGCACACAGCCCTAGAGGAGACACTGCGCACCTACATTCTAAGCACCGCACACAGCCCTAGGGAGACACTGCGCGCCCTACATTCTAAGCACCGCACACAGCCCTAGGGTGAGACACTGCGCACCCTACATTCTAAGCACCGCACACAACCCTGGGGAGACACTGCGCAGCCTACATTCTAAGCACCTGCACACAACCCTAGGGAGACACTGCGCAGCCTACATTCTAAGCACCGCACACAACCTAGGGAGACACTGCGCAGCCTACATTCTAAGCACTGCACACAACCCTAGGAGGAGACACTGCGCAGCCTACATTCTAAGCACCGCACACAGCCCTAGGGAGACACTGCACAGCCAACATACTAAGCACTGCACACAACCCTAGGGGAGACACTGCGCAGCCTACATTCTAAGCACCGCACACAACCCTAGGGAGACACTGCGCAGCCAACATACTAAGCACTGCACACAGCCCTAGGGAGACACTGCGCAGCCTACATTCTAAGCACCGCCACACAACCCTAGGGAGACACTGCGCAGCCTACATTCTAAGCACTGCACACAGCCCTAGGAGAGACACTGCACCCTACATTCTAAGCACCGCTACAACCCTGGGAGACACTGCACAGCCAACATACTAAGCACCGCACACAGCCTGGGAGACACTGCGCCCTACATTCTAAGCACCGCACACAACCCTAGGAGAGACACTGCACAGCCAACATAAGCACTGCACAACCCTGGGTGAGACACTGAGCACCCTACATTCTAAGCACACCGCACACAGCCTAGGGAGACACTGCGCAGCCTACATTCCTAAGCACCGCACACAACCTGGGGAGACACTGCGCAGCCTACATTCTAAGCACCGCACACAACCCTAGGGGGAGACACTGCGCACCCTACATTCTAAGCACCGCACACAACCCTAGGGGGAGACACTGCGCAGCCTACATTCTAAGCACCGCACACAACCCTAGGGGGAGACACTGCGCACCCTCCACTGCCGGCATCTACCATACAGTCATCTATACATCCCCCATCAGGTTCTATCATACATAGTGTACACACGCATAACCAGTCACTATCCCCTCTCCACATTATAACCAGTCAGTCCCCCCCCCCATCCAGTCACTGCCCCCCCGCCCTATTACATCCATTCAGTGCCCCCCCGCCCTATTACATCCATTCAGTGCCCCCCCTCCCCATTACATCCATTCAGTGCCCCCCCTCCCCATTACATCCATTCAGTGCCCCCCCCCCATTACATCCAGTCACTGCCCCCCCCCCCATTACATCCAGTCACTGCCCCCCCCCTCCCATTACATCCACTCACTGCCCCCCCCTCCCCACTACATCCAGTCACTGCCCCCCTCCCACTACATCCAGTCACTGCCCCCCTCCCCATTACATCCAGTCAGTCCCCCTCCCCATTACATCCAGTCAGTCCCCCACTCCCATTACATCCAGTCACTGCTCCCCCTCCCCATTACATCCAGTCAGTCCCCCCTCCCCATTACATCCAGTCAGTCCCCCCTCCCCATTACATCCAGTCAGTCCCCCTCCCCATTACATCCAGTCAGTCCCCCTCCCCATTACATCCAGTCAGTCCCCCCTCCCCATTACATCCAGTCAGTTCCCCCTCCCCATTACATCCAGTCAGTGCCCCTCCCCATTACATCCAGTCAGTGCCCCCTCCCCATTACATCCAGTCAGTGCCCCCTCCCCATTACATCCAGTCACTGCCCCCCTCCCCATTACATCCAGTCAGTGCCCCCTCCCCATTACATCCAGTCAGTGCCCCCTCCCCATTACATCCAGTCAGTGCCCCCCTCCCCATTACATCCAGTCAGTGCCCCCTCCCCATTACATCCAGTCAGTGCCCCCTCCCCATTACATCCAGTCAGTCCCCCCTCCCCATTACATCCAGTCAGTCCCCCCTCCCCATTACATCCAGTCAGTCCCCCTCCCCATTACATCCAGTCACTATCCCCTCCCCATTACATCCAGTCAGTCCCCCTCCCCATTACAACCAGTCACTGTCCCCTCTCCCCATTACATCCAGTCAGTCCCCCTCCCCATTACATCCAGTCAGTCCCCCTCCCCATTACATCCAGTCACTGCCCCCCTCCACATTACATCCAGTCACTGCCCCCTCCCCATTACATCCAGTCACTGCCCCCTCCCCATTACATCCAGTCACTGCCCCCCTCCCCATTACATCCAGTCACTGCCTCCCCTCCCCATTACATCCAGTCAGTCCCCCTCCCCATTACATCCAGTCACTGCCCCCCTCCCCATTACATCCAGTCACTGCCCCCCTCCCCATTACATCCAGTCACTGCCCCCTCCCCATTACATCCAGTCACTGCCCCCCTCCCCATTACATCCAGTCACTGCCCTCCTCCCCATTACATCCAGTCAGTCCCCTCCCCATTACATCCAGTCAGTCCCCCTCCCCATTACATCCAGTCAGTGCCCCCTCCCCATTACATCCAGTCACTGCCCCCTCCCCATTACATCCAGTCACTGCCCCCCTCCCCATTACATCCAGTCACTGCCCCCCTCCCCATTACATCCAGTCACTGCCCCCCTCCCCATTACATCCAGTCAGTCCCCCTCCCCATTACATCCAGTCACTGCCCCCTCCCCATTACATCCAGTCACTGTCCCCCTCCCCATTACATCCAGTCAGTCCCCCTCCCCATTACATCCAGTCACTGCCCCCTCCCCATTACATCCAGTCACTGCCCTCCTCCCCATTACATCCAGTCAGTCCCCACCCTCCCCATTACATCCAGTCAGTTCCCCCTCCCCATTACATCCAGTCAGTCCCCCTCCCCATTACATCCAGTCAGTCCCCCCTCCCCATTACATCCAGTCACTGCCCCCTCCCATTACATCCAGTCACTGTCCCCCTCCCCATTACATCCAGTCAGTTCCCCCTCCCCATTACATCCAGTCAGTCCCCCTCCCCATTACATCCAGTCAGTCCCCCTCCCCATTACATCCAGTCACTGCCCCCCCATTACATCCAGTCACTATCCCTCTCCCCATTACATCCAGTCACTATCCCTCTCCCCATTACATCCAGTCAGTCCCCCTCCCCATTACATCCAGTCACTATCCCTCTCCCCATTACATCCAGTCAGTCCCCCTCCCCATTACATCCAGTCAGTCCCCCCTCCCCATTACAACCAGTCAGTCCCCCTCCCCATTACATCCAGTCAGTCCCCCCTCCCCATTACATCCAGTCACTGCCCCCCTCCCCATTACATCCAGTCACTGCCCCCCTCCCCATTACATCCAGTCACTGCCCCTCCCCATTACATCCAGTCAGTCCCCCCTCCCCATTACATCCAGTCAATGCCCCCACTCCCCATTACATCCAGTCAGTCCCCCTCCCCATTACATCCAGTCAGTGCCCCCTCCCCATTACATCCAGTCAGTGCCCCCACTCCCCATTACATCCAGTCAGTTCCCCCCTCCCCATTACATCTAGTCAGTCCCCTCCCCATTACATCCAGTCAGTCCCCTCCCCATTACATCCAGTCAGTCCCCCCTCCCCATTACATCCAGTCACTATCCCCTCTCCCCATTACATCCAGTCAGTGCCCCCCTCCCCATTACATCTAGTCAGTCCCCCTCCCCATTACAACCAGTCAGTCCCCCTCCCCATTACATCCAGTCAGTGCCCCCTCCCCATTACATCCAGTCAGTGCCCCCCTCCCCATTACATCTAGTCAGTCCCCCTCCCCATTACATCCAGTCAGTCCCCCTCCCCATTACATCCAGTCACTATCCCCTCTCCCCATTACATCCAGTCAGTCCCCCCTCCCCATTACATCCAGTCACTATCCCCTCTCCCCATTACAACCAGTCACTATCCCCCCCCCCCGCGCCGGTACCGCTGGGTGAAGCCGAGCAGTCTGGGGGAGGCCGCCTCCGCTCCTCCGTCCATCCTCAGTCACACTGGCCGGGCGGACATGCCTCCGGTACCGGTGCGGGGTCTCCTCCTCGGGGCTGGACTGAACGGGACCCGCAGCACAACCGCAGCTGCCGGAATGTCGCATTCAGTGATGATGGGGGGAGTGCGGCTTCAGCTGGACTGGCACATTACACCTCCCGGGGAAAGGCAGCCAAGGGGTTAAACAAGCCCCGCCCCCATCTTCCTCGCCATTTATAAAATCCTTGCTTGCTGTCTGTGAATGGGGACATTCCTCTTCACATGATGCGTCCAGACCTGGAGGTGTTCACACAGGGAGAATGGCAGCCGCATCTACAGACGGCGCCTCTGATCCCTCCCGTCCTACAGACGGCGCCTCTGATCCCTCCCGTCCTACAGACGGCGCCTCTGATCCCGCCCGTCCTACAGACGGCGCCTCTGATCCCGCCCGTCCTACAGACGGCGCCTCTGATCCCGCCCGTCCTACAGACGGCGCCTCTGATCCCGCCCGTCCTACAGACGGCGCCTCTGATCCCGACGGTCCTACAGACGGCGCCTCTGATCCCGACGGTCCTACAGACGGCGCCTCTGATCCGCGCCGCCCTACAGACGGCGCCTCTGATCCCGCCCGCCCTACAGACGGCGCCTCTGATCCCGCCCGACCTACAGACGGCGCCTCTGATCCCGCCCGCCCTACAGACGGCGCCTCTGATCCCGCCCGCCCTACAGACGGCGCCTCTGATCCCGCCCGTCCTACAGACGGCGCCTCTGATCCCGCCCGTCCTACAGACGGCGCCTCTGATCCCGCCCGTCCTACAGACGGCGCCGCTGATCCCTCCCGTCCTACAGACGGCGCCTCTGATCCCTCCCGTCCTACAGACGGCGCCTCTGATCCCTCCCGTCCTACAGACGGCGCCGCTGATCCCTCCGTCCTACAGACGGCGCCTCTGATCCCTCCCGCCCTGCAGACGGCGCCTCTGATCCCTCCCGCCCTACAGACGGCGCCTCTGATCCCGTCCGCCCTACAGACGGCGCCTCTGATCCCTCCCGTCCTACAGACGGCGCCTCTGATCCCGTCCGCCCTACAGACGGCGCTCTGATCCCTCCCGTCCTACAGACGGCGCCTCTGATCCCGTCCCGCCCTACAGACGGCGCCTCTGATCCCTCCCGTCCTACAGACGGCGCCTCTGATCCCTCCCGTCCTACAGACGGCGCCTCTGATCCCTCCCGTCCTACAGGCGGCGCCTCTGATCCCGTCCGCCCTACAGACGGCGCCTCTGATCCCGCCCGCCCTACAGACGGCGCCTCTGATCCCTCCCGTCCTACAGACGGCGCCGTGCTGCTGCCAGCCAGACAGCGGGGCAAGTGACCAATCACCAGTAATAGCCCCCGTGTGCTGAGCCGGTGACTGCTGCCGCTGGTCTGCAGCAGTAATAGCCCCTGTGTGCTGAGACGGTGACTGCCGCCGCCGGTCTGCGGCAGTAATAGCCCTCGTGTGCTGAGCCGGTGACTGCTGCCGCCGGTCTGCGGCAGTAATAGCCCCCGTGTGCTGAGCCGGTGACTGCCCCTGCCGGTCTGCGGCAGTAATAGCCCCCGTGTGCTGAGCCGGTGACTGCCCCTGCCGGTCTGCGGCAGTAATAGCCCCCGTGTGCTGAGCCGGTGACTGCCCCCGCCGGTCTGCAGCAGTAATAGCCCCCGTGTGGTGAGCCGGTGACTGCCCCCGCCGGTCTGCAGCAGTAATAGCCCCCGTGTGGTGAGCCGGTGACTGCCCCCGCCGGTCTGCAGCAGTAATAGCCCCCGTGTGGTGAGCCGGTGACTGCCCCCGGCGGTCTGCATCAGTAATAGCCCTCGTGTGGTGAGCTAGTGACTGCCCCTGCCAGTCTGCAGCAGTAATAGCCCTCGTGTGGTGAGCCAGTGACTGCCCCCGCCGGTCTGCAGTGGTATTAGCCCCCCGTGTGGTTAGTCGGTGACTGCCCCAGCCGGTCTGCAGCGGTAATAGCCCTCCGTGTGGCGAGCCGGTGACTGCCCCCGCCGGTCTGCAGCGGTAATAGCCCCCCGTGTGGTTAGTCGGTGACTGCCCCAGCCGGTCTGCAGCGGTAATAGCCCCCCGTGTGGTGAGCCGGTGACTGCCCCCGCCGGTCTGCAGTGGTATTAGCCCCCCGTGTGGTTAGTCGGTGACTGCCCCAGCCGGTCTGCAGCGGTAATAGCCCGCCGTGTGGTGAGCCGGTGACTGCCCCCGCCGGTCTGCAGTGGTAATAGCCCCCGTGTGGTGAGCCAGTGACTGCGCCCACCGGTCTGCAGCGGTAATAGCCCTCCGTGTGGCGAGTCCGTCTTATTGTGGCCCCCAATAAAGCTGCTCAGTTTTCCTACACCCGGGCCCCCATTACTACCTGACCATGTACCGTCCCTACAGTCTGGGGGCCTGCGGCCCCGGCCTATACACACCAGAACCTGTGGCCCCTGGACCATAAGTGTGTAACCCCGATGTGATGACCCCCACATACCTGCCTGGAAGGGCGGTCGCTCTGAGGCATCACCAGAGGCAGCGATGGGAGAGAAGACAATATTATTATTACACAACAATACACCCCTACGTACAGGGGCCCCCCTGGTGAGCAGCCATGCCACCCCTACGTACAGGGCCCCCCGGTGAGCGGCCATGACACCCCTACGTACAGGGCCCCCCCCCAATGAACGGCCATGACACCCCTACATACAGGGACCCCCGTGAGCGGCCATGACACCCCTAAATACAGGGACCCCCGTGAGCGGCCATGACACCCCTACATACAGGGACCCCCGGTGAGCGGCCATGACACCCCTACGTATATGGACCCCCGTGAGCGGCCATGACACCCCTACGTACAGGGCCCCCATGAGCGGCCATGACACCCCTACGTACAGGGCCCCCATGAGCGGCCATGACACCCCTACGTACAGGGACCCCAGTAAGCGGCCATGACACCCCTACATACAGGGCCCCCCGGTGAGCGGCCATGACACCCCTACATACAGGGCCCCCCTGGTGAGCAGCCATGCCACCCCTACGTACAGGGCCCCCCGGTGAGCGGCCATGACACCCCTACGTACAGGGCCCCCCCCCAATGAACGGCCATGACACCCCTACATACAGGGACCCCCGTGAGCGGCCATGACACCCCTACATACAGGGACCCCCGTGAGCGGCCATGACACCCCTACGTACAGGGACCCCCGTAAGCGGCCATGACACCCCTACGTACAGGGACCCCCGTAAGCGGCCATGACACCCCTACGTACAGGGACCCCGTAGCGGCCATGACACCCCTACGTACAGGGACCCCAGTAGCGGCCATGACACCCCTACGTACAGGGACCCCGTAGCGGCCATGACACCCCTACGTACAGGGACCCCAGTAAGCGGCCATGACACCCCTACGTACAGGGACCCCAGTAAGCGGCCATGACACCCCTACGTACAGGGACCCCAGTAAGCGGCCATGACACCCCTACGTACAGGGACCCCAGTAAGCGGCCATGACACCCCTACGTACAGGGACCCCAGTAAGCGGCCATGACACCCCTACGTACAGGGACCCCCGTAAGCGGCCATGACACCCCTACGTACAGGGACCCCCGTAAGCGGCTATGACACCCCTACATACAGGGACCCCCGTGAGCGGCCATGACACCCCTACGTACAGGGACCCCCGTAAGCGGCTATGACACCCCTACGTACAGGATATTTCCAAGACACTGGAACCTACATAATATACCAGGCCAGCAGTGACGCCACCACCAGTCTGCCCTTTACCCGCAGGCGCCGCCAGCTGATCCAGTATTTTTCCCCATCACTCCAGATAAAAGTGTTCCCCACATCGGAGGGTCCACTAACGCCCAGCGCTCCGCAGCCAGTAAAGGGGTTTAAACAGAGTAAACAGTGGTTCCCAGCCTGAGGACCCCAGTGATGTGGGAAGGGGGGGGGGGGGGGTGTTCATGAGACAGGCATATCCCCCTCCTCGCATTGTATGTATAAAAACTAGAGTAGACGTTACGCAGCCACCATCCTTCAGCTGAGCCTGCACAGCTTAGCACCACTACCCCCAGTGTCCCCCTCACCTCATGCTATCATCACCAGTCCTCTCCCATCCTAGTGTCTCAAGCACAAGGAGAAGGATGGAGGAGGAGGCAGGCCGCTGCAGCCAGCAGACAAGGAGAGCAGTCATGGACGCAAGCTGCACATCGGGCCGAGGTCAGACTCCAGGATGGAATGATGAGGGTTTCTTCCACTCCATGGCAGCACACCCACTGCAGCACCACATCCAGAAGAGGAGGAGAATGGAAGGCAGAAGAGGAGCTGGAAGCGGGCCAGGCTTCCCAAATACACACACCCAAGAGAGGGGAGAAAGGTGGCGAGGGGAGGGGGTGTGGAGCCTCCGCTGCTTCAATGGAAGGCACCACTACAACCCCCATCACATACAAACATTACAGCCCGTTAGTGGCAGTCTTTTCTTTGCGAGCCCCAGAGTCCAACACCCAAATCTATCAGCAGGGGCAGAGGACAGGACGCTGGACGGGACTACTTCTCTGCAGATGCCGGCGTCGCACGGGACTACTTCTCCTATGTAGACACCAGCACCACATGGTACTACTTCTCTTCAGTACCATGTGGACGACTAAATCGGCTCCTGACTGATGAAGCGAGGTTCCGAGCACTAGGAGTTGTCACCAGTAAAGTCCTTTATTCCCATCAGATGGACAGGTCACAAAGATCAGATCTACAGGAGATGGATCACAACTCTCAGCATCACTGGCCAATCCAGGAGAGACCACCACAACTTGTAACTACTACCCCCAGTCTCAAAGATATCCCCCTCCCCTGTCTGTACCATCACTGACTACTACACCAAGTCTCAGATATCCAGAAACACATCCCCCTCCCGTCTGTACTATCACTAGAAGAGGCTGGGGATCACTTCCCCAACATCTGACTACTACTCCCAGTCTCAAAGATAGCACTATTATCAGCCCCGCAGAGAGGATTGCTGTGGTCAGAGCACTGAGACCCCTGTAAGTGTAGAGATCCTAAATCGGACATTTCCTGAGGGGCACATAGGTCATCAGCCTACCTACAGGGAGATGTAGAGACCATCACTACAACCCCCAATATCTAATACAACACACACACACCAATAGAAGAAGCACTTTGACCAGATACATACAAGATCATAGGAGCATGACAGTCCACTGTGACAGGGACTACTTCTGTCCAGCACACGTGGAGGCAGCACTGGACTACTTCTGTCCAGCACACGTGGAGGCAGCACTGGACTACTTCTCTCCAGCACACGTGGAGGCAGCACTGGACTACTTCTCTCCAGCACGCGTGGAGGCAGCACTGGACTGACTTCTCTCCAGCACACGTGGAGGCAGCACTGGACTACTTCTGTCCAGCACACGTGGAGGCAGCACTGGACTACTTCTCTCCAGCACACGTGGAGGCAGCACTGGACTACTTCTCTCCAGCACACGTGGAGGAAGCACTGGACTACTTCTGTCCAGCACACGTGGAGGCAGCACTGGACTACTTCTGTCCAGCACACGTGGAGGCAGCACTGGACTACTTCTGTCCAGCACACGTGGAGGCAGCACTGGACTACTTCTGTCCAGCACACGTGGAGGCAGCACTGGACTACTTCTGTCCAGCACACGTGGAGGCAGCACTGGATGACTTCTCTCCAGCACACGTGGAGGCAGCACTGGATGACTTCTCTCCAGCACACGTGGAGGAAGCACTGGACTACTTCTGTCCAGCACACGTGGAGGCAGCACTGGACTACTTCTCTCCAGCACACGTGGAGGCAGCACTGGACTACTTCTCTCCAGCACACGTGGAGGCAGCACTGGACTACTTCTGTCCAGCACACGTGGAGGCAGCACTGGACTACTTCTCTCCAGCACACGTGGAGGCAGCACTGGACTACTTCTCTCAAGCACACGTGGAGGCAGCACTGGACTACTTCTCTCAAGCACACGTGGAGGCAGCACTGGACTACTTCTGTCCAGCACACGTGGAGGCAGCACTGGACTACTTCTGTCCAGCACACGTGGAGGCAGCACTGGACTACTTCTGTCCAGCACACGTGGAGGCAGCACTGGACTACTTCTGTCCAGCACACGTGGAGGCAGCACTGGACTACTTCTGTCCAGCACACGTGGAGGCAGCACTGGACTACTTCTGTCCAGCACACGTGGAGGCAGCACTGGACTACTTCTGTCCAGCACACGTGGAGGCAGCACTGGACTACTTCTGTCCAGCACACGTGGAGGCAGCACTGGACAACTTCTGTCCAGCACACGTGGAGGCAGCACTGGACAACTTCTGTCCAGCACACGTGGAGGCAGCACTGGACTACTTCTCTCAGTACACGTGGAGGCAGCACTGGACTACTTCTGTCCAGCACACGTGGAGGCAGCACTGGACTACTTCTGTCCAGCACACGTGGAGGCAGCACTGGACTACTTCTGTCCAGCACACGTGGAGGCAGCACTGGACTACTTCTGTCCAGCACACGTGGAGGCAGCACTGGACTACTTCTGTCCAGCACACGTGGAGGCAGCACTGGACTACTTCTGTCCAGCACACGTGGAGGCAGCACTGGACTACTTCTGTCCAGCACACGTGGAGGCAGCACTGGACTACTTCTGTCCAGCACGCGTGGAGGCAGCACTGGACTACTTCTGTCCAGCACACGTGGAGGCAGCACTGGACTACTTCTGTCCAGCACACGTGGAGGCAGCACTGGACTACTTCTGTCCAGCACACGTGGAGGCAGCACTGGACTACTTCTGTCCAGCACACGTGGAGGCAGCACTGGACTACTTCTGTCCAGCACACGTGGAGGCAGCACTGGACTACTTCTGTCCAGCACACGTGGAGGCAGCACTGGACTACTTCTGTCCAGCACACGTGGAGGCAGCACTGGACTACTTCTGTCCAGCACACGTGGAGGCAGCACTGGACTACTTCTGTCCAGCACACGTGGAGGCAGCACTGGACTACTTCTGTCCAGCACGCGTGGAGGCAGCACTGGACTACTTCTGTCCAGCACACGTGGAGGCAGCACTGGACTACTTCTGTCCAGCACACGTGGAGGCAGCACTGGACTACTTCTGTCCAGCACACGTGGAGGCAGCACTGGACTACTTCTGTCCAGCACACGTGGAGGCAGCACTGGACTACTTCTGTCCAGCACACGTGGAGGCAGCACTGGACTACTTCTGTCCAGCACACGTGGAGGCAGCACTGGACTACTTCTGTCCAGCACACGTGGAGGCAGCACTGGACTACTTCTGTCCAGCACACGTGGAGGCAGCACTGGACTACTTCTGTCCAGCACACGTGGAGGCAGCACTGGACTACTTCTGTCCAGCACACGTGGAGGCAGCACTGGACTACTTCTGTCCAGCACACGTGGAGGCAGCACTGGACTACTTCTGTCCAGCACACGTGGAGGCAGCACTGGACTACTTCTGTCCAGCACACGTGGAGGCAGCACTGGACTACTTCTGTCCAGCACACGTGGAGGCAGCACTGGACTACTTCTGTCCAGCACACGTGGAGGCAGCACTGGACTACTTCTGTCCAGCACACGTGGAGGCAGCACTGGACTACTTCTGTCCAGCACACGTGGAGGCAGCACTGGACTACTTCTGTCCAGCACACGTGGAGGCAGCACTGGACAACTTCTCTCAGTACACGTGGAGGCAGCACTGGACTACTTCTCTCCAGCACACGTGGAGGCAGCACTGGACAACTTCTCTCCAGCACACGTGGAGGCAGCACTGGAACTACTTCTCTCCAGCACACGTGGAGGCAGCACTGGACTACTACTCTCCAGCACACGTGGAGGCAGCACTGGACTACTTCTCTCCAGCACACGTGGAGGCAGCACTGGACTACTTCTCTCCTGCACAAATGGAGGCAGCACTGGACTACTTCTCTCAGTACACGTGGAGGCACACGTTCTCTCCAGCACACGTGGAGGCAGCACTGGACTACTTCACTCCAGCACACGTGGAGGCAGCACTGGACTACTTCTGTCCAGCACACGTGGAGGCAGCACTGGACTACTTCTCTCCAGCACACGTGGAGGCAGCACTGGACTACTTCTCTCCAGCACACGTGGAGGCAGCACTGGACTGCTTCTCTCCAGCACACGTGGAGGCAGCACTGGACTGCTTCTCTCCAGCACACGTGGAGGCAGCACTGGACTACTTCTCTCCAGCACACGTGGAGGCAGCACTGGACTACTTCTCTCCAGCACACGTGGAGGCAGCACTGGACTACTTCTCTCCAGCACACGTGGAGGCAGCACTGGACTACTTCTCTTCAGTACACATGGTGTTACACAAGACAGAATCATCAGGACACTGGGGGTTGCATTACACAGGACACAATTATCAGAACAGGCTTAGTGGTTAGCGGTAGCTCAGTAGTTACTAGTGGTTCCGTGGTAAGCACTGGTGTCTTGCGACGCTGGGGCACGAAAATTCAACCAAGGACAACATTTGCAGGTTGGTTGTATGTTCTCCGGTTTCCTCCCACACTCCAAAAACAGATCGATAGGGACGTTAGATTGTGAGCTCTTGGGGACAGAGTAATGCTAATGTCTGTACAGCGCTGTAGAATATGTCAGTGATATATAAGTGATGAGAATGTCTGTACAGTGCTGTGGAATATGTCAGTGATATATAAGTGATGAGAATGTCTGTACAGTGCTGTGGAATATGTCAGTGATATATAAGTGATGAGAATGTCTGTACAGCGCTGTGGAATATGTCAGTGATATATAAGTGATGAGAATGTCTGTACAGCGCGGTGTAATATGTCAGTGATATATAAGTGATGAGAATGTCTGTACAGCGCTGTGGAATATGTCAGTGATATATAAGTGATGAGAATGTCTGTACAGCGCGGTGTAATATGTCAGTGATATATAAGGGATGAGAATGTCTGTACAGCGCTGTGGAATATGTCAGTGATATATAAGTGATGACAATGTCTGTACAGCGCTGTGGAATATGTCAGTGATATATAAGGGATGAGAATGTCTGTACAGTGCTGTGGAATATGTCAGTGATATATAAGTGATGAGAATGTCTGTACAGTGCTGTGGAATATGTCAGCTGTATATAAGTGATGAGAATGTCTGTACAGCGCTGTGGAATATGTCAGTGATATATGAGTGATGAGAATGTCTGTACAGCACTGTGGAATATGTCAGTGATATATAAGGGATGAGAATGTCTGTACAGCGCTGTGGAATATGTCAGTGATATATAAGTGATGAGAATGTCTGTACAGCGCTGTGGAATATGTCAGTGATATATTAGTGATGAGAATGTCTGTACAGTGCTGTGGAATATGTCAGTGATATATAAGGGATGAGAATGTCTGTACAGTGCTGTGGAATATGTCAGTGATATATAAGTGATGAGAATGTCTGTACAGCACTGTGGAATATGTCAGTGATATATAAGGGATGAGAATGGTAATGGAGGCTCAGGGTGGTCTGTGCCCCCTCCCCCCTCCCTCCCTTATATTTTGGACAATCCAATACTTCTATATTTTTTTCTTCTTCCCTCTGTGCGGTAAGTTATGGAGGAGCACACGCCGTCTCCATCAGACTGTTGTAAAGCATACATCAGGAGGGAAACTGCATCGACACACTCATCACAGAAGGGGTCTGGATTCTAGAAAAGAGCGGCACCGCAGATCCGTCATCTCCAGGGAGGGCCGGATGGTTGACAACCCATAGAGATCTGCAGAACATCTCATCCTTCTACCTCCTGATACATAGGGATATATCCTGCAGATTATCACACCTCTGACCTCTGGAGATCTGGAATAAAGGCTCTCCATATCTTTCCCTGTGACCAGTCAGAGTCCAGCTCTCGTGTTCTGTGGTCAGGTGGATTTTAAAAGCAGTGATTTGATTGGTTGCTGTGACAAATCTGCTGAAAAGCACAGTGGGAGGAGTCAGAGGTTGTCACTAGTGATAGGCTCCTCCCCCACAGACATGTCTGAGGCCACTTGGCTCTTGACAATGGAAAGTAACATCTCCAGGTCCAAAAAGAATGTCTGACGTATTCCTAGTGCGTGCGAAGCCGAGGAGACGCCCTGTGCATCTCCACAGCACACAGAGGAGTAGAAATCCATCACCTGCACGAGAGAAACGGACGGCGTCCGATATCAGTCACCTGCGCAAGAGAAGCGGATGGCGTCCGATATCAGTCACCTGCGCGAGACAACCATACGGCGGCCCATATCCTTTACCTGCGTGAGATAACAACACGGTGGCCGATATCCGTCACCTGCGCGAGAGAAGCGGACGGCGGCCCATATCCTTTACCTGCGTGAGAGAACCATACGGCGGCCGATATCCGTCACCTGCGCAAAACAACCATACGGCGCCCGATATCCGTCACCTGCGCGAGACAACCACACGGCGGCCCTTATCCTTTACCTGCGCGAGAGAAGCGGACGGTGGCCGATATCCGTCACCTGCGCGAGAGAAGCGGATGGCGGCCCATATCCTTTACCTGCGTGAGAGAACCATATAGCGGCCGATATCCGTCACCTGCGCAAAACAACCATACGGCGGCCGATATCCGTCACCTGCGCGAGAGAAGCGGACGGCGGCCCATATCCTTTACCTGCGCGAGAGAAGCGGACGGCGGCCCATATACTTTACCTGTGTGAGAGAACCACACGGTAGCCGATATCAGTCACCTGCGCGAGAGAAGCGGACGGCGGCCGATATCCGTCACCTGCGCGAGAGAAGCGGACGGCGGCCGATATCCGTCACCTGCGCGAGAGAAGCGGACGGCGGCCGATATCCGTCACCTGCGCGAGAGAAGCGGACGGCGGCCGATATCCGTCACCTGCGCGAGAGAAGCGGACGGCGGCCCATATCCGTCACCTGCGCGAGAGAAGCGGACGGCGGCCCATATCCGTCAGCTGCGCGAGAGAAGCGGACGGCGGCCCATATCCGTCACCTGCGCGAGAGAACCACACGGTGGCCGATATCCGTCACCTGCGCGAGAGAAGCGGACAATATCCAGGGAGCAGCATTCAGTATTGTCCACGTCAGACACTGGACACAAAACATACAGTACAGAGCACTGGGGTGTCAGGTGGGGGCGCTGTAATGGACGCAGTCTCACTGTCCTTATCACAGCACTGCATGATACCTACCTACCGCTCTGCAGGATCACCCACCAGCCGACACAGCCATAATCATGGAGTTACTATATACAGAGTACGGCACGTGTAGTACAGAGGCTGCAGACAGGTCCACGTGTCACGTCTCCTCCAGATCTAGCCGCCATGATGGAGACACTATATACAGAGTACGGCCCGTGTAGTACAGAGGCTGCAGACAGGTCCACGTGTCACGTCTCCTCCAGACCTATCCGCCATGATGGAGACACTATATACAGAGTACGGCCCGTGTAGTACAGAGGCTGCAGACAGGTCCACGTGTCACGTCTCCTCCAGATCTATCCGCCATGATGGAGACACTATATACTATATACAGAGTACGGCCCGTGTAGTACAGAGGCTGCAGACAGGTCCACGTGTCACGTCTCCTCCAGATCTATCCGCCATGATGGAGACACTATATACTATATACAGAGTACGGCCCATGTAGTACAGAGGCTGCAGACAGGTCCACGTGTCACGTGTGCTCCAGATCTATCCGCTATGATGGAGACTATATACAGAGTACGGCCCGTGTAGTACAGAGGCTGCAGACAGGTCCACGTGTCACGTGTGCTCCAGATCTATCCGCCATGATGGAGACACTATATACTATATACAGAGTACGGCCCGTGTAGTACAGAGGCTGCAGACAGGTCCACGTGTCACGTCTCCTCCAGATCTAGCCGCCATGATGGAGACACTATATACAGAGTACGGCCCGTGTAGTACAGAGGCTGCAGACAGGTCCACATGTCACGTCTCGTCCAGATCTATCCGCCATGATGGAGACACTATATACAGAGTACGGCCCGTGTAGTACAGAGGCTGCAGACAGGTCCACGTGTCACGTCTCCTCCAGATCTATCCGCCATGATGGAGACGCTATATACAGAGTACGGCCCGTGTAGTACAGAGGCTGCAGACAGGTCCACGTGTCACGTCTCCTCCAGATCTATCCGCCATGATGGAGACACTATATACAGAGTACGGCCCGTGTAGTACAGAGGCTGCAGACAGGTCCACATGTCACGTCTCGTCCAGATCTATCCGCCATGATGGAGACACTATATACAGAGTACGGCACGTGTAGTACAGAGGCTGCAGACAGGTCCACGTGTCACGTCTCCTCCAGATCTATCCGCCATGATGGAGACGCTATATACAGAGTACGGCCCGTGTAGTACAGAGGCTGCAGACAGGTCCACGTGTCACGTCTCCTCCAGATCTATTCGCCATGATGGAGACGCTATATACAGAGTACGGCACGTGTAGTACAGAGGCTGCAGACAGGTCCACGTGTCACGTGTGCTCCAGATCTATCCGCCATGATGGAGACACTATATACAGAGTACGGCCCGTGTAGTACAGAGGCTGCAGACAGGTCCACATGTCACGTCTCCTCCAGATCTATCCGCCATGATGGAGACACTATATACAGAGTACGGCCCGTGTAGTACAGAGGCTGCAGACAGGTCCACGTGTCACGTGTGCTCCAGATCTATCCGCCATGATGGAGACACTATATACAGAGTACGGCCCGTGTAGTACAGAGGCTGCAGACAGGTCCACGTGTCACGTCTCCTCCAGATCTATCCGCCATGATGGAGACACTATATACAGAGTACGGCCCGTGTAGTACAGAGGCTGCAGACAGGTCCACGTGTCACGTCCCCTGAAGATCACGGCACTGGTAATGGTGCCGGCCCGGTAGGTATGATGCACCAACATTTTGAGCAGTGTGTGCTGAAGTGAGAGGCGCAGAGACACAAAGCTTCCCCTATGAAATCCGTGAGGACAAATCAGCGCTCACGAGCCGCAGACGGTCCGGTAATTGCAGCCACCACACGGACTGAACAACCGAACTACAGAAGCGCGGAAAACCTTACACCTCATGATCCGATGTGTCCTCCAGGAAACACACAAGGTAGAGCGTGTTCACCGCACGCCTTTAGCCGTCAAGGTTATTGAGGCTCATGTGAGGAGGCGCCGCTTATTTACCTTGGAGGCTGCAGTCCAAGTGCGGAGGGGGAGAGATTAGGACGCAGCACTAACCAAACAACAGAGCCGTCCCCTTATCTCCAGCACGTTCAATGGTTGGTGTTGACCTGGGTAATGCCATCAGCTAGAGCCCTGCAAGGTCCGACACACAGACTGGGAAGAAGTGCAGCTGCCTCATAGCGCCGCAACACCACGTGAGTCCGCAGCAAGCCGTGCATCGACGCTGGAGCGGCAGAAGGTCACCGCATCAATCGCCTGCACACCATCCAGGACGGCGAGAGCAGACGGGCAGTGGTTCAGGGGACGGGTCTGCCTCATAGCGCCGCACTACAACACCACGCGAGTCCGCAGCAAGCCGTGCATCGACGCTGGAGCGGCAGAAGGTCACCGCCACCCCCAACAGAGGAAGGGGGGGGGAGAGAGTGGGAGGACAGCACCAGCGCAGCCCCTCACTGAGCCCCAGTACGCACCAGCGCAGCCCCTCACTGAGCCCCAGTACGCACCAGCGCAGCCCCTCACTGAGCCCCAGTACGCACCAGCGCAGCCCCTCACTGAGCCCCAGTACGCACCAGCGCAGCCCCTCACTGAGCCCCAGTACGCACCAGGCAGCCCCCTCACTGAGCCGCCAGTGCGCATCAGCGCAGCCCCTCACTGCAGCCCCAGTACGCACCAGCGCAGCCCTCACTGGGCCCCAGTACGCACCAGCGCAGCCCCTCACTGAGCCCCAGTGCGCACCAGCGCAGCCCCTCACTGAGCCCCAGTACGCACCAGCGCAGCCCCTCACTGAGCCCCAGTACGCACCAGCGCAGCCCCTCACTGAGCCCCAGTGCGCACCAGCGCAGCCCCCTCACTGAGCCCCAGTACGCACCAGCGCAGCCCCTCACTGAGCCCCAGTACGCACCAGCGCAGCCCCTCACTGAGCCCCAGTACGCACCAGCGCAGCCCCTCACTGAGCCCCAGTACGCACCAGCGAAGCCCCTCACTGAGCCCCAGTACACACCAGCACAGCCATCACTGGCCCCCAGTATACACCAGCACAGCCCTCACTGGCCCCCAGTATACACCAGCACAGCCCTTACTGACCCCCAGTATACACCAGCACAGCACTCACTGGCCCCCAGTACACACCAGTACAGCCCTCACTGAGCCCCAGTATACACCAGCACAGCCCTCACTGAGCCCCAGTATACACCAGCACAGCCCTCACTGAGCCCCAGTATACACCAGCGCAGCCCTCACTGAGCCCCAGTATACACCAGCGCAGCCCTCACTGAGCCCCAGTATACACCAGCGCAGCCCTCACTGGCCCCCAGTATCCACCAGCACAGCCCTCACTGGCCCCCAGTATCCACCAGCACAGCCCTCACTGAGCCCCAGTATCCACCAGCACAGCCCTCACTGAGCCCCAGTATACACCAGCGCAGCCCTCACTGAGCCCCAGTATCCACCAGCACAGCCCTCACTGAGCCCCAGTATCCACCAGCACAGCCCTCACTGGCCCCCAGTATACACCAGCACAGCCCTCACTGAGCCCCAGTATACACCAGCACAGCCCTCACTGGCCCCCAGTACGCACCAGCACAGCCCTCACTGAGCCCCAGTATCCACCAGCACAGCCCTCACTGGCCCCCAGTATCCACCAGCACAGCCCTCACTGGCCCCCAGTATACACCAGCACAGCCCTCACTGAGCCCCAGTATCCACCAGCACAGCCCCTCACTGAGCCCCAGTATCCACCAGCACAGCCCTCACTGAGCCCCAGTATCCACCAGCACAGCCCTCACTGGCCCCCAGTATACACCAGCACAGCCCTCACTGAGCCCCAGTATCCACCAGCACAGCCCTCACTGGCCCCCAGTATCCACCAGCGCAGCCCCTCACTGAGCCCCAGTATCCACCAGCACAGCCCTCACTGGCCCCCAGTATCCACCAGCGCAGCCCCTCACTGAGCCCCAGTATCCACCAGCACAGCCCCTCACTGAGCCCCAGTATCCACCAGCACAGCCCTCACTGAGCCCCAGTATCCACCAGCACAGCCCTCACTGGCCCCCAGTATACACCAGTACAGCCCTCACTGGCCCCCAGTATACACCAGCGCAGCCCCTCACTGAGCCCCAGTATCCACCAGCACAGCCCTCACTGAGCCCCAGTATCCACCAGCACAGCCCTCACTGAGCCCCAGTATCCACCAGCACAGCCCTCACTGACCCCCAGTATACACCAGCACAGCCCTCACTGAGCCCCAGTATCCACCAGCACAGCCCTCACTGGCCCCCAGTATCCACCAGCACAGCCCTCACTGGCCCCCAGTATACACCAGTACAGCCCTCACTGGCCCCCAGTATACACCAGTACAGCCCTCACTGAGCCCCAGTATCTACCAGCACAGCCCTCACTGGCCCCCAGTATACACCAGTACAGCCCTCACTGGCCCCCAGTATCCACCAGCACAGCCCTCACTGAGCCCCAGTATCCACCAGCACAGCCCTCACTGGCCCCCAGTATACACCAGTACAGCCCTCACTGGCCCCCAGTATACACCAGTACAGCCCTCACTGGCCCCCAGTATACACCAGTACAGCCCTCACTGAGCCCCAGTATCTACCAGCACAGCCCTCACTGAGCCCCAGTATCTACCAGCACAGCCCTCACTGGCACCCAGTATACACCAGTACAGCCCTCACTGGCCCCCAGTATCCACCAGCACAGCCCTCACTGAGCCCCAGTATCTACCAGCACAGCCCTCACTGGCCCCCAGTATACACCAGTACAGCCCCACTCGCCTTCTCTGTCAGGCACCGCTTCATTGCCTCACAAACCGCTCGCGGGCGGCACCACAATGCCTTGTTAGCTAACAGCCAATCAGCCATCCCCGCTTTATCGTTAGCAGCCAATCAGCGCTCCCCGCCTTTTCATCAGCAGCCAATCAGATGTCGCTACACTCCCGCAGCGCGCTCAGGCAGACTAGCCAGTAGGTGATTGGCTGGCCTGACTTCCCGCGCTTTTCTTGTTGCTGCCGCAAGTTGTAAGGTGGTGACCGGGCAGAGCTCGCGGCAGATGTGAGGAATTTGACAGTAAGTAGTCATCTAGTGCAGGGGGAGGTGCCAGCTGTGACGTCAGAGCACCCCTCACTGATGTCATTATGGAGACGGTGTCAGCTATTGTTTCAGGGGGCTCTTCTGAACTCTGCCATCTCCTGCTGTGATGTCAATGGTGGCGCCGCTTATCCCAGGCTGGAGGTCTCCTGATGAAACTTCCTGGTGTGGCAGCTGTCCTCATGGATCGGACGTGTGAGAAGTGGCAAAGGGCTAGTATGGCAGCCGCTTATCTCCGTACCCCCTGCTGACCCATCACTGTCAGGTATCCTCACCTCCGATATACACTGACTGAAGCTCAGGAATGTGCCGCTTATCTCCGTACCTCCTGCTGACCCATCACTGTCAGGTATCCTCACCTCCGATATACACTGACTGAGACTCGGGAATGTGCCGCTTATCTCTGTACCTCCTGCTGACCCATCACTGTCAGGTATCCTCACCTCCGATATACACTGACTGAAGATCAGGAATGTGCCGCTTATCTCCGTACCTCCTGCTGACCCATCACTGTCAGGTATCCTCACCTCCGATATACACTGACTGAAGATCGGGAATGTGCCGCTTATCTCTGTACCCCCTGCTGACCCATCACTGTCAGGTATCCTCACCTCCGATATACACTGACTGAAGATCAGGAATGTGCCGCTTATCTCCGTACCTCCTGCTGACCCATCACTGTCAGGTATCCTCACCTCCGATATACACTGACTGAAGATCGGGAATGTGCCGCTTATCTCTGTACCTCCTGCTGACCCATCACTGTCAGGTATCCTCACCTCTGATATACACTGACTGAAGATCAGGAATGTGCCGCTTATCTCCGTACCTCCTGCTGACCCATCACTGTCAGGTATCCTCACCTCCGATATACACTGACTGAAGCTCGGGAATGTGCCGCTTATCTCCGTACCTCCTGCTGACCCATCACTGTCAGGTATCCTCACCTCCGATATACACTGACTGAAGCTCGGGAATGTGCCGCTTATCTCCGTACCTCCTGCTGACCCATCACTGTCAGGTATCCTCACCTCCGATATACACTGACTGAAGATCAGGAATGTGCCGCTTATCTCCGTACCTCCTGCTGACCCATCACTGTCAGGTATCCTCACCTCCGATATACACTGACTGAAGCTCAGGAATGTGCCGCTTATCTCCGTACCTCCTGCTGACCCATCACTGTCAGGTATCCTCACCTCCGATATACACTGACTGAAGCTCAGGAATGTGCCGCTTATCTCCGTACCTCCTGCTGACCCATCACTGTCAGGTATCCTCACCTCCGATATACACTGACTGAAGCTCAGGAATGTGCCGCTTATCTCCGTACCTCCTGCTGACCCATCACTGTCAGGTATCCTCACCTCCGATATACACTGACTGAAGATCAGGAATGTGCCGCTTATCTCCGTACCCCCTGCTGACCCATCACTGTCAGGTATCCTCACCTCTGATATACACTGACTGAAGCTCGGGGATGTGCCGCTTATCTCTGTACCCCCTGCTGACCCATCACTGTCAGGTATCCTCACCTCTGATATACACTGACTGAAGCTCGGGGATGTGCCGCTTATCTCCGTACCCCCTGCTGACCCATCACTGTCAGGTATCCTCACCTCCGATATACACTGACTGAAGATCAGGAATGTGCCGCTTATCTCCGTACCTCCTGCTGACCCATCACTGTCAGGTATCCTCACCTCCGATATACACTGACTGAAGATCAGGAATGTGCCGCTTATCTCCGTACCTCCTGCTGACCCATCACTGTCAGGTATCCTCACCTCCGATATACACTGACTGAAGCTCAGGAATGTGCCGCTTATCTCCGTACCTCCTGCTGACCCATCACTGTCAGGTATCCTCACCTCCGATATACACTGACTGAAGCTCAGGAATGTGCCGCTTATCTCCGTACCTCCTGCTGACCCATCACTGTCAGGTATCCTCACCTCCGATATACACTGACTGAAGCTCAGGAATGTGCCGCTTATCTCCGTACCTCCTGCTGACCCATCACTGTCAGGTATCCTCACCTCCGATATACACTGACTGAAGCTCAGGAATGTGCCGCTTATCTCTGTACCTCCTGCTGACCCATCACTGTCAGGTATCCTCACCTCCGATATACACTGACTGAAGATCAGGAATGTGCCGCTTATCTCCGTACCTCCTGCTGACCCATCACTGTCAGGTATCCTCACCTCCGATATACACTGACTGAAGCTCAGGAATGTGCCGCTTATCTCCGTACCCCCTGCTGACCCATCACTGTCAGGTATCCTCACCTCCGATATACACTGACTGAAGCTCGGGGATGTGCCGCTTATCTCCGTACCCCCTGCTGACCCATCACTGTCAGGTATCCTCACCTCCGATATACACTGACTGAAGATCAGGAATGTGCCGCTTATCTCTGTACCTCCTGCTGACCCATCACTGTCAGGTATCCTCACCTCTGATATACACTGACTGAAGCTCGGGAATGTGCCGCTTATCTCCGTACCTCCTGCTGACCCATCACTGTCAGGTATCCTCACCTCCGATATACACTGACTGAAGATCAGGAATGTGCCGCTTATCTCCGTACCTCCTGCTGCTCGTCCTCCTGATTCCTAACACTCGGGGCAGAGGATAGCCGGGTGTGTAGGACGGGGCATCGGGGGGCGTGACAATAGGAGAGCCTCTCACCTGCTGCGTGCCCTCCCGCCTCCACGCAGGGTGCTGCTTATCACTGGGGATATGACAGTAAAGAAGACGGAGATGTTGGCGGCGGAATATCGAGGAGTCCTTTATAAGTCCCTCTGCTTTATTGATGCAACAGCGCGTTTCGGAGCGACCCCTTCCTCAGGCTGATGGTTCCAGGGCGCTGACCTCTGCTCGATGTTCTGGCCGCTTATCTTCTAGCCGTCTTCCTTATGCCGATTTCCCGGGTGCAGTGCTAGGACAGCCACCTGATGGTTTGGCCGCTTATCTCTGTCTGGTCACCATTATGCCGCCGGTTGCCAAGTGCGCTTCTCTTACCATGACACTGACCTGTGGGCGCTATAGTCCTAGCCTGGAGAGGACGGGCACAGGACTGACTACACCTGGGTGCCCCCGCAGTGTGCCGTCAGGTGGGTGCACACAGACTGATTGACAGCTGGCCCAAGGTCACATGACAGCTGGAGGAGTCCTTCACTTTTCCCTCAGGACGCTCCTGTAAGTACAGTCTGGCACTACCGGCACAGAAACAAGAGGTTCTGCAGCAGCTGTAGCGCTGAGGCAGGTCTGTGACGTGGGCAGCTCACAGAAGTTTGTGGGCGCCATCTAATCCCTATGTCCATGGGAATGTCTTGTCTCCATGCAGCCTGCATGGAGTGTACTGAGAGGGTTAATAGGGGCACTTACCTCTGAATCTCAAAGCTGCACCCCTTCCGGAGCAGAGCAGCTCTCTTCCTTGTGATGGAGGACTTCCCTGGGTAGGTGTCCACCTGGCAGTCCATGGTGCCCCTTCCTGAGGAGACTCTGTGCCAGCAGCTTCAGATCTGAGAGCACGCTGCGCCGGCTGCTGACATCCTCTGGTCTGCAGGAGGAGGCGGAGGCTTCGCTGGCAGCCTCTCCCTCCCATTCACTTCGCCAAGTCTTTGGCTGCTGCAGAAGCTCTTGGGAAAGGAGGCAGCCGCCGCTGCTTTCATCGTGGTTGTCAGGTCACCAGCCCCCGTGTCCTCATATTTCCTGACGACTAAAGCTGCCTCAGCTGTATCTCTGGTCACTAAATGCTACTTCATGGATGATCCATGGTTGAGGTCCAGCGGGGGGACTGTAGATAGATGACAGTTCTGAGCGCAGGCTGGTCCCGTACATGGGGGAGGGCACTCCATCTGACCCTTATGGGTCTGGCCTGGAATGTTCTCGGCTGCGGGCACTCCATCTGACCCTCATGGGTCTGGCCTGGAATGTTCTCCGCTACGGGCACTCTATCTGACCCTCATGGGTCTGGCCTGGAATGTTCTCCACTGCGGGCACTCCATCTGACCCTCATGGGTCTGACCTGGAATGTTCTCCGCTGCGGGCACTCCATCTGACCCTCATGGGTCTGGCCTGGAATGTTCTCCGCTGCGGGCACTCCATTTGACCCTCATGGGTCTGGCCTGGAATGTTCTCCGCTGCGGGCACTCCATCTGACCCTCATGGGTCTGGCCTGGAATGTTCTCCGCTGCGGGCACTCCATCTGACCCTCATGGGTCTGGCCTAGAATGTTCTCCGCTGTGGGCACTCCATCTGACCCTCATGGGTCTGGCCTGGAATGTTCTCCGCTGCGGGCACTCCATCTGACCCTCATGGGTCTGGCCTGGAATGTTCTCCGCTGCGGGCACTCCATCTGACCCTCATGGGTCTGGCCTGGAATGTTCTCCACTGCGGGCACTCCATCTGACCCTCATGGGTCTGGCCTGGAATGTTCTCCGCTGCGGGCACTCCATCTGACCCTTATGGGTCTGACCTGGAATGTTCTCTGCTGCGGGCACTCCATCTGACCCTCATGGGTCTGGCCTGGAATGTTCTCCGCTGCGGGCACTCCATCTGACCCTCATGGGTCTGGCCTGGAATGTTCTCCGCTGCGGGCACTCCATCTGACCCTCATGGGTCTGGCCTGGAATGTTCTCAGGACAGCGTTGAGTTCACACTGGCATCGGTGCGCTGTCTACACCATAACATGTAAGACACTGGTGTGCTGTTACTGGAGATGTGTCCATGAGGCTTCCTCCAGCCTGGGAGTCAGCAGAGACTTCACACTGTCATCGGTGCGCTGTCTACACCATTACATGTCAGACGCTGGTGTGCTGTTACTGGAGATGTGTCCATGAGGCTTCCTCCAGCCTGGGAGTCAGCAGAGACTTCACACTGGCATCGGTGCGCTGTCTTCACCATTACATGTCAGACACTGGTGTGCTGATACTGGAGATGTGTCCATGAGGCTTCCTCCAGCCTGGGAGTCAGCAGAGACATCACACTGGCATCGGTGCTCTGTCTACACCATTACATGTAAGACGCTGGTGTGCTGTTACTGGAGATGTGTCCATGAGGCTTCCTCCAGCCTGGGAGTCAGCAGAGACATCACACTGTCATCGGTGCTCTGTTTACACCATTACATGTCAGACGCTGGTGTGCTGTTACTGGAGATGTGTCCATGAGGCTTCCTCCAGCCTGGGAGTCAGCAGAGGCATCACACTGGCATCGGTGCGCTGTCTACACCATTACATGTCAGACGCTGGTGTGCTGTTACTGGAGATGTCCATGAGGCTTCCTCCAGCCTTGGAGTCAGCAGAGACATCACACTGGCATCGGTGCGCTGTCTACACCATTACATGTCAGACGCTGGTGTGCTGTTACTGGAGATGTCCATGAGGCTTCCTCCAGCCTGGGAGTCAGCAGAGACATCACACTGTCATCGGTGCTCTGTCTACACCATTACATGTCAGACGCTGGTGTGCTGTTACTGGAGATGTCCATGAGGCTTCCTCCAGCCTGGGAGCCAGCAGAGACTTCACACTCACATCGGTGCTCTGTCTACACCATTACATGTCAGACGCTGGTGTGCTGTTACTGGAGATGTCCATGAGGCTTCCTCCAGCCTGGGAGTCTGCAGAGACTTCACACTGACATCGGTGCTCTGTCTACACCATTACATGTCAGCTGCTGGTGTGCTGTTACTGGAGATGTGTCCATGAGGCTTCCTCCAGCCTGGGAGTCAGCAGAGACTTCACACTGGCAACGGTGCTCTGTCTACACCATTACATGTAAGATGCTGGTGTGCTGTTACTGGAGATGTGTCCATGAGGCTTCCTCCAGCCTGGGAGTCAGCAGAGACTTCACACTGGCATCGGTGCGCTGTCTTCACCATTACATGTCAGACACTGGTGTGCTGATACTGGAGATGTGTCCATGAGGCTTCCTCCAGCCTGGGAGTCAGCAGAGACATCACACTGGCATCGGTGCTCTGTCTACACCATTACATGTAAGACGCTGGTGTGCTGTTACTGGAGATGTGTCCATGAGGCTTCCTCCAGCCTGGGAGTCAGCAGAGGCTTCACACTGGCATCGGTGCGCTGTCTACACCATTACATGTCAGACGCTGTTGTGCTGTTACTGGAGATGTCCATGAGGCTTCCTCCAGCCTGGGAGTCAGCAGAGGCTTTACACTGTCATCGGTGCTCTGTCTACACCATTACATGTCAGACGCTGGTGTGCTGTTACTGGAGATGTCCATGAGGCTTCCTCCAGCCTGGGAGTCAGCAGAGACATCACACTGTCATCGGTGCTCTGTCTACACCATTACATGTCAGACGCTGGTGTGCTGTTACTGGAGATGTCCATGAGGCTTCCTCCAGCCTGGGAGTCAGCAGAGGCTTTACACTGTCATCGGTGCTCTGTCTACACCATTACATGTCAGACGCTGGTGTGCTGTTACTGGAGATGTGTCCATGAGGCTTCCTCCAGCCTGGGAGCCAGCAGAGACATCACACTGACATCGGTGCGCTGTCTACACCATTACATGTAAGATGCTGGTGTGCTGTTACTGGAGATGTGTCCATGAGGCTTCCTCCAGCCTGGGAGTCATCAGAGACATCACACTGTCATCGGTGCGCTGTCTACACCATTACATGTCAGACGCTGGTGTGCTGTTACTGGAGATGTGTCCATGAGGCTTCCTCCAGCCTGGGAGTCAGCAGAGACTTCACACTGGCATCGGTGCGCTGTCTACACCATTACATGTAAGACACTGGTGTGCTGATACTGGAGATGTGTCCATGAGGCTTCCTCCAGCCTGGGAGCCAGCAGAGACTTCACACTGTCATTGGTGCGCTGTCTACACCATTACATGTCAGACGCTGGTGTGCTGATACTGGAGATGTGTCCATGAGGCTTCCTCCAGCCTGGGAGTCAGCAGAGACATCACACTGTCATCGGTGCGCTATCTACACCATTACATGTCAGACACTGGTGTGCTGTTACTGGAGATGTGTCCATGAGGCTTCCTCCAGCCTGGGAGTCAGCAGAGACATCACACTGGCATTGGTGCGCTGTCTACACCATTACATGTAAGACGCTGGTGTGCTGTTACTGGAGATGTCCATGAGGCTTTCTCCAGCCTGGGAGTCAGCAGAGGCTTTACACTGTCATCGGTGCGCTGTCTACACCATTACATGTCAGACGCTGGTGTGCTGTTACTGGAGATGTGTCCATGAGGCTTCCTCCAGCCTGGGAGTCAGCAGAGACATCACACTGTCATCGGTGCGCTGTCTACACCATTACATGTCAGACGCTGGTGTGCTGATACTGGAGATGTGTCCATGAGGCTTCCCCCAGCCTGGGAGCCAGCAGAGACTTCACACTCACATCGGTGCGCTGTCTTCACCATTACATGTCAGACGCTGGTGTGCTGTTACTGGAGATGTCCATGAGGCTTCCTCCAGCCTGGGAGTCAGCAGAGGCTTCACACTGTCATCGGTGCGCTGTCTACACCATTACATGTCAGACGCTGGTGTGCTGTTACTGGAGATGTCCATGAGGCTTCCTCCAGCCTGGGAGTCAGCAGAGGCTTCACACTGACATCGGTGCGCTGTCTACACCATTACATGTCAGACGCTGGTGTGCTGTTACTGGAGATGTCCATGAGGCTTCCTCCAGCCTGGGAGTCAGCAGAGACATCACACTGACATCGGTGCGCTGTCTACACCATTACATGTCAGACGCTGGTGTGCTGTTACTGGAGACGTGTCCATGAGGCTTCCTCCAGCCTGGGAGTCAGCAGAGACTTCACACTGACATCGGTGCGCTGTCTACACCATTACATGTCAGACACTGGTGTGCTGTTACTGGAGATGTGTCCATGAGGCTTCCTCCAGCCTGGGAGTCAGCAGAGACATCACACTGTCATCGGTGCGCTGTCTACACCATTACATGTCAGACGCTGGTGTGCTGATACTGGAGATGTGTCCATGAGGCTTCCTCCAGCCTGGGAGTCAGCAGAGGCTTTACACTGACATCGGTGCGCTGTCTCCACCATTACATGTCAGACACTGGTGTGCTGTTACTGGAGATGTCCATGAGGCTTCCTCCAGCCTGGGAGTCAGCAGAGACATCACACTGTCAACGGTGCGCTGTCTACACCATTACATGTCAGACGCTGGTGTGCTGATACTGGAGATGTCCATAAGGCTTCCTCCAGCCTGGGAGTCAGCAGAGACATCACACTGTCATCGGTGCGCTGTCTCCACCATTACATGTCAGACGCTGGTGTGCTGTTACTGGAGATGTGTCCATGAGGCTTCCCCCAGCCTGGGAGTCAGCAGAGACATCACACTGTCATCGGTGCGCTGTCTACACCATTACATGTCAGATGCTGGTGTGCTGATACTGGAGATGTCCATAAGGCTTCCTCCAGCCTGGGAGCCAGCAGAGACATCACACTGTCATCGGTGCGCTGTCTACACCATTACATGTAAGATGCTGGTGTGCTGTTACTGGAGATGTCCATGAGGCTTCCTCCAGCCTGGGAGTCAGCAGAGACATCACACTGTCATCGGTGCGCTGTCTACACCATTACATGTCAGACGCTGGTGTGCTGTTACTGGAGATGTCCATGAGGCTTCCTCCAGCCTGGGAGTCAGCAGAGACATCACACTGTCATCGGTGCGCTGTCTATGCTATTACATGTCAGACGCTGGTGTGCTGTTACTGGAGATGTGTCCATGAGGCTTCCCCCAGCCTGGGAGCCAGCAGAGACATCACACTGGCATCGGTGCGCTGTCTACACCATTACATGTAAGATGCTGGTGTGCTGTTACTGGAGATGTCCATGAGGCTTCCTCCAGCCTGGGAGTCAGCAGAAGCTTTACACTGTTATCGGTGCGCTGTCTACACCATTACATGTAAGATGCTGGTGTGCTGTTACTGGAGATGTCCATGAGGCTTCCTCCAGCCTGGGAGTCAGCAGAGACATCACACTGTCATCGGTGCGCTGTCTACACCATTACATGTCAGACGCTGGTGTGCTGTTACTGGAGATGTGTCCATGAGGCTTCCTCCAGCCTGGGAGTCAGCAGAGACATCACACTGTCATCGGTGCGCTGTCTACACCATTACATGTCAGACGCTGGTGTGCTGATACTGGAGATGTGTCCATGAGGCTTCCTCCAGCCTGGGAGTCAGCAGAGACATCACACTGTCATCGGTGCGCTGTCTACACCATTACATGTCAGACGCTGGTGTGCTGATACTGGAGATGTGTCCATGAGGCTTCCTCCAGCCTGGGAGTCATCAGAGACATCACACTGTCATCGGTGCGCTGTCTACACCATTACATGTCAGACACTGGTGTGCTGTTACTGGAGATGTGTCCATGAGGCTTCCTCCAGCCTGGGAGTCAGCAGAGACATCACACTGGCATCGGTGCGCTGTCTACACCATTACATGTCAGACGCTGGTGTGCTGTTACTGGAGATGTCCATGAGGCTTTCTCCAGCCTGGGAGTTAGCAGAGACATCACACTGGCATCGGTGCGCTGTCTACACCATTACATGTAAGACGCTGGTGTGCTGATACTGGAGATGTGTCCATGAGGCTTCCTCCAGCCTGGGAGTCAGCAGAGACATCACACTGACATCGGTGCGCTGTCTCCACCATTACATGTAAGACGCTGGTGTGCTGTTACTGGAGACGTGTCCATGAGGCTTCCTCCAGCCTGGGAGTCAGCAGAGGCTTTACACTGACATCGGTGCGCTGTCTCCACCATTACATGTCAGACACTGGTGTGCTGTTACTGGAGATGTGTCCATGAGGCTTCCTCCAGCCTGGGAGTCAGCAGAGACATCACACTGTCATCGGTGCGCTGTCTACACCATTACATGTCAGACGCTGGTGTGCTGTTACTGGAGATGTGTCCATGAGGTTTCCTCCAGCCTGGGAGTCAGCAGAGACTTCACACTGGCATCGGTGCGCTGTCTACACCATTACATGTCAGACGCTGGTGTGCTGTTACTGGAGATGTGTCCATGAGGCTTCCTCCAGCCTGGGAGTCAGCAGAGACATCACACTGTCATCGGTGCGCTGTCTACACCATTACATGTCAGACGCTGGTGTGCTGTTACTGGAGATGTCCATGAGGCTTCCTCCAGCCTGGGAGTTAGCAGAGACATCACACTGGCATCGGTGCGCTGTCTACACCATTACATGTCAGACACTGGTGTGCTGTTACTGGAGATGTGTCCATGAGGCTTCCTCCAGCCTGGGAGTCAGCAGAGACATCACACTGACATCGGTGCGCTGTCTACACCATTACATGTCAGACACTGGTGTGCTGTTACTGGAGATGTGTCCATGAGGCTTCCTCCAGCCTGGGAGTCAGCAGAGACATCACACTGGCATCGGTGCGCTGTCTACACCATTACATGTCAGACGCTGGTGTGCTGTTACTGGAGATGTGTCCATGAGGCTTCCACCAGCCTGGGAGTCAGCAGAGGCTTTACACTGTCATCGGTGCGATGTCTACACCATTACATGTAAGACGCTGGTGTGCTGTTACTGGAGATGTGTCCATGAGGCTTCCTCCAGCCTTGGAGTCAGCAGAGGCATCACACTGTCATTGGTGCTCTGTCTACACCATTACATGTCAGATGCTGGTGTGCTGATACTGGAGATGTCCATGAGGCTTCCTCCAGCCTGGTAGTCAGCAGAGACATCACACTGACATCGGTGCGCTGTCTACACCATTACATGTAAGATGCTGGTGTGCTGTTACTGGAGATGTCCATGAGGCTTCCTCCAGCCTGGGAGTCAGCAGAGACATCACACTGGCATCGGTGCGCTGTCTACACCATTACATGTCAGACGCTGGTGTGCTGTTACTGGAGATGTGTCCATGAGGCTTCCTCCAGCCTGGGAGTCAGCAGAGACTTCACACTGGCATCGGTGCGCTGTCTACACCATTACATGTAAGATGCTGGTGTGCTGTTACTGGAGATGTGTCCATGAGGCTTCCTCCAGCCTGGGAGTCAGCAGAGACATCACACTGGCATCGGTGCTCTGTCTACACCATTACATGTCAGACGCTGGTGTGCTGTTACTGGAGATGTCCATGAGGCTTCCTCCAGCCTGGGAGTCAGCAGAGGCTTCACACTGTCATCGGTGCGCTGTCTACACCATTACATGTCAGACGCTGGTGTGCTGTTACTGGAGATGTGTCCATGAGGCTTCCTCCAGCCTGGGAGTCAGCAGAGACATCACACTGTCATCGGTGCGCTGTCTACACCATTACATGTCAGACGCTGGTGTGCTGATACTGGAGATGTGTCCATGAGGCTTCCTCCAGCCTGGGAGTCAGCAGAGGCTTCACACTGTCATCGGTGCTCTGTCTACACCATTACATGTCAGACGCTGGTGTGCTGTTACTGGAGATGTGTCCATGAGGCTTCCTCCAGCCTGGGAGTCAGCAGAGACATCACACTGTCATCGGTGCTCTGTCTACACCATTACATGTCAGACGCTGGTGTGCTGTTACTGGAGATGGTCCATGAGGCTTCCTCCAGCCTGGGAGTCAGCAGAGACATCACACTGTCATCGGTGCGCTGTCTACACCATTACATGTCAGATGCTGGTGTGCTGTTACTGGAGATGTGTCCATGAGGCTTCCTCCAGCCTGGGAGTCAGCAGAGACATCACACTGTCATCGGTGCGCTGTCTCCACCATTACATGTCAGACGCTGGTGTGCTGTTACTGGAGATGTGTCCATGAGGCTTCCTCCAGCCTGGGAGTCAGCAGAGACATCACACTGTCATCGGTGCGCTGTCTACACCATTACATGTCAGACGCTGGTGTGCTGTTACTGGAGATGTGTCCATGAGGCTTCCTCCAGCCTGGGAGTCAGCAGAGACATCACACTGGCATCGGTGCGCTGTCTACACCATTACATGTCAGACGCTGGTGTGCTGTTACTGGAGATGTGTCCATGAGGCTTCCTCCAGCCTGGGAGTCAGCAGAGACATCACACTGGCATCGGTGCGCTGTCTACACCATTACATGTCAGACGCTGGTGTGCTGTTACTGGAGATGTGTCCATGAGGCTTCCTCCAGCCTGGGAGTCAGCAGAGACTTCACACTGTCATCGGTGCGCTGTCTACACCATTACATGTCAGACGCTGGTGTGCTGTTACTGGAGATGTGTCCATGAGGCTTCCTCCAGCCTGGGAGTCAGCAGAGACATCACACTGTCATCGGTGCGCTGTCTACACCATTACATGTCAGACGCTGGTGTGCTGTTACTGGAGATGTGTCCATGAGGCTTCCTCCAGCCTGGGAGTCAGCAGAGACATCACACTGTCATCGGTGCGCTGTCTACACCATTACATGTCAGACGCTGGTGTGCTGTTACTGGAGATGTGTCCATGAGGCTTCCTCCAGCCTGGGAGTCAGCAGAGACATCACACTGTCATCGGTGCGCTGTCTACACCATTACATGTCAGACGCTGGTGTGCTGTTACTGGAGATGTGTCCATGAGGCTTCCTCCAGCCTGGGAGTCAGCAGAGACTTCACACTGTCATCGGTGCGCTGTCTACACCATTACATGTCAGACGCTGGTGTGCTGTTACTGGAGATGTGTCCATGAGGCTTCCTCCAGCCTGGGAGTCAGCAGAGACATCACACTGTCATCGGTGCTCTGTCTACACCATTACATGTAATATGCTGGTGTGCTGTTACTGGAGATGTCCATGAGGCTTCCTCCAGCCTGGGAGTCAGCAGAGACATCACACTGGCATCGGTGCGCTGTCTACACCATTACATGTCAGACGCTGGTGTGCTGTTACTGGAGATGTGTCCATGAGGCTTCCTCCAGCCTGGGAGTCAGCAGAGGCATCACACTGACATCGGTGCGCTGTCTCCACCATTACATGTAAGACGCTGGTGTGCTGTTACTGGAGATGTGTCCATGAGGTTTCCTCCAGCCTGGGAGTCAGCAGAGACTTCACACTGGCATCGGTGCGCTGTCTACACCATTACATGTCAGACGCTGGTGTGCTGTTACTGGAGATGTGTCCATGAGGCTTCCTCCAGCCTGGGAGTCAGCAGAGACATCACACTGTCATCGGTGCGCTGTCTACACCATTACATGTCAGACGCTGGTGTGCTGTTACTGGAGATGTGTCCATGAGGCTTCCTCCAGCCTGGGAGTCAGCAGAGACATCACACTGGCATCGGTGCGCTGTCTACACCATTACATGTCAGACGCTGGTGTGCTGTTACTGGAGATGTGTCCATGAGGCTTCCTCCAGCCTGGGAGTCAGCAGAGACATCACACTGGCATCGGTGCGCTGTCTACACCATTACATGTCAGACGCTGGTGTGCTGTTACTGGAGATGTCCATGAGGCTTCCTCCAGCCTGGGAGTCAGCAGAGACATCACACTGGCATCGGTGCGCTGTCTACACCATTACATGTCAGACGCTGGTGTGCTGTTACTGGAGATGTGTCCATGAGGCTTCCTCCAGCCTGGGAGTCAGCAGAGACATCACACTGGCATCGGTGCGCTGTCTACACCATTACATGTCAGACGCTGGTGTGCTGTTACTGGAGATGTGTCCATGAGGCTTCCTCCAGCCTGGGAGTCAGCAGAGACATCACACTGTCATCGGTGCGCTGTCTACACCATTACATGTCAGACGCTGGTGTGCTGTTACTGGAGATGTGTCCATGAGGCTTCCTCCAGCCTGGGAGTCAGCAGAGACATCACACTGGCATCGGTGCGCTGTCTACACCATTACATGTCAGACGCTGGTGTGCTGTTACTGGAGATGTGTCCATGAGGCTTCCTCCAGCCTGGGAGTCAGCAGAGGCTTCACACTGTCATCGGTGCGCTGTCTACACCATTACATGTCAGACGCTGGTGTGCTGTTACTGGAGATGTGTCCATGAGGCTTCCTCCAGCCTGGGAGTCAGCAGAGACATCACACTGGCATCGGTGCGCTGTCTACACCATTACATGTCAGACGCTGGTGTGCTGTTACTGGAGATGTGTCCATGAGGCTTCCTCCAGCCTGGGAGTCAGCAGAGACATCACACTGACATCGGTGCGCTGTCTACACCATTACATGTCAGACGCTGGTGTGCTGTTACTGGAGATGTGTCCATGAGGCTTCCTCCAGCCTGGGAGTCAGCAGAGACATCACACTGGCATCGGTGCGCTGTCTACACCATTACATGTCAGACGCTGGTGTGCTGTTACTGGAGATGTGTCCATGAGGCTTCCTCCAGCCTGGGAGTCAGCAGAGACATCACACTGGCATCGGTGCGCTGTCTACACCATTACATGTCAGACGCTGGTGTGCTGTTACTGGAGATGTGTCCATGAGGCTTCCTCCAGCCTGGGAGTCAGCAGAGACATCACACTGTCATCGGTGCGCTGTCTACACCATTACATGTCAGACGCTGGTGTGCTGTTACTGGAGATGTGTCCATGAGGCTTCCTCCAGCCTGGGAGTCAGCAGAGACATCACACTGGCATCGGTGCGCTGTCTACACCATTACATGTCAGACGCTGGTGTGCTGTTACTGGAGATGTGTCCATGAGGCTTCCTCCAGCCTGGGAGTCAGCAGAGACATCACACTGTCATCGGTGCGCTGTCTACACCATTACATGTCAGACGCTGGTGTGCTGATACTGGAGATGTGTCCATGAGGCTTCCTCCAGCCTGGGAGTCAGCAGAGACATCACACTGGCATCGGTGCGCTGTCTACACCATTACATGTCAGACACTGGTGTGCTGTTACTGGAGATGTGTCCATGAGGCTTCCTCCAGCCTGGGAGTCAGCAGAGACTTCACACTGGCATCGGTGCGCTGTCTACACCATTACATGTCAGACGCTGGTGTGCTGTTACTGGAGATGTGTCCATGAGGCTTCCTCCAGCCTGTGAGTCAGCAGAGACATCACACTGGCATCGGTGCGCTGTCTACACCATTACATGTCAGCTGCTGGTGTGCTGATTACTGGAGATGTGTCCATGAGGCTTCCTCCAGCCTGTGAGTCAGCAGAGACATCACACTGACATCGGTGCGCTGTCTACACCATTACATGTCAGATGCTGGTGTGCTGTTACTGGAGATGTGTCCATGAGGCTTCCTCCAGCCTGGAGTCAGCAGAGGCTTCACACTGGCATCGGTGCGCTGTCTACACCATTACATGTCAGACGCTGGTGTGCTGTTACTGGAGATGTGTCCATGAGGCTTCCTCCAGCCTGGGAGTCTGCAGAGACATCACACTGTCATCGGTGCTCTGTCTACACCATTACATGTCAGATGCTGGTGTGCTGTTACTGGAGATGTGTCCATGAGGCTTCCTCCAGCCTGGGAGTCAGCAGAGACATCACACTGGCATCGGTGCGCTGTCTACACCATTACATGTCAGACGCTGGTGTGCTGTTACTGGAGATGTCCATGAGGCTTCCTCCAGCCTGGGAGTCTGCAGAGACTTCACACTGACATCGGTGCGCTGTCTACACCATTACATGTAAGACGCTGGTGTGCTGTTACTGGAGATGTGTCCATGAGGCTTCCTCCAGCCTGGGAGTCAGCAGAGGCTTTACACTGACATCGGTGCGCTGTCTACACCATTACATGTCAGGCAGCTGGTGTGCTGTTACTGGAGATGTGTCCATGAGGCTTCCTCCAGCCTGGGAGTCAGCAGAGGCTTTACACTGACATCGGTGCGCTGTCTACACCATTACATGTCAGACGCTGGTGTGCTGTTACTGGAGATGTGTCCATGAGGCTTCCTCCAGCCTGGGAGTCAGCAGAGACATCACACTGGTATTGGTGCGCTGTCTCCACCATTACATGTAAGATGCTGGTGTGCTGTTACTGGAGATGTCCATGAGGCTTCCTCCAGCCTGGGAGTCAGCAGAGACATCACACTGGCATCGGTGCGCTGTCTACACCATTACATGTAAGACGCTGGTGTGCTGTTACTGGAGATGTGTCCATGAGGCTTCCTCCAGCCTGGGAGCCAGCAGAGACATCACACTGGCATCGGTGCGCTGTCTACACCATTACATGTCAGACGCTGGTGTGCTGATACTGGAGATGTGTCCATGAGGCTTCCTCCAGCCTGGGAGTCAGCAGAGACATCACACTGTCATCGGTGCGCTGTCTACACCATTACATGTCAGACGCTGGTGTGCTATTACTGGAGATGTGTCCATGAGGCTTCCTCCAGCCTGGGAGTCAGCAGAGACATCACACTGTCATCGGTGCTCTGTCTACACCATTACATGTCAGACACTGGTGTGCTGTTACTGGAGATGTGTCCATGAGGCTTCCTCCAGCCTGGGAGTCAGCAGAGACATCACACTGTCATCGGTGCGCTGTCTCCACCATTACATGTCAGACGCTGGTGTGCTGTTACTGGAGATGTGTCCATGAGGTTTCCTCCAGCCTGGGAGCCAGCAGAGACATCACACTGGCATTGGTGCGCTGTCTACACCATTACATGTCAGACGCTGGTGTGCTGATACTGGAGATGTGTCCATGAGGCTTCCTCCAGCCTGGGAGTCAGCAGAGACATCACACTGACATCGGTGCGCTGTCTACACCATTACATGTAAGACGCTGGTGTGCTGTTACTGGAGATGTGTCCATGAGGCTTCCTCCAGCCTGGGAGTCAGCAGAGGCATCACACTGTCATCGGTGCGCTGTCTACACCATTACATGTCAGACGCTGGTGTGCTGTTACTGGAGATGTGTCCATGAGGCTTCCTCCAGCCTGGGAGTCAGCAGAGACATCACACTGTCATCGGTGCTCTGTCTACACCATTACATGTCAGACACTGGTGTGCTGTTACTGGAGATGTGTCCATGAGGCTTCCTCCAGCCTGGGAGTCAGCAGAGACATCACACTGTCATCGGTGCGCTGTCTACACCATTACATGTCAGACGCTGGTGTGCTGTTACTGGAGATGTGTCCATGAGGCTTCCTCCAGCCTGGGAGTCAGCAGAGGCTTCACACTGTCATCGGTGCGCTGTCTCCACCATTACATGTCAGACGCTGGTGTGCTGTTACTGGAGATGTGTCCATGAGGCTTCCTCCAGCCTGGGAGTCAGCAGAGACATCACACTGACATCGGTGCGCTGTCTACACCATTACATGTCAGACAGCTGGTGTGCTGTTACTGGAGATGTGTCCATGAGGCTTCCTCCAGCCTGGGAGTCAGCAGAGACATCACACTGGTCATCGGTGCGCTGTCTCACACCATTACATGTCAGACGCTGGTGTGCTGTTACTGGAGATGTGTCCATGAGGCTTCCTCCAGCCTGGGAGTCAGCAGAGGCATCACACTGACATCGGTGCGCTGTCTCCACCATTACATGTAAGACGCTGGTGTGCTGTTACTGGAGATGTGTCCATGAGGCTTCCTCCAGCCTGGGAGTCAGCAGAGACATCACACTGGTATTGGTGCGCTGTCTACACCATTACATGTCAGACGCTGGTGTGCTGTTACTGGAGATGTGTCCATGAGGCTTCCCCCAGCCTGGGAGTCAGCAGAGACATCACACTGTCATCGGTGCTCTGTCTACACCATTACATGTCAGACACTGGTGTGCTGTTACTGGAGATGTGTCCATGAGGCTTCCTCCAGCCTGGGAGTCTGCAGAGACTTCACACTGACATCGGTGCTCTGTCTACACCATTACATGTAAGACACTGGTGTGCTGTTACTGGAGATGTGTCCATGAGGCTTCCTCCAGCCTTGGAGTCAGCAGAGACATCACACTGGCATCGGTGCGCTGTCTTCACCATTACATGTCAGATGCTGGTGTGCTGATACTGGAGATGTCCATGAGGCTTCCTCCAGCCTGGTAGTCAGCAGAGACATCACACTGGTATTGGTGCGCTGTCTCCACCATTACATGTAAGACACTGGTGTGCTGATACTGGAGATGTCCATGAGGCTTCCTCCAGCCTGGGAGTCAGCAGAGACATCACACTGTCATCGGTGCGCTGTCTACACCATTACATGTCAGACGCTGGTGTGCTGTTACCGGAGATGTGTCCATGAGGCTTCCTCCAGCCTGGGAGTCAGCAGAGGCTTCACACTGGCATCGGTGCGCTGTCTACACCATTACATGTAAGATGCTGGTGTGCTGTTACTGGAGATGTGTCCATGAGGCTTCCTCCAGCCTGGGAGTCAGCAGAGACATCACACTGTCATCGGTGCGCTGTCTACACCATTACATGTAAGATGCTGGTGTGCTGTTACTGGAGATGTGTCCATGAGGCTTCCTCCAGCCTGGGAGTCAGCAGAGACATCACACTGGCATCGGTGCTCTGTCTACACCATTACATGTCAGACGCTGGTGTGCTGTTACTGGAGATGTCCATGAGGCTTCCTCCAGCCTGGGAGCCAGCAGAGGCTTCACACTGTCATCGGTGCGCTGTCTACACCATTACATGTCAGACGCTGGTGTGCTGATACTGGAGATGTGTCCATGAGGCTTCCTCCAGCCTGGGAGTCAGCAGAGACATCACACTGTCATCGGTGCGCTGTCTACACCATTACATGTCAGACGCTGGTGTGCTGTTACTGGAGATGTGTCCATGAGGCTTCCTCCAGCCTGGGAGTCAGCAGAGGCTTTACACTGTCATCGGTGCTCTGTCTACACCATTACATGTAAGACACTGGTGTGCTGTTACTGGAGATGTGTCCATGAGGCTTCCTCCAGCCTGGGAGTCAGCAGAGACATCACACTGTCATTGGTGCTCTGTCTACACCATTACATGTCAGATGCTGGTGTGCTGTTACCGGAGATGTGTCCATGAGGCTTCCTCCAGCCTGGGAGTCAGCAGAGACATCACACTGACATCGGTGCGCTGTCTACACCATTACATGTAAGATGCTGGTGTGCTGTTACTGGAGATGTGTCCATGAGGCTTCCACCAGCCTGGGAGTCAGCAGAGACTTCACACTGTCATCGGTGCGCTGTCTCCACCATTACATGTCAGACGCTGGTGTGCTGTTACTGGAGATGTCCATGATGCTTCCTCCAGCCTGGGAGTCAGCAGAGACATCACACTGGCATCGGTGCTCTGTCTACACCATTACATGTCAGACGCTGGTGTGCTGTTACTGGAGATGTCCATGAGGCTTCCTCCAGCCTGGGAGCCAGCAGAGGCTTCACACTGTCATCGGTGCGCTGTCTACACCATTACATGTAAGATGCTGGTGTGCTGTTACTGGAGATGTGTCCATGAGGCTTCCACCAGCCTGGGAGTCAGCAGAGACTTCACACTGTCATCGGTGCGCTGTCTCCACCATTACATGTCAGACGCTGGTGTGCTGTTACTGGAGATGTCCATGATGCTTCCTCCAGCCTGGGAGTCAGCAGAGACATCACACTGTCATCGGTGCGCTGTCTACACCATTACATGTAAGATGCTGGTGTGCTGTTACTGGAGATGTGTCCATGAGGCTTCCTCCAGCCTGGGAGTCAACAGAGACATCACACTGACATCGGTGCGCTGTCTTCACCATTACATGTCAGACACTGGTGTGCTCATACTGGAGATGTGTCCATGAGGCTTCCTCCAGCCTGGGAGTCAGCAGAGACATCACACTGGCATCGGTGCGCTGTCTACACCATTACATGTCAGACGCTGGTGTGCTGTTACTGGAGATGTGTCCATGAGGCTTCCTCCAGCCTGGGAGTCAGCAGAGACATCACACTGTCATCGGTGCGCTGTCTACACCATTACATGTAAGACGCTGGTGTGCTGTTACTGGAGATGTGTCCATGAGGTTTCCTCCAGCCTGGGAGTCAGCAGAGACTTCACACTGGCAACGGTGCTCTGTCTACACCATTACATGTCAGACGCTGGTGTGCTGTTACTGGAGATGTGTCCATGAGGCTTCCCCCAGCCTGGGAGTCAGCAGAGACATCACACTGTCATCGGTGCTCTGTCTACACCATTACATGTCAGACGCTGGTGTGCTGTTACTGGAGATGTGTCCATGAGGCTTCCTCCAGCCTGGGAGTCAGCAGAGACATCACACTGTCATCGGTGCTCTGTCTACACCATTACATGTCAGACGCTGGTGTGCTGTTACTGGAGATGTGTCCATGAGGCTTCCTCCAGCCTGGGAGTCAGCAGAGACTTCACACTGTCATCGGTGCGCTGTCTACACCATTACATGTCAGACGCTGGTGTGCTGTTACTGGAGATGTGTCCATGAGGCTTCCTCCAGCCTGGGAGTCAGCAGAGACATCACACTGTCATCGGTGCTCTGTCTACACCATTACATGTCAGACGCTGGTGTGCTGTTACTGGAGATGTGTCCATGAGGCTTCCTCCAGCCTGGGAGTCAGCAGAGACATCACACTGGCATCGGTGCGCTGTCTACACCATTACATGTCAGACGCTGGTGTGCTGTTACTGGAGATGTGTCCATGAGGCTTCCTCCAGCCTGGGAGTCAGCAGAGACATCACACTGGCATCGGTGCGCTGTCTACACCATTACATGTCAGACGCTGGTGTGCTGTTACTGGAGATGTGTCCATGAGGCTTCCTCCAGCCTGGGAGTCAGCAGAGACTTCACACTGGCATCGGTGCGCTGTCTACACCATTACATGTCAGACGCTGGTGTGCTGTTACTGGAGATGTGTCCATGAGGCTTCCTCCAGCCTGGGAGTCAGCAGAGACATCACACTGTCATCGGTGCGCTGTCTACACCATTACATGTCAGGACGCTGGTGTGCTGTTACTGGAGATGTGTCCATGAGGCTTCCTCCAGCCTGGGAGTCAGCAGAGACATCACACTGTCATCGGTGCTCTGTCTACACCATTACATGTCAGACACTGGTGTGCTGTTACTGGAGATGTGTCCATGAGGCTTCCTCCAGCCTGGGAGCCAGCAGAGGCTTCACACTGGCATCGGTGCTCTGTCTACACCATTACATGTCAGACGCTGGTGTGCTGTTACTGGAGATGTGTACATGAGGCTTCCTCCAGCCTTGGAGTCAGCAGAGACATCACACTGGCATCGGTGCGCTGTCTTCACCATTACATGTCAGCTGCTGGTGTGCTGTTACTGGAGATGTGTCCATGAGGCTTCCTCCAGCCTGGGAGTCAGCAGAGACATCACACTGGTATTGGTGCGCTGTCTCCACCATTACATGTAAGACACTGGTGTGCTGATACTGGAGATGTGTCCATGAGGCTTCCTCCAGCCTGGGAGTCAGCAGAGGCTTCACACTGTCATCGGTGCGCTGTCTACACCATTACATGTCAGACGCTGGTGTGCTGTTACTGGAGATGTGTCCATGAGGCTTCCTCCAGCCTGGGAGTCAGCAGAGACATCACACTGGCATCGGTGCTCTGTCTACACCATTACATGTAAGACGCTGGTGTGCTGTTACTGGAGATGTGTCCATGAGGCTTCCTCCAGCCTGGGAGTCAGCAGAGACATCACACTGGCATCGGTGCTCTGTCTACACCATTACATGTAAGACGCTGGTGTGCTGATACTAGAGATGTGTCCATGAGGCTTTCTCCAGCCTAGGAGTCAGCAGAGACATCACACTGGCATCGGTGCGCGGTCTACACCATTACATGTAAGACGCTGGTGTGCTGTTACTGGTGATGTGTCCATGAGGCTTCCTCCAGCCTGGGAGTCAGCAGAGGCTTCACACTGGCATCGGTGCGCTGTCTACACCATTACATGTCAGACGCTGGTGTGCTGTTACTGGAGATGTGTCCATGAGGCTTCCTCCAGCCTGGGAGTCAGCAGAGGCTTCACACTGGCATCGGTGCGCTGTCTACACCATTACATGTCAGACGCTGGTGTGCTGTTACTGGAGATGTGTCCATGAGGCTTCCCCCAGCCTGGGAGTCAGCAGAGACATCACACTGGCATTGGTGCTCTGTCTACACCATTACATGTTAGACGCTGGTGTGCTGTTACTGGAGATGTCCATGAGGCTTCCTCCAGCCTTGGAGTCAGCAGAGACATCACACTGACATCGGTGCGCTGTCTCCACCATTACATGTAAGACGCTGGTGTGCTGTTACTGGAGATGTGTCCATGAGGCTTCCTCCAGCCTGGGAGTCAGCAGAGACATCACACTGTCATCGGTGCGCTGTCTACACCATTACATGTCAGACGCTGGTGTGCTGATACTGGAGATGTGTCCATGAGGCTTCCTCCAGCCTGGGAGTCAGCAGAGACATCACACTGGCATCGGTGCGCTGTCTACACCATTACATGTCAGACACTGGTGTGCTGTTACTGGAGATGTGTCCATGAGGCTTCCTCCAGCCTGGGAGTCAGCAGAGGCTTCACACTGTCATCGGTGCGCTGTCTCCACCATTACATGTCAGATGCTGGTGTGCTGTTACTGGAGATGTGTCCATGAGGCTTCCTCCAGCCTGGGAGTCAGCAGAGACATCACACTGGCATCGGTGCGCTGTCTACACCATTACATGTTAGACGCTGGTGTGCTGTTACTGGAGATGTCCATGAGGCTTCCTCCAGCCTGGGAGTCAGCAGAGACATCACACTGACATCGGTGCGCTGTCTACACCATTACATGTAAGACGCTGGTGTGCTGATACTGGAGATGTGTCCATGAGGCTTCCTCCAGCCTGGGAGTCAGCAGAGACATCACACTGACATCGGTGCGCTGTCTACACCATTACATGTCAGACACTGGTGTGCTGTTACTGGAGATGTCCATGAGGCTTCCTCCAGCCTGGGAGTCAGCAGAGACTTCACACTGGCACCGGTGCGCTGTCTACACCATACATGTCAGACGCTGGTGTGCTGTTACTGGAGATGTCCATGAGGCTTCCTCCAGCCTGTGAGTCAGCAGAGACATCACACTGGCATCGGTGCGCTGTCTACACCATTACATGTCAGCTGCTGGTGTGCTGATACTGGAGATGTGTCCATGAGGCTTCCCCCAGCCTGTGAGTCAGCAGAGACATCACACTGACATCGGTGCGCTGTCTACACCATTACATGTCAGATGCTGGTGTGCTGTTACTGGAGATGTGTCCATGAGGCTTCCTCCAGCCTTGGAGTCAGCAGAGGCTTCACACTGGCATCGGTGCGCTGTCTACACCATTACATGTCAGACGCTGGTGTGCTGTTACTGGAGATGTGTCCATGAGGCTTCCTCCAGCCTGGGAGTCTGCAGAGACATCACACTGTCATCGGTGCTCTGTCTACACCATTACATGTCAGATGCTGGTGTGCTGTTACTGGAGATGTGTCCATGAGGCTTCCTCCAGCCTGGGAGTCAGCAGAGACATCACACTGGCACCGGTGCGCTGTCTACACCATTACATGTCAGACGCTGGTGTGCTGTTACTGGAGATGTCCATGAGGCTTCCTCCAGCCTGGGAGTCTGCAGAGACTTCACACTGACATCGGTGCGCTGTCTACACCATTACATGTAAGACGCTGGTGTGCTGTTACTGGAGATGTGTCCATGAGGCTTCCTCCAGCCTGGGAGTCAGCAGAGGCTTTACACTGACATCGGTGCGCTGTCTACACCATTACATGTCAGACGCTGGTGTGCTGTTACTGGAGATGTGTCCATGAGGCTTCCTCCAGCCTGGGAGTCAGCAGAGGCTTCACACTGACATCGGTGCGCTGTCTACACCATTACATGTCAGACGCTGGTGTGCTGTTACTGGAGATGTGTCCATGAGGCTTCCTCCAGCCTGGGAGTCAGCAGAGACATCACACTGGTATTGGTGCGCTGTCTCCACCATTACATGTAAGATGCTGGTGTGCTGTTACTGGAGATGTCCATGAGGCTTCCTCCAGCCTGGGAGTCAGCAGAGACATCACACTGGCATCGGTGCGCTGTCTACACCATTACATGTAAGACGCTGGTGTGCTGTTACTGGAGATGTGTCCATGAGGCTTCCTCCAGCCTGGGAGTCAGCAGAGACATCACACTGGCATCGGTGCGCTGTCTACACCATTACATGTCAGACGCTGGTGTGCTGATACTGGAGATGTGTCCATGAGGCTTCCTCCAGCCTGGGAGTCAGCAGAGACATCACACTGTCATCGGTGCGCTGTCTACACCATTACATGTCAGACGCTGGTGTGCTGTTACTGGAGATGTGTCCATGAGGCTTCCTCCAGCCTGGGAGTCAGCAGAGACATCACACTGTCATCGGTGCTCTGTCTACACCATTACATGTCAGACACTGGTGTGCTGTTACTGGAGATGTGTCCATGAGGCTTCCTCCAGCCTGGGAGTCAGCAGAGACATCACACTGTCATCGGTGCGCTGTCTCCACCATTACATGTCAGACGCTGGTGTGCTGTTACTGGAGATGTGTCCATGAGGCTTCCTCCAGCCTGGGAGCCAGCAGAGACATCACACTGGCATCGGTGCGCTGTCTACACCATTACATGTCAGACGCTGGTGTGCTGATACTGGAGATGTGTCCATGAGGCTTCCTCCAGCCTGGGAGTCAGCAGAGACATCACACTGACATCGGTGCGCTGTCTACACCATTACATGTAAGACGCTGGTGTGCTGTTACTGGAGATGTGTCCATGAGGCTTCCTCCAGCCTGGGAGTCAGCAGAGGCATCACACTGTCATCGGTGCGCTGTCTACACCATTACATGTCAGACGCTGGTGTGCTGTTACTGGAGATGTGTCCATGAGGCTTCCTCCAGCCTGGGAGTCAGCAGAGACATCACACTGTCATCGGTGCTCTGTCTACACCATTACATGTCAGACACTGGTGTGCTGTTACTGGAGATGTGTCCATGAGGCTTCCTCCAGCCTGGGAGTCAGCAGAGACATCACACTGTCATCGGTGCGCTGTCTACACCATTACATGTCAGACACTGGTGTGCTGTTACTGGAGATGTGTCCATGAGGCTTCCTCCAGCCTGGGAGTCAGCAGAGGCTTCACACTGTCATCGGTGCGCTGTCTCCACCATTACATGTCAGACGCTGGTGTGCTGTTACTGGAGATGTGTCCATGAGGCTTCCTCCAGCCTGGGAGTCAGCAGAGACATCACACTGACATCGGTGCGCTGTCTCCACCATTACATGTCAGACGCTGGTGTGCTGTTACTGGAGATGTCCATGAGGCTTCCTCCAGCCTGGGAGTCAGCAGAGACATCACACTGGTATTGGTGCGCTGTCTACACCATTACATGTCAGACGCTGGTGTGCTGTTACTGGAGATGTGTCCATGAGGCTTCCTCCAGCCTGGGAGTCAGCAGAGACATCACACTGACATCGGTGCGCTGTCTACACCATTACATGTCAGACGCTGGTGTGCTGTTACTGGAGATGTGTCCATGAGGCTTCCTCCAGCCTGGGAGCCAGCAGAGACATCACACTGTCATCGGTGCGCTGTCTACACCATTACATGTCAGACGCTGGTGTGCTGTTACTGGAGATGTGTCCATGAGGCTTCCTCCAGCCTGGGAGTCAGCAGAGACATCACACTGGTATTGGTGCGCTGTCTCCACCTTTACATGTCAGCTGCTGGTGGGACCTGGGATTGATCATTAGATTTGTGGTAGGTGTATGTTGTTTGCAGTCGCACTCATGGTGGATGCTGAATGCTGGAAGGATGATTTTTTCTTTCCTAAGCTATTTTTTTCTCTAGTTTCTAGAGGAATAAAGCTGAAGATGTCAGGAGCAGTTCCAGAGCGTGATGAAGTGCAGGCTCCTATGCAGGCCTTGCTGATCGGCAGCAGAATATACCACCCCAGCAGAACCAGATACCACAGTGCAGCACAATATACTGCCCCAGCAGAACCAGATAGCACAGTACAGAACAATATACTGCCTCAGCAGAACTAAGTACCACAGTACAGAACAATATTCCGCCTCAGCAGAACTAAATACCACAGTGCAGCTCAATATACTGCCCCAGCAGAACCAGATAGCACAGTACAGAACAATATACCGCCTCAGCAGAACCAGATACCACAGTGCAGCACAATATACTGCCTCAGCAGAACTAAGTACCACAGTACAGAACAATATACTGCCTCAGCAGAACTAAATACCACAGTGCAGCACAATATACTGCCCCAGCAGAACCAGATACCACAGTGCATTATACCACCCCAGCAGAACCAGATACCACAGTGCAGCACAATATACTGCCCCAGCAGAACCAGATACCACAGTGCAGTGCATTATACCACCCCAGCAGAACCAGATACCACAGTACAGAACAATATACCGCCCCTGCAGAACTAAATACCACAGTGAGCACAATATACCGCCCCAGCAGAACCAGATACCGCAGTGCAATATAACGCCGCAGCAGAACCAGATGCCGCAGTGCAATATAACGCCCCAGCAGAACCAGATACCACAGTACAGAACAATATGCCACCCCAGCATAACTAAGTACAACAGTACAGAACAATATACCGCCCCAGCAAAACGAAGTACCACAGTACAGAACAATATAGCGTCCCAGCAGAACTAAATACCACAGTGCAGCACAACATACTGCCCCAGCAGAACTAAGTACCACGGTACAGAACATTATACCGCCCCAGCAGAACTAGATACCAAAATGCAGTGCATTATACCGCCCCAGCAGGGCCAGATACCACAGAGCAGCACAATATACCGCCCCAGCAGAACCAGATACCACAGTGCAGCACAATATACTGCCCCAGCAGAACCAGATACCACAGCACAGAACAATATACCGCCCCAGCAGAACCAAATACCAAAGTGCAGCACAATATACCGCCCCAGCAGAACTAAGTACAACAGTACAGAACAATATAGCGTCCCAGCAGAACTAAATACTACAGTGCAGCACAACATACTGCCCCAGCAGAACTAAATACTACAGTGCAGCACAATATACTGCCCCAGCAGAACTAAGTACCACGGTACAGAACATTATACCGCCCCAGCAGAACTAGATACCAAAGTGCAGTGCAATATACCGCCCAAGCAGAACCAGATACCACAGTGCAGCACAATATACTGCCCCAGCAGAACCAGATACCACAGTGCAGCACAATATACTGCCCCAGCAGAACCAGATACCACAGTGCAGCACAATATACCGCCCCAGCAGAACCAGATACCACAGTGCAGCACAATATACCGCCCCAGCAGAACCAGATACCACAGTGCAGCACAATATACTGCCCCAGCAGAACAAGATACCACAGTGCAGCACAATATACTGCCCCAGCAGAACCAGATACCATAGTACAGCACAATATACTGCCCCAGCAGAAACAAATACCTCCCCAGAATCTGCTTCTTTTGTGGTGGCCAGCACCAGTTGCCATGTTCTGTCCCCTTCCTCCAATTGTCTCTAAGATATTGAGGAGATAACATGGGCCACAGCAGTAAGCCATCCTTTCTCTTTTCTCATCTTCTCCAATCAAGACCACCATGACGACATCTCATATCTGAGTGCTGACCTTAATGCCTAACATAACCCTGAGAGGAAGGGGGCGATTTTTCTATTTTCGTTTTTACTTTCTGCCTCCACAGAGCCATAACTGTTTTATTTTTCCATTCATATAATTGTATGAGGGCTTGTTTTTTGCAGGACAAGTTGTATTTTCTAATGGCCACATTTAATATTGCATATGATGTACTGAGCAGCTGGAAAAAAAAATTCCAAATAGGGTGAAATTGAGAATTAAATGCACTTCACAGTTTTATGGGTTTTGTTTTTATGGTATTTGCTAAGAGTTAAAACTGACCTGTTCCCTGCATTCTCTGGGTCAGTACGATTACAGCGATACCACATTTTTATAGTTTTAGGGGTTTTGTTTTTACCACTTTCTCTTTGAGATAAAACTGACCGGTTCTCCTCATTTATATAGTTTTATGGGTTTGTATTTACAGTGTTCCCTATGAGATAAAGCTGACCTGTTCCCTTCATTCTCCGGGTCAGTACGATTACAGTGATATCACATTTATATAGTTTTATGGGTTTTGTTTTTACAGCGTTCCCTATGAGATAAAACTGACCTGTTCCCTTCATTCTCCGGGTCAGTACGATTACAGTGATACCACATTTATATAGTTTTATGGGTGTTGTTTTTACAGTGTTCCCTATGAGATAAAGCTGACCTGTTCTCTTCATTCTCCAGGTCAGTACGATTACAGAGATAACACATTTATATAGTTTTATGGGTTTTGTATTTACAGCGTTCCCTATGAGATAAAACTGACCTGTTCCCTGCATTCTCCGGGTCAGTACGATTACAGTGATACCACATTTATATAGTTTATGGGTTTTGTTTTTAACAGTTTCCCTATGAGATAAAACTGACCTGTTCCCTTCATTCTCCGGGTCAGTACGATTACAGTGATACCACATTTATATAGTTTTATAGGGTTTGTTTTTACAGCGTTCCCTATGAGATAAAACTGACCTGTTCCCTGCATTCTCCGGGTCAGTACGATTACAGTGATACCACATTTATATAGTTTTATGGGGTTTGTATTTACAGCGTTCACTATGAGATAAAACTGACCTGTTCTCTTCATTCTCCGGTCAGTACGATTACAGTGATACCACATTTATATAGTTTTATGGGATTTGTATTTACAGCGTTCTCTATGAGATAAAACTGACCTGTTCTCTTCATTCTCCGGGTCAGTACGATTCCAGTGATACCACATTTATATAGTTTTATGGGTTTTGTTTTTACCACGTTCTCTGTAAGATAAAACTGACCTGTTCCCTTCATTCTCTGGGTCAGTACGATTACAGTGATACCACATTTATATAGTTTTATGGGTGTTGTTTTTACCACTTTCTCTATGAGATAAAACTGACCTGTTCCCTTCATTCTCGGGGTCAGTACGATTACAGTGATACCACATTTATATAGTTTTATGGGTTTTGTATTTACAGCGTTCCCTATGAGATAAAACTGACCTGTTCTCTTCATTCTCCGGGTCAGTACGATTACAGAGATACCACATTTATATAGTTTTATGGGTTTTGTATTTACAGCGTTCCCTATGAGATAAAACTGACCTGTTCTCTTCATTCTCCGGGTCAGTACGATTCCAGTGATACCACATTTATATAGTTTTATGGGTTTTGTATTTACAGCGTTCCCTATGAGATAAAACTGACCAGTTCCCTTCATTCTCCGGGTCAGTACGATTACAGTGATACCACATTTATATAGTTTTATGGGTTTTGTATTTACAGCGATCCCTATGAGATAAAACTGACCTGTTCTCTTCATTCTACGGGTCAGTACGATTACAGAGATACCACATTTATAAAGTTTGATGGGTTTTGTTTTTACACTGTTCCCTATGAGATAAAACTGACCTGTTCTCTTCATTCTCTGGGTCAGTACGGTTACAGAGATACCACATTTATATAGTTTTATGGGTTTTGTATTTACAGCGTTCCCTATGAGATAAAGCTGACCTGTTCCCTTCATTCTCCGGGTCAGTACGATTACAGTGATACCACATTTATATAGCTTTATGGGTTTTGTATTTACAGCGTTCCCTATGAGATAAAGCTGACCTGTTCCCTTTATTCTCTGGGTAAGTACGATTATAGTGATACCACATTTATATAGTTTTATGGGTTTTGTATTTACAGTGTTCCCTATGAGATAAAACTGACCTGTTCTCTTCATTCTCCTGGTCAGTACAGTTACAGAGATACCACATTTATATAGTTTTATGGGTTTTGTATTTACAGTGTTCCCTATGAGATAAAGCTGACCTGTTCTCTTCATTCTCTGGGTCAGTACGATTACAGAGATACCACATTTATATAGTTTATGGGTTTTGTATTTACAGCGTTCCCTATGAGATAAAGCTGACCTGTTCCCTTCATTCTCCGGGTCGGTACGGTTACAGTGATACCACATTTATATAGTTTTATGGGTGTTGTTTTTACAGCGTTCCCTATGAGATAAAACTGACCTGTTCTCTTCATTCTCCGGGTCGGTACGATTACAGTGATACCACATTTATATAGTTTTATGGGTTTTGTATTTACAGCGATCCCTATGAGATAAAATTGACCTGTTCTCTTCATTCTCCGGTTTAGTACGATTACAGAGATACCACATTTATAAAGTTTGATGGGTTTTGTTTTTACAGCGTTCCCTATGAGATAAAGCTGACCTGTTCCCTTCATTCTCCGGGTCAGTACGATTACAGAGATACCACATTTATATAGTTTTATGGGTTTTGTATTTACAGCGATCCCTATGAGATAAAACTGACCTGTTCCCTACATTCTCCGGGTCAGTACGATTACAGTGATACCACATTTATATAGTTTTATGCGTTTGTATTTTACACTGTTCCCTATGAGATAAAACTGACCTGTTCCCTTCATTCTCCGGGTCAGTACGATTACAGAGATACCACATTTATATAGTTTTATGGGTTTTGTATTTACAGCGTTCCCTATGAGATAAAACTGACCTGTTCTCTTCATTCTCCGGGTCAGTACGATTACAGAGATACCACATTTATATAGTTTATGGGTTTTGTATTTACAGCGTTCCCTATGAGATAAAGCTGACCTGTTCCCTTCATTCTCCGGGTCAGTACGATTACAGTGATACCACATTTATATAGTTTTATGGGTTTTGTATTTACAGCGTTCCCTATGAGATAAAACTGACCTGTTCTCTTCATTCTCCGGGTCAGTACGATTACAGAGATACCACATTTATATAGTTTTATGGGTTTTGTATTTACAGCGTTCCCTATGAGATAAAACTGACCTGTTCCCTTCATTCTCCGGGTCAGTACGATTACAGTGATACCACATTTATATAGTTTATGGGTTTTGTATTTACAGCGTTCCCTATGAGATAAAGCTGACCTGTTCTCTTCATTCTCCGGGTCAGTACGATTACAGTGATACCACATTTATATAGTTTTATGGGTTTTGTATTTACAGCGTTCCCTATGAGATAAAACTGACCTGTTCTCTTCATTCTCTGGGTCAGTACGATTACAGTGATACCACATTTATATAGTTTTATGGGTTTTGTTATTTACAGCGTTCCCTATGAGATAAAACTGACCTGTTCTCTTCATTCTCCGGGTCAGTACGATTACAGTGATACCACATTTATATAGTTTTATGGGTTTTGTATTTACAGCGTTCCCTATGAGATAAAACTGACCTGTTCTCTTCATTCTCCGGGTCAGTACGATTACAGAGATACCACATTTATATAGTTTTATGGGTTTTGTTTTTACAGCGTTCCCTATGAGATAAAACTGACCTGTTCTCTTCTTTCTCTGGGTCAGTACGATTACAGTGATACCATATTTATATAGTTTTATGGGTTTTGTTTTTACAGCGTTCCCTATGAGATAAAACTGACCTGTTCCCTTCATTCTCCGGGTCAGTACGATTACAGAGATACCACATTCATATAGTTTTATGGGTTTTGTTTTTACAGCGTTCCCTATGAGATAAAACTGACCTGTTCTCTTCATTCTCTGGGTCAGTTCGATTACAGAGATTCCACATTTATATAGTTTATGGGTTTTGTATTTACAGCGTTCCCTATGAGATAAAACTGACCTGTTCCCTTCATTCTCCGGGTCAGTACGATTACAGAGATACCACATTCATATAGTTTATGGGTTTTGTATTTACAGCGTTCCCTATGAGATAAAGCTGACCTGTTCCCTTCATTCTCTGGGTCAGTACGATTACAGTGATACCACATTTATATAGTTTATGGGGTTTGTTTTTACAGCGTTCCCTATGAGATAAAACTGACCTGTTCCCTTCATTCTCTGGGTCAGTACGATTACAGTGATACCACATTTATATAGTTTTATGGGTTTTGTATTCACAGTGTTCCCTATGAGATAAAACTGACCTGTTCTCTTCATTCTCCTGCTCAGTACGGTTACAGTGATACCACATTTATATAGTTTATGGCTTTTGTTATTACAGCGTTCCCTATGAGATAAAGCTGACCTGTTCCCTTCATTCTCTGGGTCAGTACGATTACAGAGATACCACATTTATATAGTTTATGGGTTTTGTATTTACAGCGTTCCCTATGAGATAAAGCTGACCTGTTCCCTTCATTCTCCGGGTCGGTACGGTTACAGTGATACCACATTTATATAGTTTTATGGGTGTTGTTTTTACAGCGTTCCCTATGAGATAAAACTGACCTGTTCCCTTCATTCTCTGGGTCAGTACGATTACAGTGATACCACATTTATATAGTTTTATAGGTTTTGTATTTACAGCGTTCTCTATGAGATAAAATTGACCTGTTCTCTTCATTCTCCGGTTTAGTACGATTACAGAGATACCACATTTATATAGTTTTATGGGTTTTGTATTTACAGCGTTCCCTATGAGATAAAACTGACCTGTTCTCTTCATTCTCCGGGTCAGTACGATTACAGTGATACCACATTTATATAGTTTTATGGGTTTTGTATTTACAGCGTTCCCTATGAGATAAAACTGACCTGTTCTCTTCATTCTCCGGGTCAGTACGATTACAGTGATACCACATTTATATAGTTTTATGGGTTTTGTATTTACAGCGTTCCCTATGAGATAAAACTGACCTGTTCCCTTCATTCTCCGGGTCAGTACGATTACAGTGATACCACATTTATATAGTTTTATGGGTTTTGTATTTACAGCGTTCCCTATGAGATAAAACTGACCTGTTCTCTTCATTCTCCGGGTCAGTACGATTACAGTGATACCACATTTATATAGTTTTATGGGTTTTGTATTTACAGCGTTCCCTATGAGATAAAACTGACCTGTTCTCTTCATTCTCCGGGTCAGTACGATTACAGTGATACCACATTTATATAGTTTTATGGGTTTTGTATTTACAGCGTTCCCTATGAGATAAAACTGACCTGTTCCCTTCATTCTCCGGGTCAGTACGATTACAGTGATACCACATTTATATAGTTTATGGGTTTTGTATTTACAGCGTTCCCTATGAGATAAAACTGACCTGTTCTCTTCATTCTCTGGGTCAGTACGATTACAGTGATACCACATTTATATAGTTTTATGGGTTTTGTATTTACAGCGTTCCCTATGAGATAAAGCTGACCTGTTCCCTTCATTCTCCGGGTCAGTACGATTACAGTGATACCACATTTATATAGTTTTATGGGTTTTGTTTTTACAGCGTTCCCTATGAGATAAAACTGACCTGTTCCCTTCATTCTCCGGGTCAGTACGATTACAGTGATACCACATTTATATAGTTTTATGGGTTTTGTATTTACAGCGTTCCCTATGAGATAAAACTGACCTGTTCTCTTCATTCTCCGGGTCAGTACGATTACAGAGATACCACATTTATATAGTTTTATGGGTTTTGTATTTTACAGCGTTCCCTATGAGATAAAACTGACCTGTTCTCTTCATTCTCCGGGTCAGTACGATTACAGTGATACCACATTTATATAGTTTTATGGGTTTTGTATTTACAGCGTTCCCTATGAGATAAAACTGACCTGTTCTCTTCATTCTCCGGGTCAGTACGATTACAGTGATACCACATTTATATAGTTTTATGGGGTTTGTATTTACAGCGTTCCCTATGAGATAAAACTGACCTGTTCTCTTCATTCTCCGGGTCAGTACGATTACAGTGATACCACATTTATATAGTTTTATGGGTTTTGTATTTACAGCGTTCCCTATGAGATAAAACTGACCTGTTCCCTTCATTCTCCGGGTCAGTACGATTACAGAGATACCACATTTATATAGTTTTATGGGTTTTGTATTTACAGCGTTCCCTATGAGATAAAACTGACCTGTTCTCTTCATTCTCCGGGTCAGTACGATTACAGTGATACCACATTTATATAGTTTTATGGGTTTTGTATTTACAGCGTTCCCTATGAGATAAAACTGACCTGTTCCCTTCATTCTCCGGGTCAGTACGATTACAGTGATACCACATTTATATAGTTTTATGGGTTTTGTATTTACAGCGTTCCCTATGAGATAAAGCTGACCTGTTCTCTTCATTCTCCGGGTCAGTACGATTACAGAGATACCACATTTATATAGGTTTATGGGTGTTGTTTTTACAGCGTTCCCTATGAGATAAAGCTGACCTGTTCCCTTCATTCTCCGGGTCAGTATGATTACAGTGATACCACATTTATATAGTTTATGGGTTTTGTATTTACAGCGTTCCCTATGAGATAAAGCTGACCTCTTCTCTTCATTCTCCGGTCAGTACGATTACAGTGATACCACATTTATATAGTTTTATGGGTTATTTTTTTTACAGCGTTCCCTATGAGATAAAACTGACCTGTTCCCTTCATTCTCCGGGTCAGTACGATTACAGTGATACCACATTTATATTGTTTTATGGGTTTTGTATTTACAGCGTTCTCTATGAGATAAAACTGACCTGTTCTCTTCATTCTCCGGGTCAGTACGATTACAGAGATACCACATTTATATAGTTTTATGGGGTTTGTTTTTACAGCGTTTCCTATGAGATAAAACTGACCTGTTCTCTTCATTCTCCGGGTCAGTACGATTACAGTGATACCACATTTATATAGTTTATGGGTTTTGTTTTTACAGCGTTTCCTACGAGATAAAACTGACCTGTTCTCTTCATTCTCCGGGTCAGTACGATTACAGAGATACCACATTTATATAGTTTTATGGGGTTTGTTTTTACAGCGTTCCCTATGAGATAAAACTGACCTGTTCTCTTCATTCTCCGGGTCAGTACGATTACAGTGATACCATATTTATATAGTTTTATGGGGTTTGTATTTACAGCGTTCCCTACGAGATAAAACTGACCTGTTCTCTTCATTCCCCGGGTCAGTACGATTACAGTGATACCACATTTATATAGTTTTATGGGTTTGTATTTACAGCGTTCCCTATGAGATAAAACTGACCTGTTCCCTTCATTCTCCGGGTCAGTACGATTACAGCGATACCACATTTATATAGTTTTATGGGAGTTGTTTTTACACCGTTCCCTATGAGATAAAACTGACCTGTTCCCTTCATTCTCCGGGTCAGTACGATTACAGCGATACCACATTTATATAGTTTTATGGGATTGTATTTACAGCGTTCCCTATGAGATAAAACTGACCTGTTCTCTTCATTCTCCGGGTCAGTACGATTACAGTGATACCACATTTATATAGTTTTATGGGTTTTGTATTTACAGCGTTCCCTATGAGATAAAACTGACCTGTTCTCTTCATTCTCCGGGTCAGTACGATTACAGTGATACCACATTTATATAGTTTTATGGGGTTTGTATTTACAGCGTTCCCTATGAGATAAAACTGACCTGTTCTCTTCATTCTCCGGGTCAGTACGATTACAGTGATACCACATTTATATAGTTTTATGGGTTTTGTATTTACAGCGTTCCCTATGAGATAAAACTGACCTGTTCTCTTCATTCTCCGGGTCAGTACGATTACAGTGATACCACATTTATATAGTTTTATGGGGTTTTGTATTTACAGCGTTCCCTATGAGATAAAACTGACCTGTTCTCTTCATTCTCCGGGTCAGTACGATTACAGTGATACCACATTTATATAGTTTTATGGGTTTTGTATTTACAGCGTTCCCTATGAGATAAAACTGACCTGTTCCCTTCATTCTCCGGGTCAGTACGATTACAGTGATACCACATTTATATAGTTTTATGGGTTTTGTATTTACAGCGTTCCCTATGAGATAAAACTGACCTGTTCTCTTCATTCTCCGGGTCAGTACGATTACAGAGATACCACATTTATATAGTTTTATGGGTTTTGTATTTACAGCGTTCCCTATGAGATAAAACTGACCTGTTCTCTTCATTCTCCGGGTCAGTACGATTACAGTGATACCACATTTATATAGTTTTATGGGTTTTGTATTTACAGCGTTCCCTATGAGATAAAACTGACCTGTTCTCTTCATTCTCCGGGTCAGTACGATTACAGTGATACCACATTTATATAGTTTTATGGGTTTTGTATTTACAGCGTTCCCTATGAGATAAAACTGACCTGTTCTCTTCATTCTCCGGGTCAGTACGATTACAGTGATACCACATTTATATAGTTTTATGGGGTTTGTATTTACAGCGTTCCCTATGAGATAAAACTGACCTGTTCTCTTCATTCTCCGGGTCAGTACGATTACAGTGATACCACATTTATATAGTTTTATGGGTTTTGTATTTACAGCGTTCCCTATGAGATAAAACTGACCTGTTCTCTTCATTCTCTGGGTCAGTACGATTACAGTGATACCACATTTATATAGTTTTATGGGTTTTGTATTTACAGCGTTCCCTATGAGATAAAACTGACCTGTTCTCTTCATTCTCCGGGTCAGTACGATTACAGTGATACCACATTTATATAGTTTTATGGGGTTTGTATTTACAGCGTTCCCTATGAGATAAAACTGACCTGTTCCCTTCATTCTCCGGGTCAGTACGATTACAGTGATACCACATTTATATAGTTTTATGGGTTTTGTATTTACAGCGTTCCCTATGAGATAAAACTGACCTGTTCTCTTCATTCTCCGGGTCAGTACGATTACAGTGATACCACATTTATATAGTTTTATGGGTTTTGTATTTACAGCGTTCCCTATGAGATAAAACTGACCTGTTCCCTTCATTCTCCGGGTCAGTACGATTACAGAGATACCACATTTATATAGTTTTATGGGTTTTGTATTTACAGCGTTCCCTATGAGATAAAACTGACCTGTTCTCTTCATTCTCCGGGTCAGTACGATTACAGTGATACCACATTTATATAGTTTTATGGGTTTTGTATTTACAGCGTTCCCTATGAGATAAAACTGACCTGTTCTCTTCATTCTCCGGGTCAGTACGATTACAGTGATACCACATTTATATAGTTTTATGGGTTTTGTATTTACAGCTGTTCCCTATGAGATAAAACTGACCTGTTCCCTTCATTCTCTGGGTCAGTACGATTACAGTGATACCACATTTATATAGTTTTATGGGTTTTGTATTTACAGCGTTCCCTATGAGATAAAACTGACCTGTTCTCTTCATTCTCCGGGTCAGTACGATTACAGTGATACCACATTTATATAGTTTTATGGGTTTTGTTATTTACAGCGTTCCCTATGAGATAAAACTGACCTGTTCCCTTCATTCTCCGGGTCAGTACGATTACAGTGATACCACATTTATATAGTTTTATGGGTTTTGTATTTACAGCGTTCCCTATGAGATAAAACTGACCTGTTCTCTTCATTCTCCGGTCAGTACGATTACAGTGATACCACATTTATATAGTTTTATGGGTTTGTATTTACAGCGTTCCCTATGAGATAAAACTGACCTGTTCCCTTCATTCTCTGGGTCAGTACGATTACAGTGATACCACATTTATATAGTTTATGGGTGTGGTTATTACATCGTTCCCTATGAGATAAAACTGACCTGTTCCCTTCATTCTCCGGGTCAGTACGATTACAGTGATATCACATTTATATAGTTTATGGGTGTTGTTTTTACAGTGTTCTCTATGAGATAAAACTGACCTGTTCTCCTCATTCTCCGGGTCAGTACGATTACAGTGATACCACATTTATATAGTTTTATGGGTTTTGTTTTTACATCGTTCTCTATGAGATAAAACTGACCTGTTCTCTTCATTCTCCGGGTCAGTACGATTACAGTGACACCACATTTATATAGTTTATGGGTTTGTATTTACATCGTTCCCTATGAGATAAAACTGACCTGTTCCCTTCATTCTCCGGTCAGTACGATATAGTTACCCAGGATTACTACTTGTATTCTATAATTTATATCTACCCATTACAGAATACAGTATTAAGTATATTGCCGTGCTGCAGAACTGCATTAAAATTTACAGTGGCATGCAAAAGTTTGGGCACCCCTGGTATATTTTCGGATTGCCCGGTGTTAACTCCGTTTTGGTCTAGTATTAGGTATATGATTGGTGCTATTCTCTTTGGGAGTTGAGCGATTCCCCTGTAAATATAGGAAACTTTTATGCTATATTTGGTTAGTGGTGAATCAGTGGAGGATGCCCGCAGCGGACCACAAGTACCACAATAGACATCCTACACAGGATAGCAAATGTGTGGATGTGATAAACAATATAACATTTACATGGACACTCTGCGGTCTGACTAAACCCTCATACTGGTGTTAAAATTGATAGTTTAGCCGATATATCCAACTGTGGAGGACATATCTGAGCCCGAGCACCGCGCCAAGGTACCTCAAATAGCTCGGGACCTAACGCTAACCTACCTGTGCCGTGTGGGCAACATCAGGGGCCTGTGGGCGCATTACAGTGGTAGTGGGAGTACAGGTAGTGGTAGTGGGGGTACAGTTAGTGGTAGTGGGGGTACGGTTAGTGGTAGTGGGGGTACAGTTAGTGGTAGTGGGGGTACGGTGAGTGGTAGTGGGGGTACGGTTAGTGATAGTGGGGGTACGGTTAGTGGTAGTGAGGGTACGGTTAGTGGTAGTGGGGGTACGGTGAGTGGTAGTGGGGGTACGGTGAGTGATAGTGGGGGTACGGTGAGTGGTAGTGAGGGTACGGTGAGTGGTAGTGGGGGTACGGTGAGTAGTAGTGGGGGTACGGTGAGTAGTAGTGGGGGTACGGTGAGTAGTAGTGGGGCACGGTGAGTGGTAGTGAAGTGCGGTGAGTGATGGTGAAGTGCGGTGGTAGTAGTGGGGGTACAGTTATTATAGTGATGCAGTTATGGTTAGTGGTAGTGGGAATACGGTTACTGGTAGTGGGGGGTACAGTTAGTGAGTAGTGAGTGGGTTAGTGGTAGTGGGGGTACAGTGCAGTGGTAGTGGGAGTACGGTGAGTAGTAGTGGGATTACGGTGAGTAGTAGTGGGCGGAGCAGTGGTACAGTTAGTGGTAGTGCGGGTACGGTTAGTGGTAGTGGGGAGTACGGTTGACTGGTAGTGGGGGTACGGTTAGTGGTAGTGGGGCACAGCTAGATGGCAGTGGGGCAGCGGTTAGTGGCAGTGAAGACGTAGCGGTAGTGGGGCACGGAGATGGCAGCGGGGGCACGTGATGGTACGTGTACAGTGAGTGGCAGTGAGGGTCCAGCTAGTGGTAGTGGGGGCACAGTTAGTGGCAGTGAGCTACGGTTAGCGGCAGTGGGGCACGGTTAGTGGTAGTGGGGTACAGTTAGTGGTAGTGGGGGATACGGTGAGTAGTAGTGGGGGTGCGGTAGTGGTAGTGGGGGCACGGTAGTGGCAGTGGGGGTACAGTTAGTGGTGAGTGGGGGTACAGTTAGTGGTAGTGGGGCTACGGTGAGTGGTAGTGGGGGTACGGTGAGTGGTAGTGGGGGTACAGTTAGTGGTAGTGGGGGTGCACGGTTAGTGGTAGATGCAGAGTGCAGGTTAGTGGTAGTGAGGGTGCGGTGGTGGTAGTGGGGTACGGTGAGTGATAGTGGGGGTACAGTTAGTGGTAGTGGGGGTACAGTTAGTGGTAGTGGGGGTACGGTGAGTAGTAGTGGGGGTACAGTTAGTGGTAGTGGGGGTACAGTTAGTGGTAGTGGGGGTACGGTTTACTGGTAGTGGGGGCACGGTTAGTGGTAGTGGGGGCACGGTTAGTGGTAGTGGGGGTACGGTGAGCAGTAGTGAGGGTACAGTGAGTGGTAGTGGGGGTACGGTGAGTGGTAGTGGGGGTACGGTGAGTGGTAGTGGGGGTACGGTGAGTGGTAGTGGGAGTGCGGTGAGTGGTAGTGGGGGATGCAGGTTGAGTGGTAGTGGGGGGGGTACGGTTGGTGGTAGTGGGGGTACGGTGAGTGGTAGTGGGGGTACGGTGAGTGGTAGTGGGGTACGGTGAGTGGTAGTGGGGTACAGTGCAGTGGTAGTGGGGGTACGGTTAGTGGTAGTGGGGATACGGTTGAGTGGTAGTGGGGGTCACGGTTGAGTGGTAGTGGGGTACGGTTAGGTGGTAGTGGGGGCAACGGTTAGCGGTAGTGGGGGTACAGTGAGTGGTAGTGAGGGTACGGTGAGTGGTAGTGGGGGTGCGGTGGAGCAGGTAGTGAGGCATGCGGTGAGTGGTAGTGGGGGTACGGTTAGTGGTAGTGGGGTTACGGGTTAGTGGTAGTGGGGAGTGCGGTTCAGTGGTAGTGGGGGTACGGTTACTGGTAGTGGGGGCACGGTGAGCAGTAGTGGGCAGTACGGTTACTGGTAGTGGGGGTACGGTGAGTGGTAGTGGGGGTACGGTTACTGGTAGTGGGGGTACGGTGAGTAGTAGTGGGGTACGGTTACTGGCAGTGGGGGTACGGTTAGTGGTAGTGGGGGTACGGTTAGTGGTAGTGGGGCGCGGTTACGGTAGTGCACGGTACTGGAGTGGGGCACGGTTAGTGGTAGTGGGGTACAGTTAGTGGTAGTGGGGAGTACGGTGAGTAGTAATGGGGGTACGGTTAGTGGTAGTGGGGGTACGATTAGTGGTAGTGGGGGTACAGTTAGTGGTAGTGGGGGTACAGTTAGTGGTAATGGGGGTACGGTGAGTAGTAGTGGGGTACGGTTACTGGTAGTGGGGGTACGGTTACTGGTAGTGGGGGTACGGTTACTGGTAGTGGGGGTACGGTTACTGGTAGTGGGGGTACGGTTACTGGTAGTGGGGGTACGGTTACTGGTAGTGGGGGTACGGTGAGCAGTAGTGGGGTACGGTTACTGGTAGTGGGGGTACGGTGAGTAGTAGTGGGGGTACGGTTACTGGTAGTGGGGGTACGGTTACTGGTAGTGGGGGAGGGGCTGAGTGACCTGGAAGGGATGGCTGGCTGCTCTCTCATTTTCACAGGTTCTTATTGGTGGCTGGCGCCGTGAGGGCGGGGCGTGTCTCCTTGAGTCCTTAGCAGCGCAGCTGACAGGCGCTTGTCCTGCACTGACCCGAGTCTACCGCTAGTGGCCTCTCTTCCCTAGTAATCAGCTATCGCCTGAAAGGGAATGATTGGACACGTGATGCGGATGCCAGCTTCGCTTCTACTAGATTTGACCCACAGACGTTCCCGTTCGGTTCCCGTTCGGTTGCGCTGTCAACCAGACCCAAACAATCCGGCGTGCGGGGGCGTGGCCTCCGGGGATTAACGATCCGGCCATGAGTCTGCCAGGAAGCCGGGCAACTGTAGGAGTTACTGGCCCCGGGGGGCCACACAAGGCGGGGCTGCGGCTAAAGAGTGCTGGAAGCAAAGGGCGTGGGGTGAAGGGCTCTAGGAGGGTGGTAGTGACCGGACTTCATCCTGGAGACCCTCAGGTGAGGAAAAGCCGGGACAGGAGGAGAGAAGAGCAGGCGAAGGGCGGTGTGGTGACCCCGGGTGTCAGGAAGGATTCTGGGGTGACCCCGGGTGTCAGGAAGGATACTGAGGCTACCCCGAGTGTCAGGAAGGATACTGAGGCGACCCCGAGTGTCAGGAAGGATTCTGGGGTGACCCCTGGTGTCAGGAAGGATTCTGGGGTGACCCCTGGTGTCAGGAAGGATTCTGGGGTGACCCCTGGTGTCAGGAAGGATTCTGGGGTGACCCCTGGTGTCAGGAAGGATTCTGGGGTGACCCCGGGTGTCAGGAAGGATACTGAGGCGACCCCTGGTGTCAGGAAGGATACTGGGGTGACCCCGGGTGTCAGGAAGGATACTGGGGTGATCCCGGGTGTCAGGAAGGATTCTGGGGTGACCCCGGGTGTCAGGAGTGATACTGGGGTGACCCCTGATGTCAGGAGTGATACTGGGGTGATCCCGAGTGTCAGGAAGGATACTGGGGTGACCCCGAGTGTCAGGAAGGATACTGGGGTGACCCCGAGTGTCAGGAAGGATACTGGGGTGACCCCGAGTGTCAGGAAGGATACTGGGGTGACCCCGAGTGTCAGGAAGGATACTGGGGTGACCCCGAGTGTCAGGAAGGATACTGGGGTGACCCCGAGTGTCAGGATGGATACTGGGGTGACCCCGAATGTCAGGAAGGATACTGGGATGACCCCGAATGTCAGGAAGGATACTGGGGTGACCCTGAGTGTCAGGAATGAAACTGGGGTGACCCCGAATGTCAGGAAGGATACTGAGGCTACCCCGAGTTTCAGGAAGGATACTGAGGCGACCCTGAGTGTCAGGAAGGATACTGGGGTGACCCCTGGTGTCATGAGTGATACTGGGGTGACCCCGAATGTCAGGAAGGATACTGGGGCGACCCCTGAGTGTCAGGAAGGATACTGGGGCGACCCCGAGTGTCAGGAAGGATACTGGGGTGACCCCGAGTGTCAGGAAGGATACTGGGGTGACCCTGAGTGTCAGGAATGATATTTGGGTGTCTCGTGGGGCTCAGTCAGTTCAGAAATCTAAAGATGAGAAGTCAGTAACTGGGGAGAGAAGAGGTCTCCAGACTGAGACTGACGTTACAAGGGGTACTGGAGCAGATGGCGGGGTGCCGCGTCCTCCCGGGGCAGATGGCGGGGTGCCGCATCCTCCCGGGGCAGATGGCGGGGTGCCGCGTCCTCCCGGGGCAGATGGCGGGGTGCCGCGTCCTCCCGGGGCAGATGGCGGGGTGCCACGTCCTCTCGGTGCAGATGGCGGGGTGCCGCGTCCTCCCGGGGCAGATGGCGGGGTGCCGCGTCCTCCCGGGGCAGATGGCGGGGTGCCGCATCCTCCCGGGGCAGATGGCGGGGTGCCGCGTCCTCCCGGGGCAGATGGCGGGGTGCCGCGTCCTCTCGGTGCAGATGGCGGGGTGCCGCGTCCTCCCGGGGCAGATGGCGGGGTGCCGCGTCCTCCCGGGGCAGATGGCGGGGTGCCGCGTCCTCCCGGGGCAGATGGCGGGGTGCCGCGTCCTCCCGGGGCAGATGGCGGGGTGCCGCGTCCTCCCGGGGCAGATGGCGGGGTGCCGCGTCCTCCCGGGGCAGATGGCGGGGTGCCGCGTCCTCCCGGGGCAGATGGCGGGGTGCCGCGTCCTACCGGGGCAGATGGCGGGGTGCCGCGTCCTCCCGGGGCAGATGGCGGGGTGCCGCGTCCTCCCGGGGCAGATGGCGGGGTGCCGCGTCCTCCCGGGGCAGATGGCGGGGTGCCGCGTCCTCCCGGGGCAGATGGCGGGGTGCCGCGTCCTCCCGGGGCAGATGGCGGGGTGATCAGGGTTCTTGGGGGTGACAGTGGGGTGACTGGCCACCACAGACCATCTCCACGGAGGAGGCCCGTGGATGTTACCAAAGGCAGCAGCTCTTCCCCCCACCCAGGAGCCTCTAATCATGGGGTATCAGACCACAAGGCCCATAGAGCAGTGAGTAATGGGGGCCCGGAGGCCAGAGGGGCCCGCAGGAGGCCGGTCACAGTGGACAGCTCCAAGGCCAAGACATCTCTGGAGGCGCTGAAGATCAGCATCAAGCAGCTGAAGTGGAAGGAGGTGAGGTCACCCCAGAGCTGTGTAATGCTCAGATGGTCCTGTTCACAGCTGCGGGGTTGGTACACTGTGTCAGCGTGTGAAAGAGCCGTCATAGCTAGACTGACAACCTCACCTGTGAGAAGTAGGGGGTGATGGCTGCAACCCCGCAGAATAGTGAGTGCAGCTCTGGAGTATAATACAGGATCAGTACAGGATAAGTAATGTATGTACACAGTGACTGCACCAGCAGAATAGTGAGTGCAGCTCTGGAGTATAATACAGGATGTAACTCAGGATCAGTACGGGATAAGTAATGTATGTATACAGTGACTGCACCAGCAGAATAGTGAGTGCAGCTCTGGAGTATAATACAGGATGTAACTCAGGATCAGTACAGGATAAGTAATGTATGTACACAGTGACTGCACCAGCAGAATAGTGAAGGCAGCTCTGGAGTATAATACAGGATGTAAATCAGGATCAGTACAGGATAAGTAATGTATGTACACAGTGACTGCACCAGCAGAATAGTGAGTGCAGCTCCGGAGAGTAATACAGGACGTAACTCAGGATCAGTACAGGATAAGTAATGTATGTATACAGTGACTGCACCAGCAGAATAGTGAGTACAGCTCTGGAGTATAATACAGGATGTAACTCAGGATCAGTACAGGATAAGTAATGTATGTACACAGTGACTGCACCAGCAGAATAGAGAGTGCAGCTCTGGAGTATAATACAGGATGTAACTCAGGATCAGTACAGGATAAGTAATGTATGTACACAGTGACTGCACCAGCAGAATAGTGAGTGCAGCTCTGGAGTATAATACAGGATGTAACTCAGGATCAGTACAGGATAAGTAATGTATGTACACAGTGACTGCACCAGCAGAATAGTGAGTGCAGCTCTGGAGTATAATACAGGATGTAACTCAGGATCAGTACAGGATAAGTAATGTATGTACACAGTGACTGCACCAGCAGAATAGTGAGTGCAGCTCTGGAGTATAATACAGGATGTAACTCAGGATCAGTACAGGATAAGTAATGTATGTACACAGTGACTGCACCAGCAGAATAGAGAGTGCAGCTCTGGGGTATAATACAGGATGTAACTCAGGATCAGTACAGGATAAGTAATGTATGTACACAGTGACTGCACCAGCGGAATAGTGAGTGCAGCTCTGGAGTATAATACAGGATGTAACTCAGGATCAGTACAGGATAAGTAATGTATGTACACAGTGACTGCACCAGCAGAATAGTGAGTGCAGCTCTGGAGTATAATACAGGATGTAACTCAGGATCAGTACAGGATAAGTAATGTGTGTACACAGTGACTTCACCAGCAGAATAGTGAGTGCAGCTCTGGAGTATAATACAGGATGTAACTCAGGATCAGTACAGGATAAGTAATGTATGTACACAGTGACTGCACCAGCAGAATAGTGAGTGCAGCTCTAGAGTATAATACAGGATGTAACTCAGGATCAGTACAGGATAAGTAATGTATGTACACAGTGACTGCACCAGCAGAATAGTGAGTGCAGCTCTGGAGTATAATACAGGATGTAACTCAGGATCAGTACAGGATAAGTAATGTATGTACACAGTGACTGCACCAGCAGAATAGTTAGTGCAGCTCTGGGGTATAATACAGGATGTAACTCAGGATCAGTACAGGATAAGTAATGTATGTACACAGTGACTGCACCAGCAGAATAGTGAGTGCAGCTCTGGAGTATAATACAGGATGTAACTCAGGATCAGTACAGGATAAGTAATGTATGTACACAGTGACTGCACCAGCAGAATAGTGAGTGCAGCTCTGGGGTATAATACAGGATGTAACTCAGGATCAGTACAGGATAAGTAATGTATGTACACAGTGACTGCACCAGCAGAATAGTGAGTGCAGCTCTGGAGTATAATACAGGATGTAACTCAGGATCAGTACAGGATAAGTAATGTGTGTACACAGTGACTGCACCAGCAGAATAGTGAGTGCAGCTCTGGGGTATAATACAGGATGTAACTCAGGATCAGTACAGGATAAGTAATGTATGTACACAGTGACTGCACCAGCAGAATAGTGAGTGCAGCTCTGGAGTATAATACAGGATGTAACTCAGGATCAGTACAGGATAAGTAATGTATGTACACAGTGACTGCACCAGCAGAATAGTGAGTGCAGCTCCGGAGTATAATACAGGATGTAACTCAGGATCAGTACAGGATAAGTAATGTATGTACACAGTGACTGCACCAGCAGAATAGTGAGTGCAGCTCTGGAGTATAATACAGGATGTAACTCAGGATCAGTACAGGATAAGTAATGTATGTACACAGTGACTGCACCAGCAGAATAGTGAGTGCAGCTCTGGGGTATAATACAGGATGTAACTCAGGATCAGTACAGGATAAGTAATGTATGTACACAGTGACTGCACCAGCAGAATAGTGAGTGCAGCTCTGGAGTATAATACAGGATGTAACAGATTCTGTCTTTCAGTTTCCCCTTGGCCGCCGTCTGCCCTGCGACATTTACTGGCACGGGGTGTCCTTCTATGAAAGTGAGAATCTCTGCTCCGGTGAAGTCAACAAGTTCCCAGGTACTAGAAGGGGGGATCTCATCCAGGGGGTATTGGGGCAGTTATTTGTGTGTGACTGCACCCCTTGGCCCTGTTATTTTCTGGGGGTCTCTGCTGTAATAATGGGGTGTGACCCATGTGCTCTTATTACCTGGAGGGATGGCAGAGGTGGTGCGCAAGATCAACCTGAGCCGAGCCATGAGGACCATGCAGGAGCTGTATCCGGAGGAGTATGACTTCTACCCCCAGTCCTGGATCCTTCCTGAGGAGTATCATATCTTCTCAGCAGAGGTGAGTGTCAGCCCTTGGGCCTCCTATTTCTACTCTTGGGGCTATTGGAGCAGCTATCATCCATGTACAGTGGTGCAGAGAACTCCATTTTGTGGTTTGGGGGGCGATGCACCTGGAGTATGGGTGCAGACATCACAACCAGTGACCTGAGAATTGACATTTATGCCAGGAATCCATCACTAGAACTTGACATGTGAAGTCCGTGCCGCTGATGTCTCCTCAGAAATGACCATCAGGTGGCAGAGCAGACCAAGAAACCCATGACCTCAGCCCTGGAGCACGTGCAGCTATGAGCAGATATGGAGGATATGCAGATACAGCAAATTACATACCGATAACATGGGGTGTAAGGATATATGCATTGTATGTGTGTAGTATGCACTGACAGGCGTGCAGGAGACCTGGGGTGTGAGGATATATGCATTGTATGTGTGTAGTATGCACTGACAGGCGTGCAGGAGACCTGGAGTGTGAGGATATATGCATTGTATGTGTGTATTATACACTGACAGGCACACAGGAGACCTGGGGTGTAAGGATATATGCATTGTATGTGTGTAGTATGCACTGACAGGCGTGCAGGAGACCTGGGGTGTGAGGATATATGCATTGTATGTGTGTAGTATGCACTGACAGGCGTGCAGGAGACCTGGAGTGTGAGGATATATGCATGGTATCTGTGTATTATACACTGACAGGCACACAGGAGACCTGGGGTGTAAGGATATATGCTTTGTATGTGTGTAGTATGCACTGACAGGCGTGCAGGAGACCTGGGGTGTGAGGATATATGCATTGTATGTGTGTAGTATGCACTGACAGGCGTGCAGGAGACCTGGAGTGTGAGGATATATGCATTGTATGTGTGTATTATACACTGACAGGCACACAGGAGACCTGGGGTGTAAGGATATATGCATTGTATGTGTGTAGTATGCACTGACAGGCGTGCAGGAGACCTGGGGTGTGAGGATATATGCATTGTATGTGTGTAGTATGCACTGACAGGCGTGCAGGAGACCTGGAGTGTGAGGATATATGCATGGTATCTGTGTATTATACACTGACAGGCACACAGGAGACCTGGGGTGTAAGGATATATGCATTGTATGTGTGTAGTATGCACTGACAGGCGTGCAGGAGACCTGGGGTGTGAGGATATATGCATTGTATGTGTGTAGTATGCACTGACAGGCGTGCAGGAGACCTGGAGTGTGAGGATATATGCATGGTATCTGTGTATTATACACTGACAGGCACACAGGAGACCTGGGGTGTGAGGATATATGCATTGTATGTGTGTAGTATGCACTGACAGGCATGCAGGAGACCTGGGGTGTGAGGATATATGCATTGTATGTGTGTAGTATGCACTGACAGGCGTGCAGGAGACCTGGAGTGTGAGGATATATGCATGGTATCTGTGTATTAAACACTGACAGGCACACAGGAGACCTGGGGTGTGAGGATATATGCATTGTATGTGTGTAGTATGCACTGACAGGCGTGCAGGAGACCTGGGGTGTGAGGATATATGCATGGTATCTGTGTATTATACTCTGACAGGCACGCAGGAGACCTGGGGTGTGAGTATATATGCATGGTATGTGTGTATTATACACTGACAGGTATACAGGAGACCTGGGGTGTGAGGATATATGCATTGTATTTGTATATATATATATATATATATTTTTGTGACTCTTGGGGCCCCTTATTGGCAACTAGAGCGTGTCAAACCATGTTGTCATTCTATAAGTAGGGGGGGGTGACACACTATTGTCTAGTGATGTCTCCATGTACATGGGAGGGGGCTGACACTATTGTCCAGTGATGTCACTGTATATGTAGGAGTGGGCTGACACTATTGTCCAGTGATGTCACTGTATATGTAGGAGGGGGCTGACACTATTGTCCAGTGATGTCACTGTATATGTAGGAGGGGGCTAACACTATTGTCCAGTGATGTCAATGTATATGTAGGAGGGGGCTGACACTATTGTCCAGTGATGTCAATGTATATGTAGGAGGGGGCTGACACTGTATTGTCCAGTGATGTCACTGTATATGTGGGAGGGGGCTGATGCTCTACTGCCCTGTGATGTCACTGTATAAGTGGGAGGGGGCTCACGCTCTACTGCCCTGTGATGTCACTGTATAAGTGGGAGGGGGCTCACGCTCTACTGCCCTGTGATGTCACTATATAAGTGGGAGGGGGCTGATGCTCTACTGCCCTGTGATGTCACTATATAAGTGGGAGGGGGCTGACGCTATACTGCCCTGTGATGTCACTGTATAAGTGGGAGGGGGGTGATGCTGTACTGCCCTGTGATGTCACTGTATAATTGGGAGGGGGATGACGCTATACTGCCCTGTGATGTCACTATATAAGTGGGAGGGGGCTGACTCTATACTGCCCTGTGATGTAACTATATAAGTGGGAGGGGGCTGACGCTATACTGCCCTGTGATGTCACTATATAAGTGGGAGGTGGCTGATGCTCTACTGCCCTGTGATGTCACTGTATAATTGGGAGGGGGATGACGCTATACTGCCCTGTGATGTCACTATATAAGTGGGAGGGGGCTGACTCTATACTGCCCTGTGATGTAACTATATAAGTGGGAGGGGGGTGATGCTGTACTGCCCTGTGATGTCACTGTATAAGTGGGAGGGGGGTGATGCTGTACTGCCCTGTGATGTCACTGTATAAGTGGGAGGGGTCTGATGCTCTACTGTCCTGTGATGTCACTATATAAGTGGGAGGGGCTGACGCTCTACTGCCCTGTGATGTCACTGTATAAGTGGGAGGGGGCTGACGCTATACTACCCTGTGATGTCACTGTATAAGTGGGAGTGGGCTGATGCTGTACTGCCCTGTGATGTCACTATATAAGTGGGAGGGGGCTGACGCTATACTGCCCTGGTATGTCACTATATAAGTGGGAGGGGGCTGACGCTATACTGCCCTGGTATGTCACTATATAAGTGGGAGGGGGCTGACGCTATACTGCCCTGTGATGTAACTATATAAGTGGGAGGGTGATGCTATACTGCCCTGGTATGTCACTATATAAGTGGGAGGGGGCTGACGCTATACTGCCCTGGTATGTCACTATATAAGTGGGAGGGGGCTGACGCTATACTGCCCTGTGATGTAACTATATAAGTGGGAGGGGGGTGATGCTATACTGCCCTGGTATGTCACTATATAAGTGGGAGGGGGCTGACGCTATACTGCCCTGTGATGTAACTATATAAGTGGGAGGGGGCTGACGCTCTACTGCCCTGTGATGTCACTATATTAGTGGGAGGGGGCTGATGCTGTGCTGCCCTGTGATGTCACTATATTAGTGGGAGGGGGCTGACGCTATACTGCCCTGTGATGTCACTATATAAGTGGGAGGGGGCTGATGCTCTACTGCCCTGTGATGTCACTATATAAGTGGGAGGGGGGTGATGCTGTACTGCCCTGTGATGTCACTGTATAATTGGGAGGGGGCTCACGCTCTACTGCCCTGTGATGTAACTATATAAGTGGGAGGGGGCTGATGCTCTACTGCCCTGTGATGTCACTATATAAGTGGGAGGGGGCTGACGCTATACTGCCCTGTGATGTCACTGTATAAGTGGGAGGGTGGTGATGCTGTACTGCCCTGTGATGTCACTGTATAATTGGGAGGGGGCTCACGCTCTACTGCCCTGTGATGTAACTATATAAGTGGGAGGGGGCTGATGCTCTACTGCCCTGTGATGTCACTATATAAGTGGGAGGGGGCTGACGCTATACTGCCCTGTGATGTCACTATATAAGTGGGAGGGGGCTGATGCTCTACTGCCCTGTGATGTCACTGTATAATTGGGAGGGGGATGACGCTATACTGCCCTGTGATGTCACTATATAAGTGGGAGGGGGCTGACTCTATACTGCCCTGTGATGTAACTATATAAGTGGGAGGGGGCTGACGCTATACTGCCCTGTGATGTCACTATATAAGTGGGGGGGGGCTGACGCTATACTGCCCTGTGATGTCACTATATAAGTGGGAGGGGGCTGATGCTCTACTGCCCTGTGATGTCACTGTATAATTGGGAGGGGGATGACGCTATACTGCCCTGTGATGTCACTATATAAGTGGGAGGGGGCTGACTCTATACTGCCCTGTGATGTAACTATATAAGTGGGAGGGGGCTGACGCTATACTGCCCTGTGATGTCACTGTATAAGTGGGAGGGGGGTGATGCTGTACTGCCCTGTGATGTCACTGTATAAGTGGGAGGGGTCTGATGCTCTACTGCCCTGTGATGTCACTATATAAGTGGGAGGGGGCTGACGCTCTACTGCCCTGTGATGTCACTGTATAAGTGGGAGGGGGCTGACGCTATACTACCCTGTGATGTCACTGTATAAGTGGGAGTGGGCTGATGCTGTACTGCCCTGTGATGTCACTATATAAGTGGGAGGGGGCTGACGCTATACTGCCCTGGTATGTCACTATATAAGTGGGAGGGGGCTGACGCTATACTGCCCTGGTATGTCACTATATAAGTGGGAGGGGGCTGACGCTATATTGCCCTGTGATGTAACTATATAAGTGGGAGGGGGGTGATGCTATACTGCCCTGGTATGTCACTATATAAGTGGGAGGGGGCTGACGCTATACTGCCCTGTGATGTAACTATATAAGTGGGAGGGGGCTGACGCTCTACTGCCCTGTGATGTCACTATATTAGTGGGAGGGGGCTGATGCTGTGCTGCCCTGTGATGTCACTATATTAGTGGGAGGGGGCTGACGCTATACTGCCCTGTGATGTCACTATATAAGTGGGAGGGGGTGAAGCTGTACTGCCCTGTGATGTCACTATATAAGTGGGAGGGGGGTGATGCTGTACTGCCCTGTGATGTCACTATATAAGTGGGAGGGGGGTGATGCTGTACTGCCCTGTGATGTAACTATATAAGTGGGAGGGGGCTGACGCTATACTGCGCTGTGATGTCACTATATTAGTGGGAGGGGGCTGATGCTGTGCTGCCCTGTGATGTCACTATATTAGTGGGAGGGGGCTGACGCTATACTGCCCTGTGATGTCACTATATAAGTGGGAGGGGGTGAAGCTCTACTGCCCTGTGATGTCACTATATAAGTGGGAGGGGGGTGATGCTGTACTGCCCTGTGATGTCACTGTATAAGTGGGAGGGGGCTGACGCTCTACTGCCCTGTGATGTCACTATATAAGTGGGAGGGGGCTGATGCTCTACTGCCCTGTGATGTCACTATATAAGTGGGAGGGGGGTGATGCTGTACTGCCCTGTGATGTCACTATATAAGTGGGAGGGCGCTGACGCTATACTGCCCTGTGATGTCACTGTATAAGTGGGAGAGGGTGATGTTGTACTGCCCTGTGATGTCACTGTATAAGTGAGAGGGGGCTTACGCTATACTGCCCTGTGATGTCACTATATAAGTGGGAGGGGGCTGATGCTCTACTGCCCTGTGATGTCACTATATTAGTGGGAGGGGGCTGATGTTGTACTGCCCTGTGATGTCACTGTATAAGTGGGAGGGGGCTGACGCTATTCTGCCCTGTGATGTCACTATATAAGTGGGAGGGGGCTGACGCTATACTGCCCTGTGATGTAACTATATAAGTGGGAGGGGGCTGATGCTGTGCTGCCCTGTGATATCACTGTATAAGTAGGAGGGGGATGACGCTCTACTGCCCTGTGATGTCACTGTATAAGTGGGAGGGGGCTGATGCTCTACTGCCCTGTGATGTCACTATATAAGTGGGAGGGGGCTGATGCTGTGCTGCCCTGTGATATCACTGTATAAGTGGGAGGGGGATGACGCTGTGCTGCCCTGTGATGTCACTATATTAGTGGGAGGGGAATGACGCTCTACTGCCCTGTGATGTCACTATATAAGTGGGAGGGGGATGACGCTATACTGCCCTGTGATGTCACTGTATAAGTGGGAGGGGGGTGATGCTCTACTCCCCTGTGATGTCACTGTATAAGTGGGAGGGGGCTGATGCTCTACTGCCCTGTGATGTAACTATATAAGTGGGAGGGGGCTGACGCTATACTGCCCTGTGATGTAACTATATAAGTGGGAGGGCGCTGACGCTGTGCTGCCCTGTGATATCACTGTATAAGTGGGAGGGGTCTGATGCTCTACTGCCCTGTGATGTCTATGTATAAGTGGGAGGGGACTGATGCTGTACTGCCCTGTGATGTCACTGTATAAGTGGGAGGGGACTGATGCTCTACTGCCCTGTGATGTCACTGTATAAGTGGGAGGGGACTGATGCTGTACTGTCCTGTGATGTCACTGTATAAGTGGGAGGGGGGTGATGCTCTACTGCCCTGTGATGTCACTGTATAAGTGGGAGGGGGCTGACGCTATACTACCCTGTGATGTAACTATATAAGTGGGAGGGGGCTGACGCTATACTGCCCTGTGATGTCACTATATAAGTGGGAGGGGGGTGATGCTGTACTGCCCTGTGATGTCACTGTATAAGTGGGAGTGGGCTGATGCTGTACTGCCCTGTGATGTCACTATATAAGTGGGAGTGGGCTGATGCTCTAGTGCCCTGTAATGTCACTATATAAGTCGGAGGGGGCTGATGCTCTACTGCCCTGTGATGTCACTATATTAGTGGGAGGGGGGTGATGCTCTACTGCCCTGTGATGTCACTGTATAAGTGGGAGGGGGCTGACGCTATACTACCCTGTGATGTAACTATATAAGTGGGAGGGGGCTGATGCTCTAGTGCCCTGTAATGTCACTATATAAGTCGGAGGGGGCTGATGCTCTACTGCCCTGTGATGTCACTATATTAGTGGGAGGGGGCTGACGCTATACTGCCCTGTGATGTCACTATATAAGTGGGAGTGGGCTGATGCTCTAGTGCCCTGTAATGTCACTATATAAGTGGGAGGGGGCTGATGCTCTACTGCCCTGTGATGTCACTATATTAGTGGGAGGGGGCTGATGCTCTACTGCCCTGTGATGTCACTATATAAGTGGGAGGGGGCTGATGCTGTACTGCCCTGTGATGTCACTATATTAGTGGGAGGGGGCTGACGCTATACTGCCCTGTGATGTCACTATATAAGTGGGAGGGGGCTGATGCTCTACTGCCCTGTGATGTCACTATATAAGTGGGAGGGGGCTGACGCTATACTGCCCTGGTATATCACTATATAAGTGGGAGGGGGCTGACGCTATACTGCCCTGTGATGTCACTATATAAGTGGGAGGGGGCTGACGCTATACTGCCCTGTGATGTCACTATATTAGTGGGAGGGGGGTGATGCTGTACTGCCCTGTGATGTCACTATATAAGTGGGAGGGGGGTGATGCTCTACTGCCCTGTGATGTCACTATATAAGTGGGAGGGGGGTGATGCTCTACTGCCCTGTGATGTCACTATATAAGTGGGAGGGCGCTGACGCTGTGCTGCCCTGTGATATCACTGTATAAGTGGGAGGGGTCTGATGCTCTACTGCCCTGTGATGTCTATGTATAAGTGGGAGGGGACTGATGCTGTACTGCCCTGTGATGTCACTGTATAAGTGGGAGGGGACTGATGCTCTACTGCCCTGTGATGTCACTGTATAAGTGGGAGGGGACTGATGCTGTACTGTCCTGTGATGTCACTGTATAAGTGGGAGGGGGGTGATGCTCTACTGCCCTGTGATGTCACTGTATAAGTGGGAGGGGGCTGACGCTATACTACCCTGTGATGTAACTATATAAGTGGGAGGGGGCTGACGCTATACTGCCCTGTGATGTCACTATATAAGTGGGAGGGGGGTGATGCTGTACTGCCCTGTGATGTCACTGTATAAGTGGGAGTGGGCTGATGCTGTACTGCCCTGTGATGTCACTATATAAGTGGGAGTGGGCTGATGCTCTAGTGCCCTGTAATGTCACTATATAAGTCGGAGGGGGCTGATGCTCTACTGCCCTGTGATGTCACTATATTAGTGGGAGGGGGCTGACGCTATACTGCCCTGTGATGTCACTATATAAGTGGGAGTGGGCTGATGCTCTAGTGCCCTGTAATGTCACTATATAAGTGGGAGGGGGCTGATGCTCTACTGCCCTGTGATGTCACTATATTAGTGGGAGGGGGCTGATGCTCTACTGCCCTGTGATATGTCACTATATAAGTGGGAGTGGGCTGATGCTGTACTGCCCTGTGATGTCACTATATAAGTGGGAGTGGGCTGATGCTCTACTGCCCTGTGATGTCACTATATAAGTGGGAGGGGGCTGATGCTCTACTGCCCTGTGATGTCACTATATAAGTGGGAGGGGGCTGATGCTCTACTGCCCTGTGATGTCACTATATAAGTGGGAGGGGGCTGATGCTCTACTGCCCTGTGATGTCACTATATAAGTGGGAGGGGGCTGATGCTGTACTGCCCTGTGATGTCACTATATAAGTGGGAGGGGGCTGACGCTATACTGCCCTGTGATGTCACTATATAAGTGGGAGGGGCTGATGCTCTACTGCCCTGTGATGTCACTATATAAGTGGGAGGGCTGACGCTATACTGCCCTGGTATATCACTATATAAGTGGGAGGGGTCTGATGCTCTATGGCCCTGTGATGTCACTATATAAGTGGGAGGGGGCTGACGCTATACTGCCCTGTGATGTCACTATATTAGTGGGAGGGGGGTGATGCTGTACTGCCCTGTGATGTCACTATATAAGTGGGAGGGGGGTGATGCTGTACTGCCCTGTGATGTCACTATATAAGTGGGAGGGGGCTGATGCTCTACTGCCCTGTGATGTCACTATATAAGTGGGAGGGGGCTGATGCTCTACTGCCCTGTGATGTCACTATATAAGTGGGAGGGCTAAACGGAGCCGGTATTTTTTTTCTTCACATTTTTAAAAGTCTGTGCAAGCGCAGACCGGAATGCCGGATGCGTCAATGTCGTAAATTTGGTGACTGAACTGAAGAGATCCTGATCCTGAACAGATTTCTCTCCATTCGGAATGCATCAGGATTTTTTCGGTATTGAGACCTTAGGACGGAACTCGATAGCGGAAAAGAATAACGCAAGTATAAAAGTGCCCTAAGACTATCTTACCAAAAGACTCAATCTTCTTTCTCCAAGGAGGTAATGAGTTTCACACAGAACAAAAATTACATTACTTTATCGCACCTAATTCTATGTATTTCAAAAATATAACCCCTCCTAGGTCAAAAATACATGTGAATACGTCTCCATGAAACAAGCATTGACATGTTACGTTTAATGTAATAATAAGCCCCTTTTCCATTCATTGAGAGAAAAAAAATGTTAAAAGCCCCCCGTCTCCTGTGGAAGGCATGGAGTCTGTTATGGTACCGGTCCGAATCCCCCGCAGGGTATGACCTGAGAATGTTTATGTGCAGAATCCCGACCCCCTCCGAGAAGATGAAACGTGTAGTGACCTTCTAGTATACCAATCTGTAAAATGATACGCATCGGCCTAGAACACATGGATTCCGTTCTGTCCAGTATTTCTCACATTTCTGTCTTGTGACTTTTGGGGTGCAGGGCTTGAGAAACCCCCCCAAACGACCGACCAGGCAAGTATTAGAGACTGGGTAAGATGTGACATCAGAAGCTGCCTGCAGAGTGGTGAGAGGGAGGGGCTGCTGGAGACAGGCAGAGAGACAGACACAGAGACTGCCGCTTCTATGTCCTTGGGTTACCCGGAGGACCTCTGTGAATGCAGTATCTGTCCCGGACCTTACCCCGAGGGAGGGGCTGCTGGAGACAGGCAGAGAGACGGACACAGAGACTGCCGCTTCTATGTCCTTGGGTTACCCGGAGGACCTCTGTGAATGTAGTATCTGTCCCGGACCTTACCCAGAGGGAGGAGCTGCTGGAGACAGGCAGAGGCAGAGAGACGGACACAGAGACTGCCGCTTCTATTTCCTTGGGTTACCCGGAGGACCTCTGTGAATGTAGTATCTGTCCCGGACCTTACCCAGAGGGAGGGGCTGCTGGAGACAGGCAGAGAGACGGACACAGAGACTGCCGCTTCTATTTCCTTGGGTTACCCGGAGGACCTCTGTGAATGCAGTATCTGTCCTGGACCTTACCCAGAGTGAGGGGCTGCTGGAGACAGGCAGAGGCAGAGACGGACACAGAGACTGCCGCTTCTATTTCCTTGGGTTACCCGGAGGACCTCTGTGAATGCAGTATCTGTCCTGGACCTTACCCAGAGTGAGGGGCTGCTGGAGACAGGCAGAGGCAGAGAGACAGACACAGAGACTGCCGCTTCTATGTCCTTGGGTTACCCGGAGGACCTCTGTGAATGCAGTATCTGTCCTGGACCTTACCCAGAGGGAGGGGCTGCTGGAGACAGGCAGAGAGACAGACACAGAGACTGCCGCTTCTATTTCCTTGGGTTACCCGGAGGACCTCTGTGAATGTAGTATCTGTCCCGGACCTTACCCAGAGGGAGGGGCTGCTGGAGACAGGCAGAGGCAGAGAGACGGACACAGAGACTGCCGCTTCTATTTCCTTGGGTTACCCGGAGGACCTCTGTGAATGTAGTATCTGTCCCGGACCTTACCCAGAGGGAGGGCTGCTGGAGACAGGCAGAGGAGAGAGACAGACACAGAGACTGCCGCTTCTATTTCCTTGGGTTACCCGGAGGACCTCTGTGAATGCAGTATCTGTCCCGGACCTTACCCAGAGGAGGGGCTGCTGGAGACAGGCAGAGAGACGGACACAGAGACTGCCGCTTCTATGTCCTTAGGTTACCCGGAGGACCTCTGTGAATGCAGTATCTGTCCCGGACCTTACCCAGAGGGAGGGGCTGCTGGAGACAGGCAGAGGCAGAGAGACAGACACAGAGACTGCCGCTTCTATTTCCTTGGGTTACCCGGAGGACCTCTGTGAATGCAGTATGTGTCCCGGACCTTACCCAGAGGGAGGGGCTGCTGGAGACAGGCAGAGAGACAGACACAGAGACAGCCGCTTCTATGTCCTTGGGTTACCCGGAGGACCTCTGTGAATGTAGTATCTGTCCCGGACCTTACCCAGAGGGAGGGGCTGCTGGAGACAGGCAGAGAGACAGACACAGAGACTGCCGCTTCTATGTCCTTGGGTTACCCGGAGGACCTCTGTGAATGTAGTATCTGTCCCGGACCTTACCCCGAGGGAGGGGCTGCTGGAGACAGGCAGAGAGACGGACACAGAGACTGCCGCTTCTATGTCCTTGGGTTACCCGGAGGACCTCTGTGAATGCAGTATCTGTCCCGGACCTTACCCAGAGGGAGGAGCTGCTGGAGACAGGCAGAGGCAGAGAGACAGACACAGAGACTGCCGCTTCTATGTCCTTGGGTTACCCGGAGGACCTCTGTGAATGTAGTATCTGTCCCGGACCTTACCCAGAGGGAGGGGCTGCTGGAGACAGGCAGAGAGACGGACACAGAGACTGCCGCTTCTATGTCCTTGGGTTACCCGGAGGACCTCTGTGAATGTAGTATCTGTCCCGGACCTTACCCAGAGGGAGGGGCTGCTGGAGACAGGCAGAGGCAGAGAGACAGACACAGAGACTGCCGCTTCTATGTCCTTGGGTTACCCGGAGGACCTCTGTGAATGTAGTATCTGTCCCGGACATTACCCCGAGGGAGGAGCTGCTGGAGACAGGCAGAGGCAGAGAGACAGACACAGAGACTGCCGCTTCTATGTCCTTGGGTTACCCGGAGGACCTCTGTGAATGTAGTATCTGTCCCAGACCTTACCCAGAGGTAGGAGCTGCTGGAGACAGGCAGAGGCAGAGAGACAGACACAGAGACTGCCGCTTCTATGTCCTTGGGTTACCCGGAGGACCTCTGTGAATGTAGTATCTGTCCCGGACCTTACCCCGAGGGAGGAGCTGCTGGAGACAGGCAGAGAGAGAGAGACGGACACAGAGACTGCCGCTTCTATGTCCTTGGGTTACCCGGAGGACCTCTGTGAATGTAGTATCTGTCCCGGACCTTACCCAGAGGGAGGGGCTGCTGGAGACAGGCAGAGGCGGAGAGACAGACACAGAGACTGCCGCTTCTATGTCCTTGGGTTACCCGGAGGACCTCTGTGAATGCAGTATCTGTCCCAGACCTTACCCAGAGGGAGGGGCTGCTGGAGACAGGCAGAGAGACAGACACAGAGACTGCCGCTTCTATGTCCTTGGGTTACCCGGAGGACCTCTGTGAATGTAGTATCTGTCCCGGACATTACCCAGAGGGAGGGGCTGCTGGAGACAGGCAGAGAGACGGACACAGAGACTGCCGCTTCTATGTCCTTGGGTTACCCGGAGGACCTCTGTGAATGCAGTATCTGTCCCGGACCTTACCCAGAGGGAGGGGCTGCTGGAGACAGGCGGAGAGACAGACACAGAGACTGCCGCTTCTATTTCCCTGGGTTACCCGGAGGACCTCTGTGAATGCAGTATCTGTCCTGGACCTTACCCAGAGGCAGAGAGACAGACACAGAGACTGCCGCTTCTATGTCCTTCGGTTACCCGGAGGACCTCTGTGAATGCAGTATCTGTCCCGGACCTTACCCAGAGGCAGAGAGACAGACACAGAGACTGCCGCTTCTATTTCCTTGGGTTACCCGGAGGACCTCTGTGAATGTAGTATCTGTCCCGGACCTTACCCCGAGGGAGGGGCTGCTGGAGACAGGCAGAGGCAGAGAGACAGACACAGAGACTGCCGCTTCTATTTCCTTGGGTTACCCGGAGGACCTCTGTGAATGTAGTATCTGTCCCGGACCTTACCCAGAGGGAGGGGCTGCTGGAGACAGGCAGAGGCAGAGAGACGGACACAGAGACTGCCGCTTCTATTTCCTTGGGTTACCCGGAGGACCTCTGCGAATGCAGTATCTGTCCCGGACCTTACCCAGAGGGAGGGGCTGCTGGAGACAGGCAGAGAGACGGACACAGAGACTGCCGCTTCTTTTTCCTTGGGTTACCCGGAGGACCTCTGTGAATGCAGTATCTGTCCCGGACATTACCCAGAGGGAGGGGCTGCTGGAGACAGGCAGAGAGACGGACACAGAGACTGCCGCTTCTATGTCCTTGGGTTACCCGGAGGACCTCTGTGAATGTAGTATCTGTCCCGGACATTACCCCGAGGGAGGGGCTGCTGGAGACAGGCAGAGGCAGAGAGACAGACACAGAGACTGCCGCTTCTATGTCCTTGGGTTACCCGGAGGACCTCTGTGAATGTAGTATCTGTCCCGGACCTTACCCAGAGGTAGGGGCTGCTGGAGACAGGCAGAGAGAGAGACGGACACAGAGACTGCCGCTTCTATTTCCTTGGGTTACCCGGAGGACCTCTGTGAATGTAGTATCTGTCCCGGACCTTACCCAGAGGGAGGGGCTGCTGGAGACAGGCAGAGGCAGAGAGACGGACACAGAGACTGCCGCTTCTATTTCCTTGGGTTACCCGGAGGACCTCTGTGAATGCAGTATCTGTCCTGGACCTTACCCAGAGGGAGGGGCTGCTGGAGACAGGCAGAGAGACAGACACAGAGACTGCCGCTTCTATTTCCTTGGGTTACCCGGAGGACCTCTGTGAATGCAGTATCTGTCCCGGACATTACCCAGAGGGAGGGGCTGCTGGAGACAGGCAGAGGCAGAGAGACGGACACAGAGACTGCCGCTTCTATTTCCTTGGGTTACCCGGAGGACCTCTGTGAATGCAGTATCTGTCCCGGACCTTACCCCGAGGGAGGAGCTGCTGGAGACAGGCAGAGAGAGAGAGACGGACACAGAGACTGCCGCTTCTATTTCCTTGGGTTACCCGGAGGACCTCTGTGAATGTAGTATCTGTCCCGGACCTTACCCAGAGGGAGGGGCTGCTGGAGACAGGCAGAGGCAGAGAGACGGACACAGAGACTGCCGCTTCTATTTCCTTGGGTTATCCGGAGGACCTCTGTGAATGCAGTATCTGTCCCGGACCTTACCCCGAGGGAGGGGCTGCTGGAGACGGGCAGAGGCAGAGAGACGGACACAGAGACTGCCGCTTCTATTTCCTTGGGTTACCCGGAGGACCTCTGTGAATGTAGTATCTGTCCCGGACCTTACCCAGAGGGAGGGGCTGCTGGAGACAGGCAGAGGCAGAGAGACAGACACAGAGACTGCCGCTTCTATTTCCTTGGGTTACCCGGAGGACCTCTGTGAATACAGTATCTGTCCCGGACCTTACCCAGAGGGAGGGGCTGCTGGAGACAGGCAGAGAGACGGACACAGAGACTGCCGCTTCTATTTCCTTGGGTTACCCGGAGGACCTCTGTGAATACAGTATCTGTCCCGGACCTTACCCAGAGGGAGGGGCTGCTGGAGACAGGCAGAGAGACAGACACAGAGACTGCCGCTTCTATTTCCTTGGGTTACCCGGAGGACCTCTGTGAATGTAGTATCTGTCCCGGACCTTACCCAGAGGGAGAGACTGCTGGAGACAGGCAGAGAGACAGACACAGAGACTGCCGCTTCTATTTCCTTGGGTTACCCGGAGGACCTCTGTGAATGCAGTATCTGTCCCGGACCTTACCCAGAGGGAGAGACTGCTGGAGACAGGCAGAGAGACGGACACAGAGACTGCCGCTTCTATTTCCTTGGGTTACCCGGAGGACCTCTGTGAATGTAGTATCTGTCCCGGACCTTACCCCGAGGGAGGGGCTGCTGGAGACAGGCAGAGAGACGGACACAGAGACTGCCGCTTCTATTTCCTTGGGTTACCCGGAGGACCTCTGTGAATGTAGTATCTATCCCGGACCTTACCCAGAGGGAGGGGCTGCTGGAGACAGGCAGAGAGACAGACACAGAGACTGCCGCTTCTATGTCCTTGGGTTACCCGGAGGACCTCTGTGAATGTAGTATCTGTCCCGGACCTTACCCAGAAGCAGAGAGACAGACACAGAGACTGCCGCTTCTATTTCCTTGGGTTACCCGGAGGACCTCTGTGAATGCAGTATCTGTCCCGGACCTTACCCAGAGGCAGAGAGACAGACACAGAGACTGCCGCTTCTATTTCCTTGGGTTACCCGGAGGACCTCTGTGAATGTAGTATCTGTCCCGGACCTTACCCAGAGGGAGGGGCTGCTGGAGACAGGCAGAGGCAGAGAGACAGACACAGAGACTGCCGCTTCTATTTCCTTGGGTTACCCGGAGGACCTCTGTGAATGCAGTATCTGTCCCGGACCTTACCCAGAGGGAGGGGCTGCTGGAGACAGGCAGAGAGACAGACACAGAGACTGCCGCTTCTATTTCCTTGGGTTACCCGGAGGACCTCTGTGAATGTAGTATCTGTCCCGGACCTTACCCAGAGGGAGGGGCTGCTGGAGACAGGCAGAGGCAGAAGACGGACACAGAGACTGCCGCTTCTATTTCCTTGGGTTACCCGGAGGACCTCTGTGAATGCAGTATCTGTCCCGGACCTTACCCAGAGGGAGGGGCTGCTGGAGACAGGCAGAGGCAGAGACAGACACAGAGACTGCCGCTTCTATGTCCTTGGGTTACCCGGAGGACCTCTGTGAATGCAGTATCTGTCCCGGACCTTACCCAGAGGGAGGGGCTGCTGGAGACAGGCAGAGAGACAGACACAGAGACTGCCGCTTCTATTTCCTTGGGTTACCCGGAGGACCTCTGTGAATGCAGTATCTGTCCCGGACCTTACCCAGAGGAGGGGCTGCTGGAGACAGGCAGAGAGACGGACACAGAGACTGCCGCTTCTATTTTCCTTGGGTTACCCGGAGGACCTCTGTGAATGTAGTATCTGTCCCGGACCTTACCCCGAGGAGGGGCTGCTGGAGACAGGCAGAGAGACAGACACAGAGACTGCCGCTTCTATGTCCTTGGGTTACCCGGAGGACCTCTGTGAATGTAGTATCTGTCCCGGACCTTACCCAGAGGAGGGGCTGCTGGAGACAGGCAGAGGCAGAGAGACAGACACAGAGACTGCCGCTTCTATGTCCTTGGGTTACCCGGAGGACCTCTGTGAATGTAGTATCTGTCCCGGACCTTACCCAGAGGGAGGGGCTGCTGGAGACAGGCAGAGAGACAGACACAGAGACTGCCGCTTCTATTTCCTTGGGTTACCCGGAGGACCTCTGTGAATGCAGTATCTGTCCCGGACCTGACCCCGAGGGAGGGGCTGCTGGAGACAGGCAGAGAGACAGACACAGAGACTGCCGCTTCTATTTCCCTGGGTTACCCGGAGGACCTCTGTGAATGCAGTATCTGTCCCGGACATTACCCAGAGGGAGGGGCTGCTGGAGACAGGCAGAGAGACAGACACAGAGACTGCCGCTTCTATGTCCTTGGGTTACCCGGAGGACCTCTGTGAATGCAGTATCTGTCCTGGACCTTACCCAGAGGGAGGGGCTGCTGGAGACAGGCAGAGAGACAGACACAGAGACTGCCGCTTCTATGTCCTTGGGTTACCCGGAGGACCTCTGTGAATGTAGTATCTGTCCCGGACCTGACCCCGAGGGAGGAGCTGCTGGAGACAGGCAGAGAGACAGACACAGAGACTGCCGCTTCTATTTCCCTGGGTTACCCGGAGGACCTCTGTGAATGTAGTATCTGTCCCGGACCTTACCCAGAGGGAGGGGCTGCTGGAGACAGGCAGAGGCAGAGAGACAGACACAGAGACTGCCGCTTCTATGTCCTTGGGTTACCCGGAGGACCTCTGTGAATGCAGTATGTGTCCCGGACCTTACCCAGAGGGAGGGGCTGCTGGAGACAGGCAGAGAGACAGACACAGAGACTGCCGCTTCTATTTCCTTGGGTTACCCGGAGGACCTCTGTGAATGCAGTATCTGTCCTGGACATTACCCAGAGGGAGGGGCTGCTGGAGACAGGCAGAGAGACGGACACAGAGACTGCCGCTTCTATTTTTCTTGGGTTACCCGGAGGACCTCTGTGAATGTAGTATCTGTCCCGGACCTTACCCCGAGGGAGGGGCTGCTGGAGACAGGCAGAGAGACAGACACAGAGACTGCCGCTTCTATGTCCTTGGGTTACCTGGAGGACCTCTGTGAATGTAGTATCTGTCCCGGACCTTACCCAGAGGGAGGGGCTGCTGGAGACAGGCAGAGGCAGAGAGACAGACACAGAGACTGCCGCTTCTATGTCCTTGGGTTACCCGGAGGACCTCTGCGAATGTAGTATCTGTCCCGGACCTTACCCCGAGGGAGGGGCTGCTGGAGACAGGCAGAGAGACAGACACAGAGACTGCCGCTTCTATTTCCTTGGGTTACCCGGAGGACCTCTGTGAATGCAGTATCTGTCCCGGACCTGACCCCGAGGGAGGGGCTGCTGGAGACAGGCAGAGAGACAGACACAGAGACTGCCGCTTCTATTTCCCTGGGTTACCCGGAGGACCTCTGTGAATGCAGTATCTGTCCCGGACATTACCCAGAGGGAGGGGCTGCTGGAGACAGGCAGAGAGACAGACACAGAGACTGCCGCTTCTATGTCCTTGGGTTACCCGGAGGACCTCTGTGAATGTAGTATCTGTCCCGGACCTGACCCCGAGGGAGGAGCTGCTGGAGACAGGCAGAGAGACAGACACAGAGACTGCCGCTTCTATTTCCCTGGGTTACCCGGAGGACCTCTGTGAATGTAGTATCTGTCCCGGACCTTACCCCGAGGGAGGGGCTGCTGGAGACAGGCAGAGAGACAGACATAGAGACTGCCGCTTCTATTTCCTTCGGTTACCCGGAGGACCTCTGTGAATGCAGTATCTGTCCCGGACCTGACCCCGAGGGAGGGGCTGCTGGAGACAGGCAGAGAGACAGACACAGAGACTGCCGCTTCTATGTCCTTCGGTTACCCGGAGGACCTCTGTGAATGCAGTATCTGTCCCGGACCTTACCCAGAGGGAGGGGCTGCTGGAGACAGGCAGAGAGACAGACATAGAGACTGCCGCTTCTATTTCCTTCGGTTACCCGGAGGACCTCTGTGAATGCAGTATCTGTCTCGGATCTTACCCAGGCTTTTCCTCCCCGGTGCCCTCGCATCCGGTTTTTGTGAAGGGGAGTCTCTCTTCCGCCATCTCCTGCATTCGCACCGTGCACCTTGCTGACCAGTGTTTTCATGATATCACCCATTCTTCTTGCAGGTTCGCATGGCTAAAGACAACGACCCTTCTTGGAAGCCTACTTTCATTGTGAAGCCAGATGGCGGGTGCCAAGGAGATGGCATCTACCTCATTAGGGACCCTGCAGAGGTCCGGGCTACGACCAGTCTCCAGAACCGTCCTGCAGTGGTCCAGGAGTACATCGGAGCGCCGCTCCTCATAGACAGGCTGAAGTTTGATTTGCGCCTCTATGTCTTACTGAAGTCCTTAGAACCTCTGGAGATTTACATGTCCAAGGACGGCCTGTCACGCTTCTGCACCGAGCAGTACCAGGAGCCCAACCACAAGAACCTCCACCATGTCTACATGCACCTGACCAACTACTCTCTCAACATCCACAGCGGCAACTTCATCCACTCCAACAGTGTGCACACAGGTAGCAAGCGAACGGTCTCCAGCGTCCTCTACAGACTCCTGGCCAAAGGCATGGACATCAGGCATGTCTGGTCCGACATCATAGCGCTGGTGGTCAGGACGGTCCTGGCTCTGATTCCAGAACTTAAGGTCTATCACCAGCTAGACATACCCCCAGGAAAACCCGGACCCTCCTGCTTCCAGGTTGGACCATGCTCTGCGCTTGATGGTGGTTTGGTCTGAGGTCACAGATTTACATTACGTCTCTGTCCTCCACGTAGATTTTGGGGTTTGACATCCTCCTGATGAAGAACCTGAAGCCGGTGCTGCTAGAGGTGAACGCCAACCCCAGCATGAAGATCGAGCATGAGGCGGAGGCAAATATCAATGGCAGGACCCCCTATGTATACGGATTATGGGACCCCCTATGTATACGGATTATGGGACCCCCCTATGTATACGGATTATGGGACCCCCCTATGTATACGGATTATGGGACCCCCCATGTATACGGATTATGGGACCCCCTATGTATACGGATTATGGGACCCCCCTATGTATACGGATTATGGGACCCCCCATGTATACGGATTATGGGACCCCCTATGTATACGGATTATGGGACCCCCCTATGTATACGGATTATGGGACCCCCGATGTATACGGATTATGGGACCCCCTATGTATACGGATTATGGGACCCCCCTATGTATACGGATTATGGGACCCCCTTGTGCAACCCTTTTATGGCCCTCATTAATATTAAATATGTGACCCCCATGTATATTATTAGGTGACCCCCTGTATATTATTAGGTGACCCCCATGTATATTATTAGGTCACCCCCATGTATATTATTAGGTGACCCCATGTATATTATTAGGTGACCCCCGTGTATATTATTAGGTGACCCCCCTGTATATTATTAGGTGACCCCCATGTATATTATTAGGTGACCCCATGTATATTATTAGGTGACCCCATGAATATTATTAGGTCACCCCCATGAATATTATTAGGTGACCCCATGTATATTATTAGGTGACCCCCGTGTATATTATTAGGTGACCCCATGTATATTATTAGGTGACCCCCATGTATATTATTAGGTGACCCCCATGTATATTATTAGGTGACCCCCATGTATATTATTAGGTGACCCCATGAATATTATTAGGTCACCCCATGTATATTATTAGGTGACCCCATGTATATTATTAGGTGACCCCCGTGTATATTATTAGGTGACCCCATGTATATTATTAGGTGACCCCATGTATATTATTAGGTGACCTCATGTATATTATTAGGTGACCCCCCTGTATATTATTAGGTGACCCCCGTGTATATTATTAGGTGACCCCCATGTATATTATTAGGTGACCCCCGTGTATATTATTAGGTGACCCCCTGTATATTATTAGGTCACCCCCATGTGTATTATTAGGTGACCCCCATGTATATTATTAGGTCACCCCCATGTATATTATTAGGTCACCCCCGTGTATATTATTAGGTGACCCCCTGTATATTATTAGGTCACCCCCATGTGTATTATTAGGTGACCCCATGTATATTATTAGGTGACCCCCATGTATATTATTAGGTGACCCCCATGTATATTATTAGGTGACCCCATGTATATTATTAGGTGACCCCCATGTATATTATTAGGTGACCCCCTGTATATTATTAGGTCACCCCCATGTATATTATTAGGTGACCCCCGTGTATATTATTAGGTGACCCCATGTATATTATTAGGTGACCCCCATGTATATTATTAGGTCACCCCCGTGTATATTATTAGGTGACCCCCATGTATATTATTAGGTGACCCCCGTGTATATTATTAGGTGACCCCATGTATATTATTAGGTGACCCCCATGTATATTATTAGGTGACCCCATGTATATTATTAGGTGACCCCGTGTATATTATTAGGTGACCCCGTGTATATTATTAGGTGACCCCCATGTATATTATTAGGTGACCCCGTGTATATTATTAGGTGACCCCATGTATATTATTAGGTGACCCCGTGTATATTATTAGGTGACCCCCTGTATATTATTAGGTGACCCCGTGTATATTATTAGGTGACCCCGTGTATATTATTAGGTGACCCCCGTGTATATTATTAGGTGACCCCCTGTATATTATTAGGTGACCCCCGTGTATATTATTAGGTGACCCCATGTATATTATTAGGTGACCCCCCATGTATATTATTAGGTCACCCCCATGTATATTATTAGGTGACCCCCATGTATATTATTAGGTCACCCCCATGTATATTATTAGGTGACCCCCCTGTATATTATTAGGTGACCCCCGTGTATATTATTAGGTGACCCCATGTATATTATTAGGTGACCCCCATGTATATTATTAGGTCACCCCCATGTATATTATTAGGTGACCCCCCTGTATATTATTAGGTGACCCCCCTGTATATTATTAGGTGACCCCATGTATATTATTAGGTGACCCCATGTATATTATTAGGTGACCCCCGTGTATATTATTAGGTGACCCCCGTGTATATTATTAGGTGACCCCCATGTATATTATTAGGTGACCCCCCTGTATATTATTAGGTGACCCCCGTGTATATTATTAGGTGACCCCATGTATATTATTAGGTGACCCCCGTGTATATTATTAGGTGACCCCATGTATATTATTAGGTGACCCCATGTATATTATTAGGTGACCCCCATGTATATTATTAGGTGACCCCCATGTATATTATTAGGTGACCCCATGTATATTATTAGGTGACCCCCCATGTATATTATTAGGTGACCCCCATGTATATTATTAGGTGACCCCCATGTATATTATTAGGTGACCCCCATGTATATTATTAGGTGACCCCCATGTATATTATTAGGTGACCCCCATGTATATTATTAGGTGACCCCCATGTATATTATTAGGTGACCCCATGTATATTATTAGGTGACCCCATGTATATTATTAGGTGACCCCATGTATATTATTAGGTGACCCCGTGTATATTATTAGGTGACCCCCTGTATATTATTAGGTGACCCCGTGTATATTATTAGGTGACCCCGTGTATATTATTAGGTGACCCCCGTGTATATTATTAGGTGACCCCGTGTATATTATTAGGTGACCCCATGTATATTATTAGGTGACCCCATGTATATTATTAGGTGACCCCGTGTATATTATTAGGTGACCCCATGTATATTATTAGGTGACCCCATGTATATTATTAGGTGACCCCGTGTATATTATTAGGTGACCCCATGTATATTATTAGGTGACCCCCATGTATATTATTAGGTGACCCCATGTATATTATTAGGTGACCCCCATGTATATTATTAGGTGACCCCATGTATATTATTAGGTGACCCCATGTATATTATTAGGTGACCCCCATGTATATTATTAGGTGACCCCATGTATATTATTAGGTGACCCCATGTATATTATTAGGTGACCCCCATGTATATTATTAGGTGACCCCATGTATATTATTAGGTGACCCCCGTGTATATTATTAGGTGACCCCCATGTATATTATTAGGTGACCCCCATGTATATTATTAGGTGACCCCATGTATATTATTAGGTGACCCCCGTGTATATTATTAGGTGACCCCATGTATATTATTAGGTGACCCCATGTATATTATTAGGTGACCCCCATGTATATTATTAGGTGACCCCCATGTATATTATTAGGTGACCCCATGTATATTATTAGGTGACCCCATGTATATTATTAGGTGACCCCCTGTATATTATTAGGTGACCCCATGTATATTATTAGGTGACCCCCATGTATATTATTAGGTGACCCCCATGTATATTATTAGGTGACCCCCGTGTATATTATTAGGTGACCCCATGTATATTATTAGGTGACCCCCATGTGTATTATTAGGTGACCCCCATGTGTATTATTAGGTGACCCCCGTGTATATTATTAGGTGACCCCATGTATATTATTAGGTGACCCCCATGTATATTATTAGGTGACCCCATGAATATTAATTAGGTGACCCCCATGTATATTATTAGGTGACCCCATGTATATTATTAGGTGACCCCCATGTATATTATTAGGTGACCCCATGAATATTAATTAGGTGACCCCCATGTATATTATTAGGTGACCCCATGTATATTATTAGGTCACCCCCGTGTATATTATTAGGTGACCCCCATGTATATTATTAGGTGACCCCCATGTATATTATTAGGTCACCCCCGTGTATATTATTAGGTGACCCCCATGTGTATTATTAGGTGACCCCCATGTATATTATTAGGTGACCCCCATGAATATTAATTAGGTGACCCCATGAATATTAATTAGGTGACCCCCATGTATATTATTAGGTGACCCCCGTGTATATTATTAGGTGACCCCCATGTATATTATTAGGTGACCCCATGTATATTATTAGGTGACCCCATGAATATTAATTAGGTGACCCCCATGTGTATTATTAGGTGACCCCCCTGTATATTATTAGGTGACCCCCCTGTATATTATTAGGTGACCCCCATGTGTATTATTAGGTGACCCCCCTGTATATTATTAGGTGACCCCCATGTATATTATTAGGTGACCCCATGTATATTATTAGGTGACCCCATGAATATTAATTAGGTGACCCCCATGTGTATTATTAGGTCACCCCCATGAATATTAATTAGGTGACCCCCATGTATATTATTAGGTGACCCCATGAATATTAATTAGGTGACCCCCATGTGTATTATTAGGTGACCCCATGAATATTAATTAGGTGACCCCCATGTGTATTATTAGGTGACCCCATGAATATTAATTAGGTGACCCCCATGTATATTATTAGGTGACCCCATGAATATTAATTAGGTGACCCCCATGTATATTATTAGGTGACCCCCATGTATATTATTAGGTGACCCCCGTGTATATTATTAGGTGACCCCCATGTATATTATTAGGTGACCCCCGTGTATATTATTAGGTCACCCCCATGTGTATTATTAGGTCACCCCCATGTATATTATTAGGTCACCCCCATGAATATTAATTAGGTGACCCCATGTATATTATTAGGTGACCCCATGAATATTAATTAGGTGACCCCCATGTATATTATTAGGTGACCCCCGTGTATATTATTAGGTGACCCCATGTATATTATTTGGTGACCCCCATGTATATTATTAGGTGACCCCATGTATATTATTAGGTCACCCCCATGAATATTAATTAGGTGACCCCATGTATATTATTAGGTCACCCCCATGTATATTATTAGGTGACCCCCATGTATATTATTAGGTGACCCCATGTATATTATTTGGTGACCCCCATGTGTATTATTAGGTCACCCCCATGTATATTATTAGGTCACCCCCATGAATATTAATTAGGTGACCCCCGTGTATATTATTAGGTGACCCCCTGTATATTATTAGGTGACCCCATGTATATTATTAGGTCACCCCCATGAATATTAATTAGGTGACCCCCGTGTATATTATTAGGTGACCCCCTGTATATTATTAGGTGACCCCCGTGTATATTATTAGGTGACCCCATGCATATTATTAGGTGACCCCCGTGTATATTATTAGGTGACCCCCCTGTATATTATTAGGTGACCCCATGTATATTATTAGGTGACCCCCGTGTATATTATTAGGTGACCCCCTGTATATTATTAGGTGACCCCCATGTATATTATTAGGTGACCCCATGTATATTATTAGGTGACCCCCATGTATATTATTAGGTGACCCCATGTATATTATTAGGTGACCCCCATGTATATTATTAGGTGACCCCCATGTATATTATTAGGTGACCCCATGTATATTATTTGGTGACCCCCATGTATATTATTAGGTGACCCCCATGTATATTATTAGGTCACCCCCATGTGTATTATTAGGTGACCCCCATGTATATTATTAGGTGACCCCCATGAATATTAATTAGGTGACCCCCATGTATATTATTAGGTGACCCCATGTATATTATTTGGTGACCCCCATGAATATTATTAGGTGACCCCATGTATATTATTAGGTGACCCCCGTGTATATTATTAGGTGACCCCCATGTATATTATTAGGTCACCCCCATGTATATTATTAGGTGACCCCCATGTATATTATTAGGTCACCCCCATGAATATTAATTAGGTGACCCCATGTATATTATTAGGTGACCCCATGTATATTATTAGGTGACCCCATGTATATTATTTGGTGACCCCCATGAATATTAATTAGGTGACCCCATGTATATTATTAGGTGACCCCATGTATATTATTAGGTCACCCCCATGAATATTAATTAGGTGACCCCATGCATATTATTAGGTGACCCCATGAATATTAATTAGGTGACCCCCGTGTATATTATTAGGTGACCCCATGTATATTATTAGGTGACCCCATGTATATTATTAGGTGACCCCCATGTATATTATTAGGTCACCCCCATGTGTATTATTAGGTCACCCCCATGAATATTATTAGGTGACCCCCATGTATATTATTAGGTGACCCCCATGTATATTAATTAGGTGACCCCCATGAATATTAATTAGGTGACCCCATGCATATTATTAGGTGACCCCCATGTATATTATTAGGTGACCCCCATGAATATTAATTCGGTGAGCCTACTGAATATAGATGTTTAGACCCTCTTGAATATTAGGAGTCAGCAGGATCCCCCGTCCCTCATAGGGCGAGCTCTGCTGAATGGAATGACAGCTTTCACTTAGCGATCCCTTGTTTCATTCTGGAGAAAATCTATATGCAAATCAGTAGGGGCGGGCCCAAGTCACTGTGTGTACCCTGGCTCCTCCTGCTTCCTCTATCAGCCCCTCCCTCTCCTCGATTGACAGAGGATTACAGGGAGGGGCTGCCAGAAGAAGTAGGAGGAGCAGCGGTGTCCATAGTGTGGTGGGAGTAACAGGGAATTTCCTAGTGACCACTCCCTTTAAATGGGTTGTCCCATCTGAGCCTTTCATGACCCAGGGAGGGGGAGTTATGGAAATGGCTGAGTGGCTGACGAGGTGGCACAAGCCTTTAATCGGAGCCTCGTGAATCTTCCATTTCGCCGTGTTCTTGTGTCGCTGCAGCTGCTTCCAGGTGTCTATGAGAAGGTGCCGAGCCCTGTGGACGAGGAGGTAAAGATCGCCGTCATCAGGGACACGCTCCGCCTCGTGCACCTGGAGAGGAGGAGCAAGCAGAAGCCGTGAGTAATTATACAGATCACGGCCAATCAGATGGCCGCGCTCACACTTCAGTCATAAGAGCCACCTGACCCAGGGGAGGAGCCTTAAAGGGGAGCAGCATGTGATCGGAGGAGATGTGCACCAGCGTCCTGCCCTCCTCCATCTTGGTTTTGTGTCAGGGTTCCCAGCCGGCCGCGCTCCTGACGGATCTTTTACGGCATCCTTCACCCGCACAGCCTGGAAACTCATGGGGTCGTAAAGTAAAACTGGCTGAGCTGCCCACAGCAACCAATCAGATTCCTCTTTCATTATCCAATGGAGCTGTGAAAAATGAAAGGTGGAATCTGATTGGTTGCTATGAGAAACTAAGCAGATTCTACTTGGCACCAGTTTGATAAAGGACCCATCAGTTTATAATTCTATTTGGTATAAGCAGCTGCACTGTCCAGATCTGGATGATAGAAATGGAGCGGTCTGGGGGCGCAGGGTGAGGAGGAATCACAATATGGCAGGCCGTAAGCCCATCTTTCCAGGGTGTATGTACGTAATTTACTGGAAAGGTCCAAACCATAGCTTAAATCAGAAGAACCAGTAAACCCAGAAATTCTACACCATCTCTACTCTCCGGTGTATGGCGGCTGCACCATCTCTACTGTCCGGTGTACGGCGGCTGCACCATCTCTACTGTCCGGTGTACGGCGGCTGCACCATCTCTACTCTCCGGTGTACGGCGGCTGCACCATCTCTACTCTCCGGTGTATGGCGGCTGCACCATCTCTACTGTCCGGTGTACGGCGGCTGCACCATCTCTACTCTCCGGTGTACGGCGGCTGCACCGTCTCTACTGTCCGGTGTACGGCGGCTGCACCGTCTCTACTCTCCGGTGTACGGCGGCTGCACCGTCTCTACTGTCCGGTGTACGGCGGCTGCACCATCTCTACTCTCCGGTGTACGGCGGCTGCACCATCTCTACTCTCCGGCGTACGGCGGCTGCACCATCTCTACTGTCCGGCGTACGGCGGCTGCACCATCTCTACTGTCCGGTGTACGGCGGCTGCACCATCTCTACTCTCCGGTGTACAGCGGCTGCACCATCTCTACTCTCCGGCGTACGGTGGCTGCACCATCTCTACTCTCCGATGTACGGCGGCTGCACCATCTCTACTGTCCGGTGTACGGCGGCTGCACCATCTCTACTGTCTGGTGTACGGCGGCTGCACCATCTCTACTCTCCGGTGTACGGCGGCTGCACCATCTCTACTCTCCGGTGTACGGCGGCTGCACCATCTCTACTCTCCGGTGTACGGCGGCTGCACCATCTCTACTGTCCGGTGTACGGCGGCTGCACCATCTCTACTGTCCGGTGTACGGCGGCTGCACCATCTCTACTCTCCGGTGTACGGCGGCTGCACCATCTCTACTGTCCGGTGTACGGCGGCTGCACCATCTCTACTCTCCGGTGTACGGCGGCTGCACCATCTCTACTGTCCGGTGTACGGCGGCTGCACCATCTCTACTCTCCGGTGTACGGCGGCTGCACCATCTCTACTGTCCGGTGTACGGCGGCTGCACCATCTCTACTGTCCGGTGTACGGCGGCTGCACCATCTCTACTGTCCGGTGTACGGCGGCTGCACCATCTCTACTCTCCGGTGTACGGCGGCTGCACCATCTCTACTCTCCGGTGTACGGCGGCTGCACCATCTCTACTCTCCGGTGTACGGCGGCTGCACCATCTCTACTCTCCGGTGTACGGTGGCTGCACCATCTCTACTCTCCGGTGTACGGTGGCTGCACCATCTCTACTCTCCGGTGTACGGCGGCTGCACCATCTCTACTCTCCGGTCTACGGCGGCTGCACCATCTCTACTCTCCGGTGTACGGTGGCTGCACCATCTCTACTCTCCGGTGTACGGTGGCTGCACCATCTCTACTCTCCGGTGTACGGCGGCTGCACCATCTCTACTCTCCGGTCTACGGCGGCTGCACCATCTCTACTCTCCGGTGTACGGCGGCTGCACCATCTCTACTCTCCGGTCTACGGCGGCTGCACCATCTCTACTCTTCGGTCTACGGCGGCTGCACCATCTCTACTCTTCGGTGTACGGCGGCTGCACCATCTCTACTCTCCGGTGTACGGCGGCTGCACCATCTCTACTCTCCGGTGTACGGCGGCTGCACCATCTCTACTCTCCGGTGTACGGCGGCTGCACCATCTCTACTCTCCTGTGTACGGCGGCTGCACCATCTCTACTCTTCGGTGTACGGCTGCTGCACCATCTCTACTCTCCGGTGTACGGCGGCTGCACCATCTCTACTCTCCGGTGTACGGCGGCTGCACCATCTCTACTCTCCGGCGTACGGCGGCTGCACCATCTCTACTCTCCGGCGTACGGCGGCTGCACCATCTCTACTCTCCGGCGTACGGCGGCTGCACCATCTCTACTCTCCGGTGTACGGCGGCTGCACCATCTCTACTCTCCGGTGTACGGCGGCTGCACCATCTCTACTCTCCGGTGTACGGCGGCTGCACCATCTCTACTCTTCGTTGTACGGCGGCTGCACCATCTCTACTCTCCGGTGTACGGCGGCTGCACCATCTCTACTCTCCGGTGTACGGCGGCTGCACCATCTCTACTCTCCGGTGTATGGCGGCTGCACCATCTCTACTCTCCGGTGTACGGCGGCTGAACCGTCTCTACTCTCCGGTGTACGGCGGCTGCACCATCTCTACTCTCCGGTGTACCTAGCTTTCTTCACGGTGGATGGCGGCATGGAATATCTCGTGTCCTCGCCATGGTCACATGTTCTGTCACAGGCTTCAGCTTTCTTCACGGTGGATGGCGGCATGGAATATCTCGTGTCCTCGCCGTGGTCACAGGCTTCAGCTTTCTTCACGGTGGATGGCGGCATGGAATATCTCGTGTCCTCGCCGTGGTCATAGGCTTCAGCTTTCTTCACGGTGGATGGCGGCATGGAATATCTCGTGTCCTCGCCGTGGTCACAGGCTTCAGCTTTCTTCACGGTGGATGGCGGCATGGAATTTTTCGTGTCCTCGCCGTGGTCACATGTTCTGTCACAGGCTTCAGCTTTCTTCACGGTGGATGGCGGCATGGAATTTCTCGTGTCCTCGCCGTGGTCACATGTTCTGTCACAGGCTTCAGCTTTCTTCACGGTGGATGGGGGCATGGAATATCTCGTGTCCTCGCCGTGGTCACATGTTCTGTCACAGGCTTCAGCTTTCTTCACGGTGGATGGCGGCATGGAATTTCTCGTGTCCTCGCCATGGTCACATGTTCTGTCACAGGCTTCAGCTTTCTTCATGGTGGATGGCGGCATGGAATATCTCGTGTCCTCGCCGTGGTCACATGTTCTGTCACAGGCTTCAGCTTTCTTCACGGTGGATGGCGGCATGGAATATCTCGTGTCCTCGCCGTGGTCACATGTTCTGTCACAGGCTTCAGCTTTCTTCATGGTGGATGGCGTCATGGAATTTCTCGTGTCCTCGCCGTGGTCACATGTTCTGTCACAGGCTTCAGCTTTCTTCACGGTGGATGGCGGCATGGAATTTCTCGTGTCCTCGCCATGGTCACATGTTCTGTCACAGGCTTCAGCTTTCTTCACGGTGGATGGCGGCATGGAATATCTCGTGTCCTCGCCGTGGTCACATGTTCTGTCACAGGCTTCAGCTTTCTTCACGGTGGATGGCGGCATGGAATTTCTCGTGTCCTCGCCATGGTCACATGTTCTGTCACAGGCTTCAGCTTTCTTCACGGTGGATGGCGGCATGGAATATCTCGTGTCCTCGCCGTGGTCACATGTTCTGTCACAGGCTTCAGCTTTCTTCACGGTGGATGGTGGCATGGAATATCTCGTGTCCTCGCCGTGGTCACATGTTATGTCACAGGCTTCAGCTTTCTTCACGGTGGATGGCGGCATGGAATATCTCGTGTCCTCGCCGTGGTCACATGTTCTGTCACAGGCTTCAGCTTTCTTCACGGTGGATGGCGGCATGGAATTTCTCGTGTCCTCGCCATGGTCACATGTTCTGTCACAGGCTTCAGCTTTCTTCACGGTGGATGGCGGCATGGAATATCTCGTGTCCTCGCCGTGGTCACATGTTCTGTCACAGGCTTCAGCTTTCTTCACGGTGGATGGCGGCATGGAATATCTCGTGTCCTCGCCGTGGTCACATGTTCTGTCACAGGCTTCAGCTTTCTTCACGGTGGATGGCGGCATGGAATTTCTCGTGTCCTCGCCGTGGTCACATGTTCTGTCACAGGCTTCAGCTTTCTTCACGGTGGATGGCGGCATGGAATATCTCGTGTCCTCGCCGTGGTCACATGTTCTGTCACAGGCTTCAGCTTTCTTCACGGTGGATGGCGGCATTGAATATCCCGTGTCCTCGCCGTGGTCACATGTTCTGTCACAGGCTTCAGCTTTCTTCACGGTGGATGGCGGCATGGAATTTCTCGTGTCCTCGCCATGGTCACATGTTCTGTCACAGGCTTCAGCTTTCTTCACGGTGGATGGCGGCATGGAATATCTCGTGTCCTCGCCGTGGTCACATGTTCTGTCACAGGCTTCAGCTTTCTTCACGGTGGATGGCGGCATGGAATTTCTCGTGTCCTCGCCATGGTCACATGTTCTGTCACAGGCTTCAGCTTTCTTCACGGTGGATGGCGGCATGGAATATCTCGTGTCCTCGCCGTGGTCACATGTTCTGTCACAGGCTTCAGCTTTCTTCACGGTGGATGGCGGCATGGAATTTCTCGTGTCCTCGCCGTGGACCCGCCACATACCTACACAGCAGGAATAGAGGCTTCTCGGGCCTCCATTTGGCTGCTCGGTCAGCCGACCACTCCGTGCTGATGGTGGGCTCGCCTGCCCCGTAGCAGCCATGTTACCACCGTCTCTGGATCAGCGCTGCTAACTTGGGTTTCTCTGTTTTTCCTCCAGGTCTCCATCTTCTGGTAAAATGAACGATGTCCAAATGGGATCTCCAGACTGTGGCCCTGAGAGGAGCGAGAGCCCCAACAAGCGTCACCTGCCTCCGTTGTGCCTTAAGCAAGTGTACCCCAAGTATTCCAAGCAGTTCAGTCACCTCCGGGTATTGGAGCGGATCACTGCCCTGTTCATTCGATTTCTGGGAGTTAAGGGATCCATGAGGATGGGGCCAACGGGATTCCGCACCTTCATACGGTGAGCAGGCCGGTGTGACTGTCCTCATCCGCTGCTAAGTAGTTTTCTGGATTATCAGGCCTATTCCAGTGTAATGGGCGGCAGACGTAGGAGCTCCTGGGAATCCGATCAGCCGGCACCACCAGCTTTTATTCCATTAACCCTGCGGGGGGGGGTTCACTTTCCAGCTCTGCCCCCACGACGATCTGTAAACCGCCATCTCTGGATCTGGAGAATATTCGCTGGAAATCCCGATGGTCCGGGACCTAGACATGCAGGTATTTTATGTGTTTGGCTTGGTGGTGACGCTTCTCTTCTCTGTGCAGCAGCTGTCAGCTGAGTGGCGGCAGCTTCTCCATGGCGGCCGGCGACATCCTGTACATTGATTTAACGCGGCGATGGAACAGCCAAGAGCACAAGGAGTCCGGTAATGGCGGCCGAGGATCAGGGCTCATGTGCGTTACACCCCACATGTCAGAGCAGGTGCCAGTCTACACTGTACATCTGGCATTGTTTTCATAAAGCTGGGATTCATCTATGTAGGTGTGTTAACGCTGCAGCATATGGCGGTACTATGACGAGCACTGATGACTATATTACATCGCTGTGTCAGGCGATCCACGATCAGCTCTGTACAAGTGGTTAGGGAGCAGATCTGAGGGGACCAGCGTCCTGCTAGTGGGACCACACTGCTCTAATCATCCTGATCGTCTGGGTTCATGAAAACAATGTTAGACTATGGTATACACTGACACAGGTACACACCGACACAATGCCACCAATTATATTGATATTTATCTGCTCCCCCATAAATCCATCGGAACAGAAACACCTCTGTACCATCTGCTGTACAGTGCACTGCCTCTCCATACTACACACACCTGTACTATCTGCTGTACAGCACACTGCCTCTCCATACTACACACACCTGTACTATCTGCTGTACAGTACACTGCCTCTCCATACTACACACACCTGTACTATCTGCTGTACAGTACACTGCCTCTCCATACTACACACACCTGTACTATCTGCTGTACAGTGCACTGCCTCTCCATACTACACACACCTGTACTATCTGCTGTACAGCACACTGCCTCTCCATACTACACACACCTGTACTATCTGCTGTACAGCACACTGCCTCTCCATACTACACAGCTCTGTACTATCTGCTGTACAGCACACTGCCTCTCCATACTACATACACCTGTACCATCTGCTGTACAGTGCACTGCCTCTCCATACTACACACACCTGTACTATCTGCTGTACAGCACACTGCCTCTCCATACTACACACACCTGTACTATCTGCTGTACAGTACACTGCCTCTCCATACTACACACACCTGTACTATCTGCTGTACAGCACACTGCCTCTCCATACTACACACACCTGTACTATCTGCTGTACAGCACACTGCCTCTCCATACTACACACACCTGTACTATCTGCTGTACAGCACACTGCCTCTCCATACTACACACACCTGTACTATCTGCTGTACAGCACACTGCCTCTCCATACTACACACACCTGTACTATCTGCTGTACAGTACACTGCCTCTCCATACTACACACACCTGTACTATCTGCTGTACAGCACACTGCCTCTCCATACTACACACACCTGTACTATCTGCTGTACAGCACACAGCCTCTCCATACTACACACACCTGTACTATCTGCTGTACAGCACACTGCCTCTCCATACTACACAGCTCTGTACTATCTGCTGTACAGCACACTGCCTCTCCATACTACACAGCTCTGTACTATCTGCTGTACAGTGCACTGCCTCTCCATACTACACACACCTGTACTATCTGCTGTACAGCACACTGCCTCTCCATACTACACACACCTGTACTATCTGCTGTACAGTACACTGCCCCTCCATACTACACACACCTGTACTATCTGCTGTACAGCACACTGCCTCTCCATACTACACACACCTGTACTATCTGCTGTACAGTACACTGCCTCTCCATACTACACTCACCTGTATTATCTGCTGTACAGTGCACTGCCTCTCCATACTACACACCTCTGTATTATCTGCTGTACAGTACACTGCCTCTCCATACTACACACACCTGTACTATCTGCTGTACAGTGCACTGCCTCTCCATACTACACACACCTGTACTATCTGCTGTACAGTACACTGCCTCTCCATACTACACACACCTGTACTATCTGCTGTACAGTACACTGCCTCTCCATACTACACACACCTGTACTATCTGCTGTACAGCACACTGCCTCTCCATACTACACACACCTGTACTATCTGCTGTACAGTACACTGCCTCTCCATACTACACACACTTGTACTATCTGCTGTACAGTACACTGCCTCTCCATACTACACACACCTGTACTATCTGCTGTACAGTGCACTGCCTCTCCATACCACACACACACCTGTATTATCTGCTGTACAGTACACTGCCTCTCCATACTACACACACCTGTACTATCTGCTGTACAGTGCGCTGTCTCTCCATACTACACACACCTGTACTATCTGCTGTATAGCACACTGCCTCTCCATACTACACACACCTGTATTATCTGCTGTACAGCACACTGCCTCTCCATACTACACACACCTGTACTATCTGCTGTACAGTGCACTGCCTCTCCATACTACACACACCTGTACTATCTGCTGTACAGTACACTGCCTCTCCATACTACACACACCTGTACTATCTGCTGTATAGCACACTGCCTCTCCATACTACACACCTCTGTACTATCTGCTGTACAGTACACTGCCTCTCCATACTACACACCTCTGTACTATCTGCTGTACAGTACACTGCCTCTCCATACTACACACCTCTGTACTATCTGCTGTACAGTGCACTGCCTCTCCATACTACACACACCTGTACTATCTGCTGTACAGCACACTGCCTCTCCATACTACACACACCTGTATTATCTGCTGTACAGTGCACTGCCTCTCCATACTACACACACCTGTACTATCTGCTGTACAGCACGCTGCCTCTCCATACTACACACACCTGTACTATCTGCTGTACAGTACACTGCCTCTCCATACTACACACACCTGTACTATCTGCTGTACAGTACACTGCCTCTCCATACTACACACCTCTGTACTATCTGCTGTACAGTACACTGCCTCTCCATACTACACACCTCTGTACTATCTGCTGTACAGTGCACTGCCTCTCCATACTACACACACCTGTACTATCTGCTGTACAGCACGCTGCCTCTCCATACTACATACACCTGTACTATCTGCTGTACAGTACACTGCCTCTCCATACTACACACACCTGTACTATCTGCTGTACAGTACACTGCCTCTCCATACTACACACACCTGTACTATCTGCTGTACAGTGCACTGCCTCTCCATACTACACACACCTGTACTATCTGTTGTACAGTGCACTGCCTCTCCATACTACACACACCTGTACTATCTGCTGTACAGCACACTGCCTCTCCATACTACACACACCTGTACTATCTGCTGTACAGTACACTGCCTCTCCATACTACACACACCTGTACTATCTGTTGTACAGTGCACTGCCTCTCCATACTACACACACCTGTATTATCTGCTGTACAGTGCACTGCCTCTCCATACTACACACACCTGTACTATCTGCTGTACAGCACGCTGCCTCTCCATACTACACACACCTGTACTATCTGCTGTACAGTACACTGCCTCTCCATACTACACACCTCTGTACTATCTGCTGTACAGTACACTGCCTCTCCATACTACACACCTCTGTACTATCTGCTGTACAGTGCACTGCCTCTCCATACTACACACACCTGTACTATCTGCTGTACAGTACACTGCCTCTCCATACTACACACACCTGTACTATCTGCTGTACAGTACACTGCCTCTCCATACTACACACACCTGTACCATCTGCTGTACAGTGCGCTGTCTCTCCATACTACACACACACCTGTACTATCTGCTGTACAGTGCACTGCCTCTCCATACTACACACACACCTGTACTATCTGCTGTACAGTGCACTGCCTCTCCATACTACACACACCTGTACTATCTGCTGTACAGTGCACTGCCTCTCCATACTACACACACCTGTACTATCTGCTGTACAGTGCACTGCCTCTCCATACTACACACACCTGTACTATCTGCTGTACAGTGCACTGCCTCTCCATACTACACAGACCTGTACTATCTGCTGTACAGCGCACTGCCTCTCCATACTACACACACCTGTACTATCTGCTGTACAGTACACTGCCTCTCCATACTACACACACCTGTACTATCTGCTGTACAGTGCACTGCCTCTCCATACTACACACACCTGTACTATCTGCTGTACAGCACACTGCCTCTCCATACTACACACACCTCTGTACTATCTGCTGTACAGCACACTGCCTCTCCATACTACACACACCTCTGTACTATCTGCTGTACAGCACACTGCCTCTCCATACTACACACACCTGTACTATCTGCTGTACAGCACACAGCCTCTCCATACTACACACACCTGTACTATCTGCTGTACAGCACGCTGCCTCTCCATACTACACACACCTGTACTATCTGCTGTACAGTACACTGCCTCTCCATACTACACACACCTGTACTATCTGCAGTACAGCACGCTGCCTCTCCATACTACACACACCTGTACTATCTGCTGTACAGTGCACTGCCTCTCCATACTACACGCACTCCTGTACTCCCTGCTGTACAGTGCACTGCCTCTCCATACTACACACACCTGTACTATCTGCTGTATAGCACAGTGCCTCTCCATACTACACACCTCTGTACTATCTGCTGTACAGTACACTGCCTCTCCATACTACACACACCTGTACTATCTGCTGTACAGCACACTGCCTCTCCATACTACACACCTCTGTACTATCTGCTGTACAGTACACTGCCTCTCCATACTACACACACCTGTGCTATCTGCTGTACAGTGCGCTGTCTCTCCATACTACACACACACACCTGTATTATCTGCTGTACAGTACACTGCCTCTCCATACTACACACACCTGTACTATCTGTTGTACAGTGCGCTGCCTCTCCATACTACACACACCTGTACTCCCTGCTGTACAGTGCACTGCCTCTCCATACTACACACACCTGTACTATCTGCTGTATAGCACACTGCCTCTCCATACTACACACCTCTGTACTATCTGCTGTACAGCACACTGCCTCTCCATACTACACACACCTCTGTACTATCTGTTGTACAGTACACTGCTTCTCCATACTACACACCTCTGTACTATCTGCTGTACAGTGCACTGCCTCTCCATACTACACATCTCTGTACTATCTGCTGTACAGTACACTGCCTCTCCATACTACACACACCTGTACTATCTGCTGTACAGTACACTGCCTCTCCATACTACACACACCTGTGCTATCTGCTGTACAGTGCGCTGTCTCTCCATACTACACACACACACCTGTATTATCTGCTGTACAGTACACTGCCTCTCTATACTACACACACCTCTGTACTATCTGCTGTACAGTACACAGCCTCTCCATACTACACACACCTGTATTATCTGCTGTACAGTGCACTGCCTCTCCATACTACACACACCTGTACTATCTGCTGTACAGCACACTGCCTCTCCATACTACACACACCTGTACTATCTGCTGTACAGTACACTGCCTCTCCATACTACACACACCTGTACTATCTGCTGTACAGTACACTGCCTCTCCATACTACACACACTTGTACTATCTGCTGTACAGTACACTGCCTCTCCATACTACACACACCTGTACTATCTGCTGTACAGTGCACTGCCTCTCCATACTACACACACACCTGTACTCCCTGCTGTACAGTACACTGCCTCTCCATACCACACACACACCTGTATTATCTGCTGTACAGTACACTGCCTCTCCATACTACACACACCTGTACTATCTGCTGTACAGTACACTGCCTCTCCATACTACACACACCTGTACTATCTGCTGTACAGTACACTGCCTCTCCATACTACACACACCTGTACTATCTGCTGTACAGCACACTGCCTCTCCATACTACACACACCTGTATTATCTGCTGTACAGTACACTGCCTCTCTATACTACACACACTTGTACTATCTGCTGTACAGTACACTGCCTCTCTATACTACACACACCTCTGTACTATCTGCTGTACAGTGCACTGCCTCTCCATACTACACACCTCTGTACTATCTGCTGTACAGTACACTGCCTCTCCATACTACATACACCTGTACTATCTGCTGTACAGCACACTGCCTCTCCATACTACACACATCTGTACTATCTGCTGTACAGCACACTGCCTCTCCATACTACACACACCTGTACTATCTGCTGTACAGTGCACTGTCTCTCCATACTACACACACACCTGTACTCTCTGCTGTACAGTACACTGCCTCTCCATACTACACACACCTGTACTATCTGTTGTACAGTGCGCTGCCTCTCCATACTACATACACCTGTACTCCCTGCTGTACAGCACACTGCCTCTCCATACTACACACACCTGTACTCTCTGCTGTACAGCACACTGCCTCTCCATACTACACACACCTGTACTCCCTGTTGTACAGTACACTGCCTCTCCATACTACATACACCTGTACTATCTGCTGTACAGCACACTGCCTCTCCATACTACACACATCTGTACTATCTGCTGTACAGCACACTGCCTCTCCATACTACACACACCTGTACTATCTGCTGTACAGTGCACTGCCTCTCCATACTACACACATCTGTACTCCCTGTTGTACAGTGCACTGCCTCTTCATACTACACACACCTGTACTCCCTGTTGTACAGTACACTGCCTCTCCATACTACGCACTCCTGTACTATCTGCCGTACAGTGCGCTGTCTCTGCATGCGGCACTGGCCTTTCTGTACGGGTGTGGACCTATAACCTCATTGTGGGTAGTGCAGTTTCCAGTAGTGGTTCATACAGTCTGGTCTCCTGGGGCCCCTCCTCACCATCTATCTCTTCATTTGCAGGGATGTGTCTGCAGGCATTCTTCGAGGCTTTCTTCCACTTGGCGCGGCGGCGTTATAAAGGGTCAGCGCTTCATGAGAAGGTGCAGTCCCTGGTGGCATTCTGTGAACGTCAGCTGGACTGTGTGGAGGAGAAGAGACTGCTGTGCAGCAGGGCACTGGCTGAACAGAGAAACGCCTTCCCCACCTACCGCCAGGCAAGCTTTCACATGACCTCATATCTGGTGCACCGCACCAGTGCTCCATGCAAACTCACAGATTACAAGCTGCAGCATTCCTGACTGACTGGTGGCCTCTGCTACATCCATCTCTGTGCCTCCAGGTGACAGGGTTAATCCCTACAATCCCATGAGCTCTATATTTGTTTGGCCCTAACGCCTCTCTATTCTACCGGTTGCAGTACCTAGTGTGCACCCATGGGTGGCACTTACAACTGTAGTCTATGGTCATTCACTGCTGGAGTCCGCTATCATGGCGCGGTCAAAGACTGCATCAGAAAAGGGTTTACAGATGACATGATGACTCTGTGTGGTAGTCGCCTGCGCAGGGTTTACAGCTTACACACAGTGAATCGGTGTGGTCCTCGTCAGGACAGAGTTCACAGCTGACAGATGGTGAATCGATGCGGTAGTCGCCTGCGCAGGGTTTACACCTGACAGATGGTGAATCGGTTCACTAGCCGCCTACACAGGGTTTACAGCTGACACACATTGAATCAAAGCAGAAGTCGCCTGCACAGGGTTTACAGCTGACACACAGTGAATCAATGCAGTTGCTGCCTGCGCAGGGTTTACAGCTGGCACCCGGTAAATTGGTGCAGTTACCGCCTGCGCAGGGTTTCCAGGTGACACACAGTGAATCGGTGCAGTTGCCGCCTGCGCAGGGTTTCCAGGTGATACACAGTGAATCGGTGCAGTTGCTGCCTGCACAGGGTTTACAGCTGACACCCGGTAAATTGGTGCAGTTACCGCCTGCGCAGGGTTTCCAGGTGACACACAGTGAATCGGTGCAGTTGCCGTCTGCGCAGGGTTTCCAGGTGACAGACCGTGAATCGGTGCAGTTGCCGCCTGCGCAGGGTTTACAGCTGACGCTCGTTGGTCCTGTTCATCTGCTTTGTGTTTCAAACAACCCGAGCAGAGGAGCTGCTGCCCCTGACTGCCTGTGAGGGGCCCCAGGGGGTGAGAGGTCAGGTCCTAATCCATGATGTTAGTCCACCAGTCTCTGTATAAATGCCATTCTACTTCTGAGGTTCTGCACCTGTGTCTCTGTTCAGAGAGAAAGTGGGAGGAGTCTGCAGCAGACACGCCCATTATTATTTCATCTTTATTTTACACATCATTGGCGCTGTATCCTGAGGCCGATGACAGGCGACCCTCAGTACTAACGAGGTGGCTCTTAATAACTGCGCTTGGGTCACATGACAGCCGCAGAATAGTGAGCGCAGCTCTGGAGATGACTGGAGGACAAGACATGACAGGGGAATAGTGAGCGCAGCTCTGGAGGTGACTGGAGGATAAGACATAATATTGCAGCCGAATAGTGAGTGCAGCTCTGGAGGTGACTGGTGGATAAGACATAATATTGCAGCAGAATAGTGAGCACAGCTCTGGAGGTGACTGGGGGATAAGACATAATATTGCAGCAGAATAGTGAGTGCAGCTCTGGAGGTGACTGGGGGATAAGACATAATATTGCAGCAGAATAGTGAGTGCAGCTCTGGAGGTGACTGGGGGATAAGACATAATATTGCAGCAGAATAGTGAGTGCAGCTCTGGAGCTGACTGGAGGATAAGACATAATATGGCAGCCGAATAGTGAGTGCAGCTCTGGAGGTGACTGGTGGATAAGACATAATATTGCAGCAGAATAGTGAGTGCAGCTCTGGAGGTGACTGGGGGATAAGACATAATATTGCAGCAGAATAGTGAGTGCAGCTCTGGAGGTGACTGGGGGATAAGACATAATATTGCAGCAGAATAGTGAGTGCAGCTCTGGAGCTGACTGGAGGATAAGACATAATATGGCAGCCGAATAGTGAGTGCAGCTCTGGAGGTGACTGGTGGATAAGACATAATATTGCAGCAGAATAGTGAGCGCAGCTCTGGAGGTGACTGGGGGATAAGACATGATATTGCAGCAGAATAGTGAGCGCAGCTCTGGAGGTGACTGGGGGATAAGACATGATATTGCAGCAGAATAGTGAGCGCAGCTCTGGAGGTAATTTATTATTAATTCCATGGCGCTGTACATCGTCAGGTTTACACAAATCTAAGTACGATAAGCAATAACCTGTTAACAGACTGGTACAGAGGGGTAGAGGACCCTGTCCACGAGGGAAGAAGAAGCACCCAGTAGGTGAGGGCATAGGCTGCTGCTCTCGTGGCGGGGGCATGCTCATTGCAGGCGGGTTTTTGGGTTACTCTTGAAGGGTTCCATGTTGGGGAAGTGAGCGCCAGAGTAGGGGAGAGGCACGGGAGAAGTCTTCTAGTCGGATGAGAGGGGATCAGAGGAGGAGTCCTGAGATGATTGGTGTAACGGAACGCACCCCCCGGCTGGGCACCTCCACCGGACACCGTAACCACCACAGACCCCACGAACCGCCTGCAGCTTGGTTGGGGTCTCGTCGCCCTCCCCCCATTCTGGACCCAAGACCGGGCTTCAGCTTCCAGTGGGTGGAACCAGCTCTTACAAGAGCTCATACTCAGGGGAGTATGGTGGTATAGCGATCCCCCGAGTGTGGTCATCCCATCCCCCAACCAGGAGCCCAAACTTCATGAAGGGTAAAGCAGAACTTCTCCTTTATTGATGGCCAAAGCTTAGCCTTTAATGCAAGTCCTCCAGCCAGAGCTACTCCCCCGAGGACCTGATAGAGGACACGCCCACAAAATACAGCGACCAATCAACATACAGCCAGATATATCACAACCCCACAGGCATGGTCCATTGTGCTCGCTGACTGTCACTGGGCCCATAGTCACAGGGCAAGAGGCCTCTCCAACTCCCAGTCACAAAGGTGCTTTTGTCAAAATTTGAGATTACATGTGGGGGTGTATCGGGAGGTCAGAGATACATATCTGGGCATGGGGCAAATACCTGGCCATAACTACTGTAAGGGGGCACATATCTGGGCATAGGGCACATACCTGGCCATAACTACTGTGAGGGGCACATATCTGCCCATAACTACTGTGAAGGGGCACATATCTTGGCCATAACTACTGTAAGGGGGCACATATCTGGCCATAACTACTGTGAGGGGGCACATATCTGGCCATAACTACTGTGAAGGGCACATATCTGACCATAACTACTGCAAGGGGGGCACATATCTGGGCATAACTACTGTGAGGGGCACATATCTGGGCATAACTACTGTGAGGGGCACATACCTGGCCATAACTAATGTGAAGGACACATACCTGGCCATAACTACTGTGAGGGGGGCACATATCTGGTATAACTACTGTGAAGGGGGCACATATCTGGGCGTAACTACTGTGAGGGGCACATATCTGGGCACAACTACTGTGAGAGGGCACACATCTGGGCACAACTACTGTGAGGGGGCACATATCTGGGCACAACTACTGTGAGGGGGCACATACCTGGCCAAAACTACTGTGAAGGGGCACATACCTGGCCAAAACTACTGTGAAGGGACACATATCTGGGCATGGGGCACATATCTGGGCACAACTACTGTGAGGGGGCACACATCTGGGTATAACTACTGTGAGGGGGCACATATCTGGGCACAACTACTGTGAGAGGGCACATACCTGGCCAAAACTACTGTGAAGGGACACATATCTGGGCACAACTACTGTGAGAGGGCACATACCTGGCCAAAACTACTGTGAGGGGCACATATCTGGCCATGACTACCATGAGGGGCACATATCTGGGCATTACTACTGTGAGGGGCACATATTTGGGCATAACTACTGTGAGGGGCACATACCTGGCCATAACTAATGTGAAGGATACATACCTGGCCATAACTACTGTGAGGGGGGCACATATCTGGTATAACTACTGTGAAGGGGGCACATATCTGGGTATAACTACTGTGAGGGGGCACATATCTGGGCATAACTACTGTAAGCGGGCACATATCTGGGCATAACTACTGTGAGCAGCACATATCTGGGTATAACTTCTGTGAGGGGGCACATATCTGGGTATAACTTCTGTGAGGGGGCACATATCTTGGCATTACTACTGTGAGGGGGCACATATCTTGGCATTACTACTGTGAGGGGACACATATCTGGGCATAACTACTGTGAGGGGACACATATCTGGGCATAACTACTGTGAGGGGACACATATCTGGGTATAACTACTGTGAGGGGCACATATCTGGGTATAACTACTGTGAGGGGCACATATCTGGGCATAACTACTGTGAGGGGCACATATCTGGGCATAACTACTGTGAGGGGCACATATCTGGGCATAACTACTGTGAGGGGACATATCTGGTTATAACCACTGTGAGGGGACATATCTGGTTATAACCACTGTGAAGGACACATACCTGGCCATAACTATTGTGAGAGGCACATATCTGGGCATAACTACTGTGAGGGGGACATATCTGGTTATAACCACTGTGAGGGGCACATATCTGGGCATAACTACTGTGAGGGGACATATCTGGTTATAACCACTGTGAGGGGACATATCTGGTTATAACCACTGTGAGGGGACATATCTGGTTATAACCACTGTGAGGGGACATATCTGGTTATAACTACTGTGAGGGGACATATCTGGTTATAACCACTGTGAGGGGACATATCTGGTTATAACCACTGTGAGGGGACATATCTGGTTATAACCACTGTGAGGGGGCACATATCTGGTTATAACCACTATGAGGGGGCACATATTTGGGTATAACTACTGTGAGGGGCACATATCTGGGTATAACTACTGTGAGGGGCACATATCTGGGTATAACTACTGTGAGGGGACATATCTGGGTATAACTACTGTGAGGGGACATATCTGGTTATAACCACTGTGAGGGGACATATCTGGTTATAACCACTGTGAGGAGGCATATCTGGGTATAACCACTGTGAGGGGACATATCTGGTTATAACCACTGTGAGGGGACATATCTGGTTATAACCACTGTGAGGGGGCATATCTGGGTATAACCACTGTGAGGGGACATATCTGGTTATAACCACTGTGAGGGGACATATCTGGGTATAACCACTGTGAGGGGATATATCTGGTTATAACCACTGTGAGGGGGCACATATCTGGGCATAACCACTGTGAGGGGGCATATCTGGGTATAACTACTGTGAGGGGGCACATATCTGGTTATAACCACTGTGAGGGGGCACATATCTGGTTATAACCACTGTGAGGGGGCACATATCTGGTTATAACCACTGTGAGGGGGCACATATCTGGGTATAACTACTGTGAGGGGCACATATCTGGGTATAACTACTGTGAGGGGCACATATCTGGGTATAACTACTGTGAGGGGACATATCTGGTTATAACCACTGTGAGGGGACATATCTGGTTATAACCACTGTGAGGGGGCATATCTGGGTATAACTACTGTGAGGGGGCATATCTGGGCATAACCACGGTGAGGGGACATATCTGGGCATAACCACTGTGAGGGGCACATATCTGGGTATAACCACTGTGAGGGGACATATCTGGTTATAACCACTGTGAGGGGACATATCTGGGCATACCCACTGTGAGGGGGCATATCTGGTTATAACCACTGTGAGGGGCACATATCTGGTTATCACCACTGTGAGGGGACATATCTGGGTATAACCACTGTGAGGGGCACATATCTGGTTATAACCACTGTGAGGGGACATATCTGGTTATAACCACTGTGAGGGGACATATCTGGGCATAACCACTGTGAGGGGCACATATCTGGTTATAACCACTGTGAGGGGACATATCTGGTTATAACCACTGTGAGGGGACATATCTGGGCATAACCACTGTGAGGGGCACATATCTGGGCATAACCACTGTGAGGGGACATATCTGGGCATAACCACTGTGAGGGGACATATCTGGGTATAACTACTGTGAGGGGCACATATCTGGTTATAACCACTGTGAGGGGCACATATCTGGGTATAACCACTGTGAGGGGCACATATCTGGGTATAACCACTGTGAGGGGACATATCTGGTTATAACCACTGTGAGGGCACATATCTGGGTATAACCACTGTGAGGGGACATATCTGGGTATAACCACTGTGAGGGGACATATCTGGTTATAACCACTGTGAGGGGCACATATCTGGGCATAACCACTGTGAGGGGCACATATCTGGGTATAACCACTGTGAGGGGCACATATCTGGGCATAACCACTGTGAGGGGACATATCTGGTTATAACCACTGTGAGGGGGCACATATCTGGTTATAACCACTGTGAGGGGACATATCTGGGCATAACCACTGTGAGGGGACATATCTGGGCATAACCACTGTGAGGGGCACATATCTGGGTATAACCACTGTGAGGGGCACATATCTGGGTATAACCACTGTGAGGGGACATATCTGGGTATAACCACTGTGAGGGGCACATATCTGGTTATAACCACTGTGAGGGGCACATATCTGGTTATAACCACTGTGAGGGGACATATCTGGGTATAACCACTGTGAGGGGACATATCTGGGTATAACCACTGTGAGGGGCACATATCTGGGTATAACCACTGTGAGGGGACATATCTGGGTATAACCACTGTGAGGGGCACATATCTGGGCATAACCACTGTGAGGGGCACATATCTGGGTATAACCACTGTGAGGGGCACATATCTGGGTATAACCACTGTGAGGGGACATATCTGGGTATAACCACTGTGAGGGGCACATATCTGGTTATAACCACTGTGAGGGGACATATCTGGGTATAACCACTGTGAGGGGACATATCTGGGTATAACCACTGTGAGGGGCACATATCTGGGCATAACCACTGTGAGGGGCACATATCTGGGCATAACCACTGTGAGGGGCACATATCTGGGTATAACCACTGTGAGGGGCACATATCTGGTTATAACCACTGTGAGGGGCACATATCTGGTTATAACCACTGTGAGGGGCACATATCTGGGTATAACCACTGTGAGGGGACATATCTGGGTATAACCACTGTGAGGGGACATATCTGGGTATAACCACTGTGAGGGGCACATATCTGGGTATAACCACTGTGAAGGGACATATCTGGGTATAACCACTGTGAGGGGACATATCTGGGTATAACCACTGTGAGGGGGCACATATCTGGTTATAACCACTGTGAGGGGACATATCTGGGTATAACCACTGTGAGGGGCACATATCTGGGTATAACTACTGTGAGGGGGCACATATCTGGTTATAACCACTGTGAGGGACATATCTGGGTATAACCACTGTGAGGGGCACATATCTGGGTATAACCACTGTGAGGGGGCACATATCTGGTTATAACCACAGTGAGGGACACATATCTGGGCATAACCACTGTGAGGGGCACATATCTGGTTATAACCACTGTGAGGGGACATATCTGGGTATAACCACTGTGAGGGGACATATCTGGGTATAACCACTGTGAGGGGCACATATCTGGGTATAACCACTGTGAGGGGACATATCTGGGCATACCCACTGTGAGGGGGCATATCTGGTTATAACCACTGTGAGGGGCACATATCTGGTTATAACCACTGTGAGGGGACATATCTGGGTATAACCACTGTGAGGGGACATATCTGGGTATAACCACTGTGAGGGGCACATATCTGGTTATAACCACTGTGAGGGGACATATCTGGTCATAACCACTGTGAGGGGACATATCTGGGTATAACTACTGTGAGGGGGCACATATCTGGGCATAACCACTGTGAGGGGACATATCTGGGCATAACCACTGTGAGGGGACATATCTGGTTATAACCACTGTGAGGGGGCACATATCTGGGTATAACCACTGTGAGGGGACATATCTGGGCATAACCACTGTGAGGGGACATATCTGGGCATAACCACTGTGAGGGGACATATCCGGTTATAACCACTGTGAGGGGACATATCCGGTTATAACCACTGTGAGGGGACATATCTGGGCATAACCACTGTGAGGAGACATATCTGGGCATAACCACTGTGAGGGGACATATCTGGTTATAACCACTGTGAGGGCACATATCTGGGCATAACCACTGTGAGGGGGCATATCTGGTTATAACCACTGTGAGGGGGGCACATATCTGGTTATAACCACTGTGAGGGGACATATCTGGGCATAACCACTGTGAGGGGACATATCTGGGCATAACCACTGTGAGGGGGCACATATCTGGGCATAACCACTGTGAGGGGGCATATCTGGGTATAACCACTGTGAGGGGGCACATATCTGGTTATAACCACTGTGAGGGGGCACATATCTGGTTATAACCACTGTGAGGGGCACATATCTGGGTATAACTACTGTGAGGGGCACATATCTGGGTATAACTACTGTGAGGGGCACATATCTGGGTATAACTACTGTGAGGGGACATATCTGGTTATAACCACTGTGAGGGGACATATCTGGTTATAACCACTGTGAGGGGGCATATCTGGGTATAACCACTGTGAGGGGGCATATCTGGGCATAACCACGGTGAGGGGACATATCTGGGCATAACCACTGTGAGGGGCACATATCTGGGTATAACCACTGTGAGGGGACATATCTGGGTATAACCACTGTGAGGAGACATATCTGGGCATAACCACTGTGAGGGGGCATATCTGGGCATAACCACTGTGAGGGGACATATCTGGGCATAACCACTGTGAGGGGGCATATCTGGGCATAACCACTGTGAGGGGCACATATCTGGTTATAACCACTGTGAGGGGACATATCTGGTTATAACCACTGTGAGGGGACATATCTGGTTATAACCACTGTGAGGGGACATATCTGGGTATAACCACTGTGAGGGGCACATATCTGGTTATAACCACTGTGAGGGGACATATCTGGGTATAACCACTGTGAGGGGACATATCTGGGTATAACCACTGTGAGGGGCACATATCTGGGTATAACCACTGTGAAGGGACATATCTGGGTATAACCACTGTGAGGGGACATATCTGGGTATAACCACTGTGAGGGGCACATATCTGGTTATAACCACTGTGAGGGGACATATCTGGGTATAACCACTGTGAGGGGCACATATCTGGGTATAACTACTGTGAGGGGGCACATATCTGGTTATAACCACTGTGAGGGGCACATATCTGGGTATAACCACTGTGAAGGGACATATCTGGGTATAACCACTGTGAGGGGGCACATATCTGGTTATAACCACAGTGAGGGGACACATATCTGGGCATAACCACTGTGAGGGGCACATATCTGGTTATAACCACTGTGAGGGGACATATCTGGGTATAACCACTGTGAGGGGACATATCTGGGTATAACCACTGTGAGGGGCACATATCTGGGTATAACCACTGTGAAGGGACATATCTGGGTATAACCACTGTGAGGGGACATATCTGGGTATAACCACTGTGAGGGGCACATATCTGGTTATAACCACTGTGAGGGGACATATCTGGGTATAACCACTGTGAGGGGCACATATCTGGGTATAACTACTGTGAGGGGGCACATATCTGGTTATAACCACTGTGAGGGGCACATATCTGGGTATAACCACTGTGAAGGGACATATCTGGGTATAACCACTGTGAGGGGGCACATATCTGGTTATAACCACAGTGAGGGGACACATATCTGGGCATAACCACTGTGAGGGGCACATATCTGGTTATAACCACTGTGAGGGGACATATCTGGGTATAACCACTGTGAGGGGACATATCTGGGTATAACCACTGTGAGGGGCACATATCTGGGTATAACCACTGTGAAGGGACATATCTGGGTATAACCACTGTGAGGGGACATATCTGGGTATAACCACTGTGAGGGGACATATCTGGGTATAACCACTGTGAGGGGCACATATCTGGTTATAACCACTGTGAGGGGACATATCTGGTTATAACCACTGTGAGGGGACATATCTGGGTATAACCACTGTGAGGGGCACATATCTGGGTATAACCACTGTGAAGGGACATATCTGGGTATAACCACTGTGAAGGGACATATCTGGGTATAACCACTGTGAGGGGACATATCTGGGTATAACCACTGTGAGGGGCACATATCTGGTTATAACCACTGTGAGGGGACATATCTGGGTATAACCACTGTGAGGGGCACATATCTGGGTATAACTACTGTGAGGGGACATATCTGGTTATAACCACTGTGAGGGGCACATATCTGGGTATAACCACTGTGAAGGGACATATCTGGGTATAACCACTGTGAGGGGGGCACATATCTGGTTATAACCACAGTGAAGGGACATATCTGGGTATAACCACTGTGAGGGGGGCACATATCCGGTTATAACCACTGTGAGGAGACATATCTGGGCATAACCACTGTGAAGGAGCGCCATACTGCAATAAGGCCTTCGGCAGGTTGGACAGCGTGATGTGGGGGTTGGTCACTGTGAGAAGGACGTCATCCGCATAAAGGGAGATCTGAAATTCCTTATCTCGTACTTTAAGCCGCTGGATGTCTGGGTTCGGCCAGACTTGTGCTGCAAGAGGTTCTATACATAGTGCAAAGATGAGTGGCGAGAGTGGGCAACCCTGAGGCGTACCATTGGAGATATTGAACGGTGTGGAGGAGCAGAAGGGGCAGAGTAGAGACTGAGAATGGCTTGTAGGAAGGGTTCTGAGATGCCGAAGGCCCGAAGGTTTTCAAATAGAAAAGACCAGTCAAGCCGGTCAAAGGCCTTCTCTGCGTCAAGACTCAGTATCACTGAGGGAGATTTGGGGTACTGAGTCCAGGGATGTAGTGAGTGTGAGAGGGGCGACTGAGTCCAGGGATGTGGTGAGTGTGAGAGGGGCGACTGAGTCCAGGGATGTAGTGAGTGTGAGAGGGGCGACTGAGTCCAGGGATGTGGCGAGTGTGAGAGGGGCGACTGAGTCCAGGGATGTGGCGAGTGTGAGAGGGGCGACTGAGTCCAGGGATGTGGCGAGTGTGAGAGGGGCGACTGAGTCCAGGGATGTGGCGAGTGTGAGAGGGGCGACTGAGTCCAGGGATGTGGCGAGTGTGAGAGGGGCGACTGAGTCCAGGGATGTGGCGAGTGTGAGAGGGGCGACTGAGTCCAGGGATGTGGCGAGTGTGAGGGCGACTGAGTCCGGGGATGTGGCGAGTGTGAGAGGGCGACTGAGTCCAGGGATGTGGCGAGTGTGAGAGGCGACTGAGTCCAGGGATGTGGCGAGTGTGAGAGGGGCGACTGAGTCCAGGGATGTGGCGAGTGTGAGAGGGGCGACTGAGTCCAGGGATGTGCGAGTGAGAGGGGCGACTGAGTCCAGGGATGGGCGAGTGTGAGGGGCGACTGAGTCCAGGGATGTGGCGAGTGTGAGAGGGGCGACTGAGTCCAGGGATGTGGCGAGTGTGAGAGGGGCGACTGAGTCCAGGGATGTGGCGAGTGTGAGAGGGCGACTGAGTCCAGGGATGTGGCGAGGAGTGTGAGAGGGGGGCGACTGAGTCCAGGGATGAGGTGGAGGGCGACTGGAGTCAGGATGTGAGAGGTGAGAGGCGACTGAGTCCAGGGATGTGGCGAGTGTGAGAGGGTGACTGAATCAGGAGGATAAGACAAGAGGTAACAGCAGAATAGAGACCTCAGCTCTGGAGGTGACTGGAGGATAAGACGTGATATTACAGCAGAACAGTGACTGCAGCTCTGGAGGTTAAGACATGACAGCAGAATAGTGACCACATAAATAATATCCAGTGAGTGGTTCCAGACCTCGCGCGGAGCGAACTGATCCTCGCGTATATGGCACTATGCATGCCACGCTCTTTAGGTACATTGCATGATGTCAGCCATTGAATAGAAACTTCACTGTATCTCTACAGAGGAAACACAACAATGGCCGAAAAAGGGGCCCCTGTATGCATGGGGCCCATTAGGGCGTCTAGTAAAATCTGTGGCTGAGGCCGCACTGTCACCCTGAGGAACTCAAAATGGCTGCCAAAATGCGCAGATGAGTGTGCACTCCTGGAGCGATGGAGATGTTACCGTATGGAGTATAAAGTAGCTTGGAAATCCCAGTGGCAACGCCTGCTGCAGGAACGCCCAATGCATCCCCTATGGACTGCCATTTTATAGTGGTATGATAAAAAAAAAAGTTCTGGCCTCAGCCTGAAAGAGGAGCCACCCAAAAATAGGTGCCTCTGACCTCAAAGAGGAGCCACCCTCACACGGGGTCCCTAATCTGAGAGGAGCCGCCCAGACACTGAGGTCTCTAATCCGAGAGGAGCCACTTAGAAACAGGGGTCTCTAATCTGAGAAGAGCCGCGATAACACAGGGGTCTCTCGATGGAGAGGAGCCACCCAGACCCAGGGATCTCTAATCTGAGAGGAACCATCATGACAGGGATCTTTCGATGAAAAGGAGCCACCCAGACACAGAAGTCTCTAATCCGAGAGGAGCCGCCCAGTCACAGAGGTCTCTAATCCAAGAGGAGCCACCTAGACACAAAAGTCTCTAATCCGAGAGGAGCCGCCATGACACGGGGGTCTCTTAAAGGAGAGGCGCCACCCAGACACTTGGGTCTCTAATCCGAGAGGAGTCGCCCTGACACGGGGGCCTCTAATCCGAGAGGAGCCATCCAGACACGGGGTTCTCTAATCCAAGAGAAGCCGCCCAGACACGGGGGTCTCTAATCCGAGAGGATCCGCCCTGACACGGGGGTCTCTAATCCGAGAGGAGCCGCCCAGTCATGGAGGTCTCTAATCCGAGAGGAGCCACCTAGACACAGGGGTCTCTAATCTGAGAAGAGCCGCCATGACACGGGGGTCTCTTGATGAAGAGGAGCCACCCAACACAGAAGTCTCTAATCTGAGAGGAGCCACCATGACATGGGGGTCTCTTGATGGAGAGGCGCCACCCAGACACTGGGGTCTCTAATCCGAGAGGAGCCACCTAGACATGGGAGTCTCTAATCGGAGAGGAACCATCATGACACAGGGGGCTCTAGTTGGAGAGGAGCCGCCCAGACACACGGGTCTCTAATACGAGAGGAACTGCCCATACACTGGGGTCTCTAATCCGAAAGGAACCACCCAGACATGTAGGTCTCTAATCCAAGAGAAGCTGCCCAGACACGGGGGTCTCTAATCCGAGAGGAGCTGCCGTGACACAGGGGTCTCTAGTTGGAGAGGAGCCGCCCAGACACAGGGGTCTCTAATTGGAGAGGAGCCGCCCTGACACGGGGGTCTCTAATCCGAGGTCTGTTAGCAGTATTGTAGAAATCTCTTTTAGGTTCACACCAGCTTGAGAGAGAGAGACCACGATGGAGTACGATAGAACTGGATATTATACTCAAGACCTTCTTCAGCAAGTGGTTCAGTGCAGATATCTACTATCGCCTCTATACGAACAGGACCACAGGCTGGCCGCTCAGACAGTTATTACCGGTGACCGTCCCGAGATTATCCCAATGTTCTTTATCCACCCCACGGCCCTCCGAGTCATCGCCCAGTGCACCATGTACATGTATTTATAGGCCTCTTACACGCCAAGTAACAGAACACGTAACTTTATGGTGTCCCTCAGGTTCCTCCTGGGCAGAGGATGCATCTCCTGCAGTGATGATGCTCAGGTGTACTGCATCCCATTAGGCCCACGCGCGGCCCGCTGTGTGTAGTCTGCACTTGTCGGAGGCTTCTCTTCTCAGAGCAGATGATCCACTCATACCATCCTGATTTGTAGCCTTGCAGGACTATGCACCGTATTCTCTGAGCTCTCCTCTCCGCCAGAACTTTCCTGTTCCTTCCAGGAAGTAACATCATCCAGAATCGTCCTACAATTCGTGGCCAAAAGTTTTGAGAATGACATAAATACAGGCTGATTGGGGTAAAATGGCAGACTTGACTTGTTAAAAGGAGGGTGATGCTTGAAATCATTGTTCTTCCATTGTTAACCATGGTGACCTGCAAAGAAACGTGTGCAGCCATCATTGCGTTGCTTAAAAATGGCTTCACAGGCAAGGATATTGTGGCTACTAAGATTGCCCCTCAATCAACAATTTATAGGATCATCAAGAACTTCAAAGAAAGAGGTTTAATTCTTGTTAAGAAGGCTTCAGGGCGTCCAAGAATGTCCAGCAAGCGCCAGGATCGTCTCCTAAAGAGGATTCAGCTGCGGGATCGGAGGGCCACCAGTGCAGAGCTTGCTCAGGAATGGCAGCAGGCAGGTGTGAGCGCATCTGCACGAACAGTGAGGACTTTTGAAAGATGTCCTGGTGTCAAGAAGGGCAGCAAAGAAGCCACTTCTCTCCAAAAACCCATCAGGGACAGATTGATCTTCTGCAGAAAGTCTGGTGAATGGACGGCTGAGGACGGGGGCAAAGTCATATTCTCCGATGAAGCCTCTTTCCGATTGTTTGGGGCATCAGGATAAAGGCTTGTCCGGAGAAGAAAAGGTGAGCGCTCCCATCAGTCCTGTGTCATGCCAACAGTAAAGCCTCCTGAGACCATTCATGTGTGGGGGTGCTTCTCATCCAAGGGAGTGGGCTCGCTCACAATTTTACCCAAAAACACAGCCATGAATAAAGAATGGCACCAAAACCCCCTCCAACAGCGACTCCTTCCAACAATCCGACAACAGTTTGGTGAAGAACAATGCATTTTCCAGCACGATGGAGCGCCGTGCCATAAGGCAAAAGTGATAACTAAGTGGCTCGGGGACCAAAACTTTGACATTCTGGGTCCATGGCCTGGAAACTCCCAGATCTTAATCCCATTGAGAACTTGTGGTCAATCCTCAAGAGGCGGGTGGACAAACAAAAACCCACTAATTCTGACAAACTCCAAGAAGTGATGATGAAAGAATGGGTCGCTATCAGTCAGGAATTGGCCCAGAAGGTGATTGAGAGCATGCGCAGTCGGATTGCAGAGGTCCTGAAAAAGAAGGGCCAACACTGCAAATACTGACTCTGCAGAAATGTCATGTAATTGTCGATAAAAGCCTCTGAGACGTATGAAGTGCGAGTAATTATATTTCACTACATCACAGAAACAACTGAAACAAAGATCTAACAGCAGTTCAGCAGCAAACTGTGAAAACTTATATTTGTGTCATTCTCAAAACTTTTGGCCACGACTGTAGATACCAGGTCTTGCCCCTAGATGGCAGCAGAGCAGCACCAGTAATGGAATTGAAATGCACAAGTCATTATTGTTTTGAAGGGGGTTTGCCACTATCGAATTTGTACCCCTCTCTAATCTGAGAGGAGCCGCCCAGACACGGGGGTATCTAATCCGAGAGGAGCCGCCCAGACACGGGGGTATCTAATCCGAGAAGAGCCGCCCAGACACGGGGGTCTCTAATCCGAGAGGAGCCGCCATGACACAGGGGTCTCTAATCCGAGAGGAGCCGCCATGACACGGGGGTCTCTAATCCGAGAGGAGCCGCTCAGACACGGGGGTCTCTAATCCGAGAGGAGCCATCCAGACACGGGGGTCTCTAATCCAAGAGGAGCCGCCCTGACACGGGGATCTCTAAACTGAGAGGAGCCGCCCTGACACGGGGATCTCTAAACTGAGAGGAGCCGCCCTGACACGGGGATCTCTAAACTGAGAGGAGCTGCCATGACACGGGGGTCTCTAATCCGAGAAGAGCCGTCCAGACATGGGGGTTTCTAATCCGAGAAGAGCCGCCCAGACACGGGGGTCTCTAATCCGAGAAGAGCCCCACAGACACGGGGTTTCTAACCGGAGATGAGTCCCCCAGACACGGGGGTCTCTAACCGGAGATGAGCCGCCCTGACACGGGGGTCTCTAATCCGAGAGGAGCCGCCCAGACACGGGGGTCTCTAATCCGAGAAGAGCCCCACAGACACGGGGTTTCTAACCGGAGATGAGTCCCCCAGACACGGGGGTCTCTAACCGGAGATGAGCCGCCCAGACACGGTGCCTCATGCCTCACTCTTCGGATCATGGGATTCCATGCTAGGGGCCACACAAGCTCCCAGCAGGACCAGAATCCCATTCATTCATAGCAAGCAGAAGCCCGCCTCACCTCTGTATGATGATGGGTGGTGTAGTAGCTGAGAGTTCGGCCGGATTCCCCTCATGTAGAATGCTGCGCCTTCGCCGTTTGTCATGAGTCATGTTGGTTTAGACTCCGTGTAATTTGTGCGCGGTGGAGCGGATAATGGCGGTAATTAGTGACCGGAGATTATCGCCGTGACGGGCGCTCGTCTCCTCCGCCTGCTTATAATTAACACGTTTTATCTCAATATAATCAGACAATAGATGTGAAAATAGCGCAGATTAAACCATCCGAGAGACTCCGCCTCCTCACATCCCAGCGTATGTTCATTAAAGGGCCAGCGCAAACACCTGTACAGGAAGCTTCTAAGATCTCTGCTGGAAGTCAGTGAATAAGGACAGTTTATATCTAGTCCCCCTCCCACAGCTGAGGGTTTGTTACAATGTATCAGCACAGACAAGCCTCTGAGGTAAAGATAGCAGCACAAATCTCTCCCCTGTCCTGAAGGCCAGACTCTGATACATTGTAACAAACCCTCAGACAGCAAGTGGGGATCTTGAAAAATAGCCAAGAATTTAACCACAAAGTGGGCAGTTATTAAAGGGGCTGTCTCTCTCAGTAAGCGGCATTTATCATGTAGCGAAAGCCACTTACTAATGCACTGTGATCCTCCATGTTGCTTCCTTTACTGGCTGGATTCATTTTTCAATCACATTATACACTGCTCGTTTCCATGGTTACAGTCCACCCTATAGGAAAAACGCATCAGCCCCCCTGGTGGCCGGGTCCGCGGGAGTGCACATAGGCTAGTGCTTTTACCTATACTGGCTGTATAGACCGACTGTCTCCAGCTGATGACTTCTGACTGACAGCCCCTGACTGATTGCCCCCTGACTGATGACTCCTGACTGAAGCCCCGACTGACTGCCTCCAACTGATTACTCCTTACTGACAGCCCCGACTGACTGCCTCCAACTGATGACTCCTTACTGACAGCCCCGACTGACTGCCCCTGACTGATGACTCCTGACTGACAGCCCCGACTGACTGCCCCCTGACTGATGACTTCTGACTGACAGCCCCGACTGACTGCCTCCAACTGATGACTTCTTACTGACAGCCCCGACTGACTGCCTCCAACTGATGACTCCTGAAAGAGAGCCCCTGATTGACTGCCTCTAATTGATGACTCGGGACTGACAGCCCGAACTGTCGGCTCCTGAATGACTGCCTCCAACTGATGACTCCTGGCTGACAGCCCCTGACCAACTGTCTCCAGCTGATGACTCCTGACTGACAGCCCCGACTGACTGCCCCCTGACTGATGACTCCTGACTGACAGCCCCTGACTGACTGCCCCCTGACTGACAGCCCCGACTGACTGCCTCCAACTGATGACTCCTTACTGACAGCCCCGACTGACTGCCTCCAACTGATGACTTCTTACTGACAGCCCCGACTGACTGCCTCCAACTGATGACTTCTTACTGAAAGCCCCGACTGACTGCCTCCAACTGATGACTCCTTACTGACAGCCCCGACTGACGGCTCATGACTGACTGCCTCCAACTGATGACTCCTGGCTGACAGCCCCTGACCGACTGTCTCCAGCTGATGACTCCGGACTGACAGCCCCTGACTGACTGCCTCCAACTGATGACTTCTGACTGATAGCCCCGACTGACTGCCTCCAACTGATGACTTCTTACTGACAGCCCCGACTCAGTGCCTCCAACTGATGACTCCGGACTGACAGCCCCTGACTAACTGCGTCCAACTGATGACTCCGGACTGAAGTTCTGACTGGCAGCTCCTGACTGACTTCCCAGACTGACTTCCCCCTGACTGATGACTTCTGACTGACAGCCCTGACTGACTGCCTTTAACTGATGACTTCTGACTGACAGCCCCGACTGACTGCCTCCAACTGATGACTTCTTACTGACAGCCCCGACTGACTGCCTCCAACTGATGACTCCTTACCGACAGCCCCGACTGACTGCCTCCAACTGATGACTCCTGGCTGACAGCCCCTGACCGACTGTCTCCAGCTGATGACTCCTGACTGACTGCCTCCAACTGACTGACTGCCTCCAACTGATGACTCCTGAAAGAGAGCCCCTGATTGACTGCATCTAATTGATGACTCGGGACTGACATCCCCAACTGTCGGCTCCTGACTGACTGCCTCCAACTGATGACTCCTGACTGACAGCCCCGACTGACTGCCTCCAACTGATGACTCCTGACTGACAGCCCCTGACTGACTGCAACTGATGACTCCTTACTGACAGCCCCGACTGACTGCCTCACACTGATGACTCCTTACTGACAGCCCCGACTGAATGCCTTCAACTGATGAACTCCTTACTGACAGCCCCGACTGACTGCCTCCATTTGATAGCTCCGAACTGACAGTCCCGAGTGACTGCCTCCAACTGATGACTCCTGGCTGACAGCCCCTGACCGACTGTCTCCAGCTGATGACTCCTGACTAACAGCCCCGACTGACTGTCTCCAACTAATGGCTCCTGACTGACTGCCTCCAACTGATGACTCCTGAAAGAGCGCCCCTGATTGACTGCCTCCAATTGATGACTCGGGACTGACAGCCCCAACTGTCGGCTCCTGACTGAGAGCCTCACACTGATGACTCCTGACTGACTGCCTCCAACTGATGACTCCTGAAAGAGAGCCCCTGATTGACTGCCTCCAATTGATGACTCGGGACTGACAGCTCCAACTGTCGGCTCCTGACTGACTGCCTCCAACTGATGACTCCTGACTGACTGCCTCCAACTGATGACTCCTGACTGACATCCCCGACTGACTGCCTCCAACTGATGGCTCCGGACTGACAGTCCCGACGGACTGCCTCCAACTGATGACTCCAGACCCCGACTGTCGGCTCCTGACTGACTGCCTCACACCGATGACTCCTGACTGACAGCCCCCGGCTGACTGCCTCCAACTGATGACTCCTGACAGCCCCGACTGATGGCTCCTGACTGACAGCCCCTGACCGACTGTCTCCAGCTGATGACTCCTGACTGACTGCCTCCAACTGACAGCCCCTGACCAACAGCCTCCAACTGATGACTCTTGACTGACAGCCTCGACTGACTGACTCCTACTGATTACTCCTGACTAACAGCCCCCGACTGACAGCTCCTGAGTGACAGCCCCAACTGACTGCCTCCAACTGATGACTCCGGACTGGCTGCCCTCGAATGGCGGCTTCTGCCTGATGGCCCTGACTGACTGCCTCCAACTGACGGCTCAGAACTGACAGCCCCTGACTCACTGCCCCCATCTGTCAGTGCCTGACTGACGCCCCCTGACTTTTTACTCTAATTTGCGTTTTCAGTAAACTTGCCGATGCCCCCAAGTGGCAAGGATTGTGCAAAAATGCCTGGGAACAAACTTTTGTCACACTGGCGTTTAAGGTTCAAAATGGCCCCTATTCTCCTCTTCCATATAGAACTGGTGTGTCCTGAAGCCATGGTGAGAGGCTGCTGCAGTCCCATGTAAATTAAAGGAGTATTCTGGTTATACTGTTATCCCGCATTTACAGGATAGAGGATAACTATTCGATTGGCGGAGACTCCCAGCAATGATCAGAATGGGAGCTCCATACCCCATAGAGCCTACCCAAAATGAACGGAGCGCCAGTCCATTCATTTCTATAAGAGCGCTGGACCCAGCCGACTACAGTGTGATCAGCGGGGGTCTCTGCAGTAATATTCTCTATCCTGTGGATATAACCAGAATAACCCTTTAAGCTTCATGTCACGTCAGTGCATACTATGACTTACAACTAGGAAAGAGTGAATCGACTTCGGATGAAACATAAAACTTCGTTCCAATACTGTATGAACCAGGAGCTCGGTACAGTATTAGAATGTATTGGCTCCGATGAGCCGAAGTTATTACTTTGCGTAATAACTTCATAAATGAATTTGTACTGTAAAAAAAACATTTCCCGAACTTGTGTTCGGTTCCAAGGTCTGTGTGTCCCCCAGTAATACATGCTGGATGAGAGGTCTGTGTGTCCCCCCCCCCAGTAATGCATGCTGGATGTGAGGTCTGTGTGTCCCCCAGTAATACATGCTGGATGTGAGGTCTGTGTGTCCTCCAGTAATACATGCTGGATGTGAGGTCTGTGTGTCCCCCAGTAATACACGCTGGATGTGAGGTCTGTGTGTCCCCCTGTAATACATGCTGGATGTGAGGTCTGTGTGTCCCCCCCCCCAGTAATACATGCCGGATGTGAGGTCTGTGTGTCCTCCAGTAATACATGCTGGATATGAGGTCTGTGTGTCCCCCAGTAATACATGCTGGATGTGAGGTCAGTGTGTCCCCCAGTAATACATGCTGGATGTGAGGTCTGTGTGTCCTCCAGTAATACATGCTGGATGTGAGGTCTGTGTGTCCCCTAGTAATACATGCTGGATGTGAGGTCTGTGTGCCCCCCAGTAATACATGCTGGATGTGAGGTCTGTGTGTCCTCCAGTAATACATGCTGGATGTGAGGTCTGTGTGTCCCCCAGTAATACATGCTGGATGTGAGGTCTGTGTGTCCTCCAGTAATACATGCCGGATGTGAGGTCTGTGTGTCCCCCATTAATACATGCCGGAAGTGAGGTCTGTGTGTCCCCCTTCCCTTTATAACAGATGCAGGAGTTTAAGGTTGGTGTGTCCTGGAAGATGCTTCCTTCACAAGCTCTCATGGGCTGGGTTTACATGGTTTACAGTATTTGTTTAGGTGAGAAATGTTGAGAGTTGACATCTCCATTTCATTTTCTGTTCCTCTGATCTGATGGAAATTGCTCAGATGCCAAATGTGCATTATTTTAATAGAATCTTCTTTTCTCTTCTTTTGATGGATCAGAAGAACAGAAAATGAAATGATGTTATTTTAAAATCCGGAGTAATGGACTCTTTAGAAATGGTTGAAATCTTTTTGCACAGCTCTGCTGATTATTAGCGCCAGTTCTTTGCTGGGTATAAAGACTCTGATGGATCTCCTCTCCCCTAATCTGTCTCCCTCCCTGCTGGAAGGTCTAATACAGTGCCTCTGGGAGGGGAGGAGGAGGGGTAGAGCAGAGAGACTTGACGTCGGGCTCCCCGGGAACAGTGTGCCGTGTAGTTCATATCCAAAGCAGCAGCACAGCCAGCTATGTAGAGGAGTCACACAGACTCTACAGAAGCACATCGATGTGGCAGAGGCGCAGATCTAAGCACCACCCAAGGACACAGCTCGGTAATCAGAGAACTCTTTATTGTTTCTGCTGATTTGTGATGAGGAGTCGTGTCAGAGAAGCCTCTTCCAGCGCTCCGAACAACTTCTGCATCACAGTGGTTTTATATGCATAGCATACATGTAATATACACAGCAGGATATATGACCCATGAGTAGATTACAAATGACACTGTCCTGCTGCTACCACAAGGTACTGCAGCTTCCTGCCCAGCCAGACGCTCATGGAAGTGGCGAAGCACAATCTGGCTCCAGGGTTTGGCAGGTGAAGCAGAGCTAGGTGTCTCACATGCTTGATGTGAGCGTAATGATATTCTGACTACAGGTCAGGAACCTGAGAATTATTTCTGTGCTGCCAGATCCTACGGACGTCGCAGATCAGTGTGACCGATACACTGCGTAATTGGCAGCAGTCACCCGACAAGTTCAGGAAGGGACGGCAGAACATTCATTTTACTATAAAAAGTGTAGAAATCGGTGACTCTTTTCGGGAATCTGTACACGACTAGTTGGTGGAGGTGCTTCGAGGCGGGGGGGACACAGCGCCTCAGTCACGCAGCATAAACACAATAGACATTATAAATCCTTATACAGTAGATCCCGCAGATTTAAAGCTACAATGATGTACATTCTCCTGGGTCGTCCGTCGTCTGGAGTTTTCCCCCTGAAAGCAGCAAAGTTTGGACAGTTTCTACTTTCTCCTTGATTTGTCTCCTTTGGAGTCAGCTGCCGGGAGTTAGTTCAGTAGGATCGGGGATCGTGGTCTGGCCCCCCAAGTATATGCGACAACATGGAGCGTTTCAAGTTACTATATGTTATACCAGTGATTATGTTCGGTGGGCTCCGTCACAAACGCAGTATATAGACCTTGCCCTGCAGAGTCCGCAGTCATTGCTTCCTGGTCTGGATTTTTCCACCGGTTTACATTCTTCATGTTTTCCCAATTACAAAGTAATCTAAGGCAGACTGTGAAAGAAAAGAGATAGCATTTACCCAGAATCAGCAGCGGCTTCTTGTCCTACATCACACCCTGTATAGACCCAGTAGTACGGGAGAGAGGGAGGCTGTTCATCCTACATCTCACTGTATAGACCCAGTAGTACGGGAGAGAGGGAGGCTGCTCGTCCTACATCACACCCTGTATAGACCCAGTAGTACGGGAGAGAGGGAGGCTGTTCATCCTACATCTCACTGTATAGACCCAGTAGTACGGGAGAGAGGGAGGCTGTTCGTCCTACATCTCACTGTATAGACCCAGTAGTACGGGAGAGAGGGAGGCTGTTCATCCTACATCTCACTGTATAGACCCAGTAGTACGGGAGAGAGGGAAGCTGTTCATCCGACATCTCACTGTATAGACCCAGTAGTACGGGAGAGAGGGAGGCTGTTCGTCCTACATCTCACTGTATAGACCCAGTAGTACGGGAGAGAGGGAGGCTGCTCGTCCTACATCTCACTGTATAGACCCAGCAGTACGGGAGAGAGGGAGGCTGCTTGTCCTACATCTCACTGTATAGACCCAGTAGTACGGGAGAGAGGGAGGCTGCTCGTCCTACATCACACCCTGTATAGACCCAGCAGTACGGGAGAGAGGGAGGCTGCTCGTCCTACATCTCACTGTATAGACCCAGCAGTACGGGAGAGAGGGAGGCTGCTTGTCCTACATCTCACTGTATAGACCCAGCAGTACGGGAGAGAGGGAGGCTGCTCGTCCTACATCTCACTGTATAGACCCAGCAGTACAGGAGAGAGGGAGGCTGCTCGTCCTACATCACACCCTGTATAGACCCAGTAGTACGGGAGAGAGGGAGGATGCACGCCCTACATCTCACTGTATAGACCCAGTAGTACGGGAGAGAGGGAGGCTGCTCGTCCTACATCTCACTGTATAGACCCAGTAGTACGGGAGAGAGGGAGGCTGTTCGTCCTACATCTCACTGTATAGACCCAGTAGTACGGGAGAGAGGGAGGCTGCTCGTCCTACATCTCACTGTATAGACCCAGTAGTACGGGAGAGAGGGAGGCTGTTCATCCTACATCTCACTGTATAGACCCAGTAGTACGGGAGAGAGGGAAGCTGTTCATCCGACATCTCACTGTATAGACCCAGCAGTACAGGAGAGAGGGAGGCTGCTCATCCTACATCACACCCTGTATAGACCCAGCAGTACGGGAGAGAGGGAGGCTGCACGTCCTACATCTCACTGTATAGACCCAGTAGTACGGGAGAGAGGGAGGCTGCTCGTCCTATATCTCACTGTATAGACCCAGTAGTACGGGAGAGAGGGAGGATGCACGCCCTACATCTCACTGTATAGACCCAGTAGTACGGGAGAGAGGGAGGCTGCTCGTCCTACATCTCACTGTATAGACCCAGTAGTACGGGAGAGAGGGAGGCTGTTCGTCCTACATCTCACTGTATAGACCCAGTAGTACGGGAGAGAGGGAGGCTGCTCGTCCTACATCTCACTGTATAGACCCAGTAGTACGGGAGAGAGGGAGGCTGTTCATCCTACATCTCACTGTATAGACCCAGTAGTACGGGAGAGAGGGAAGCTGTTCATCCGACATCTCACTGTATAGACCCAGCAGTACAGGAGAGAGGGAGGCTGCTCATCCTACATCACACCCTGTATAGACCCAGCAGTACGGGAGAGAGGGAGGCTGCACGTCCTACATCTCACTGTATAGACCCAGCAGTACGGGAGAGAGGGAGGCTGCTCGTCCTATATCTCACTGTATAGACCCAGTAGTACGGGAGAGAGGGAGGCTGCTCGTCCTACATCTCACTGTATAGACCCAGTAGTACGGGAGAGAGGGAGGCTGCTCGTCCTACATCTCACTGTATAGACCCAGTAGTACGGGAGAGAGGGAGGCTGCTCGTCCTACATCTCACTGTATAGACCCAGTAGTTCAGGAGAGAGGGAGGCTGCTCGTCCTACATCTCACTGTATAGACCCAGTAGTACGGGAGAGAGGGAGGCTGCTCGTCCTACATCTCACTGTATAGACCCAGTAGTTCAGGAGAGAGGGAGGCTGCTCGTCCTACATCTCACTGTATAGACCCAGTAGTACGGAAGAGAGGGAGGCTGCTCGTCCTACATCTCACTGTATAGACCCAGTAGTACGGGAGAGAGGGAGGCTGCAAGTCCTACATCTCACTATATAGACCCAGTAGTACGGGAGAGAGGGAGGCTGCTCGTCCTACATCACACCCTGTATAGACCCAGTAGTACGGGAGAGAGGGAGGCTGCTCGTCCTACATCACACTGTATAGACCCAGTAGTACGGGAGAGAGGGAGGCTGCTCGTCCTACATCACACCCTGTATAGACCCAGTAGTACGGGAGAGAGGGAGGGTGCTCGTCCTACATCTCACTGTATAGACCCAGTAGTACGGGAGAGAGGGAGGCTGCTCGTCCTACATCTCCCTGTATAGACCCAGTAGTTCGGGAGAGAGGGAGGCTGCTCGTCCTACATCTCCCTGTATAGACCCAGTAGTTCGGGAGAGAGGGAGGCTGCTCGTCCTACATCTCACTGTATAGACCCAGTAGTTCGGGAGAGAGGGAGGCTGCTCGTCCTACATCTCCCTGTATAGACCCAGTAGTTCGGGAGAGAGGGAGGCTGCTCGTCCTACATCTCACTGTATAGACCCAGTAGTACGGGAGAGAGGGAGGCTGCTCATCCTACATCTCACCGTATAGACCCAGCAGTACAGGAGAGAGGAGGCTGCTCGATCCTACATCTCACCTGTATAGACCCAGTAGTACAGGAGAGAGGCTGCTAGTCCAGCCTCACTGTATAGCCGTATACAGAGAGACTGCTCGTCTACATCTCACTGTATAGACCCAGTAGTGCACTGAGAGACGGAGTGCTGTCCTCATCCTGATAGCCCAGTGTCGGGAAGGCTGCTCGCCTACATCTCACTGTATAGACCCAGCAGTATGGGGGAGAGAGGGAGGCTGCTCATCCTACATCTCACTGTATAGACCCAGCAGTACAGGAGAGAGGGAGGCTGCTCATCCTACATCTCACCGTATAGACCCAGCATTACGGAAGGCTGATCGTCCTTCATTACACTGTATAGACCCAGCAGTACGGAAGGCTGATCGTCCTACATTACACCGTATAGAGCCAGCAGAACAGGAGGGAGGGAGACTGCTCATCGTACATAACACCGGTATAGACACGGGAGAGAGGCTGCTTGTCCTACATCACACTGTATAGACCCAGCAGTACGGAAGGCTGATCGTCCTACATCACACTGTATAGACCCAGCAGAACAGGATGGAGGGAGGCTGCTCATCGTACATCACACTGTATAGAGCCAGCAGAACAGGAGGGAGGGAGGCTGCTCATCGTACATAACACCGGTATAGACACGGGAGAGGGCTGCTTGTCCTACATCGCACCATATAGACCGAGCAGTACTGAAGGCTGATCGTCTCTACATCACACCGTATAGACCCAGCAGTACGGAAGGCTGATCGTCCTACATTACACCATATAGACCAGCGATGGAGACACTCATTGCAGTACGGAAGGCTGATCGGCCTACATTACACCATATAGACCCAGCAGTACGGAAGGCTGATCGGCCTACATTACACCATATAGACCCAGCAGTACGGAAGGCTGATAGTCCTACATCACACCGTATAGACCCAGCAGTACGGAAGGCTGATCGGCCTACATTACACCATATAGACCCAGCAGTACGGAAGGCTGATCGTCCTACATTACACCGTATAGACCCAGCAGTACGGAAGGCTGATCGGCCTACATTACACCATATAGACCCAGCAGAACAGGAGGGAGGGAGGCTGCACATCGTACATAACACCGGTATAGACACGGGAGAGAGGCTGCTTGTCCTACATCGCACCATATAGACCGAGCAGTACGGAAGGCTGATCGTCCTACATTACACCGTATAGACCCAGCAGTACGGAAGGCTGATCATCCTACATTACACCATATAGACCCAGCAGAACATAAGGCTGATCATCCTACATTACACCATATAGACCCAGCAGTACGGAAGGCTGATCGTCCTACATTACACCGTATAGACCCAGCAGTACGGAAGGCTGATCGTCCTAAATCACACCATATAGACCCAGCAGTACGGAAGGCTGATCGTCCTACATTACACCATATAGACCTAGCAGTACGGAAGGCTGATCATCCTACATTACACCGTATAGACCCAGCAGTACGGAAGGCTGATCGGCCTACATTACACCATATAGACCCAGCAGTACGGAAGGCTGATCGGCCTACATCACACCATATAGACCCAGCAGTACGGAAGGGTGATAGTCCTACATTACACCGTATAGACCCAGCAGTACGGAAGGCTGATCGTCCTACATTACACCATATAGACCCAGCAGTACATAAGGCTTATCATTCTACATTACACCATATAGACCCAGCAGTACGGAAGGCTGATCATCCTACATCACACCATATAGACCCAGCAGTACGGAAGGCTGATCAGCCTACATTACACCATATAGACCCAGCAGTACGGAAGGCTGATCGGCCTACATTACACCAAATAGACCCAGCAGTACGGAAGGCTGATCATCCTACATTACACCATATAGACCCAGCAGTACGGAAGGCTGATCATCCTACATTACACCGTATAGACCCAGCAGTACGAAAGGCTGATCGTCCTACATTACACCATATAGACCCAGCAGTACGGAAGGCTGATCGTCCTACATTACACCATATAGACCCAGCAGTACGGAAGGCTGATCGTCCTACATTACACCATATAGACCCAGCAGTACGGAAGGCTGATCGTCCTAAATCACACCATATAGACCCAGCAGAACATAAGGCTGATCATTCTACATTACACCGTATACAGGAGGGAGGGAGGCTGCTCATCCTACATCTCACCGTATAGACCCAGCAGTACTTCCTTATATACTTTCATCTCCTATGTTCGGGACTCTCTCTTTCCCAACATCTTATAGATTGTAAGCTCCTATGGTCAGGACTCTTTCTCTTCCCCCACCTCTTGTATCTACTCATACTTTACAGAATATAACTGACTCCTATATACATATGTAAAATATTGCAGCCGCAGGTGGTGTTGCATGCGGCAGTTTTAGCTATATTATAATCCTCTGACATCACTCTCTTCTTTTGTGCACTTGTGAATCTAGCGTGTGATGTCGGGAGCATTTGGCGGTAAATGCTTTGACAGGTCTTTTTGCTGCCGGATCTACTTATTGTGAACTTTATGTAACAATATAAAACTGAGAAACAATAATGAGCTGCTCACGGGCCGGACTCCCCCTGAAGACGGAGGGTCCTGAAGAGCAGGGTCTATGCAAAACCCTTTATAACTAGTCATGTGACCACATCACATGATCCATGTTACAGGCAATTAGACACCAGCAATACACTAAACATTAGAAAGTTTCAACAAGGTAAATGTTGATGTGGAGACCATAGGGAACTACAACCCCCATCAGGATTATACAGTATACAGTTATGTGCATGATAACAGCAGGCTAATCACTAATGTGTTTAATTACCGTTTTTGGCAGAAAAGATAATTCCACATAGGAAGAAATGCAGGACTGGGTGTGGCCAAGTAACGGGCGACCAACAGTCATGACATGCGTGGAGGTCAGTGAGTGCGGTCATCCATCCTGTGAAAAAACAGGTGTCAATCATGGCCCTTATTTAGAGACAGAGGGCAGCGAATGTTGGACCTGCTGGTTTTAGCCCGAACTCAGGGAGTAAAATGGGTCGTTCCAGACACTGGACTGAAGAAGTAAGAACTTTGATCAAGAAGTTGATTGGAGACGGGGAAAACACGTAAAGACCAGAAAATATTTGGCTGCTCAGCTAAAATGATCTCCACTACTTTAAAATAGTAAAGATAAAAATAAAAAATACCGCCATCCATGTAGATGATGGAATAAGGGAATGGCTAAGAAGCCTCCAGAGATCGGCTCCTGGGATCCAAGATCTTCAGCAACCTTTGAGCGGTGCAATCAGAAGACGCCGAAGTGAAGACAAACCTTGGTAAAGAACGAGGGCTGAGAAGAATACAACCTGCTGAAAAGGCCGAAAGAGAAGCGGCAGAACGTTCTATGGGCAGACAAAAGCAGAATTGTTCTTATCGGGTCCAATGGCCGCAGACGACCCAGAAACACGGAATTTAGGCCGCAGGACACTGGGAAGACTGGAAAACATGGAGGGGCAGCAGAATGGTTTGGAGATGGTTCTCATTCTCTGGATCGGCCCATTTATCACAATGCTATGTTTGTGAACAGCCCATTATTACTTTTCTTCATTTTCAGTTTAATTTTTTTATTTTGTTCATGTTTTCATTTGGAAGTGAATGAGGAAGAGCGGGGAGACTACAGGGACTCTACTGTAAGAGCAGTGAGACTACGGGGACTTTATACTGTAAGAGCAGTGAGACTATGGACTCTTTACTGTAAGAGCGGGGAGACTACAGGGACTCTACTGTAAGAGCGGGGAGACTACAGGGACTCTATACTGTAAGAGCGGGGAGACTACAGGGACTCTATACTGTAAGAGCGGGGAGACTACAGGGACTCTACTGTAAGAGCGGGGAGACTACGGGGATTCTATACTGTAAGAGCGGGGAGACTACGGGGACTCTATACTGTAAGAGCGGGGAGACTACGGGGACTCTATTACTGTAAGAGCGGGAGACTACGGGGACTCATTACTGTAAGAGCGGGAGACTACGGGACTCATTACTGTAAGAGCGGTGAGACTATAGGACTCTATACTGTAAGAGCAGGGAGACTACGGACTCATACTGTAAGAGCGGGAGACTACGGACTCTACTGCAAGAGCAGTGAGACTACGGGACTCTATACTGTAAGAGCGGGGAGACTACAGGACTCATTACTGCAAGAGCAGTGAGACTATGGACTCTATACTGTAAGAGCGGGGAGACTACGGACTCTACTGTAAGAGCGGGGAGACTACGGACTCTACTGTAAGAACGGGGAGACTACGGGGACTCTATACTGTAAGAGCGGGGAGACTACAGGGACTCATTACTGTAAGAGCGGGGAGACTACGGGGACTCTATACTGTAAGAGCGGGGAGACTACAGGGACTCATTACTGTAAGAGCGGGGAGACTACGGGGACTCTATACTGTAAGAGCGGGGAGACAACGGGGACTCTATACTGTAAGAGCGGGGAGACTACGGACTCTACTGTAAGAGCGGGGAGACTACGGAGACTCTACTGTAAGAGCGGGGAGACTACGGACTCTACTGTAAGAGCGGGGAGACTACGGGGACTTTATACTGTAAGAGCGGGGAGACTACGGACTCTATACTGTAAGAGCAGTGAGACTATGGACTCTTTACTGTAAGAGCAGTGAGACTATGGACTCTTTACTGTAAGAGCAGTGAGACTATGGACTCTTTACTGTAAGAGTAGTGAGACTATGGACTCTTTACTGTAAGAGTAGTGAGACTATGGACTATTTACTGTAAGAGCAGTGAGACTATGGACTCTATACTGTAAGAGCAGTGACACTATGGACTCTATACTGTAAGAGCAGTGAGACTATGCACTCTATACTGTAAGAGCAGTGAGACTATGGACTCTATTACTGTAAGAGCAGTGAGACTATGGACTCTTTACTGTAAGAGCAGTGAGACTATGGACTCTTTACTGTAAGAGCAGTGAGACTATTCACTCTATACTGTAAGAGCAGTGAGACTATGGACTCTATACTGTAAGAGCGGTGAGACTATGGACTCTTTACTGTAAGAGCGGGGAGACTACGGGGACTTTACACTGTAAGAGCGGGGAGACTACGGGGACTCTATACTGTAAGAGCGGGGAGACTACGGACTCTACTGTAAGAGCAGTGAGACTATGGACTCTTTACTGTAAGAGCAGTGAGACTATGGACTCTTTACTGTAAGAGCAGTGAGACTATGGACTCTTTACTGTAAGAGCAGTGAGACTATGGACTCTTTACTGTAAGAGCAGTGAGACTATGGACTCTATACTGTAAGAGCAGTGAGACTATGGACTCTATACTGTAAGAGCAGTGAGACTATGGACTCTATACTGTAAGAGCAGTGAGACTATGGACTCTTTACTGTAAGAGCAGTGAGACTATGGACTCTATACTGTAAGAGCAGTGAGACTATGGACTCTTTACTGTAAGAGCAGTGAGACTATGGACTCTTTACTGTAAGAGCAGTGAGACTATGGACTCTATACTGTAAGAGCAGTGAGACTATAGGACTCTATACTGTAAGAGCAGTGAGACTATAGGACTCTATACTGTAAGAGCAGTGAGACTATAGGGACTCTATTACTGTAAGAGCAGTGAGACTATGGGACTCTTACTGTAAGAGCAGGGAGACTATGGGACTCTATACTGTAAGAGCAGGGAGACTATGGGACTCTATACTGTAAGAGCGGTGAGACTACGGACTCATTACTGTAAGAGCGGGGAGACTACGGGGACTCTACTACTGTAAGAGCGGGGAGACTACGGGGACTCTATACTGTAAGAGCGGGAGACTACTGGACTCTACTGTAAGAGCAGGGAGACTATGGACTCTATACTGCAAGAGCAGTGAGACTATGGACTCTATACTGTAAGAGCAGTGAGACTATGGACTCTTTACTGTAAGAGCAGTGAGACTATGGACTCTATACTGTAAGAGCAGTGAGACTATGGACTCTATACTGTAAGAGCAGTGAGACTATAGGGACTCATTACTGTAAGAGCAGTGAGACTATGGACTCTATACTGTAAGAGCAGTGAGACTATGGACTCTATACTGTAAGAGCAGTGAGACTATGGACTCTTACTGTAAGAGCAGGGAGACTATGGAGACTCTACTGTAAGAGCAGTGAGACTATGGACTCTTACTGTAAGAGCGGGAGACTACGGGACTCTTATACTGTAAGAGCAGTGAGACTATGGACTCTATACTGTAAGAGCAGTGAGACTATGGATTCTTTACTGTAAGAGCAGTGAGACTATGGACTCTTTACTGTAAGAGCAGTGAGACTATAGGACTCTATACTGTAAGAGCAGGGAGACTATGGACTCTATACTGTAAGAGCAGGAGACTACATGGACTCTATACTGTAAGAGCAGTGAGACTATAGGACTCTATACTGTAAGAGCGGTGAGACTACAGGACTCTATACTGTAAGAGCGGGGAGACTACGGGGACTCATTACTGTAAGAGCGGGGAGACTACGGACTCTACTGTAAGAGCGGGGAGACTACAGGGACTCTATACTGCAAGAGCAGTGAGACTATGGACTCTATACTGTAAGAGCGGGGAGACTACGGACTCTACTGTAAGAGCGGGGAGACTACGGACTCTACTGTAAGAGCGGGGAGACTACGGGGACTCTATACTGTAAGAGCGGGGAGACTACAGGGACTCATTACTGTAAGAGCAGGGAGACTATGGACTCTATACTGTAAGAGCAGTGAGACTATGGGACTCTTTACTGTAAGAGCAGTGAGACTACGGACTCTTTACTGTAAGAGCAGTGAGACTATGGAGACTCTACTGTAAGAGCAGTGAGACTATGGACTATTTACTGTAAGAGCAGTGAGACTACGTGGACTCTATACTGTAAGAGCAGTGAGACTATGGACTCTATACTGTAAGAGCAGTGAGACTATGGATTCTTTACTGTAAGAGCAGTGAGACTATGGACTCTTTACTGTAAGAGCAGTGAGACTATGGACTCTTTACTGTAAGAGCAGTGAGACTATGGACTCTTTACTGTAAGAGCAGTGAGACTATGGACTCTATACTGTAAGAGCGGTGAGACTATGGACTCTTTACTGTAAGAGCGGGGAGACTACGGGGACTTTTACTGTAAGAGCGGGGAGACTACGGGGACTCTATACTGTAAGAGCGGGGAGACTACGGACTCTACTGTAAGAGCAGTGAGACTATGGACTCTTTACTGTAAGAGCAGTGAGACTATGGACTCTATACTGTAAGAGCAGTGAGACTATGGACTCTTTACTGTAAGAGCAGTGAGACTATGGACTCTATACTGTAAGAGCAGTGAGACTATGGACTCTATACTGTAAGAGCAGTGAGACTATGGACTCTTTACTGTAAGAGCAGTGAGACTATGGACTCTTTACTGTAAGAGCAGTGAGACTATGGACTCTTTACTGTAAGAGCAGTGAGACTATGGACTCTTTACTGTAAGAGCAGTGAGACTATGGACTCTTTACTGTAAGAGCAGTGAGACTATGGATTCTTTACTGTAAGAGCAGTGAGACTACAGGGACTCTATACTGTAAGAGCGGGGAGACTACAGGGACTCTATACTGTAAGAGCGGGGAGACTACAGGGACTCATTACTGTAAGAGCGGGGAGACTACAGGGACTCATTACTGTAAGAGCGGGGAGACTACGGGGATTCTATACTGTAAGAGCGGGGAGACTACGGGGACTCTATACTGTAAGAGCGGGGAGACTACGGGGACTCATTACTGTAAGAGCGGGGAGACTACGGGGACTCATTACTGTAAGAGCGGGGAGACTACGGGGACTCATTACTGTAAGAGCGGGGAGACTACGGACTCTACTGTAAGAGCGGGGAGACTACGGGGACTCTATACTGTAAGAGCGGGGAGACTACGGTGACTCTATACTGCAAGAGCAGTGAGACTACAGGGACTCATTACTGTAAGAGCGGGGAGACTACGGGGACTCTATACTGTAAGAGCGGGGAGACTACGGGGACTCTATACTGTAAGAGCGGGGAGACAACGGGGACTCTATACTGTAAGAGCGGGGAGACTACGGACTCTACTGTAAGAGCGGGGAGACTACGGAGACTCTACTGTAAGAGCGGGGAGACTACGGACTCTACTGTAAGAGCGGGGAGACTACGGGGACTTTATACTGTAAGAGCGGGGAGACTACGGACTCTATACTGTAAGAGCAGTGAGACTATGGATTCTTTACTGTAAGAGCAGTGAGACTATGGACTCTTATACTGTAAGAGCAGTGAGACTATGGACTCTTTACTGTAAGAGCAGTGAGACTATGGACTCTATACTGTAAGAGCAGTGAGACTATGGACTCTATACTGTAAGAGCAGTGAGACTATGGACTCTATACTGTAAGAGCAGTGAGACTATGGACTCTATACTGTAAGAGCAGTGAGACTATGGACTCTTTACTGTAAGAGCAGTGAGACTATGGACTCTATACTGTAAGAGCAGGGAGACTATGGACTCTTTACTGTAAGAGCAGTGAGACTATGGACTCTATACTGTAAGAGCAGTGAGACTATGGACTCTATACTGTAAGAGCAGTGAGACTATGGACTCTATACTGTAAGAGCAGTGAGACTATGGACTCTTTACTGTAAGAGCAGTGAGACTATGGACTCTATACTGTAAGAGCAGTGAGACTATGGACTCTATACTGTAAGAGCAGTGAGACTATGGACTCTATACTGTAAGAGCAGTGAGACTATGGACTCTGTACTGTAAGAGCAGTGAGACTATGGACTCTGTACTGTAAGAGCAGTGAGACTATGGACTCTATACTGTAAGAGCAGTGAGACTATGGACTCTATACTGTAAGAGCAGTGAGACTATGGACTCTTTACTGTAAGAGCAGTGAGACTATGGACTCTATACTGTAAGAGCAGTGAGACTATGGACTCTGTACTGTAAGAGCGGTGAGACTATGGACTCTATACTGTAAGAGCAGTGAGACTATGGACTCTATACTGTAAGAGCAGTGAGACTATGGACTCTGTACTGTAAGAGCAGTGAGACTATGGACTCTTTACTGTAAGAGCAGTGAGACTATGGACTCTGTACTGTAAGAGCAGTGAGACTATGGACTCTATACTGTAAGAGCAGTGAGACTATGGACTCTATACTGTAAGAGCAGTGAGACTATGGACTCTATACTGTAAGAGCAGTGAGACTATGGACTCTATACTGTAAGAGCAGTGAGACTATGGACTCTGTACTGTAAGAGCAGTGAGACTATGGACTCTATACTGTAAGAGCAGTGAGACTATGGACTCTATACTGTAAGAGCAGTGAGACTATGGACTCTATACTGTAAGAGCAGTGAGACTATGGACTCTTTACTGTAAGAGCAGTGAGACTATGGACTCTGTACTGTAAGAGCAGTGAGACTATGGACTCTATACTGTAAGAGCAGTGAGACTATGGACTATTTACTGTAAGAGCAGGGAGACTATGGACTCTTTACTGTAAGAGCAGTGAGACTATGGACTCTGTACTGTAAGAGCAGTGAGACTATGGACTCTGTACTGTAAGAGCAGTGAGACTATGGACTCTATACTGTATATATAGAACATGTTGCGATTTTCAATCAACGCACAAGTGATGCATGAAAACCAACGCTTGTGTACACAGATCGATTGAAATGAATGGGTCCGGATTTTGTGCGTTCGCATTACACCCACGCGGAATACTCGCTCGTGTGAAAGGGGCCTAAGAGCCGTGAGACTATGGATTCTTTACGGTCCCCAATGCATGGGCAACATCTGTGCGGATTCCATTGACGGATGCAAACCCAATCAACCTGAATCGGTCCGTGATCTGTCCGCACCGCAAAAAAATGTAACATGTTGGATTTTTTTTTGAGGTGTGGAGTCACGGAGAGAAACCCCACGGAAGCACTCCGGTCCGCACAGCACTTCCCGGATTGTGGAATGGTGAGGTGAGCACACGGCCGGTGACCGCAGATTGCCGACCCGCAGTTTGTAAATGAGCCTTTATTCTGATGCCTGATTGCAGTGGGGAAGGAATTCTTTTGATGAAAACTGGCTTCTACCTCACAGGGGTTTTCTTCCTCTGGATCAACCTGCAGGATACCAGGCTGGATGGACGGGGGGGTTATTCAGCCTTACAAAGTATGTTGCCCCCGGTATACACTGGGCCCAGCCTTGTATTCACCAGCTCCTCCCTCTCCTTGATTGACAGGGCCAGGTGAGAGGATTACAGGAATCTTTCCCTGTCAAGGAGAGGGAGGGGCTGACAGAGGAAGCAGGAGGAGCCAGGGTGCACAGAGCGGCATGGGCCCGCCCACTAAACTGCTCATTTCCATATGTTGTTCTCCAGAATGAAGCCATGGATCAGAAAGCCGTCATTCATTAGGTGGAGCTCGCCCTACGAGGCAGTGTATTTAATGGCGGGGGCTGTATAGTGGGTGGGTTCTGTATAAGGGGTTGGGGCGCAGTATGTGGGGGGGCTGTATACAGCTTTGGGGCGCAGTATGTGGGGGCTGTATACGGGGTGGGGCGCAGTATGTGGGGGCCTGTATACGGGGTGGGCGCAGTATGTGGGGGGCTGTATACGGGGTGGGGCGCAGTATGTGGGGGGCTGTATACGGGGTGGGGCGCAGTATGTGGGGGCTGTATACGGGGTGGGGCGCAGTATGTGGGGGGCTGTATACGGGGTGGGGTGGGATGTATACGGGGTGGGGCGCAGTATGTGGGGGGGGCTGTATACGGGGTGGGGCGCAGTATGTGGGGGGGGCTGTATACGGGGTGGGGCGCAGTATGTGGGGGGGCTGTATACGGGGTGGGGCGCAGTATGTGGGGGGGCTGTATACGGGGTGGGCGCAGTATGTGAGGGGCTGTATACGGGGTGGGGTGGGATGTATACGGGTGGGCGCAGTATGTGGGGGGGGCTGTATACGGGGTGGGGCGCAGTATGTGGGGGGGCTGTATACGGGGTGGGGCGCAGTATGTGGGGGGGCTGTATACGGGGATCAGGCTCTACAAACCATGGGGTTGTCGTCCTCTATGGTTTCCATAGCAACGTTTACGTAATACTGAATCGGTCACTGTGTCCATTTAACGGCCTGTAACGAGGATCATGTGATGCGGTCACATGATGGGTTCTTGAGGGCTTTACCTGGAGTTATTGGCCCTGACAGAGGCGTAATGGCGGGTTTACACGGCCCCGGGCAGATTATTGGGGGAAAAACGATCCTGCGATCACTTGCTCCTGACAATCGCCCGTCTGGAGAGAAGCGCTCGTTAATGGGGCCAGTAAATCATGGTGTAAACCGCTGCCAGGAAACAACGTATCCGTATGAGGACGGGAGATGGCGGCACGGAAACACAGCGCTCCTCCCCCGTGTACACCCACCACAGCGGGCGTCAGGGCGTAACACGTCGGGGGGGTGGAGAATATTACATCACACCCTGGAAGTAACCCCAACACATCCCCTGCGTGATCGTCGAGGGTCCCTGGGCTCAGTCTGTCACATCTTGTGCTGAGGCCCACCGGTACGACTCTGCCAGGTCACGGCTGATACGTAGAGAGCACTGGGGGGGGGGGGGTCTCATTTTGGGGTCCGTTACCTGGGTTGGTTAGGGACCTGGGGGTCTGTGGATGTAACTGTCTGGTGGGGATTGGCATACACCGACACCTCAGCTCCAATCTTGGGGTGATGCCCCTCTGGTGCAATAACCCCTATATAATCCGCAAACCAGGGGAGACGTTCTGATAAAGCATCTTTATTCCACAGGTTAATGTACACAGTCCACCACAGACACCTGGAAGACGTCCTATAGCCTGATGAGAGTAGTAGTACACGTGACCGGAGGGCAGTGTAATCGCAGACTAGACTATGAATACACTGACTGGGGAGGGGGTCACTTACTTTCTGCAGCTATAAGGTTGTGTACAGGGTAGCGCAATTCTGGCCATACATCCTGTGAGCTGGAGCAGCAGGTTTTAGTGTTTACGGACTGCGCTCACGCCGATGGCGGCTGCGCAGATTGGTTTTAACCCTTTGCGGGTTCTCAGAGGAAATAAAAATCTGATTTAACATTAAAATAAGCGGAATCTTCTAGAAATAAGGTTCTTATGGCACATTACAGCATCCGCCAGTCCTGGAGCAGTCCCCGCTGCCGCGTCTCTGCCGCCGTCCGACCGTTAACAATTACTGCTGTTTCGGAACTCGCCGTTCTCTGTGATCTGTAACTTAGTCGGGTTTGTGGGCGAGATCCCGTTACGTGTTTGCATGCTGTACCTCTCTTTCAGCTGGGTTAAGGCGCTCATGAGCCGGGCGTTGGCCGCGTCCAGCGAGGCGATGCGCTTCTCCTGTAACGAGAGAAGAGATGGCTCCGTGAAATTAACTTCTCACACTTCAAACTGTTTTACAATGCTTTCCTCTGCTTGCTGTCAGTGAATGAGAACATGGCTTACAACCTGCCCTACCCACACAGCTGAGGGTTTGTAACAAAGTGTCAGCGCAGGGGGAGCTCTGATTTGGGCTGTCTACACTGATGCACTGTAACAAACCCTCAGCTATGCGAGCTGTAAATAATGATTCAAAGACAGTAAGCAGAGATCCTGAATATGGTGCGCTCAGTACAGGGGAGCTGCGTACTGGCCTGTCTTGGGGGCAGTAGATAATAGTCACCCCCCCCCCCATACTTGCAGTGGTTGTTGCTGCTGTCATACTACGTTCTGTCCGATGAGATCCACTTACTAATCCGTACACGAAACGCGGCAGCTCATCCAATGGGACGCGCTCCTCACCTGGGCGTCGATGATCTTCTGCTTGGAGTCCACTGCTGCCTGCATCTCGGCGTGATCCTTCTTCAGCTCCTCCTCCACGGACATCAGCCTGCAGCAGACACAACCCCATTATTCCACCGCCATACATGCCTCCATGAGGACACGCGCGGACATGAAGATTACTAATACTGCCTTGATGGCGAGACGGCAATATGGCGTGTCCCCCGGCTGTGTGCTTATCACCCAGGGGTTAGTCCGGTGCCTCATACCTCGGCCTGAGATCCGCCTCTGAGGGCTGGCACAGAACTCACTGACGAAGGTTATAGAAAATCCGGCGGGCCACACGAAGCCCCGCCCACTAAGTGGCGTATTACGGCAATAATAAACCCTTTATGAAATGTCCCCCTTTGTGCTTCACTCATTTCCAAGATCGCTGCTCAGCAGCCAGTCTCGTCCTCTCACAGCTGAGGGGTTGTTACTCTGGGCGTCAGACTGTGCCGCGTCAGTGTTCAGCTCCCCAAGCCTCAGGTCATTCACTGCAAGTCAGCAGAGATCTTGGAAATGGTGAGGAGGTGTACGAGAATGGTGCAGACTACATCCCCCATCATCCATGCTCTTCAGAAGCGGCGTACCTGCTTATGATCCCCTTCATCTGCATCTCCTTGTCCTCCTGCTGCCTGCGCAGCCGCTCCTCGCTCTCCTCCAGCCGCGCCTGGTACTCCAGCAGGATCTTCTGCGTCTGCTCGTCTTGGCTCTTGCAGCGGCTCTCGTATTCCTCCAGCTTCTTGTTGGAGAGTCGCAGCTTGTCCTGCAGCACCAGGATCTCCTGCTGATACTGCGGGCGACAAACCAGCGTTAGGAAGCGGGCGGCTAAACACACAATGGGGGGAGTAGTCCTACAAAGTGACGTGACCCCTAGAATCCTCTCCTTAGTGGCTCACTGCAGAGCCGCCAATCAGATTGCTGCGCAGAGTTCAACCTGCAGGGGGAGCATTAATGCTGCTCCCTGATTGGCTGTGATTTGATCCTTCACCCAAAAGCTCCATCCTGAAACTGCTACTGACGGATCTTATCAGACTGAGAGCCAATCAGATCCCTAGGCTGCTCAGCTCGCCCACAACTGACGGATCTTATCAGACTGAGAGCCAATCAGATCCCCATGCTGCTCAGCTCGACCACTACTGACGGATCTTATCAGACTGAGAGCCAATCAGATCCCCATGCTGCTCAGCTCGACCACTACTGACGGATCTTATCAGACTGAGAGCCAATCAGATCCCTAGGCTGCTCAGCTCGCCCACAACTGACGGATCTTATCAGACTGAGAGCCAATCAGATCCCTAGGCTGCTCAGCTCTCCCGCTACTGACGGATCTTATCAGACTGAGAGCCAATCAGATCCCCATGCTGCTCAGCTCGCCCACAACTGACGGTTCTTATCAGACTCGGAGCCAATCAGATCCCGAGGCTGCTCAGCTCGCCCACAACTGACGGATCTTATCACACTGAGAGCCAATCAGATCCCGAGGCTGCTCAGCTCGCCCACAACTGACGGATCTTATCAGACTGAGAGCCAATCAGATCCCCAGGCTGCTCAGCTCGCCCACAACTGACGGATCTTATCAGACTGAGAGCCAATCAGATCCCTAGGCTGCTCAGCTCGACCACTACTGACGGATCTTATCAGACTGGGAGCCAATCAGATCCCCAGGCTGCTCAGCTCGCCCACTAACTGACGGATCTTATCAGACTGAGAGCCAATCAGATCCCCAGGGTGCTCAGCTCGACCACTACTGACGGATCTTATCAGACTGGGAGCCAATCAGATCCCCAGGCTGCTCAGCTCGCCCGCAACTGACGGATCTTATCAGACTCGGAGCCAATCAGATCCCGAGGCTGCTCAGCTCTCCCACAACTGACGGATCTTATCAGATTGAGAGCCAATCAGATCCCCAGGCTGCTCAGCTCGCCCACAACTGACGGATCTTATCAGACTGAGAGCCAATCAGATCCCCAGGCTGCTCAGCTCGCCCGCAACTGACGGATCTTATCAGACTGAGAGCCAAAAAGATCCCCAGGCTGCTTAGCTCGCCCGCAACTGACGGATCTTCTCAGACTGAGAGCCAATCAGATCCCCAGGCTGCTCAGCTCGCCCACAACTGACGGATCTTATCAGACTGAGAGCCAATCAGATCCCGAGGCTGCTCAGCTCGCCCGCAACTGACGGTTCTTATCAGACTCGGAGCCAATCAGATCCCGAGGCTGCTCAGCTCGCCCACAACTGACGGATCTTATCAGACTGAGAGCCAATCAGATCCCGAGGCTGCTCAGCTCGCCCACAACTGACGGATCTTATCAGACTGAGAGCCAATCAGATCCCGAGGCTGCTCAGCTCGCCCACAACTGACAGATCTTATCAGACTGAGAGCCAATCAGATCCCCAGGCTTCTCAGCTCGCCCGCAACTGACAGATCTTATCAGACTGGTTGCCAATCAGATCTCCAGGCTGCTCAGCTCGCCCACAACTGACGGATCTTATCAGACTGAGAGCCAATCAGATCCCCAGGCTGCTCAGTTTGCCCGCAACTGACGGATCCTATCAGACTGGGAGCCAATCAGATCCCAGGCTGCTCAGCTCGCCCACAACTGACGGATCTTATCAGACTGAGAGCCAATCAGATCCCGAGGCTGCTCAGCTCGCCCGCAACTGACGGATCTTCTCAGACTGAGAGCCAATCAGATCCCCAGGCTGCTCAGCTCGCCCACAACTGACGGATCTTATCAGACTGAGAGCCAATCAGATCCCGAGGCTGCTCAGCTCGCCTGCAACTGACGGATCTTATCAGACTGAGAGCCAATCAGATCCCGAGGCTGCTCAGCTCACCCACAACTGACGGATCTTATCAGACTGAGAGCCAATCAGATCCCCAGGCTGCTCAGCTCGCCCGCAACTGACGGATCTTATCAGACTGAGAGCCAATCAGATCCCCAGGCTGCTCAGCTCGCCCGCAACTGACGGATCTTATCAGACTGAGAGCCAATCAGATCCCCAGGCTGCTCAGCTCGCCCACTACTGACGGATCTTATCAGACTGAGAGCCAATCAGATTCCCAGGCTGCTCAGGTCACCTGCAACTGACGGATCTTATCAGACTGGGAGCCAATCAGGTCCCCCAGGCTGCTCAGCTCGCCCACTACTGACGGATCTTATCAGACTGAGAGCCAATCAGATCCCCAGGCTGCTCAGCTCGCCCACTACTGACGGATCTTATCAGACTGAGAGCCAATCAGATCCCCAGGCTGCTCAGCTCGCCCACAACTGACGGATCTTATCAGACTGAGAGCCAATCAGATCCCGAGGCTGCTCAGCTCGCCCGCAACTGACGGATCTTATCAGACTCGGAGCCAATCAGATCCCGAGGCTGCTCAGCTCGCCCACTACTGACGGATCTTATCAGACTGAGAGCCAATCAGATCCCCAGGCTGCTCAGCTCGCCCACAACTGACGGATCTTATCAGACTGGGAGCCAATCAGATCGCCAGGCTGCTCAGCTCGCCCACTACTGACGGATCTTATCAGACTGAGAGCCAATCAGATCCTCAGGCTGCTCAGGTCACCTGCAACTGACGGATCTTATCAGACTGGGAGCCAATCAGATCCCCAGGCTGCTCAGCTCGCCCACTACTGACGGATCTTATCAGACTGAGAGCCAATCAGATCCCCAGGCTGCTCAGCTCGCCCACAACTGATGGATCTTATCAGACTGAGAGCCAATCAGATCCCCAGGCTGCTCAGCTCGCCCAAAACTGACGGATCTTATCAGACTGAGAGCCAATCAGATCCCGAGGCTGCTCAGCTCGCCCGCAACTGACGGATCTTATCAGACTGAGAGCCAATCAGATCCCCAGGCTGCTCAGCTCGCCCACAACTGACGGATCTTATCAGACTGAGAGCCAATCAGATCCCGAGGCTGCTCAGCTCGCCCGCAACTGACGGTTCTTATCAGACTCGGAGCCAATCAGATCCCGAGGCTGCTCAGCTCGCCCACTACTGACGGATCTTATCAGACTGAGAGCCAATCAGATCCCCAGGGTGCTCAGCTCGACCACTACTGACGGATCTTATCAGACTGGGAGCCAATCAGATCCCCAGGCTGCTCAGCTCGCCCACAACTGACGGATCTTATCAGACTGAGAGCCAATCAGATCCCCAGGCTGCTCAGCTCTCCCACAACTGACGGATCTTATCAGATTGAGAGCCAATCAGATCCCCAGGCTGCTCAGCTCGCCCACAACTGACGGATCTTATCAGACTGAGAGCCAATCAGATCCCCAGGCTGCTTAGCTCGCCCGCAACTGACGGATCTTATCAGACTGAGAGCCAAAAAGATCCCGAGGCTGCTCAGCTCGCCCACAACTGACAGATCTTATCAGACTGAGAGCCAATCAGATCCCCAGGCTTCTCAGCTCGCCCGCAACTGACAGATCTTATCAGACTGAGAGCCAATCAGATCCCCAGGCTTCTCAGCTCGCCCGCAACTGACGGATCTTATCAGACTGAGAGCCAATCAGATCTCCAGGCTGCTCAGCTCGCCCACAACTGACGGATCTTATCAGACTGAGAGCCAATCAGATCCCCAGGCTGCTCAGTTTGCCCGCAACTGACGGATCCTATCAGACTGGGAGCCAATCAGATCCCAGGCTGCTCAGCTCGCCCACAACTGACGGATCTTATCAGACTGAGAGCCAATCAGATCCCCAGGCTGCTCAGCTCACCCACAACTGACGGATCTTATCAGACTGAGAACCAATCAGATCCCCAGGCTGCTCAGCTCGCCCGCAACTGACGGATCTTATCAGACTGAGAGTCAATCAGATCCCCAGGCTGCTCAGCTCGCCCGCAACTGACGGATCTTATCAGACTGAGAGCCAATCAGATCCCCAGGCTGCTCAGCTCGCCCACAACTGACGGATCTTATCAGACTGAGAGCCAATCAGATCCCGAGGCTGCTCAGCTCGCCCACAACTGACGGATCTTATCAGACAAAGCCAATCAGATCCCCAGGCTGCTCAGCTCGCCCACAACTGACGGATCTTATCAGACTGAGAGCCAATCAGATCCCGAGGCTGCTCAGCTCGCCCACAACTGACGGATCCCAGTGTCGGTGTAAAGTGGTTTCCTGTAAATGACGCTCCACAGCCTCAAGGCTTTCATTGGCTGTCAATAACCACACCCAGTCCTGTTCTCAGCTGCGGGTTTGTTACAGTTGTATCCAGTCTAGACAAATCTCTCTTCTAGTTTGTTCCAATGAATCAGTCTGGAGTCCAGGGTGTTCACTGGATACTGATGTCACAAACCCTTAGCTGTGTACAGGGCACAGCCCTGAGTATAAAGCAGTGTTGACGTTCACTGACATTCTGCAGGTATAGTAATCAGCCGTCACCCAGCCAGAATGCTGCACTCAGTACTATTCCACCACCTCTCTCACTTCTGGACAGACTACAACCCCCAGGGTGTAACCCTTTCTAATGAGCTGCTTGAGCCGTCCAAAGTAGAAGAAAACTCCCTGCTTAAACCCTCTGTGCTGCAGTAAACTCCACCTTTGCAGGACAAAGCTTAAGACCCCTTTCACACGGGCGAGTTTTCCGCGCTGGTGCAATGTGTGACGTGAACGCATAGCGCCCGCACTGAATCCGGACTCATTCATTTCAATGGGTCTGTGCACATGAGCGTTTTTTTCACGCATCAGTTCTGCGTTGAGTGTTCTATATTCTGGGTTTTTCCCGCAGCCCTGGCCCCACAGAAGTGTATGGGGCTTCAGTGAAAAACGCATTGCAACGGAACGCACCCTGAACACATCCGGAGCCAGTCGGCCGCGCTCGTGTGAAAGAGGCCCAGGATCCCACTGACAGCATGAAATGCAGACAAGAAGTGATGAAGATGGCGGCACATGCAATCCCCTGCGCTGCGGGAGGTGTGGGCCTGGCTAACCTGGGGCCACATTTTACCTTTTCTGCTTGGCTCATGTCTTCCTTACTCCTGCTCCTATCCCTGAGCTCGGGGCCTTCATCTTCTAAAAGCTGCATATTCATAGTCAGCAGCCAAGCAGCTGTGCGGTCCAGGGCATTGGGGTTGACGGGCGAGGGGGCCTAAAACAGAACATAGAGCCGTAACCAAAGAAAAGCATGACACGGGCAGCAAAGGAAGAATGGGCCCTGATGACATCACATAACCCACCCCAGGGGGAGGGGCCAGTGGCACCGCGTTCAAAGACCTGTTACCCCATTATCAGAGCTGGCACGCCCCCGCTCTTCTAGGGTAAGTGACATTGTGAAGGTGAGAAGCAAGCAGGTAATGGACATGGTCTGATGACAATGGCGCCCCTCCTGCCCAGAGCCTGAACTGCACCTACCCTGACCACGTCCTGAGTGACCCACATACCTAGTGCTGCTTCTCACCTAGGCATTGCTCATTAGCAGCAGCTGGTTTGCTACAGTGTATCAGTCTGGAGCCCTGCACCAAGCTCGACATCTGCACCCAAGACGAACAGAACCGATCACATTTACCAAACTATCTGCAGCCCCATGTAACACCACAGGTACTGACACAATCTGTGTCGCTGTGCGTCCAATGTCAGCCATGGTGTTACACAGGACTGCTAGCTCAGGGATGCAGCCCCATGTAACACCACAGGTACTGACACAATCTGTGTCGCTGTGCGTCCAATGTCAGCCGTGGTGTTACACAGGACTGCTAGCTCAGGGATGCAGCCCCATGTAACACCACAGGTACTGACACAATCTGTGTCGCTGTGCGTCCAATGTCAGCCGTGGTGTTACACAGGACTGCTAGCTCAGTGATGCAGCCCCATGTAACACCACAGGTACTGACACAATCTGTGTCGCTAAGCGCCCAATGTCAGCCGTGGTGTTACACAGGACTGCTAGCTCAGTGATGCAGCCCCATGTAACACCACAGGTACTGACACAATCTGTGTCGCTGTGCGTCCAATGTCAGCCGTGGTGTTACACAGGACTGCTAGCTCAGTGATGCAGCCCCATGTAACACCACAGGTACTGACACAATCTGTGTCGCTGTGCGTCCAATGTCAGCCGTGGTGTTACACAGGACTGCTAGCTCAGTGATGCAGCCCCATGTAACACCACAGGTATCGACACAATCTGAGTCACTATGCATCAGGTGTGAGCTGTGCTGTTACACAGGACTGCTAGCTCAGGGATGCAGTCCCATGTAATGCAGGTGCAGAATGTCATAAGGCTCCTTTCCTGATTCTTTCCCTTCTCATTTCAGGTTCCAATTTAGGAAAAGAGACTAGAAGACGAGATGGCGCGGGGTGTCCACGGCGCACTACAACACCCAACATCACACCGGACCTGATCTATTTTCTGGATGATGAGGGTTGTGTGGTGTACACGAATGCTCTGGTATCCCCCCCTGAACCCCTAGTTTAGTTCCTCTCAGTAATGAGATGTGATCAGCCTTACCAGGGTCGAATCGTCACTGATTACCGTCTACTCAACATGGACCCTGGAGGCCGGCACCGTCTACTCAACATGGACCCTGGCACCACCGCCTTCTATGGACCCTGGAGGCCGGCACCACCGCCTTCTATGGACCCTGGAGGCCGGCACCACCACATTCTATGGACCCTGGAGGCCGGCACCACCGTCTACTCAACATGGACCCTGGAGGCCGGCACCGTCTACTCAACATGGACCCTGGCACCACCGCCTTCTATGGACCCTGGAGGCCGGCACCACCGCCTTCTATGGACCCTGGAGGCCGGCACCACCACATTCTATGGACCCTGGAGGCCGGCACCACCGTCTACTCAACATGGACCCTGGAGGCCGGCACCACGGCCTTCTATGGACCCTGGAGGCCGACACCACCGTCTACTCAACATGGACCCTGGATGCCGGCACCACCGCCTTCTATGGACCCTGGAGGCCGGCACCACCACCTTCTATGGACCCTGGAGGCCGGCACCACCGCCTTCTATGGACCCTGGATGCCGGCACCACCGCCTTCTATGGACCCTGGAGGCCGGCACCACCACCTTCTATGGACCCTGGAGGCCGGCACCACCGCCTTCTATGGACCCTGGAGGCCGGCACCACCGCCTTCTATGGACCCTGGAGGCCGGCACCACCGCCTTCTATGGACCTTGGAGGCCAGGACCACCGTCTACTCAACATGGACCCTGGAGGCCGGCACCACCGCCTTCTATGGACCCTGGAGGCCGGCACCGTCTACTCAACATGGACCCTGGAGGCCGGCACCACCGCCTTCTATGGACCCTGGAGGCCAGCACCACGGCCTTCTATGGACCCTGGAGGCCGGCACCACCGCCTTCTAAAGTGGTTTCCTGTAAACGACGCTGGAGGCCGGCACCACCGCCTTCTATGGACCCTGGACGCCGGCGCGAACTCCTTCTGTGGACCCTAGACGCCAGCACAAACGCACTCTATAGGCCCTGGAGGCCGGCGCTGCCGCTTTCTATGGACCCTGGAGGCGGCACCACCACCTTCTATGGACCCTGGAGGCGGCACCACCACCTTCTATGGACCCTGGAGGCTGGCACCACCACCTTCTATGGACCCTGGAGGCCGGCGCCGCCGCTTTCTATGGACCCCGGAGGCCGCCGCTTTCTATGGACCCTGGAGGCCGGCACTACCGCTTTCTATGGACCCTGGAGGCCAGCACCGCCAACTTCTATGGACCCTGGAGGCCGGCACCGCCAACTTCTATGGACCCTAAAGGCTGGCACCGCCGCCTTCTATGGACCCTGGAGGCCGGCAACACCACCTTCTATGGACCCTGGAGGCCGGCACCGCCAACTTCTATGGACCCTAAAGGCTGGCACCGCCGCCTTCTATGGACCCTGGAGGCCGGCAACACCTCCTTCTACGGACCCTAGAGGTCGACGCCGCTGCCTTCTATGGACCCTGGAGGCCGGCAACACCTCCTTCTATGGACCCTAGAGGTCGACGGCGCTGCCTTCTATGGACCCTGGAGGCTGGCAACACCTCCTTCTATGAACTCTGGAGGCCGCAGTCGCCACCTTCTATTGAACTTGCTGGACGCCAGCATTGGTGTTTTCTATGGATCCTGGAGGCCGCTGCAAACGACTTCTAAGTACCCTGAAGGCCGGCAGCACCGCCTTCTATGGACCCCGGACAGTGACGCCACCATCTTCTATGGACCCTGGAGGCCGGCACTACCGCCCAGACACCAGATCTTCTATGGAAATTGGAGAAGGAAGAGGGTGGGGGCAGGTTGCTAGCGGCCTCCACCTCCACTCACCTCTATAGGCAGCAATGGAAGACAATGCCATGTACAAGAGGAAGCAGGGAACCCCAGGGCTACCGCAGGGGATCAAATATGTCTCCACCCAAACCCACAGCTCACATGCTCAGCCCCTCTCCGTAGCACAGCTCACATGCTCAGCCCCTCTCCGTAGCACAGGTCACATGCTCAGCCCCCCCCACCATAGCACAGCTCACATGCTCAGCCCCCCCCACCATAGCACAGGTCACATGCTCAGCCCCCCCCACCATAGCACAGCTCACATGCTCAGCCCCCCCCACCATAGCACAGCTCACATGCTCAGCCCCCCACCATAGCACAGCTCACATGCTCAGCCCCCCACCATAGCACAGCTCACATGCTCAGCCCCCCACCATAGCACAGCTCACATGCTCAGCCCCCCACCATAGCACAGGTCACATACTCAGCCCCCCACCATAGCACAGCTCACATGCTCAGCCCCCCACCATAGCACAGGTCACATGCTCAGCCCCCCACCATAGCACAGCTCACATGCTCAGCCCCCCACCATAGCACAGCTCACATGCTCAGCCCCCACCATAGCACAGGCTCACATGCTCAGCCCCCCACCATAGCACAGGTCACATGCTCAGCCCCCCCCACCATAGCACAGGTCACATGCTCAGCCCCCCCCACCATAGTGGAATGAAGCCAAAAAACGACAAGAAAAGCGCTCATAGGGTAAAAACGTATTAAAAGAAAGGGGCCTTTTTCGTGGCCTAGGTGGTTGCGCTCACCTGTGGGCATATAAATAGATGCCTTGGTGGTGGTGGTTTGCTGAGAATGGCTGGAATAGTGGGAGGGGATGCAGCCTAGTGTGTCCGAAGGTCCCTTTTAGGTGACTGGCTAGTTCACCCTCTTGGGTAGTAAACGATATATAGGAAATTGCTTTTTTGTTGCTTTTCAGCACACTTAGCGTACGGACATCATATTGGCGCAAAACCACGACCCGGAAAATAGGTTCGACAATATTTATTCTTTCAAAGACAACGCGTTTCGGGCTCTGCCCCTTTATCAAGTCTACAAGATTAATATATAAAAATAATAATAATAGTAATGATGTGTAAAAAAGTAAGATAATAATAATAGTGGTAGTATGTAAAAATATATATATATTATTATTTATATATATCACTTACATACATATAAAAGAATATACACAAGTTGGTATATGATGAAATATGTTGTATATAATGATATATAATTAATTTATAAATAGTTGGGTTAGCGTTAAAAGCGATAAATAACGTTACATTGTTGAGTTAATGTTGAAAGGCAGTAAATATAATAAGTTAATACAAGTATATTAGTATATTAATACAAAAAAATTAATACAAAAATACAAAAAGAATTATTTAGATAAATTAAAAGCTACAGTTGAATTAATAAAAATACATCAAATGTGGAATAAAATATAATATATAAAACAAAATGTAATTAAATATATAAATATGAATATTTGATTACCTGTGTTCTTCAGAATCGACGAACGAGAGGGAATAAAGTCAGAAGGATATATTCCTATAGATTGCCACTGTAAGTAATAGTGTGAAAATCGTGAAAAATCCTGATATATACCTATGGTTTATTGTTTTGTAAATAAATGTATGTATATTGTGAGACTCTTTAGTTATTTAATATCTATAGCCCTATTGGCTCAACAGAAAGATTCCATTTCTAGATTTAATGAATTTTATATACTTTTCTAACTAGTTTTAGGTTATCTATGTGTAGAAGCCGATACTTGTTTGTCTGTAAAGTTGAATATAAATGTGATTATAATATGATAATGATACTGGTGTCAAGTGATCTAAATGGCCTATTATTGTAGCAGTTATGAAGTGGTATGATGTTTTATTGTGATAGTTATGATATGACCTATAGTGGAGTAGTTACCTGCTGAGGGTTTCCAGAAGGATGCGACTCGCAGCGGCGCTAGGGGCCTAAGCACGTGTAGCGTGCTGGCCGTGAAGAGCGCGCGCTGCTGCAGTCCCGGCTTAACTCTGTGTGAGGGCCGGGCCGGTGACGTAGAGGGGTGTGACCGGGGTGTGTCCGTAGCGGCTGTGCCGCTATGGAAGTGATCTGCTCGTACTAGCTGTAGTTAGTTGGGTGATGTAAATGGTTTGTATGGGATTTAGATCGGGTGATTTAACTAATGGATTGGATGGATGAAAAGGGTGAACTACCTATTGTACTAAATCAGATGAATTACCTGGTGGGTAGGTGGATGAGAGATGAATTGCCTAATGATGGGTTGGATGGATAGAAGAGATGAATAGCCTAATAAATTGGAAACAAAATTAGAAATAAAATAAATGGTGAAGTGTGATAAGTGATAAACCTAATGTGTTATGAGGTCGGGTGAATTAAATAAATAAACGAACTGAGAAAAAAAAAAAAAAAAAAATGATTGGTAGTATATTAGATGAACTGGATGAGCTTAACGGGAGAGGAACAATTATGTTATTGGTATGATGAAGAGTGGAGGATGTACTTAATGTTTAGTTAGTAGAGGTCTTCAGAACTATCAGTGGAGTTGGTAAATGTCATTTTTGAGGCCTAAAATTGTTGTTTTCTTTAAAAACAGTTGCTTTCAAGTGATTCATTGAATCCTTCAGGTTCCAGCGTGCGCAATTTAAAAATCCAGTACATTTCTCTCTTTTGGAGTGTACTGAAATCTGTCAGAACAGTCTGCATCAACCTGTTCGATCGGTGTAATTTTGAGTTGAGCTGGATCTTTATCATGTCTTACCAAAAATGTCGAGATACACTGTGTTTCACGTATCCTTTTCTTATATTTGATCGATGTTTGTTTAATCTTTCCCGTAGCGTTTGGATTGTTCGGCCAACATATTGTGTTCCACATTCGCACTCGAGGAGGTAAATTACAAACGACGAGGCACAATTTAAAAACTCTTGATGGCAAATTCTTCCCCTGTTTGGTTGCTTTTTATTGTTTTTTCCGATGTGTAATATTAGTGCAACACCTACATTGTGTGTGGTTGCATTTATAACTACCCAGAATTTCAGGGAATAGTTGGTTAATTTGTTTATTTTGTGTTTTTTCTTTTGAGCTTACTTGGGGCCAGTAAATTCTTTAGTGTTTTCGCCCTTCTGAAGGTAATCTGAGCTTTTTTGGGAGGTCTGGTTTAAGGTAGGGATCGTTTGCTAAGATGTACCAATATTTGGACAGGATGTTGCGCAGTTTCATGTGGTTATCATTGTATGTTGTGATGAAAGATGTTTTATATTTCTTTGTCTCTTGTGTAGTGTTTGTCTTTTTGCGACTCTCTAGACATTCTTCTTGTGTTAATTTCCCGCTCGGTTGAGTGCTTCTTTTATGATTCTATTGGGATATTTTTATTTTTGAATCTCGATACCAGGGTGTTACTTTGTGTTATGAAATCGGCGGCAGATGAACAATTTCGCGGATTCTTTTGAACTGACTGAAAGGTATGTTTTGTTTCCACTTTTTGTAATGTGCGCTTCTGTAGTCTAAATAATTGTTACTGTCTACTTTTTTGAAAAAGGTTTTTGTTTTGATTGTACTTCCTTCAGTGAAGAGTAGGAGATCGAGGTATTCTATGGAAGATGGAGAACTGTTTGTTGTGAATTTGAGATTCCAGTTGTTGGTATTCAGATGTGTAATGAAATCTTTTGCCTCTTCCTCGTTGCCTTTCCAGATTAGAATCAGATCGTCTATATATCTCTTGTAAAGGATGATGTTTTTGCTCCATTTTGGTTGGTTATATATATATTCTTCCTCGAACTGGCCCATATATAAATTTGCAAAGCTAGGCGCGAGCGCGTACCCATCAGCGGTGCCGCTTCGCTGCCTAAAGATTTTATTTTCAAATCCAAACACATTGTGTGTGAGGATGAATCTGATTGCGTTAGTGATAAACGACGTATGGTCGGGGGATAGACGACTATCTTGAACCAGATATGAGTACGATGCTTGGATTCCGGCTTCGTGAGGTATATTTGAGTATAGGGAGGCGACGTCTAACGTGAGCCAATGATATGAGGAATCCCACGGGATGTCTTTGATGAGCGCAATCAGATGTGCCGAGTCTCGAAGGTATGATTTTAAGTTGATGACATAATTTTGCAGGTAAACGTCTACATAATGCGATAAATTACTAGTCAGAGAGTTAATCCCTGAAATAATGGGTCTCCCGGAGGTTTTTCTAGGTTCTTGTGGATTTTGGGAAGATGGTAAAATGTGGCTAGAGCGGGACGATCAATTAATATAAATTTCTTTTCCTTTTTTGTCAGGACGTTTGCATCTTCTGCTTGTTTTAATAGTATTTTCAATGCTTTCTCGTCTTCATCTGAAGGATTCGTGGAGAGTAATTCGTAATAAGCGTTATCTCCTAGGATGTTCCATGCTTCTTGGATGTAATCATCTCTTGTTTGAATTACAATACCACCGCCTTTATCTGCGCTTTTTATTACAAGGTTTTCATTTTCCATAAGTTCCTTTAGCGCCTTTTTCTCTTCCTTATTTAGATTTGGTTTGATTTTCTCTTTATGGTTGATGTCTCGGATCTCAGCGGAGACCAGTGAAAAACGTAGCTATATGATTACCCTTATGATGTGTGGGGTTAAAATTGGATTTTGGTTTAAGATCTGTATGCATGGTTATTGATGGCTCCAGAGGTACTGTTTCTGTCTCTGTACTTCTGCTGTCTTGTTTAGCTTTAAGGGCAAAGTGCCTTTGTAGAGTAATTTTTCTAATAAATGCGTTAAAATCTACAAATAACTGAAACTCATTGAACTTTCCTGTAGGGCAAAACGATAGACCTTTTTCTAATAGGGAGTGTTGTGCATTACTAAGATTTGCTTTGGCTAAGTCGAAAATTTTTATTGTTGTACAGCTTTTTGTCTCTTCGGGTCTTGTTGTTCCTTTAAGCTTTTCGGTTCGGTTGTTTTGGTGGCGAATTCTAGTTCTTTTGATTCCGCCTCTTCGGCCTCTTCTACATTTTTTCTTTTGCGGTTGTTTGATTTTGGCTTGAAAAAATCTGTGATGATGGTGGTGGTCCCTGATGGTTGCTTGAGAGCGTAAGTTGCTTGCGGGGTCAGGGTCCCCGGAAGAGGTAAAAAAGATACTGAAGTACAGTTGGTGTGGTCTGGGATTCTAGGTGAGTCGTCTTGGCTACTTGTATTGTAGGTAGTGAGTAGTGAATCTTCTAAAAAAGAAGAATTTTTGTTGTCTCGGTCTTGTGATGATGAAAAGTGAGTGGGTGGTAGATTTAGTGGGCAGCCTTCTGGTAGATTAAGCATTGAGGGAAGATTTTGGTTTCTATGGGGAATGGTTGGAGGGGTGAAAAAGATCGGGGTACCTGAATTGTGAAGTATTGATGGCTGATCTGTTGACTTATTTTTATTTTTATTTATATTAATATTAATATAATTGTTTCGCTGCGGAGTGATGCAGATATTTGGATTTGTAGTAGAATCCTCTTGTTTCTGTTGATGTATTTGTACTAGTGAGTGGGCCTTATGTGATTTGGCTCTATTGAAGTATTGCAGTCTCCAGGGTTTGGTTGGTTCTTGACTAAATCCTTTTTGTGTATTTGTTGTGGATTGTTCGACGATATCTTCCATAGAATACCTCGATCTCCTACTCTTCACTGAAGGAAGTACAATCAAAACAAAAACCTTTTTCAAAAAAGTAGACAGTAACAATTATTTAGACTACAGAAGCGCACATTACAAAAAGTGGAAACAAAACATACCTTTCAGTCAGTTCAAAAGAATCCGGCGAAATTGTTCATCTGCCGCCGATTTCATAACACAAAGTAACACCCTGGTATCGAGATTCAAAAATAAAAAATATCCCAATAGAATCATAAAAGAAGCACTGAACCGAGCGGGGAAATTAACACAAGAAGAATGTCTAGAGAGTCGCAAAAAGACAAACACTACACAAGAGACAAAGAAATATAAAACATCTTTCATCACAACATACAATGATAACCACATGAAACTGCGCAACATCCTGTCCAAATATTGGTACATCTTAGCAAACGATCCCTACCTTAAACCAGACCTCCCAAAAAAGCTCAGATTACCTTCAGAAGGGCGAAAACACTAAAGAATTTACTGGCCCCAAGTAAGCTCAAAAGAAAAAACACAAAATAAACAAATTAACCAACTATTCCCTGAAATTCTGGGTAGTTATAAATGCAACCACACACAATGTAGGTGTTGCACTAATATTACACATCGGAAAAACAATAAAAAGCAACCAAACAGGGGAAGAATTTGCCATCAAGAGTTTTTTAAATTGTGCCTCGTCGTTTGTAATTTACCTCCTCGAGTGCGAATGTGGAACACAATATGTTGGCCGAACAATCCAAACGCTACGGGAAAGATTAAACAAACATCGATCAAATATAAGAAAAGGATACGTGAAACACAGTGTATCTCGACATTTTTTGGTAAGACATGATAAAGATCCAGCTCAACTCAAAATTACACCGATCGAACAGGTTGATGCAGACTGTTCTGACAGATTTCGTACACTCCAAAAGAGAGAAATGTACTGGATTTTTAAATTGCGCACGCTGGAACCTGAAGGATTCAATGAATCACTTGAAAGCAACTGTTTTTAAAGAAAACAACAATTTTAGGCCTCAAAAATGACATTTACCAACTCCACTGATAGTTCTGAAGACCTCTACTAACTAAACATTAAGTACATCCTCCACTCTTCATCATACCAATAACATAATTGTTCCTCTCCCGTTAAGCTCATCCAGTTCATCTAATATACTACCAATCATTTTTTTTTTTTTTTTTTCTCAGTTCGTTTATTTATTTAATTCACCCGACCTCATAACACATTAGGTTTATCACTTATCACACTTCACCATTTATTTTATTTCTAATTTTGTTTCCAATTTATTAGGCTATTCATCTCTTCTATCCATCCAACCCATCATTAGGCAATTCATCTCTCATCCACCTACCCACCAGGTAATTCATCTGATTTAGTACAATAGGTAGTTCACCCTTTTCATCCATCCAATCCATTAGTTAAATCACCCGATCTAAATCCCATACAAACCATTTACATCACCCAACTAACTACAGCTAGTACGAGCAGATCACTTCCATAGCGGCACAGCCGCTACGGACACACCCCGGTCACACCCCCTCTACGTCACCGGCCCGGCCCTCACACAGAGTTAAGCCGGGACTGCAGCAGCGCGCGCTTCACGGCCAGCACGCTACACGTGCTTAGGCCCCTAGCGCCGCTGCGAGTCGCATCCTTCTGGAAACCCTCAGCAGGTAACTACTCCACTATAGGTCATATCATAACTATCACAATAAAACATCATACCACTTCATAACTGCTACAATAATAGGCCATTTAGATCACTTGACACCAGTATCATTATCATATTATAATCACATTTATATTCAACTTTACAGACAAACAAGTATCGGCTTCTACACATAGATAACCTAAAACTAGTTAGAAAAGTATATAAAATTCATTAAATCTAGAAATGGAATCTTTCTGTTGAGCCAATAGGGCTATAGATATTAAATAACTAAAGAGTCTCACAATATACATACATTTATTTACAAAACAATAAACCATAGGTATATATCAGGATTTTTCACGATTTTCACACTATTACTTACAGTGGCAATCTATAGGAATATATCCTTCTGACTTTATTCCCTCTCGTTCGTCGATTCTGAAGAACACAGGTAATCAAATATTCATATTTATATATTTAATTACATTTTGTTTTATATATTATATTTTATTCCACATTTGATGTATTTTTATTAATTCAACTGTAGCTTTTAATTTATCTAAATAATTCTTTTTGTATTTTTGTATTAATTTTTTTGTATTAATATACTAATATACTTGTATTAACTTATTATATTTACTGCCTTTCAACATTAACTCAACAATGTAACGTTATTTATCGCTTTTAACGCTAACCCAACTATTTATAAATTAATTATATATCATTATATACAACATATTTCATCATATACCAACTTGTGTATATTCTTTTATATGTATGTAAGTGATATATATAAATAATAATATATATATATTTTTACATACTACCACTATTATTATTATCTTACTTTTTTTACACATCATTACTATTATTATTATTTTTTATATATTAATCTTGTAGACTTGATAAAGGGGCAGAGCCCCGAAACGCGTTGTCTTTGAAAGAATAAATATTGTCGAACCTATTTTCCGGGTCGTGGTTTTGCGCCAATATGATGTCCGTACGCTAAGTGTGCTGAAAAGCAACAAAAAAGCAATTTCCTATATACCCCCCACCATAGCACAGCTCACATGATCAGCCCCTCTCCGTAGCACAGGTCACATGCTCAGCCCCCCCCACCATAGCACAGGTCACATGCTCAGCCCCCCCCACCATAGCACAGGTCACATGCTCAGCCCCCCCCACCATAGCACAGCTCACATGATCAGCCCCTCTCCGTAGCACAGGTCACATGCTCAGCCCCCCCCACCATAGTACAGCTCACATGCTCAGCCCCTCTCCGTAGCACAGGTCACATGCTCAACCCCCCCACCATAGCACAGCTCACATGCTCAGCCCCCCCCACCATAGCACAGGTCACATGCTCAGCCCCCCCCCACCGTAGCACAGGTCACATACTCAGCCCCTCTCCATAGCACAGGTCACATGCTCAGCCCCCCCACCATAGCACAGGTCAAATGCTCAGCCCCCCTACCATAGCACAGGTCACATGCTCAACCCCCCCACCATAGCACAGGTCAAATGCTCAGCCCCCCTACCATAGCCCAGGTCACATGCTCAACCCCCCCCCACCATAGCACAGGTCACATGCTCAGCCCCTCTCCATAGCACTGGTCACATGCTCAGCCCCCCCACCATAGCACAGGTCACATACTCAGCCCCCCCACCATAGCACAGGTCACATGCTCAGCCTCCCCACCATAGCACAGGTCACATACTCAGCCCCCCCACCATAGCACAGGTCACATACTCAGCCCCTCTCCATAGCACAGGTCACATACTCAGCCCCTCTCCATAGTACAGGTTACATGCTCAGCCCTCCCACTATAGCACAAGTCACATGCCAAGCCCTCCCCAACCATAGCACAGGTCACATGCTCAGCGCCCCTCTATGGCACAGGTCCATGTTAGCGCCCCCCTCACCCCCAAATAGCACAGGTCACATACTCAGCCCCCCCCCAACCATAGCACAGGTCACATACTCAGCCCTCGCACTATAGCACAAGTCACATGCCAAACCCTCCCCAACCATAGCACAGGTCACATGCTCAGCCCCCTCCATAGCACAGGTCATATGCTCAGCCCCCCCAACCATAGCACAGGTCACATACTTAGCCCTCGCACTATAGCACAGGTCACATGCTCAGCCCCCCCTCCCCCCCTCCATGGCACAGGTCCATGTTAGCGCCCCCTCACCCCCAAATAGCACAGGTCACATGTTGCCTCCCCCCTCCTTCACAACAGCACAGGTAACATGTTGGGCCCCCATTCCTGATGGAGACAACCCACCTGTTTGTGCACCGTCCTCTGCTTCATCTCGGGGCTGTCTCCTTTGGAGGACGATGACTGCTGCCTCATGCGGGCTCCACTGCCGGGCCAGTCCGGGGAGGAGGACATCATGCTGCCGCTGGACGGTCTGGGGTAGGGTGCTGTGTTGAGTAACGTTGGGGGCGTCCTGCCCCTCATCATTGGTGGTGGAGGAGGAGGTGGGGGTTGGTCTATCCTCCTCTGTGGACCCGAGCTGTTTTGCCGCGGCATGGTGGGCTGGCCAGTCTTTTCTGTCATAGAGAGCTGCTGCCGCCTGGAGCTGTCCCCTGAGCGCCGGCTAAAGTCCTCACTGGCGCCCATGTTCATGAAGCCATGTTTGGTGGCGGCTAAGTCCTCGCTGTTACTGTGAGAACTCAGCGAGCTGTGACATTCTGACCCAGAGTCTGCCAACCCCCTCGGTGACACCGGCAAACCTGCTGCCATCTGGTATACGGGGTTTTGGAATGACAAAGGCGCCAGGAGCTGGGGTCTCCCCAATGTGGCGTCTGCATTGGGAGTGGTCGGAGTCTGCCCTGTTCTCCTGGCCGTGGTCATGGTCATCATGTTACCCTGCGGCGTCCGGGCCGTCCATATTGCCTGGAGCTGGCTGAACGATGTCTGACTGTCATTTAAAGAGTCCCCAATGTCAGGGGGGCTGGTGCCAATATCCAAAACCCGATTGTCCTGCAGGTCAACCATGGACAAGCTCTTGCTCCCATTAGTTATCTGCACGTCTGGCTCGTTGGCCTCCGAGTAACTGGAGCTTCGTGCCGGCGAAGGCTGAACCCCAGCAGACCTTGTGACAAAAAATAAGTCCTTGTTTTCAGGAGTTGGAGATGGTAACCTGGTGAAATCTATCAGACTAGGGGGAAATAGATAAAGAGGAGCTGTAAATGGTGCCCCGCACAGGTCAGTCATCACATTCCAACCCCCCACCACCACCACCATATGGAGATGGGACCTGGTGAAATCTATCACACTAGGGGGAAATGGATAAAGAGGAGCTGTAAATGGCGCCCCGCACAGGTAAGTCATCACATTCCACCCCCCAGCACCACCAGAACCATATGGAGATGGGACCTGATGAAAACTATCAGACTAGGGGGAAATAGATAAAGAGGAGCTGTAAATGGCGCCCCGCACAGGTCAGTCATCACATTCCAACCACCACCACATGGAGATGGGACCTGGTGAAATCTATCAGACTAGGGGGAAATGGATAAAGAGGAGCTGTAAATGGCGCCCCGCACAGGTAAGTCATCACATTCCACCCCCCACCACCACCAGAACCATATGGAGATGGGACCTGATGAAATCTATCAGACTAGGGGGAAATAGATAAAGAGGAGCTGTAAATGGCGCCCCGCACAGGTCAGTCATCACATTCCAACCCCCCACCACCACCACCATATGGAGATGGGACCTGGTGAAATCTATCACACTAAGGGGAAATGGATAAAGAGGAGCTGTAAATGGCGCCCCGCACAGGTAAGTCATCACATTCCACCCCCCACCACCACCAGAACCATATGGAGATGGGACCTGATGAAATCTATCAGACTAGGGGGAAATAGATAAAGAGGAGCTGTAAATGGCGCCCCGCACAGGTAAGTCATCACATTCCATCCCCCCCCCCCCCCCCCACCACCACCAGAACCATATGGAGATGGGACCTGGTGAAATCTATCAGACTAGGGGGAAATAGATAAAGTGGAGCTGTAAATGGCGCCCCGCACTGGCCAGACATCACATTACTACCCCGCACCTCACCCCACCATATGGAAATGGGACCTGGTGAAATCTATCAGACTAGAAGGTAATAGATAAAGAGAAGCTGTAAATGGCGCCCCGCACTGGTCAGACATCACATTACACCCCCCCCCTGTACTAAAGGGACACCCCTGACGATGCAGTAGAGGCAGGCAGATGCCACACTCCCGCTCTGCTGCTCTAGTAGACCACATGCTGAGTAGAATTAGGGACAGAAGTGGTAATTAGCGAGACATCCCGCCCGCCTCCCCTTCTCCTAATTAAATTGTTAAGTACAGTCCTACTTCACATCAGTATAATTACACGGTATTAGGGAAAAGGAGAGGTTTCCCAGTGGAGGTGGCTCTGCACAGCTGCGGGTTATTGGGGGCCCGCACACAGGCCTTGGCGGCTCTTACCCAGATAAGTCGTTGTCGATTACCATCTTTTGGAGGCCGATGGAGACGTTGTTGCCTGTGTTTGGCGAGGTGGCGGAGTGATCGCTGGTGACAGATCCCTGTGCGCTGGACGGATTGCTGAGTGCAGCGTTCACATCCCGCAGGATACGAGGCAGGGGTCCTAGCTTAGCGACTGTGGCCTGGGGGGACATAATAGAGATAAGGTGGAGGGGGTTAATAAATCCATTTATCGCCATGTTCATCCGGGAAGCCTTCACACCCTCTCACCTGGACATAAGTCCTCACACCCTCTCACTGTCCTCACATTTTGTTTCCTTGTTCCTTGTACTATCAGTTCCCCCCTAATAAGAAAGTGAGGACAGAAGGTGAGAAACCTTCACTGATTTACTGACATCTCACATTGACATAAGTCTTCAGCCCCTTTACTCAGGACATAAGTCTTCAGCCCCTTTACTCAGGACATAAGTCTTCAGCCACTTTACTCGGGACATTAGTCTTCGGCCCCTTTACTCAGGACATAAGTCTTCAGCCAATTTACTCAGGACATAAGTCTTCAGCCCCTTTACTCGGGACATAAGTCTTCGGCCCCTTTACTCGGGACATAAGTCTTCAGCCCCTTTACTCGGGACATAAGTCTTCGGCCCCTTTACTCAGGACATAAGTCTTCAGCCCCTTTACTCAGGACATAAGTCTTCAGCCCCTTTACTCAGGACATAAGTCTTCAGCCCCTTTACTCAGGACATAAGTCTTCGGCCCCTTTACTCAGGACATAAGTCTTCGGCCCCTTTACTCGGGACATAAGTCTTCGGCCCCTTTACTCGGGACATAAGTCTTCAGCCCCTTTACTCGGGACATAAGTCTTCAGCCCCTTTACTCGGGACATAAGTCTTCAGCCCCTTTACTCGGGACATAAGTCTTCAGCCCCTTTACTCAGGACATAAGTCTTCGGCCCCTTTACTCAGGACATAAGTCTTCGGCCCCTTTACTCGGGACATAAGTCTTCGGCCCCTTTACTCGGGACATAAGTCTTCGGCCCCTTTACTCGGGACATAAGTCTTCAGCCCCTTTACTCGGGACATAAGTCTTCAGCCCCTTTACTCAGGACATAAGTCTTCGGCCCCTTTACTCAGGACATAAGTCTTCGGCCCCTTTACTCAGGACATAAGTCTTCAGCCCCTTTACTCGGGACATAAGTCTTCAGCCCCTTTACTCGGGACATAAGTCTTCGGCCCCTTTACTCGGGACATAAGTCTTCGGCCCCTTTACTCGGGACATAAGTCTTCGGCCCCTTTACTCGGGACATAAGTCTTCAGCCCCTTTACTCGGGACATAAGTCTTCAGCCCCTTTACTCAGGACATAAGTCTTCAGCCCCTTTACTCAGGACATAAGTCTTCGGCCCCTTTACTCGGGACATAAGTCTTCAGCCCCTTTACTCGGGACATAAGTCTTCAGCCCCTTTACTCAGGACATAAGTCTTCAGCCCCTTTACTGGGGACATAAGTCTTCGGCCCCTTTACTCGGGACATAAGTCTTCGGCCCCTTTACTCGGGACATAAGTCTTCAGCCCCTTTACTCAGGACATAAGTCTTCAGCCCCTTTACTGGGGACATAAGTCTTCGGCCCCTTTACTCGGGACATAAGTCTTAAGCCCCTTTACTCAGGACATAGGTCTTCAGCCCCTTTACTCAGGACATAAGTCTTCAGCCCCTTTACTGGGGACATAAGTCTTCAGCCCCTTTACTGGGGACATAAGTCTTCAGCCCCTTTACTGGGGACATAAGTCTTCGGCCCCTTTACTCAGGACATAAGTCTTCGGCCCCTTTACTCAGGACATAAGTCTTCGGCCCCTTTACTCAGGACATAAGTCTTCGGCCCCTTTACTCGGGACATAAGTCTTCAGCCCCTTTACTCGGGACATAAGTCTTCGGCCCCTTTACTCGGGACATAAGTCTTCGGCCCCTTTACTCGGGACATAAGTCTTCGGCCCCTTTACTCGGGACATAAGTCTTCAGCCCCTTTACTCGGGACATAAGTCTTCAGCCCCTTTACTCAGGACATAATTCTTCGGCCCCTTTACTCAGGACATAAGTCTTCAGCCCCTTTACTCAGGACATAAGTCTTCGGCCCCTTTACTCAGGACATAAGTCTTCGGCCCCTTTGCTCGGGACATAAGTCTTCGGCCCCTTTACTCAGGACATAAGTCTTCGGCCCCTTTACTCAGGACATAAGTCTTCGGCCCCTTTACTCAGGACATAAGTCTTCGGCCCCTTTGCTCGGGACATAAGTCTTCGGCCCAGCCCCTTAGTAAAGGGGCTGAAGACTTATGTCAATGTGAGATGTCAGTAAATCAGTGAAGGTTTCTCACTTTCTTATTAGGGGGGAACTGATAGTACAAGGAACAAGGAAACAAAATGTGAGGACAGCGAGAGAGTGTGAGGACTTTTCCAATGCAGTGTATAATGCCCCCTCCCCCAGTCAAGAGGCACAGGACAGTGGCTGCCGCTCTCATCTCCATCCACTAGAGGGGGCTCCTGTAGAGCTTAATATGTGGCTCATTAAGAGCTTAGTACGTGGCTCCTGGAGATCACAGCACATACACGGCACAGGACACACACACACATCGCGGCACAGGACACACACACACACACAGCGCGAGAAGCCAGCCCTATGCCTCGTCCTAGGGAGGAGACTGGAGAAGCCAACCCTATGCCTCGTCCTAGGGAGGAGACTGGAGAAGCCAACCCTATGCCTCGTCCTAGGGAGGAGACTGGAGAAGCCGGCCCTATGCCTCATCCTAGGGAGAAGACTGGAGAAGCCAGCCCTATGCCTCGTCCTAGGGAGGAGACTGGAGAAGCCAGCCCTATGCCTCGTTCTAGGGAGGAGAATGGAGAAGCCGGCCCTATGCTTCGTCCTAGGGAGGAGACTGGAGAAGCCAGCCCTATGCCTCGTCCTAGGGAGGAGACTGGAGAAGCCAGCCCTATGCCTCGTCCTAGGGAGGAGACTGGAGAAGCCAGTCCTATGCCTCGTTCTAGGGAGGAGACTGGAGAAGCCAGCCCTATGCTGTCTAGGGAGACTGGGCTGCCTATGCCTCGCGAGGAGACTGGAGAAGCCAGCCCTATGCCTCGTCCTAGGGAGGAGACTGGAGAAGCCAGCCCTATGCCTCGTGCTAGGGAGGAGACTGGAGAAGCCAGTCCTATGCCTCGTCCTAGGGAGGAGACTGGAGAAGCCAGTCCCATGCCTCGTCCTAGGGAGTAGACTGGAGAAGCCGGCCCTATGCCTCGTCCTAGGGAGGAGACTGGAGAAGCGGGCCCTATGCCTCGCCCTAGGGAGGAGACTGGAGAAGCCAGCCCTATGCCTCGCCCTAGGGAGGAGACTGGAAAAGCCGGCCCTATGCCTCGTCTCAGGGAGGAGACTGGAGAAGTCCAGCCCTATGCCTCGTCCTAGAGAGGAGACTGGAGAAGCAAGCCCTATGCCTCGTCCTAGGGAGGAGACTGGAGAAGCCAGCCCTATGCCTCGTGCTAGGGAGGAGACTGGAGAAGCCAGTCCTATGCCTCGTCCTATAGAGGAGACTGAAGATGCCAGCCCTACGCCTCGTCCTATAGAGGAGACTGGAGAAGCCAGCCCTATGCTTCGTGCTAGGGAGGAGACTGGAGAAGCCAGTCCTATGCCTCGTCCTATAGAGGAGACTGAAGCCAGCCCTATGCCTTGTCTCAGGGAGGAGACTGGAGAAGCCGGCCCTATGCCTCGCCTGTATTGTGCACCACGCCTCACCATCCCTTCCGGAGAGCAGCAACTCGTGGTGACACCTCGACGGTGTCCGGGGGACCCTGCGTAGCATTCGCGCCACCATAAAACCAGCCACTGCAATAGTACTTACATGGGACTGTGCGTCACAGAAGACTGGGGGATAAGAGCAATGGTACTTACATGAGACTGTATGTCACAGAAGACTGGGGGATAAGAACGATGGTACTTACATGGGACTGTACATTACAGAAGACTGGGGAAGGGGAGCGATGGTACTTACATGGGACTGTACATTAAAGAAGACTGGGGGAGGGGAGCGATTGTACTTACATGGGACTGTACATTACAGAAGACTGGGGAAGGGGAGCGATGGTACTTACTGTTAATCGTGTTACGTTTGGACGGACTTTATGTTTTTGTGTTTGTGGCACCGAGTGGCGCGAAATTTATATTCGAAGTTGAAATACTGAATCATGACAACCCTAATGGGAAGTGTGCGCAGGTCACCACCCTCACCTCCAGATCGCATCCCTTCGAGAAGGTCGTTGTACCTGATCCATGGAGATCACCTCCCACAACAGGGAGTGCAGCATGGACAACTCCCGGCCCAGGTCGATATAGCCCTCAAATCCTGCCGTGTTGGAGATAGTTTCTGGATTCGAGATCTCCAGGAGGAAACGCTGCATGTTGGTCCATTCGTGTTCCAAGAACTGATTCATGAAGGACATGTACTCCTCCTTACTGCCGAACCTGCGGATACACAGGACACGGCCAGTCAACCATGGGGCCAAAGGACATCCTCCCCGGTGGGGCCACATCTTGCTGAGTGAAAGCAGCACTCATCATTGGTAACTCACCTGAACCCTTCAAGATGTGGACCCCACCAACAAGAACCTAATGACTGGTAAACATGGATGTCTTACCATCAGTCCGGTGGTCACGGCTCACCACATTTACCTCAGGGGTTGCTTTCCACTACCCTTTAATTGAGAAGGGACATGACATGCAAGCCAAGACCAGACCTTGCATGATCTGTCCACCCCCTCCTCACTATAGCTTCTATTCGTGTGATACAAGGGCGCCCCCAGTAGTCACCTCTAGTACAACTGCTGACGGTGTACCAGACATTTTCTGCCCCTCCCTCCTCCACAGATCGCCCCTCTTTCCCACTCCACAGACCGCCCCTCTTCTCCACAGACCGCCCGCCCTCCTCCACAGACCGCCCCTCTTTCCCCCTCCACAGACCACCCCTCCTCCACAGATGCCCCTCTTCCCTCCTCCATAGACCGCCTCTCCTGCCTCCTCCATAGACGGCCTCGCCCTCCTCCATAGACGGCCTCGCCCTCCTCCACAGACCTCCCCGTCCTCCTCCACAGACCCCTTTGCCTTCCTCCACAAACCGCCCCTTCTTCACAGACCGCCCCGCTTCCCTCCTCCACAGACCACCCGCCCTCCACCATAGACCACCCCTCTTCCCTCCTCCATAGACCGCCTCTCCTGCCTCCTCCACAGACCTCCCTGCCCTCCTCCACAGACCTCCCTGCCCTCCTCCACAGACCCCTCCGCCTTCCTCCACACACCGCCCTCCTCCACAGACGGCCTCGCCCTCCTCCACAGACCACCCCTCCTCCACAGACCACCCCTCCTCCACAGATGCCCCTCTTCCCTCCTCCACAGACCACTCCTCCTCCCTCCTCCACAGACCGCCTATCCTCCCTCCTCCACAGACAGCCTCGCCCTCCTCCACAGACCCCTCCGCCTTCCTCCACAAACCGCCCCTCCTCCACAGACCCATCCTCCACCAGACCCCGCCCAAAGAGCAATAAGCCCCCCCACAGACCACCCGTCCTCCTCTACAGACCACCCGCCCTCCTCCACAGACCGCCCCTCCTCCAAAGACCGCCCCTCTTCCCTCCTCCACAGACCACCTGCTCCATAGAATGCACCATCCTCTTCCACAGACCCATCCTCCACAGACCGCTCCGCCCTCCTCCACAGAGCTCCCCGCCCTCCTCCACAGACTGCCCTGCCCTCCTACACAGACCCATCCTCCACAGACCGCCCTGCCCTCCTACACAGAGCTCCCCGCCCTCCTACACAGACCCATCCTCCACAGACTGCCCTGCCCTCCTACACAGACACATCCTCCACAGACCGCCCCGCCCTCCTCCACAGAGCTCCCCGCCCTCCTCCACAGACTGCCCTGCCCTTCTACACAGACCCATCCTCCACAAACCGCCCTGCCCTCCTACACAGAGCTCCCCGCCCTCCTACACAGACCCATCCTCCACAGACTGCCCTGCCCTCCTACACAGACACATCCTCCACAGACCGCCCCGCCCTCCTCCACAGAGCTCCCCGCCCTCCTCCACAGACTGCCCTGCCCTTCTACACAGACCCATCCTCCACAGACCGCCCTGCCCTCCTACACAGAGCTCCCCGCCCTCCTCCACAGACCACCCCTTCCTCCTCCACAGACCCATCCTCCACAGACCGCCCTGCCCTCCTACACAGACCCATCCTCCACAGACTGCCCCGCCCTCCTACACAGACCCATCCTCCACAGACCGCCCCGCCCTCCTCCACAGACCCATACTCCACAGACCCCCTCGCCCTACTCCATAGACTGCCCTGCCCTCCTACACAGATCACCCCTCCTCCACAGACCGCCCCACCCTCCCCTACAGACCCATCCTCCACAGACCGCCCCGCCCTCCTCCACAGACCGCCCCACCCTCCTCCACAGACCCATCCTCCACAGACCGCCCCGCCCTCCTCCACAGACCGCCCCGCCCTCCTCCACAGACCGCCCTGCCCTCCTACACAGACCCATCCTCCACAGACCGCCCCGAACTCCTACACAGACCCATCCTCCACAGACCGCCCCGCCCTCCTCTACAGACCCATCCTCCACAGACCGCCCCGCCCTCCTCCACAGACCCATCCTCCACAGACCGCCCCGCCCTCCTCCACAGACCCATCCTCCATAGACCGCCCCGCCTCCTCCACAGACCGCCCCGCCCTCCTCCACAGACCGCCCCGCCCTCCTCCACAGACCGCCCCGCCATCCTCCACAGACCGCCCCGCCATCCTCCACAGACCCATCCTCCACAGACCGGCCCACCCTCCTCCACAGAGCGTGCTCCCCGCCCTCCTCCACAGACTGCCCTGCCCTCCTACACAGACCCATCCTCCACAGACCGCCCTGCCCTCCTACACAGAGCTCCCCGCCCTCCTCCACAGACCACCCCTTCCTCCTCCACAGACCCATCCTCCACAGACCGCCCTGCCCTCCTACACAGACCCATCCTCCACAGGCCGCCCCGCCCTCCTACACAGACCCATCCTCCACAGACCGCCCCGCCCTCCTCCACAGACCCATACTCCACAGACCGCCTCGCCCTACTCCATAGACTGCCCTGCCCTCCTACACAGATCACCCCTCCTCCACAGACCGCCCCACCCTCCCCTACAGACCCATCCTCCACAGACCGCCCCACCCTCCTCCACAGACCGCCCCACCCTCCTCCACAGACCGCCCCACCCTCCTCCACAGACCGCCCCGCCCTCCTCCACAGACCGCCTCGCCCTTCTTCACGGAGCTCCCCGCCCTCCTCCACAGACCCATCCTCCATAGACCGCCTCGCCCTCCTCCACAGACCGCCCCGCCATCCTCCACAGACCGCCTCGCCCTCCTCCACAGACCGCCCTGCCCTCCTCCACAGACCCATACTCCACAGACCGCCCTGCCCTCCTCCACAGACCCATACTCCACAGACCGCCCCGCCATCCTCTACAGACCGCCTCGCCCTACTCCACATACTGCCCTGCCCTCCTACACAGACCACCCCTCCTCCACAGCCCGCCCCGCCCTCCTACACAGACCACCCCTCCTCCACAGCCCGCCCCGCCCTCCTCCGCAGACCCATCCTCCACAGACCGCCCCGCCCTCCTCCACAGAGCGTGCTCCCCGCCCTCCTCCAAAGACCGCCTCGCCCTTCTCCACAGAGCTCCCCGCCCTCCTCCACAGACCCATCCTCCACAGACCGCCCCGCCCTCCTCCACAGACCGCCCCGCCATCCTCCACAGACCACCTCGCCCTCGTCCACAGACCGCCCCGCCCTCCTCCACAGAGCGTGCTCCCGCCCTCCTCCACAGACCGCCTCGCCCTTCTCCACGGAGCTCCCCGCCCTCCTCCACAGACCGCCCTGTCTTCCTCCAAAGACCCATCCTCCACAGACCGCCCTGCCCTCTTCCACAGACCCAACCTCCACACACCGCCCTCCTCCACAGACGGCCTCGCCCTCCTCCACAGACCACCCCTCCTCCACAGACCGCCTCGCCCTCCTCCACAGACCGCCCTGCCCGCCTCCACAGACCCATCCTCCACACACCGCCGTCCTCCACAGACCGCCCCGCCCTCCTCCACAGACCGCCCCGCCCTCCTCCACAGACCGCCCCGCCCTCCTCCACAGACCGCCCGCCCTCCTCCACAGACCGCCCCGCCCTCCTCCAAAGACCACCCCGCCTCCTCCACAGAACGCCCGCCCTCCTCCACAGAACACCCCGCCCTCCTCCACAGACCGCCCCGCCCTCCTCCACAGACCGCTCCGCCCTACTCCACAGACCGCCCCGCCCGCCTCCACAGACTGCCCTGCCCTCCTACACAGACCCATCCTCCACACACCGCCCTCCTCCACAGACCGCCCCGCCCTCCTCCACAGACCGCCCCGCCCTCCTCCACAGAGCCCTCCTCCACAGACCGCCCCACCCTCCTCCACAGACCACCCGCCCTCCTCCACAGACCGCCCGGCCCTCCTCCACAGACCGCCCCGCCCTCCTCCACAGACCGCCCCGCCCTCCTCCACAGACCGCCCCGCCCTCCTCCACAGACCGCCCCGCCCTCCGTTGCACACTAACTTTGCAAAGTTGGCCAGGTTCTGCGTGACTTTGGCAATCAGGGTTAAAGTGCGAGCTGTGCGGTCATCAGGATATTCCTGGAGAAGGTTGAATAAGGAGGGAGACATGATGGCGGGACAGAGGAAGCGCAGGAACAGAGACGCACTGATGAGCCGCTCGCTGATGTCCGGCCGCCCCCGGCTGTTACACTCCTGCCTCCAGGACGCAAACACCTCCTTCAGCTCTCGGGGGAAAACGCTGCAAATACAAGAAGCAAAATGAGAATTATTACCAGACCCCACCCACAGCGCAATAAGCCCCCCCACCCAGTCACACCCTATACTCCAGTCACATCCAGAGCTGCAGTCACACCCTGTCCTATACTCCAGTCACACCCAGAGCTGCAGTCACACCCTGTCCTATACTCCAGTCACATCCAGAGCTGCAGTCACACCCTGTCCTATACTCCAGTCACACCCAGAGCTGCAGTCACACCCTGTCCTATACTCCAGTCACATCCACAGCTGCAGTCACACCCTGTCCTATACTCCGGTCACATCCAGAGCTGCAGTCACACCCTCTCCTATACTCCAGTCACATCCAGAGCTGCAGTCACACCCTGTCCTATACTCCAGTCACATCCAGAGCTGCAGTCACACCCTGTCCTATACTCCAGTCACATCCAGAGCTGCAGTCACATCCTGTCCTATACTCCAGTCACATCCAGAGCTGCAGTCACATCCTGTCCTATACTCCAGTCACATCCAGAGCTGCAGTCACACCCTGTCCTATACTCCAGTCACATCCAGAGCTGCAGTCACACCCTGTCCTCTACCCCACTCCCTACTGACCAGTAGGAGTTGATGATCTTGCAGAAGGCCAGCTCGCAGCACATTTTGAGGTTCCCCTGGTGCTCGGGGAGGTCAGAGGCTGAACACTTGTTGGGGTCGACCTCACAGTTCTCGTCTGACTCGTACAGGGCCTTGATGAACTCTCCTGTGGAGGACACAAGACTGATAAGAGGGCGGAATTCTGTAACCCCGATCCCTGCGAGGAGGTAATTCTGTAACCCCGATCCCTGCGAGGAGGTAACTCTGTAACCCCGATCCCTGCGAGGAGGTAACTCTGTAACCCCGATCCCTGCGAGGAGGTAACTCTGTAACCCCGATCCCTGCGAGGAGGTAACTCTGTAACCCCGATCCCTGCGAGGAGGTAACTCTGTAACCCCGATCCCTGCGAGGAGGTAACTCTGTAACCCCGATCCCTGCAGGAGGTAACTCTGTAACCCCGATCCTGCAGGAGGTAACTCTGTAACCCCGATCCCTGCAGGAGGTAACTCTGTAACCCCGATCCCCGCAGGAGGTAACTCTGTAACCCCGATCCCTGCAGGAGGTAACTCTGTAACCCGATCCCTGCAGGAGGTAACTCTGTAACCCCGATCCCTGCGAGGAGGTAACTCTGTAACCCCGATCCCTGCGAGGAGGTAACTCTGTAACCCCGGTCCCTGCGAGGAGGTAACTCTGTAACCCCGGTCCCTGCGAGGAGGTAACTCTGTAACCCCGGTCCCTGCGAGGAGGTAACTCTGTAACCCCGGTCCCTGCGAGGAGGTAACTCTGTAACCCCGGTCCCTGCGAGGAGGGAATTCTGTAACCCCGGTCCCTGCGAGGAGGGAATTCTGTAACCCCGGTCCCTGCGAGGAGGGAATTCTGTAACCCCGGTCCCTGCGAGGAGGTAATTCTGTAACCCCGATCCCTGCGAGGAGGTAACTCTGTAACCCCGGTCCCTGCGAGGAGGGAATTCTGTAACCCCAGCCCCTGCAAGTTGGGAATTCTGTAACCCTGATCCCTGCGAGGAGGGAATTCTGTAACCCCGGTCCCTGTGAGTAGGGAATTCTGTAACCCCGATCCATGTGAGTAGGTAATTCTGTAACCCCGATCCCTGCGAGGAGGGAATTCTGTAACCCCGGTCCCTGCGAGGAGGGAATTCTGTAACCCCGATCCCTGTGAGGAGGGAATTCTGAAACCCCGATTCCTTGCAAGGAGAGAATTCTGAAACCCCAATCAGGGAGAGGAGGGAATTCTGCAAGCTCGATCCGGGGGAGAAGGGAATTCTGCAACCCCGATCCAGGTGAGAAGGGAATTCTGGAACCCCGATCCCTGTGAGGAGGGAATTCTGTAACCCCGGTCCCTGCGAGGAGGGAATTCTGTAACCCCGGTCCCTGCGAGGAGGGAATTCTGTAACCCCGTTCCCTGCGAGGAGGGAATTCTGTAACCCCGGTCCCTGCGAGGAGGTAACTCTGTAACCCCGGTCCCTGCGAGGAGGTAATTCTGTAACCCCAATCCCTGCGAGGAGGTAACTCTGTAACCCCAATCCCTGCGAGGAGGTAACTCTGTAACCCCGGTCCCTGCGAGGAGGGAATTCTGTAACCCCGGCCCCTGCGAGTTGGGAATTCTGTAACCCCGATCCCTGCGAGGAGGGAATTCTGTAACCCCGGTCCCTGCGAGGAGGGAATTCTGTAACCCCGATCCCTGTGTGTAGGTAATTCTGTAACCCCGATCCCTGCGAGGAGGTAATTCTGTAACCCCGATCCCTGTGAGGAGGTAATTCTGTAACCCCGATCCCTGTGAGGAGGTAATTCTGTAACCCCGATCCCTGCGAGGAGGTAATTCTGTAACCCCGATCCCTGCGAGGAGGTAATTCTGTAACCCCGGTCCCTGTGAGGAGAGAATTCTGAAACCCCGATCAGGGAGAGGAGGGAATTCTGCAAGCTCCATCCGGGGGAGAAGGGAATTCTGAAACCCCGATTCCTTGCAAGGAGAGAATTCTGAAACCCCGATCAGGGAGAGGAGGGAATTCTGCAAGCTCGATCCGGGGGAGAAGGGAATTCTGCAACCCCGATCCAGGTGAGAAGGGAATTCTGGAACCCCGATCCAGGTGAGGAAAGACTCGTCAGAAGCCATCACCCTCATTACAATTTCCCATCCCCCTCTGCTGACGCTCTCGGGTCCCCTGGGGTGACATTACCCAGCGCATCCTGCAGATACTTCTGTCCCACCAGTTTCAGGTATTCCTCAATCGCCTTGGTGGCCAAAGTGTTCTCCCGAAATATCAGATGTTCATTGTCTCCACAGCGATCCACCTCTGACATCATCAGATCCGTGAGGAAATCCTGGGAAGAAGAGACTGGTGAGGAGAGATCATCCAGAACATCCCCCTCACTGAGATCAGCGGCGCCATCACTAGAGATCAGCGGTGACATCACTGAGAATGCAGCCTATTCATTCACTAGAGATCAGCGGTGACATCACTGAGAATGCAGCCTATCCGTCACTAGAGATCAGCGGTGACATCACTGAGAGTGCCGCCTATCCAATCACTATAGATCAATGGTGACATAACTAGAGATCAGCGGTGACATCACTGAGAATGCAGCCTATTCATTCACTAGAGATCAGCGGTGACATCACTGAGAATGCAGCCTATCCATCACTAGAGATCAGCGGTGACATCACTGAGAATGCAGCCTATCCATCACTAGAGATCAGCGGTGACATCACTGAGAATGAAGCCTATCCATCACTGAGAATGCAGCCTATCCATCACTAGAGATCAGCGGTGACATTACTGAGAATGCAGCCTATCCATCACTAGAGATCAGCGGTGACATCACTGAGAATGCAGCCTATCCATCACTAGAGATCAGCGGTGACATCACTGAGAATGCAGCCTATCCATCACTAGAGATCAGCGGTGACATCACTGAGAATGCCGCCTATCCATCACTAGAGATCAGCGGTGACATCACTGAGAATGCAGCCTATCCATCACTAGAGATCAGCGGTGACATCACTGAGAATGCAGCCTATCCATCACTAGAGATCAGCGGTGACATCACTGAGAATGCAGCCTATCCATCACTAGAGATCAGCGGTGACATCACTGAGAATGCCTCCTATCCATCACTAGAGATCAGCGGTGACATCACTGAGAATGCCGCCTATCCATCACTAGAGATCAGCGGTGACATCACTGAGAATGCAGCCTATCCATCACTAGAGATCAGCGGTGACATCACTGAGAATGCAGCCTATCCATCACTAGAGATCAGCGGTGACATCACTGAGAATGCAGCCCATCCATCACTAGAGATCAGCGGTGACATCACTGAGAATGCAGCCTATCCATCACTAGAGATCAGCGGTGACATCACTGAGAATGCCGCCTATCCATCACTAGAGATCAGCGGTGACATCACTGAGAATGCCGCCTATCCATCACTAGAGATCAGCGGTGACATCACTGAGAATGCAGCCTATCCATCACTAGAGATCAGCGGTGACATCACTGAGAATGCAGCCTATCCATCAGTGGTGACAGCCACCGCGGAGGAGGAGATTCCCGGGTCTATTACATCAGAGTGAGATCACAGATCATCCTGCACCGCGGAGGAGGAGATTCCCAGGTCTATTACATCAGAGTGAGATCACAGATCATCCTGCACCGCGGAGGAGGAGATTCCCAGGTCTAGTACATCAGAGTGAGATCACAGATCATCCTGAACCGCGGAGGAGGAGATTCCCAGGTCTATTACATCAGAGTGAGATCACAGATCATCCTGCACCGCGGAGGAGGAGATTCCCAGGTCTATTACATCAGCAGGAGATTACAGATCATCCTACTCCGCAGAGGAGGAGATTCCCAGGTCTATTACATCAGCAGGAGATTACAGATCATCCTGCACCGCGGAGGAGGAGATTCCCAGGTCTATTACATCAGCAAGAGATCACAGATCATCCTGCACCGCAGAGGAGGAGATTCCCAGGTCTATTACATCAGAGTGAGATCACAGATCATCCTGCACCGCGGAGGAGGAAATTCCCAGGTCTATTACATCAGCGGGAGATCACAGATCATCCTGCACCGCGGAGGAGGAGATTCCCAGGTCTATTACATCAGAGTGAGATCACAGATCATCCTGCACCGCGGAGGAGGAGATTCCCAGGTCTATTACATCAGAGTGAGATCACAGATCATCCTGCACCGCGGAGGAGGAGATTCCCAGGTCTATTACATCAGAGTGAGATCACAGATCATCCTGCACCGCGGAGGAGGAGATTCCCAGGTCTATTACATCAGCGGGAGATCACAGATCATCCTGCACCGCAGAGGAGGAGATTCCCAGGTCTATTACATCAGAGTGAGATCACAGATCATCCTGCACCGCGGAGGAGGAGATTCCCGGGTCTATTACATCAGAGTGAGATCACAGATCATCCTGCACCGCGGAGGAGGAGATTCCCAGGTCTATTACATCAGAGTGAGATCACAGATCATCCTGCACCGCGGAGGAGGAGATTCCCAGGTCTAGTACATCAGAGTGAGATCACAGATCATCCTGCACCGCAGAGGAGGAGATTCCCAGGTCTAGTACATCAGAGTGAGATCACAGATCATCCTGCACCGCGGAGGAGGAGATTCCCAGGTCTATTACATCAGTGGGAGATCACAGATCATCCTGCACCGCGGAGGAGGAGATTCCCAGGTCTATTACATCAGCAGTGAGATCACAGATCATCCTGCACCGCGGAGGAGGAGATTCCCAGGTCTATTACATCAGAGTGAGATCACAGATCATCCTGCACCGCGGAGGAGGAGATTCCCAGGTCTATTACATCAGAGTGAGATCACAGATCATCCTGCACCGCGGAGGAGGAGATTCCCACGTCTATTACATCAGAGTGAGATCACAGATCATCCTGCACCGCGGAGGAGGAGATTCCCAGGTCTAGTACATGAGAGTGAGATCAAAGATCATCCTGCACCGCGGAGGAGGAGATTCCCAGGTCTAGTACAGCAGAGTGAGATCACAGATCATCCTGCACCGCGGAGGAGGAGATTCCCGGGTCTAGTACAGCAGAGTGAGATCAAAGATCATCTTGCACCGTGGAGGAGGAGATTCCCAGGTCTAGTACATCAGAGTGAGATCAGAAATCATCCTGCACTGCGCAGGAGGAGATTCTCGGGTCTATTACATCAGCAAGAGATCACAGATCATCCTGCACCGCGGAGGAGGAGATTCCCAGGTCTATTACATCAGCAAGAGATCAGAGATCATCCTGCACCGCGGAGGAGGAGATTCCCAGGTCTATTACATCAGCAAGAGATCAGAGATCATCCTGCACCGCGGAGGAGGAGATTCTCGGGTCTATTACGTCAGCGTGAGATCACAGATCATCCTGAACCGCAGAGGAGGAGATTCCCGGGTCTAGTACATCAGAGTGAGATCACAGATCATCCTGAACCGCGGAGGAGAAGATTCCCAGGTCTAGTACATCAGAGTGAGATCACAGATCATCCTGCACCGCAGAGGAGGAGATTCCCACGTCTATTACATCAGAGATCATCCTGCACCGCGGAGGAGGAGATTCCTGGGTCTATTAACTCAGAGTGAGATCACAGATCATCCTGCACCGTGGAGGAGGAGATTCCCAGGTCTAGTACATCAGAGTGAGATCACAGATCATCCTGCACCGCGGAGGAGGAGATTCCCAGGTCTATTACATCAGCGGGAGATCAGAGATCATCCTGCACCGTGGAGGTGGAGATTCCCGGGTCTATTACATCAGCGGGAGATCAGAGATCATCCTGCACCGCGGAGGAGGAGATTCCTGGGTCTATTACACTCAGAGTGAGATCACAGATCATCCTGCACCGCGGAGGAGGAGATTCCCAGGTCTATTACATCAGAGTGAGATCACAGATCATCCTGAACCGCGGAGGAGGAGATTCCCAGGTCTATTACATCAGCGGGAGATCACAGATCATCCTGAACCGCGGAGGAGGAGATTCCCAGGTCTAGTACATCAGAGTGAGATCACAGATCATCCTGCACAGCAGAGGAGGAGATTCCCACGTCTATTACATCAGAGTGAGATCACAGATCATCCTGCACCGCGGAGGAGAAGATTCCCAGGTCTATTACATCAGCGGGAGATCACAGATCATCCTGCACCGCAGAGGAGGAGATTCCCACGTCTATTACATCAGAGTGAGATCACAGATCATCCTGCACCGCAGAGGAGGAGATTCCCAGGTCTAGTACATCAGAGTGAGATCACAGATCATCCTGCACCGCGGAGAAGGAGATTCCCAGGTCTAGTATATCAGAGTGAGATCACAGATCATCCTGCACCGCGGAGGAGGAGATTCCCAGGTCTAGTACATCAGAGTGAGATCACAGATCATCCTGCACCGCGGAGGAGGAGATTCCCAGGTCTATTACATCAGAGTGAGATCACAGATCATACTGCACAGCAGAGGAGGAGATTCCCAGGTCTATTACATCAGAGTGAGATCACAGATCATCCTGCACCGCGGAGGAGGAGATTCCTGGGTCTATTACATCAGCAAGAGATCACAGATCATCCTGCACAGCGGAGGAGGAGATTCCCGGGTCTATTACATCAGAGGGAGATCACAGATCATCCTGCACCGCGGAGGAGGAGATTCCCAGGTCTAGTACATCAGAGTGAGATCACAGATCATCCTACTCCGCAGAGGAGGAGATTCCCAGGTCTAGTACATCAGAGTGAGATCACAGATCATCCTGCACCGCGGAGGAGATTCCCAGGTCTATTACATCAGTGGGAGATCAGAGATCATCCTGCACCGCAGAGGAGGAGATTCCCAGGTCTAGTACATCAGAGTGAGATCACAGATCATCCTGCACCGCGGAGGAGGAGATTCCCAGGTCTATTACATCAGAGTGAGATCACAGATCATCCTGAACCGCGGAGGAGGAGATTCCCGGGTCTATTACATCAGAGTGAGATCACAGATCATCCTGCACCGCGGAGGAGGAGATTCCCAAGTCTAGTACATCAGAGTGAGATCACAGATCATCCTGCACCGCGGAGGAGGAGATTCCCGGGTCTATTACATCAGAGTGAGATCACAGATCATCCTGCACCGCGGAGGAGGAGATTCCCAAGTCTATTACATCAGAGGGAGATCACAGATCATCCTGCACCGCGGAGGAGGAGATTCCCAGGTCTAGTACATCAGAGTAAGATCACAGATCATCCTGCACCGCGGAGAAGGAGATTCCCACGTCTATTACATCAGAGTGAGATCACAGATCATCCTGCACCGCGGAGGAGGAGATTCCCGGGTCTATTACATCAGAGTGAGATCACAGATCATCCTGCACCGCGGAGGAGGAGATTCCCAGGTCTATTACATCAGTGGGAGATCAGAGATCATCCTGCACCGCAGAGGAGGAGATTCCTGGGTCTATTAACTCAGAGTGAGATCACAGATCATCCTGCACCGCGGAGGAGGAGATTCCCACGTCTATTACATCGGTGTGAGATCACAGATCATCCTGCACCGCGGAGGAGGAGATTCCCAGGTCTATTACATCAGAGTGAGATCACAGATCATCCTGCACCGCGGAGGAGGAGATTCCCGGGTCTATTACATCAGAGTGAGATCACAGATCATCCTGCACCGCGGAGGAGGAGATTCCCAAGTCTAGTACATCAGAGTGAGATCACAGATCATCCTGCACCGCGGAGGAGGAGATTCCCGGGTCTATTACATCAGAGTGAGATCACAGATCATCCTGCACCGCGGAGGAGGAGATTCCCAAGTCTAGAACATCAGAGTGAGATCACAGATCATCCTGCACCGCGGAGGAGGAGATTCCCAGGTCTAGTACATCAGAGTGAGATCACAGATCATCCTGCACCGCGGAGGAGGAGATTCCCAGGTCTATTACATCAGAGGGAGATCACAGATCATCCAGCACCGCGGAGGAGGAGATTCCCACGTCTATTACATCGGTGTGAGATCACAGATCATCCTGCACCGCGGAGGAGGAGATTCCCAGGTCTATTACATCAGAGGGAGCTCACAGATCATCCTGCACCGCGGAGGAGGAGATTCCCAGGTCTAGTACATCAGAGTAAGATCACAGATCATCCTGCACCGCGGAGAAGGAGATTCCCACGTCTATTACATCAGAGTGAGATCACAGATCATCCTGCACCGCGGAGGAGGAGATTCCCAGGTCTATTACATCAGAGTGAGATCACAGATCATCCTGCACCGCGGAGGAGGAGATTCCCAGGTCTATTACATCAGTGGGAGATCAGAGATCATCCTGCACCGCAGAGGAGGAGATTCCTGGGTCTATTAACTCAGAGTGAGATCACAGATCATCCTGCACCGCGGAGGAGGAGATTCCCAGGTCTATTACATCAGAGTGAGATCACAGATCATCCTGCACCGCGGAGGAGGAGATTCCCAGGTCTAGTACATCAGAGTGAGATCACAGATCATCCTGCACCGCGGAGGAGGAGATTCCCGGGTCTATTACATCAGAGTGAGATCACAGATCATCCTGCACCGCGGAGGAGGAGATTCCCAAGTCTATTACATCGGTGTGAGATCACAGATCATCCTGCACCGCGGAGGAGGAGATTCCCAGGTCTATTACATCAGAGTGAGATCACAGATCATCCTGCACCGCGGAGGAGGAGATTCCCAGGTCGAGTACATCAGAGTGAGATCACAGATCATCCTGCACCGCGGAGGAGGAGATTCCCGGGTCTAGTACATCAGAGGGAGATCACAGATCATCCTGCACCGCGGAGGAGGAGATTCCCAGGTCTATTACATCAGAGGGAGATCACAGATCATCCTGCACCGCGGAGGAGGAGATTCCCACGTCTATTACATCGGTGTGAGATCACAGATCATCCTGCACCGCGGAGGAGGAGATTCCCAGGTCTATTACATCAGAGGGAGATTACAGATCATCCTGCACTGCGGAGGAAGAGATTCCCAGGTCTATTACATCAGCAGGAGATTACAGATCATCCTACTCCGCAGAGGAGGAGATTCCCGGGTCTATTACATCAGAGTGAGATCACAGATCATCCTGCACCGCAGAGGAGGAGATTCCCAGGTCTAGTACATCAGAGTGAGATCACAGATCATCCTGCACCGCGGAGGAGGAGATTCCCAGGTCTAGTACATCAGAGTAAGATCACAGATCATCCTGCACCGGGAGGAGGAGATTCCCAGGTCTAGTACATCAGAGTGAGATCACAGATCATCCTGCACCGCGGAGGAGGAGATTCCCACGTCTATTACATCAGAGTGAGATCACAGATCATCCTGCACCGCGGAGAAGGAGATTCCCAGGTCTATTACATCAGCGGGAGATTACAGATCATCCTGCACCGCGGAGGAGGAGATTCCCAGTTCTATTACATCAGAGTGAGATCACAGATCATCTTGCACCGCGGAGGAGGAGATTCCCAGGTCTATTACATCAGCGGGAGATCACAGATCATCCTGCACCGCGGAGGAGGAGATTCCCAGGTCAATTACATCAGTGTGAGATCACAGATCATCCTGCACCGCGGAGGAGGAGATTCCCACGTCTAGTACATCAGAGTGAGATCACAGATCATCCTGCACCGCGGAGGAGGAGATTCCCAGGTCTAGTACATGAGAGTGAGATCAAAGATCATCCTGCACCGCGGAGGAGGAGATTCCCAGGTCTAGTACAGCAGAGTGAGATCACAGATCATCCTGCACCGCGGAGGAGGAGATTCCCAGGTCTATTACATCAGAGTGAGATCACAGATCATCCTGCACCGCGGAGGAGGAGATTCCCAGGTCTAGTACAGCAGAGTGAGATCACAGATCATCCTGCACCCGGAGGAGGAGATTCCCGGGTCTAGTACAGCAGAGTGAGATCAAAGATCATCTTGCACCGTGGAGGAGGAGATTCCCAGGTCTAGTACATCAGAGTGAGATCAGAAATCATCCTGCACCGCGCAGGAGGAGATTCTCGGGTCTATTACATCAGCAAGAGATCACAGATCATCCTGCACCGCGGAGGAGGAGATTCCCAGGTCTATTACATCAGCAAGAGATCAGAGATCATCCTGCACCGCGGAGGAGGAGATTCCCAGGACTTTTACATCAGCAAGAGATCAGAGATCATCCTGCACCGCGGAGGAGGAGATTCTCGGGTCTATTACATCAGAGTGAGATCACAGATCATCCTGAACCGCAGAGGAGGAGATTCCCGGGTCTAGTACATCAGAGTGAGATCACAGATCATCCTGCACCGCAGAGGAGGAGATTCCCAGGTCTAGTACATCAGAGTGAGATCACAGATCATCCTGCACCGCAGAGGAGGAGATTCCCACGTCTATTACATCAGAGTGAGATCAGAGATCATCCTGCACCGCGGAGGAGGAGATTCCTGGGTCTATTAACTCAGAGTGAGATCACAGATCATCCTGCACCGTGGAGGTGGAGATTCCCGGGTCTATTACATCAGCGGGAGATCAGAGATCATCCTGCACCGCGGAGGAGGAGATTCCTGGGTCTATTAACTCAGAGTGAGATCACAGATCATCTTGCACCGCGGAGGAGGAGATTCCCACGTCTATTACATCAGAGTGAGATCACAGATCATCCTGCACCGCGGAGGAGAAGATTCCCAGGTCTATTACATCAGCGGGAGATCACAGATCATCCTGCACCGCAGAGGAGGAGATTCCCACGTCTATTACATCAGAGTGAGATCACAGATCATCCTGCACCGCGGAGGAGGAGATTCCCGGGTCTATTACATCAGAGTGAGATCACAGATCATCCTGCACCGCGGAGGAGGAGATTCCTGGGTCTATTACATCAGAGTGAGATAAGAGATCATCCTGCACAGCAGAGGAGGAGATTCCCGGGTCTATTACATCAGCAAGAGATCACAGATCATCCTGCACAGCGGAGGAGAAGATTCCCGGGTCTATTACATCAGAGTGAGATCACAGATCATCCTGCACCGCGGAGGAGGAGATTCCCAGGTCTATTACATCAGAGTGAGATCACAGATCATCCTGCACCGCGGAGGAGGAGATTCCTGGGTCTAGTACATCAGAGTGAGATCAGAGATCATCCTGCACCGCGGAGGAGGAGATTCCCAGGTCTATTACATCAGAGTGAGATCACAGATCATCCTGCACCGCGGAGGAGGAAATTCCCAGGTCTATTACATCAGCGGGAGATCACAGATCATCCTGCACCGCAGAGGAGGAGATTCCCAGGTCTATTACATCAGAGTGAGATCACAGATCATCCTGCACCGCGGAGAAGGAGATTCCCGGGTCTATTACATCAGAGTGAGATCACAGATCATCCTGCACCGCAGAGGAGGAGATTCCCACGTCTATTACATCAGAGTGAGATCACAGATCATCCTGCACCGCGGAGAAGGAGATTCCCGGGTCTATTACATCAGCGGGAGATCACAGATCATCCTGCACCGCAGAGGAGGAGATTCCCAGGTCTATTACATCAGCGGGAGATTACAGATCATCCTGCACCGCGGAGGAAGAGATTCCCAGTTCTATTACATCAGCGGGAGATCACAGATCATCCTGCATCGCGGAGGAGGAGATTCCCAGGTCTAGTACATCAGAGTGAGATCACAGATCATCCTGCACCGCGGAGGAGGAGATTCCCAGGTCTATTACATCAGAGTGAGATCACAGATCATCCTGAACCGCGGAGGAGGAGATTCCCAGGTTTATTACATCAGAGTGAGATCACAGATCATCCTGAACCGCGGAGGAGGAGATTCCTGGGTCTAATACATCAGAGTGAGATCACAGATCATCCGGCACCGCGTAGGAGGAGATTCTCGGCTCTTTTACATCAGCAAGAGATCACAGATCATCCTGCACCGCAGAGGAGGAGATTCCCAGGTCTAGTACATCAGAGTGAGATCACAGATCATCTTGCACCGCGGAGGAGGAGATTCCCAGGTCTATTACATCAGCGGGAGATCACAGATCATCCTGCACCGCGGAGGAGGAGATTCCCAGGTCAATTACATCAGAGTGAGATCACAGATCATCCTGCACCGCGGAGGAGGAGATTCCCAGGTCTAGTACATCAGAGTGAGATCACAGATCATCTTGCACCGCGGAGGAGGAGATTCCCAGGTCTATTACATCAGCGGGAGATCACAGATCATCCTGCACCGCGGAGGAGGAGATTCCCAGGTCAATTACATCAGTGTGAGATCACAGATCATCCTGCACCGCGGAGGAGGAGATTCCCACGTCTATTACATCAGAGTGAGATCACAGATCATCCTGCACCGCAGAGGAGGAGATTCCCAGGTCTAGTACATCAGAGTGAGATCACAGATCATCCTGCACCGCGGAGGAGGAGATTCCCAGGTCTATTACATCAGAGTGAGATCACAGATCATCCTGCACAGCGGAGGAGGAGATTCCCAGGTCTATTACATCAGAGTGAGATCACAGATCATCCTGCACCGCGGAGGAGGAGATTCCCACGTCTATTACATCAGAGTGAGATCACAGATCATCCTGCACCGCGGAGGAGGAGATTCCCAGGTCTAGTACATGAGAGTGAGATCAAAGATCATCCTGCACCGCGGAGGAGGAGATTCCCAGGTCTAGTACAGCAGAGTGAGATCACAGATCATCCTGCACCGCGGAGGAGGAGATTCCCGGGTCTAGTACAGCAGAGTGAGATCAAAGATCATCTTGCACCGCGGAGGAGGAGATTCCCAGGTCTATTACATCAGCAAGAGATCAGAGATCATCCTGCACCGCGGAGGAGGAGATTCCCAGGTCTATTACATCAGCAAGAGATCAGAGATCATCCTGCACCGCGGAGGAGGAGATTCCCAGGTCTATTACATCAGCAAGAGATCAGAGATCATCCTGCACCGCGGAGGAGGAGATTCCCAGGTCTATTACATCAGCAAGAGATCAGAGATCATCCTGCACCGCGGAGGAGGAGATTCTCGGGTCTATTACGTCAGCGTGAGATCACAGATCATCCTGAACCGCAGAGGAGGAGATTCCCGGGTCTAGTACATCAGAGTGAGATCACAGATCATCCTGAACCGCGGAGGAGAAGATTCCCAGGTCTAGTACATCAGAGTGAGATCACAGATCATCCTGCACCGCAGAGGAGGAGATTCCCACGTCTATTACATCAGAGATCATCCTGCACCGCGGAGGAGGAGATTCCTGGGTCTATTAACTCAGAGTGAGATCACAGATCATCTTGCACCGCGGAGGAGGGGATTCCCAGGTCTATTACATCAGAGTGAGATCACAGATCATCCTGCACCGTGGAGGTGGAGATTCCCGGGTCTATTACATCAGCGGGAGATCAGAGATCATCCTGCACCGCGGAGGAGGAGATTCCTGGGTCTATTAACTCAGAGTGAGATCACAGATCATCCTGCACCGCGGAGGAGGAGATTCCCACGTCTATTACATCGGTGTGAGATCACAGATCATCCTGCACCGCGGAGGAGGAGATTCCCAGGTCTATTACATCAGAGTGAGATCACAGATCATCCTGCACCGCGGAGGAGGAGATTCCCGGGTCTATTACATCAGAGTGAGATCACAGATCATCCTGAACCGCGGAGGAGGAGATTCCCAGGTCTAGTACATCAGAGTGAGATCACAGATCATCCTGCACAGCAGAGGAGGAGATTCCCACGTCTATTACATCAGAGTGAGATCACAGATCATCCTGCACCGCGGAGGAGAAGATTCCCAGGTCTATTACATCAGCGGGAGATCACAGATCATCCTGCACCGCAGAGGAGGAGATTCCCACGTCTATTACATCAGAGTGAGATCACAGATCATCCTGCACCGCAGAGGAGGAGATTCCCAGGTCTAGTACATCAGAGTGAGATCACAGATCATCCTGCACCGCGGAGAAGGAGATTCCCAGGTCTAGTACATCAGAGTGAGATCACAGATCATCCTGCACCGCGGAGGAGGAGATTCCCACGTCTATTACATCGGTGTGAGATCACAGATCATCCTGCACCGCAGAGGAGGAGATTCCCAGGTCTAGTACATCAGAGTGAGATCACAGATCATCCTGCACCGCGGAGGAGGAGATTCCCAGGTCTAGTACATCAGAGTGAGATCACAGATCATCCTGCACCGCGGAGGAGGAGATTCCCAGGTCTATTACATCAGAGTGAGATCACAGATCATACTGCACAGCAGAGGAGGAGATTCCCAGGTCTATTACATCAGAGTGAGATCACAGATCATCCTGCACCGCGGAGGAGGAGATTCCTGGGTCTATTACATCAGCAAGAGATCACAGATCATCCTGCACAGCGGAGGAGGAGATTCCCGGGTCTATTACATCAGAGGGAGATCACAGATCATCCTGCACCGCGGAGGAGGAGATTCCCAGGTCTAGTACATCAGAGTGAGATCACAGATCATCCTACTCCGCAGAGGAGGAGATTCCCAGGTCTAGTACATCAGAGTGAGATCACAGATCATCCTGCACCGCGGAGGAGATTCCCAGGTCTATTACATCAGTGGGAGATCAGAGATCATCCTGCACCGCGGAGGAGATTCCCAGGTCTATTACATCAGTGGGAGATCAGAGATCATCCTGCACCGCGGAGGAGGAGATTCCTGGGTCTATTACATCAGCAAGAGATCACAGATCATCCTGCACAGCGGAGGAGGAGATTCCCGGGTCTATTACATCAGAGGGAGATCACAGATCATCCTGCACCGCGGAGGAGGAGATTCCCAGGTCTATTACATCAGAGTGAGATCACAGATCATCCTGCACCGCGGAGGAGGAGATTCCCACGTCTATTACATCAGAGTGAGATCACAGATCATCCTGCACCGCGGAGGAGGAGATTCCCAGGTCTAGTACATGAGAGTGAGATCAAAGATCATCCTGCACCGCGGAGGAGGAGATTCCCAGGTCTAGTACAGCAGAGTGAGATCACAGATCATCCTGCACCGCGGAGGAGGAGATTCCCGGGTCTAGTACAGCAGAGTGAGATCAAAGATCATCTTGCACCGTGGAGGAGGAGATTCCCAGGTCTAGTACATCAGAGTGAGATCAGAAATCATCCTGCACTGCGCAGGAGGAGATTCTCGGGTCTATTACATCAGCAAGAGATCACAGATCATCCTGCACCGCGGAGGAGGAGATTCCCAGGTCTATTACATCAGCAAGAGATCAGAGATCATCCTGCACCGCGGAGGAGGAGATTCCCAGGTCTATTACATCAGCAAGAGATCAGAGATCATCCTGCACCGCGGAGGAGGAGATTCTCGGGTCTATTACGTCAGCGTGAGATCACAGATCATCCTGAACCGCAGAGGAGGAGATTCCCGGGTCTAGTACATCAGAGTGAGATCACAGATCATCCTGAACCGCGGAGGAGAAGATTCCCAGGTCTAGTACATCAGAGTGAGATCACAGATCATCCTGCACCGCAGAGGAGGAGATTCCCACGTCTATTACATCAGAGATCATCCTGCACCGCGGAGGAGGAGATTCCTGGGTCTATTAACTCAGAGTGAGATCACAGATCATCCTGCACCGTGGAGGAGGAGATTCCCAGGTCTAGTACATCAGAGTGAGATCACAGATCATCTTGCACCGCGGAGGAGGAGATTCCCAGGTCTATTACATCAGCGGGAGATCAGAGATCATCCTGCACCGTGGAGGTGGAGATTCCCGGGTCTATTACATCAGCGGGAGATCAGAGATCATCCTGCACCGCGGAGGAGGAGATTCCTGGGTCTATTAACTCAGAGTGAGATCACAGATCATCTTGCACCGCGGAGGAGGGGATTCCCAGGTCTATTACATCAGAGTGAGATCACAGATCATCCTGAACCGCGGAGGAGGAGATTCCCAGGTCTATTACATCAGCGGGAGATCACAGATCATCCTGAACCGCGGAGGAGGAGATTCCCAGGTCTAGTACATCAGAGTGAGATCACAGATCATCCTGCACAGCAGAGGAGGAGATTCCCACGTCTATTACATCAGAGTGAGATCACAGATCATCCTGCACCGCGGAGGAGAAGATTCCCAGGTCTATTACATCAGCGGGAGATCACAGATCATCCTGCACCGCAGAGGAGGAGATTCCCACGTCTATTACATCAGAGTGAGATCACAGATCATCCTGCACCGCAGAGGAGGAGATTCCCAGGTCTAGTACATCAGAGTGAGATCACAGATCATCCTGCACCGCGGAGAAGGAGATTCCCAGGTCTAGTATATCAGAGTGAGATCACAGATCATCCTGCACCGCGGAGGAGGAGATTCCCAGGTCTATTACATCAGAGTGAGATCACAGATCATCCTGCACAGCGGAGGAGGAGATTCCCAGGTCTATTACATCAGCGGGAGATCACAGATCATCCTGCACCGCGGAGGAGGAGATTCCTGGGTCTATTAACTCAGAGTGAGATCACAGATCATCCTGCATCGCGGAGGAGGAGATTCCCAGGTCTAGTACATCAGAGTGAGATCACAGATCATCCTGCACCGCGGAGGAGGAGATTCCCAGGTCTATTACATCAGAGTGAGATCACAGATCATACTGCACAGCAGAGGAGGAGATTCCCAGGTCTATTACATCAGAGTGAGATCACAGATCATCCTGCACCGCGGAGGAGGAGATTCCTGGGTCTATTACATCAGCAAGAGATCACAGATCATCCTGCACAGCGGAGGAGGAGATTCCCGGTCTATTACATCAGAGGGAGATCACAGATCATCCTGCACCGCTGGAGGAGGAGATTCCCAGGTCTAGTACATCAGAGTGAGATCACAGATCATCCTACTCCGCAGAGGAGGAGATTCCCAGGTCTAGTACATCAGAGTGAGATCACAGATCATCCTGCACCGCGGAGGAGATTCCCAGGTCTATTACATCAGTGGGAGATCAGAGATCATCCTGCACCGCAGAGGAGGAGATTCCCAGGTCTAGTACATCAGAGTGAGATCACAGATCATCCTGCACCGCGGAGAAGGAGATTCCCAGGTCTAGTACATCAGAGTAAGATCACAGATCATCCTGCACCGCGGAGAAGGAGATTCCCACGTCTATTACATCAGAGTGAGATCACAGATCATCCTGCACCGCGGAGGAGGAGATTCCCGGGTCTATTACATCAGAGTGAGATCACAGATCATCCTGCACCGCGGAGGAGGAGATTCCCAGGTCTATTACATCAGTGGGAGATCAGAGATCATCCTGCACCGCAGAGGAGGAGATTCCTGGGTCTATTAACTCAGAGTGAGATCACAGATCATCCTGCACCGCGGAGGAGGAGATTCCCAGGTCTATTACATCAGAGTGAGATCACAGATCATCCTGCACCGCGGAGGAGGAGATTCCCAGGTCTAGTACATCAGAGTGAGATCACAGATCATCCTGCACCGCGGAGGAGGAGATTCCCGGGTCTATTACATCAGAGTGAGATCACAGATCATCCTGCACCGCGGAGGAGGAGATTCCCAAGTCTATTACATCGGTGTGAGATCACAGATCATCCTGCACCGCGGAGGAGGAGATTCCCAGGTCTATTACATCAGAGTGAGATCACAGATCATCCTGCACCGCGGAGGAGGAGATTCCCAGGTCGAGTACATCAGAGTGAGATCACAGATCATCCTGCACCGCGGAGGAGGAGATTCCCGGGTCTAGTACATCAGAGGGAGATCACAGATCATCCTGCACCGCGGAGGAGGAGATTCCCAGGTCTATTACATCAGAGGGAGATCACAGATCATCCTGCACCGCGGAGGAGGAGATTCCCACGTCTATTACATCGGTGTGAGATCACAGATCATCCTGCACCGCGGAGGAGGAGATTCCCAGGTCTATTACATCAGAGGGAGATTACAGATCATCCTGCACTGCGGAGGAAGAGATTCCCAGGTCTATTACATCAGCAGGAGATTACAGATCATCCTACTCCGCAGAGGAGGAGATTCCCGGGTCTATTACATCAGAGTGAGATCACAGATCATCCTGCACCGCAGAGGAGGAGATTCCCAGGTCTAGTACATCAGAGTGAGATCACAGATCATCCTGCACCGCGGAGGAGGAGATTCCCAGGTCTAGTACATCAGAGTAAGATCACAGATCATCCTGCACCGGGAGGAGGAGATTCCCAGGTCTAGTACATCAGAGTGAGATCACAGATCATCCTGCACCGCGGAGGAGGAGATTCCCACGTCTATTACATCAGAGTGAGATCACAGATCATCCTGCACCGCGGAGAAGGAGATTCCCAGGTCTATTACATCAGCGGGAGATTACAGATCATCCTGCACCGCGGAGGAGGAGATTCCCAGTTCTATTACATCAGAGTGAGATCACAGATCATCTTGCACCGCGGAGGAGGAGATTCCCAGGTCTATTACATCAGCGGGAGATCACAGATCATCCTGCACCGCGGAGGAGGAGATTCCCAGGTCAATTACATCAGTGTGAGATCACAGATCATCCTGCACCGCGGAGGAGGAGATTCCCACGTCTAGTACATCAGAGTGAGATCACAGATCATCCTGCACCGCGGAGGAGGAGATTCCCAGGTCTAGTACATGAGAGTGAGATCAAAGATCATCCTGCACCGCGGAGGAGGAGATTCCCAGGTCTAGTACAGCAGAGTGAGATCACAGATCATCCTGCACCGCGGAGGAGGAGATTCCCAGGTCTATTACATCAGAGTGAGATCACAGATCATCCTGCACCGCGGAGGAGGAGATTCCCAGGTCTAGTACAGCAGAGTGAGATCACAGATCATCCTGCACCCCGGAGGAGGAGATTCCCGGGTCTAGTACAGCAGAGTGAGATCAAAGATCATCTTGCACCGTGGAGGAGGAGATTCCCAGGTCTAGTACATCAGAGTGAGATCAGAAATCATCCTGCACCGCGCAGGAGGAGATTCTCGGGTCTATTACATCAGCAAGAGATCACAGATCATCCTGCACCGCGGAGGAGGAGATTCCCAGGTCTATTACATCAGCAAGAGATCAGAGATCATCCTGCACCGCGGAGGAGGAGATTCCCAGGACTTTTACATCAGCAAGAGATCAGAGATCATCCTGCACCGCGGAGGAGGAGATTCTCGGGTCTATTACATCAGAGTGAGATCACAGATCATCCTGAACCGCAGAGGAGGAGATTCCCGGGTCTAGTACATCAGAGTGAGATCACAGATCATCCTGCACCGCAGAGGAGGAGATTCCCAGGTCTAGTACATCAGAGTGAGATCACAGATCATCCTGCACCGCAGAGGAGGAGATTCCCACGTCTATTACATCAGAGTGAGATCAGAGATCATCCTGCACCGCGGAGGAGGAGATTCCTGGGTCTATTAACTCAGAGTGAGATCACAGATCATCCTGCACCGTGGAGGTGGAGATTCCCGGGTCTATTACATCAGCGGGAGATCAGAGATCATCCTGCACCGCGGAGGAGGAGATTCCTGGGTCTATTAACTCAGAGTGAGATCACAGATCATCTTGCACCGCGGAGGAGGAGATTCCCACGTCTATTACATCAGAGTGAGATCACAGATCATCCTGCACCGCGGAGGAGAAGATTCCCAGGTCTATTACATCAGCGGGAGATCACAGATCATCCTGCACCGCAGAGGAGGAGATTCCCACGTCTATTACATCAGAGTGAGATCACAGATCATCCTGCACCGCGGAGGAGGAGATTCCCGGGTCTATTACATCAGAGTGAGATCACAGATCATCCTGCACCGCGGAGGAGGAGATTCCTGGGTCTATTACATCAGAGTGAGATAAGAGATCATCCTGCACAGCAGAGGAGGAGATTCCCGGGTCTATTACATCAGCAAGAGATCACAGATCATCCTGCACAGCGGAGGAGAAGATTCCCGGGTCTATTACATCAGAGTGAGATCACAGATCATCCTGCACAGCAGAGGAGGAGATTCCCAGGTCTATTACATCAGAGTGAGATCACAGATCATCCTGCACCGCGGAGGAGGAGATTCCTGGGTCTAGTACATCAGAGTGAGATCAGAGATCATCCTGCACCGCGGAGGAGGAGATTCCTGGGTCTATTACATCAGAGTGAGATCACAGATCATCCTGCACCGCGGAGGAGGAGATTCCTGGGTCTATTACATCAGAGTGAGATAAGAGATCATCCTGCACAGCAGAGGAGGAGATTCCCGGGTCTATTACATCAGCAAGAGATCACAGATCATCCTGCACAGCGGAGGAGAAGATTCCCGGGTCTATTACATCAGAGGGAGATCACAGATCATCCTGCACCGCGGAGGAGGAGATTCCCAGGTCTAGTACATCAGAGTGAGATCACAGATCATCCTACTCCGCGGAGGAGGAGATTCCCAGGTCTAGTACATCAGAGTGAGATCACAGATTATCCTGCACCGCGGAGGAGATTCCCAGGTCTATTACATCAGTGGGAGATCAGAGATCATCCTGCACCGCAGAGGAGGAGATTCCCAGGTCTAGTACATCAGAGTGAGATCACAGATCATCCTGCACCGCGGAGGAGGAGATTCCCAAGTCTATTACATCGGTGTGAGATCACAGATCATCCTGCACCGCAGAGGAGGAGATTCCCAGGTCTATTACATCAGCAAGAGATCACAGATCATCCTGCACCGCGGAGGAGGAGATTCCCAGGTCTAGTACATCAGAGTGAGATCACAGATCATCCTGCACCGCGGAGGAGGAGATTCCCAGGTCTATTACATCAGAGGGAGATCACAGATCAACCTGCACCGCGGAGGAGGAGATTCCCAGGTCTAGTACATCAGAGTAAGATCACAGATCATCCTGCACCGCGGAGGAGGAGATTCCCAGGTCTATTACATCAGAGTGAGATCACAGATCATCCTGCACCGCGGAGGAGGAGATTCCCACGTCTATTACATCAGAGTGAGATCACAGATCATCCTGCACCGCGGAGGAGGAGATTCCCAGGTCAATTACATCAGCGGGAGATTACAGATCATCCTGCACCGCGGAGGAGGAGATTCCCAGTTCTATTACATCAGCGGGAGATCACAGATCATCCTGCATCGCGGAGGAGGAGATTCCCAGGTCTATTACATCAGCGGGAGATTACAGATCATCCTGCACCGCGGAGCAGGAGATTCCCAGGTTTATTTCATCAGCGGGAGATCACAGATCATCCTGCACCGCGGAGGAGGAGATTCCCAGGTCAATTACATCAGAGTGAGATCACAGATCATCCTGCACCGCGGAGGAGGAGATTCCCAGGTCTATTACATCAGTGGGAGATCACAGATCATCCTGCACTGCGGAGGAGGAGATTCCCAGGTCAATTACATCAGTGTGAGATCACAGATCATCCTGCACCGCGGAGGAGGAGATTCCCACGTCTATTACATCAGAGTGAGATCACAGATCATCCTGCACCGCAGAGGAGGAGATTCCCAGGTCTAGTACATCAGAGTGAGATCACAGATCATCCTGCACCGCGGAGGAGGAGATTCCCAGGTCTAGTACATGAGAGTGAGATCAAAGATCATCCTGCACCGCGGAGGAGGAGATTCCCAGGTCTAGTACAGCAGAGTGAGATCACAGATCATCCTGCACCGCGGAGGAGGAGATTCCCAGGTCTAGTACAGCAGAGTGAGATCACAGATCATCCTGCACCGCGGAGGAGGAGATTCCCAGGTCTAGTACATCAGAGTGAGATCACAGATCATCCTGCACCGCGGAGGAGGAGATTCTCGGGTCTATTACATCAGCAAGAGATCACAGATCATCCTGCACCGCGGAGGAGGAGATTCCCAGGTCTATTACATCAGCAAGAGATCAGAGATCATCCTGCACCGCGGAGGAGGAGATTCCCAGGTATATTACATCAGCAAGAGATCAGAGATCATCCTGCACCGCGGAGGAGGAGATTCTCGGGTCTATTACATCAGCAAGAGATCACAGATCATCCTGAACCGCAGAGGAGGAGATTCCCACGTCTATTACATCAGAGTGAGATCAGAGATCATCCTGCACCGTGGAGGTGGAGATTCCCGGGTCTATTACATCAGCGGGAGATCAGAGATCATCCTGCACCGCGGAGGAGGAGATTCCTGGGTCTATTACATCAGAGTGAGATCACAGATCATCCTGAACCGCGGAGGAGGCGATTCCCACGTCTATTACATCAGAGTGAGATCAGAGATCATCCTGCACCGCGGAGGAGAAGATTCCCAGGTCTATTACATCAGCGGGAGATCACAGATCATCCTGCACCGCAGAGGAGGAGATTCCCACGTCTATTACATCAGAGTGAGATCACAGATCATCCTGCACCGCAGGAGTAGGAGATTCCCAGGTCTAGTACATCAGAGTGAGATCACAGATCATCCTGCACCGCGGAGAAGGAGATTCCCAGGTCTAGTATATCAGAGTGAGATCACAGATCATCCTGCACAGCAGAGGAGGAGATTCCCAGGTCTATTTCATCAGAGTGAGATCACAGATCATCCTGCACCGCGGAGGAGATTCCCAGGTCTATTACATCAGAGTGAGATCACAGATCATCCTGCACCGCGGAGGAGGAGATTCCTGGGTCTAGTACATCAGAGTGAGATCAGAGATCATCCTGCACCGCGCAGGAGGAGATTCTCGGGTCTATTACATCAGCAAGAGATCACAGATCATCCTGCACAGCGGAGGAGGAGATTCCCGGGTCTATTACATCAGAGTGAGATCACAGATCATCCTGCACCGCGGAGGAGGAGATTCCCGGGTCTAGTACATCAGAGTGAGATCACAGATCATCCTGCACCGCGGACGAGGAGATTCCCGGGTCTATTACATCAGAGTGAGATCACAGATCATCCTGCACCGCGGAGGAGGAGATTCCCGGGTCTAGTACATCAGAGTGAGATCACAGATCATCCTGCACCGCGGACGAGGAGATTCCCGGGTCAATTACATCAGAGTGAGATCACAGATCATCCTGCACCGCGGAGGAGGAGATTCCCAAGTCTAGTACATCAGAGTGAGATCACAGATCATCCTGCACCGCGGAGGAGGAGATTCCCAGGTCTATTACATCGGTGTGAGATCACAGATCATCCTGCACCGCGGAGGAGGAGATTCCCAGGTCTAGTACATCAGAGTGAGATCACAGATCATCCTGCACCGCGGAGGAGATTCCCAGGTCTAGTACATCAGCGGGAGATCAGAGATCATCCTGCACCGCGGACGAGGAGATTCCCAGGTCTATTACATCAGAGTAAGATCACAGATCATCCTGCACCGCGGAGAAGGAGATTCCCACGTCTATTACATCAGAGTGAGATCACAGATCATCCTGCACCGCGGAGGAGGAGATTCCCGGGTCTATTACATCAGAGTGAGATCCCAGATCAGAGAGGAGGAGATTCGGGTGACGCGGGGCGGTGCTGCGCTCAGAAAACTTGACTCATCTCCGGACACAGGAGTCATATCAGGTTCATTTGCACATCACTAAAATCCTTTTTTGGACGAAATAAAAGCAGACAGAGCTATGGGGACTGGGTACTGCGGATGTGCTAGCGACCATCAGCCGCCCACGTACCCCGCGCTGTACACAAAATCCTGGTGACAGGTGAAAGAGAGACGGTTGGTCCCAGGCAAAATACTATTTGTAGCTAGACTTCTGATATTGAGGAAATGGGTAAATGTAGCGCCTCCGAAAGCGGGACAGCGGAGGGAAGCAATCGCCAACCTGATGAGACTAGAGGTGAAGCCCAAGAGACCCAGCCGGAGAGCAGATAACGTCATACAATATGGAAGAAATGGATGAACTAAGGCCGTCTGTGGGTTCGTTAGTTTTTTTGTTCTCACCGCTCTCTCTCTCTAAAGGGTGGTGAGTATTGGGGCATTAAATTATCATTGTATCTGTATTATCAATTGGTGTAATACGGCTCCTTTCTACCACTGTGTTTTTATACATTTTTGCTATATAAGAAGAAAAAATTGAAAAAATAATAACCACACCATGTACACCCCATATCTGCAGTACAGTAATAATAACCACACCATGTACACCCCATATCTGCAGTACAGTAATAATAACCACACCATGTACACCCCATATCTGCAGTACAGTAATAATAACCACACCATGTACACCCCATATCTGCAGTACAGTAATAACCACACCATGTACACCCCATATCTGCAGTACAGTAATAAACACACCATGTACACCCCATATCTGCAGTACAGTAATAACCACACCATGTACACCCCATATCTGCAGTACAGTAATAATAACCACACCATGTACACCCTATATCTGCAGTACAGTAATAATAACCACACCATGTACACCCCATATCTGCAGTACAGTAATAACCACACCATGTACACCGCATATCTGCAGTACAGTAATAACCACACCATGTACACCCCATATCTGCAGTACAGTAATAACCACACCATGTACACCCCATATCTGCAGTACAGTAATAACCACACCATGTACACCCCATATCTGCAGTAGAGTAATAATAACCACACCATGAACACCCCATATCTGCAGCACAGTAATAAACACACCATGTACACCCCATATCTGCAGTACAGTAATAACCACACCATGTACACCCCATATCTGCAGCACAGTAATAAACACTCCATGTACACCCCATATCTGCAGTACAGTAATAACCACACCATGTACACCCCATATCTGCAGTACAGTAATAATAACCACACCATGTACACCCCATATCTGCAGTACAGTAATAATAACCACACCATGTACACCCCATATCTGCAGTACAGTAATAAACCACACCATGTACACCCCATATCTGCAGTACAGTAATAATAACCACACCATGTACACCCCATATCTGCAGTACAGTAATAATAACCACACCATGTACACCCCATATCTGCAGTACAGTAATAACCACACCATGTACACCCCATATCTGCAGTACAGTAATAACCACACCATGTACACCCCATATCTGCAGTACAGTAATAAACCACACCATGTACACCCCATATCTGCAGTACAGTAATAACCACACCATGTACACCCCATATCTGCAGTACAGTAATAATAACCACACCATGTACACCCCATATCTGCAGTACAGTAATAATAACCACACCATGTACACCCCATATCTGCAGTACAGTAATAACCACACCATGTACACCCCATATCTGCAGTACAGTAATAACCACACCATGTACACCCCATATCTGCAGTACAGTAATAACCACACCATGTACACCCCATATCTGCAGTACAGTAATAACCACACCATGTACACCCCATATCTGCAGTACAGTAATAACCACACCATGTACACCCCATATCTGCAGTACAGTAATAGTAACACACCATGTACACCCCATATCTGCAGTACAGTAATAGTAACCACACCATGTACACCCCATATCTGCAGTACAGTAATAACCACACCATGTACACCCCATATCTGCAGTACAGTAATAAACCACACCATGTACACCCCATATCTGCAGTACAGTAATATAACCACACCATGTACACCCCATATCTGCAGTACAGTAATAATAACCACACCATGTACACCCCATATCTGCAGCACAGTAATAGTAACCACACCATGTACACCCCATATCTGCAGTATAGTAATAATAACCACACCATGTACACCCCATATCTGCAGTACAGTAATAGTAAACACAACATGTACACCCCATATCTGCAGTACAGTAATAACCACACCATGTACACCCCATATCTGCAGCACCGTAATAGTAACCACACCATGTACACCCCATATCTGCAGCACCGTAATAGTAACCACACCATGTACACCCCATATCTGCAGTACAGTAATAATAACCACACCATGTACACCCCATATCTGCAGTACAGTAATAATAACCACACCATGTACACCCCATATCTGCAGTACAGTAATAATAACCACACCATGTACACCCCATATCTGCAGTACAGTAATAACCACACCATGTACACCCCATATCTGCAGTACAGTAATAATAACCACACCATGTACACCCCATATCTGCAGTACAGTAATAATAACCACACCATGTACACCCCATATCTGCAGTACAGTAATAATAACCACACCATGTACACCCCATATCTGCAGTACAGTAATAATAACCACACCATGTACACCCCATATCTGCAGTACAGTAATAATAGCCACACCATGTACACCCCATATCTGCAGTACAGTAATAGTAACCACACCATGTACACCCCATATCTGCAGCACAGTTATAATCACATTATTACACCTCTGACCTCTCTAGAAATCTGCAGAACATCGCTCTGTCCTCTCTACCTCCGACAGATACATAGTGACTTACCCTGCAGATGATCACCCCGCTGGGCTCTCTGTCCTCTAGTGACTTACCCTGCAGATGATCACCCCGCTGGGCTCTCTGTCCTCTAGTGACTTACCCTGCAGATGATCACTCCGCTGGGCTCTCTGTCCTCTAGTGACTTACGCTGCAGATGATCACTCCACTGGGCTCTCTGCCCTGTAGTGACATACCCTGCAGATGATCACTCCGCTGGGCTCTCTGCCCTCTAGTGACTTACGCTGCAGATGATCACTCCGCTGGGCTCTCTGCCCTGTAGTGACATACCCTGCAGATGATCACTCCGCTGGGCTCTCTGCCCTCTAGTGACTTACCCTGCAGATGATCACTCCGCTGGGCTCTCTGCCCTCTAGTGACATACCCTGCAGATGATCACTCCGCTGGGCTCTCTGCCCTCTAGTGACTTACCCTGCAGATGATCACCCGCTGGGCTCTCTGCCCTCTAGTGACTTACCCTGCAGATGATCACTCCGCTGGGCTCTCTGCCCTCTAGTGACTTACCCTGCAGATGATCACTCCGCTGGGCTCTCTGCCCTGTAGTGACATACCCTGCAGATGATCACCCTGCTGGGCTCTCTGCCCTCTAGTGACATACCCTGCAGATGATCACTCCGCTGGGCTCTCTGCCCTGTAGTGACTTACCCTGCAGATGATCACCCTGCTGGGCTCTCTGCCCTCTAGTGACATACCCTGCAGATGATCACTCCGCTGGGCTCTCTGCCCTCTAGTGACTTACCCTGCAGATGATCACTCCGCTGGGCTCTCTGCCCTCTAGTGACTTACCCTGCAGATGATCACCCTGCTGGGCTCTCTGCCCTCTAGTGACATACCCTGCAGATGATCACTCCGCTGGGCTCTCTGCCCTCTAGTGACATACCCTGCAGATGATCACCCCGCTGGGCTCTCTGCCCTCTAGTGACATACCCTGCAGATGATCACTCCGCTGGGCTCTCTGCCCTCTAGTGACTTACCCTGCAGATGATCACCCCGCTGGGCTCTCTGCCCTCTAGTGACATACCCTGCAGATGATCACTCCGCTGGGCTCTCTGCCCTCTAGTGACTTACCCTGCAGATGATCACTCCGCTGGGCTCTCTGCCCTCTAGTGACATACCCTGCAGATGATCACCCTGCTGGGCTCTCTGCCCTCTAGTGACATACCCTGCAGATGATCACTCCGCTGGGCTCTCTGCCCTCTAGTGACATACCCTGCAGATGATCACCCGCTGGGCTCTCTGCCCTCTAGTGACATACCCTGCAGATGATCACTCCGCTGGGCTCTCTGCCCTCTAGTGACTTACCCTGCAGATGATCACTCCGCTGGGCTCTCTGCCCTCTAGTGACATACCCTGCAGATGATCACTCCGCTGGGCTCTCTGCCCTCTAGTGACTTACCCTGCAGATGATCACCCCGCTGGGCTCTCTGCCCTCTAGTGACTTACCCTGCAGATGATCACCCCGCTGGGCTCTCTGCCCTCTAGTGACTTACCCTGCAGATGATCACCCCGCTGGGCTCTCTGCCCTCTAGTGACATACCCTGCAGATGATCACTCCGCTGGGCTCTCTGCCCTCTAGTGACTTACCCTGCAGATGATCACTCCGCTGGGCTCTCTGCCCTCTAGTGACATACCCTGCAGATGATCACCCCGCTGGGCTCTCTGCCCTCTAGTGACATACCCTGCAGATGATCACTCCGCTGGGCTCTCTGCCCTCTAGTGACTTACCCTGCAGATGATCACCCGCTGGGCTCTCTGCCCTCTAGTGACATACCCTGCAGATGATCACTCCGCTGGGCTCTCTGCCCTCTAGTGACTTACCCTGCAGATGATCACCCGCTGGGCTCTCTGCCCTCTAGTGACATACCCTGCAGATGATCACCCCGCTGGGCTCTCTGCCCTCTAGTGACATACCCTGCAGATGATCACTCCGCTGGGCTCTCTGCCCTCTAGTGACTTACCCTGCAGATGATCACCCCGCTGGGCTCTCTGCCCTCTAGTGACTTACCCTGCAGATGATCACCCGCTGGGCTCTCTGCCCTCTAGTGACATACCCTGCAGATGATCACCCCGCTGGGCTCTCTGCCCTCTAGTGACATACCCTGCAGATGATCACCCCGCTGGGCTCTCTGCCCTCTAGTGACATACCCTGCAGATGATCACTCCGCTGGGCTCTCTGCCCTCTAGTGACATACCCTGCAGATGATCACTCCGCTGGGCTCTCTGCCCTCTAGTGACATACCCTGCAGATGATCACCCCGCTGGGCTCTCTGCCCTCTAGTGACATACCCTGCAGATGATCACCCGCTGGGCTCTCTGCCCTCTAGTGACTTACCCTGCAGATGATCACCCGCTGGGCTCTCTGCCCTCTAGTGACTTACCCTGCAGATGATCACTCCGCTGGGCTCTCTGCCCTCTAGTGACTTACCCTGCAGATGATCACTCCGCTGGGCTCTCTGCCCTCTAGTGACTTACCCTGCAGATGATCACCCGCTGGGCTCTCTGCCCTCTAGTGACTTACCCTGCAGATGATCACCCCGCTGGGCTCTCTGCCCTCTAGTGACATACCCTGCAGATGATCACCCCGCTGGGCTCTCTGCCCTCTAGTGACATACCCTGCAGATGATCACCCGCTGGGCTCTCTGCCCTCTAGTGACTTACCCTGCAGATGATCACCCCGCTGGGCTCTCTGCCCTCTAGTGACATACCCTGCAGATGATCACTCCGCTGGGCTCTCTGCCCTCTAGTGACTTACCCTGCAGATGATCACCCCGCTGGGCTCTCTGCCCTCTAGTGACATACCCTGCAGATGATCACCCCGCTGGGCTCTCTGCCCTCTAGTGACATACCCTGCAGATGATCACTCCGCTGGGCTCTCTGCCCTCTAGTGACTTACCCTGCAGATGATCACCCGCTGGGCTCTCTGCCCTCTAGTGACTTACCCTGCAGATGATCACTCCGCTGGGCTCTCTGCCCTCTAGTGACTTACCCTGCAGATGATCACCCCGCTGGGCTCTCTGCCCTCTAGTGACATACCCTGCAGATGATCACTCCGCTGGGCTCTCTGCCCTCTAGTGACATACCCTGCAGATGATCACTCCGCTGGGCTCTCTGCCCTCTAGTGACTTACCCTGCAGATGATCACTCCGCTGGGCTCTCTGCCCTCTAGTGACATACCCTGCAGATGATCACTCCGCTGGGCTCTCTGCCCTCTAGTGACTTACCCTGCAGATGATCACTCCGCTGGGCTCTCTGCCCTCTAGTGACTTACCCTGCAGATGATCACCCGCTGGGCTCTCTGCCCTCTAGTGACTTACCCTGCAGATGATCACCCCGCTGGGCTCTCTGCCCTCTAGTGACATACCCTGCAGATGATCACTCCGCTGGGCTCTCTGCCCTCTAGTGACTTACCCTGCAGATGATCACTCCGCTGGGCTCTCTGCCCTCTAGTGACATACCCTGCAGATGATCACCCCGCTGGGCTCTCTGCCCTCTAGTGACTTACCCTGCAGATGATCACCCCGCTGGGCTCTCTGCCCTCTAGTGACTTACCCTGCAGATGATCACTCCGCTGGGCTCTCTGCCCTCTAGTGACATACCCTGCAGATGATCACCCCGCTGGGCTCTCTGCCCTCTAGTGACTTACCCTGCAGATGATCACTCCGCTGGGCTCTCTGCCCTCTAGTGACTTACCCTGCAGATGATCACCCCGCTGGGCTCTCTGCCCTCTAGTGACTTACCCTGCAGATGATCACCCCGCTGGGCTCTCTGCCCTCTAGTGACTTACCCTGCAGATGATCACCCCGCTGGGCTCTCTGCCCTCTAGTGACTTACCCTGCAGATGATCACTCCGCTGGGCTCTCTGCCCTCTAGTGACTTACCCTGCAGATGATCACCCCGCTGGGCTCTCTGCCCTCTAGTGACTTGCGCTGCGCGGCTCTTACCTTGGCCTTCCCGGTGCTCTGCAGGATGTGCACCAGCGCGGACGCCATCTCCTCCTTGTTCTTCACGCTCAGCACGGCCTCCAGGCTGGAGCACAGCACCATGTAGTTGTTGGTGATGTACTCGGCGAACTCCTTGTACAGCTCCATGGGCAGGATGCTGATGCTCTGGTAGCGGCTCTTCATGCGGATCATGGGGCCGGCGGCCTTCCCTTTGCTGGTGTTTGTGGACACCACCGGATACCACTTCTCCACAAACTGCCGCCCCGTCACCGCCGCCACGGGGATGTTGACCAGGCCCAGGTAGTTGTTCTTGTCCTTCTTCTTCTTCTTGTCCGTCTCCTTGTACACGTGCACCGTGATGCTCCTCAGGGACGGCAGGTTGTTGAACTCGAAGTGCTCGCCCCAGAAGACGTTATCCGTCTTCAGCTTGCAGGTGGTCCGCGCGTAGAGCGCCTCGTCCAGGAAGAGCTCGCACAGGTACTTCTTCTTAGCCGGCAGGTCCTTGGCCTCAACAATCCACAGCTTCAGCATGTTCTCCGTCCGACGACTGTTATCCTGCAAGCCAGACACGCCGCCGTCAGTGCGCCAGCTCTACACAGATTGCCTGCTCTGAAGCCACTGAAGCGTAGCGCAGCCTTCCAGCAGTACTTAGGGGATCTCTACTTTATCTAAGCGACCCCTGAAGTTCGGGCCCCCCGCGTCTGGTCTGTACTACGCGAGCGCTGTGCTGACCGCACTTCACCGCCAGTGCAGGATGCCCCCGAACTTCAGGGGTCGCTTGGCGGGAAAATTACAAAATAAAGATAAAGTTTATCAGAAAAACTATTTTTAGGGCATTTCTAACACTTTCCAAATCTCTTCCTTGAAGGTTTAGGTAGACCTTACAGGGGTTCTCCGTCTTCATCCTAATTCTCCATGTTCCTCCTTTACATTATACATGGCTCAGGGTTACGGGCACCGCTGCAGCGCAGAGACGAGGTGGTCGGAATGGCAGCTGCTGCGCATGCGCTCCTGGATATCAGAGGGGCCGCAGCTTATTCTATAGGGTGAAGCGCGACCGCGGCGTCTGGATTGTAGGGTGGACGTAACCATGGAAACCACAGTGTATAATGTGATGGAACCATGAATCCAGCCAGCACAGGAGGCAACATGGAGAATCGCTGCACACCCTGTAAGCAGCTTCATCAGGGGGCAATCATCAGACAGGAATATACAGGTCAACACTCCAGGATGAATACCCTGCCCCTCCCTCCTTAGAAGCCGCCATCTTGGATACCATGTCCTCCAGATAGTTCGGACAGCATGGAGGAGGAAGAGGATGAAGATATGCACACCATAGACAGGGGGCCCGTCAGTACCTTGTTTGGGTGTACGGCGCGACGCAGGTTCTCCATCCATTTATCCCGTTCAGCTGACGAGCGGCACGAGAAGCATTTACTGCCAGATGACGCTGTGACCTACAAGGAAAACAGATGCCATGAGAGCAGTCTGACCATAGCCTTCTGGAGATGGCTGCCCCTTGGAAGCTCTTGGGGGAAGGAGTTGATCCCAGGGTGTAAATGGCGCCCCCCACATCCGGTATACATGCGCCCGCTTCTGTCGGCTTGTGCACATGTGCGGCCCTGGTTGTCAGCTTCTAGCTACCCGATTCCTCAGCCTCCATTACTGCACACAGTGAGGGTTATCCTGCTGCGTCCATCACATATGTAGTATACCTACATATGTGGAAGGAGAGATACCAAGGACACGTCTGCCACGTGTCTAGAAGGCTGATCCAGTCTGGTGTAGTGGCTGGTGACTGCCAGGGTGGGAGACGACCCGTGACCACGATATTCCAACATATCTCCCCGGCGTATCCGTGCACCACCCTGGCCTTACCCTGCAGCGGGCGAGCAGCTCCAGACCTCCTGACACAAGGCTCCTTCCTGCTGAACTCAGGGCAGGGGATTCTGTGGACCCATCAAGTGACCGGGGGCCAGGAGGACCTGCCGTGTGACCGGGGGCCGGGAGGACCTGCCGTGTGACCGGGGGCCGGGAGGACCTGCCGTGTGACCGGGGGCCGGGAGGACCTGCCGTGTGACCGGGGGCCGGGAGGACCTGCCGTGTGACCGGGGGCCGGGAGGACCTGCCGTGTGACCGGGGCCGGAGGACCTGCCGTGTGACCGGGGGCCGGGAGGACCTGCCGTGTGACCGGGGGCCGGGAGGACCTGCCCTGTGACCGGGGGCCGGGAGGACCTGCCCTGTGACCGGGGCCAGGAGGACCTGCCGTGTGACCGGGGCCAGGAGGACCTGCCGTGACCGGGGCCAGGAGGACCTGCCGTGTGACCGGGGGCCAGGAGGACCTGCCGTGTGACCGGGGGCCAGGAGGACCTGCCGTGTGACCGGGGGCCAGGAGGACCTGCCGTGTGACCGGGGGCCAGGAGGACCTGCCGTGTGACCGGGGGCCAGGAGGACCTGCCGTGTGACCGGGGGCCGGGAGGACCTGCCGTGTGACCGGGGGCCGGGAGGACCTGCCGTGTGACCGGGGGCCGGGAGGACCTGCCGTGTGACCGGGGGCCGGGAGGACCTGCCGTGTGACCGGGGGCCGGGAGGACCTGCCGTAGACCGGGGCCAGGAGGACCTGCCGTGTGACCGAGGGCCAGGAGGACCTGCCGTGTGACCGGGGGCCAGGAGGACCTGCCGTGTGACCGGGGGCCAGGAGGACCTGCCGTGTGACCGGGGGCCAGGAGGACCTGCCGTGTGACCGGGGGCCAGGAGGACCTGCCGTGTGACCGGGGGCCAGGAGGACCTGCCGTGTGACCGGGGGCCAGGAGGACCTGCCGTGTGACCTGGGTACCATGGATAGTGAGGACCTGCCGTGTGACCTGGGGCCAGTGAGGACCCGCTCAGGTGACCTGGGACCAGTGAGGACCTACCAGTGGGACCGGGGACCAGTGAGGACCTGCATCAGAGCAGACCATGGGACTAGTGAGGACCTGCCAGGTAGACCATGGGATCAGTGAGGACCCATGCAGTGTGACCTGGGACTAGTGAGGACCCATCAGGAGACCTGGGATAGTGAGGACCCATCAGGAGACCTGGGACTAGTGAGGACCCATCAGGAGACCATGGGATAGTGAGGACCTGCCGTGTGACCTGGGTACCATGGATAGTGAGGACCCATCAGGTGACCTGGGATAGTGAGGACCCATCAGGAGACCTGGGATAGTGAGGACCCATCAGGAGACCTGGGATAGTGAGGACCCATCAGGTGACCTGGGATAGTGAGGACCTATCAGGAGACCATGGATAGTGAGGACCCATCAGGAGACCTGGGATAGTGAGGACCCATCAGGAGACCTGGGATAGTGAGGACCCATCAGGTGACCATGGATAGTGAGGACCTATCAGGAGACCTGGGATAGTGAGGACCCATCAGGAGACCTGGGATAGTGAGGACCCATCAGGAGACCTGGGATAGTGAGGACCTATCAGGTGACCATGGATAGTGAGGACCCATCAGAAGACCATGGATAGTGAGGACCTATCAGGTGACCATGGATAGTGAGGACCCATCAGGAGACCTGGGATAGTGAGGACCCATCAGGTGACCATGGATAGTGAGGACCCATCAGGAGACCATGGATAGTGAGGGCCTATCAGGTGACCATGGATAGTGAGGACCCATCAGGTGACCATGGATAGTGAGGGCCTATCAGGTGACCATGGATAGTGAGGACCCATCAGGTGACCATGGATAGTGAGGGCCTATCAGGTGACCATGGATAGTGAGGACCCATCAGGTGACCATGGATAGTGAGGGCCTATCAGGTGACCATGGATAGTGAGGACCCATCAGGTGACCATGGATAGTGAGGACCCATCAGGTGACCATGGATAGTGAGGACCCATCAGGTGACCATGGATAGTGAGGACCCATCAGGAGACCTGGGATAGTGAGGACCCATCAGGTGACCATGGATAGTGAGGACCCATCAGAAGACCATGGATAGTGAGGACCCATCAGGTGACCATGGATAGTGAGGACCCATCAGGTGACCATGGATAGTGAGGACCCATCAGGTGACCTGGGATAGTGAGGACCCATCAGGTGACCTGGGATAGTGAGGACCCATCAGGTGACCATGGATAGTGAGGACCTATCAGAAGACCATGGATAGTGAGGACCCATCAGGTGACCATGGATAGTGAGGACCCATCAGGTGACCATGGGATAGTGAGGACCTATCAGGTGACCATGGATAGTGAGGACCTATCAGGTGACCATGGATAGTGAGGACCACTAAGGTCTAACGCTGCGCTGTTCTTACGCGGCGTGTTGCCCCCATCACCTCAGTAGTCGCCCCCTTACCTCGAAGCAGTAGTCCTGGCCCAGGATGCTGCTGTGGACAGGTTTGATCACCACCTCTTCCTCCATGCTGAGATCAAGGGCTTCGACCGCACTGCTGGGACTGAGCAAAGACTCCTGGGAGCGCGATTCCTTCAGCCTCGGCATTAGATGTGACCTGTGGAGAGACACATTCGGTCAGACACATTCTACCACTACTCCTGATGAAGGGCGGTCCGTAAAACGCACGAAACGTTGTATTGTACCCGTATTGTACCTATCACTAAGTCCGGCAATAAAACACAAAATTGCATTTGAAAATACCTTTGGATGCCGTCTGAATTCCTAAAAATATGTATATGTACCCTGAAGTGGAGCGGGATACAGCCCTCTGACGTGCACCCTCCAGCCAAAAAGTGACAGAAGTGCCGTGGCTATAAAGCTCAGACTGTGGAGAGAGGAGAGGTGAGCGGCCACATTCTGCCTCCTCCTCCGCCATGCCCGGGAGATCAGCCGGAGACGCGTCCTCCGATGTGGTGTCACATGATCTGAGGAGATGTCGGGGTCACCCCGGAGGTCAGCGCCCCTATGTACAGGTGACATGATGTCTTCACTAGAGGTGGAGCCGACACCCCGGATATCAGTCAGATTCCCTTTAATTTACATTTTATTTTCTAAAACGGAGATGTCCACACAGCGGCATATAACACTGATTACTATATACAGATGATAGAGCAGTCCCCGGGATCAGCGGCGCCATATAACACTGATTACTATATACAGATGATAGAGCAGTCCCCGGGATCAGCGGCGCCATATAACACTGATTACTATATACAGATGATAGAGCAGTCTATGGGATCAGAGGCGCCATATAACACTGATTACTATATACAGATGATAGAGCAGTCCCCGGGATCAGAGGCGCCATATAACACTGATTACTATATACAGATGATAGAGCAGTCTCTGGGATCAGCGGCACCATATAACACTGATTACTATATACAGATGATAGAGCAGTCCCCGGGATCAGAGGCGCCATATAACACTGATTACTATATACAGATGATAGAGCAGTCCCCGGGATCAGAGGCGCCATATAACACTGATTACTATATACAGATGATAGAGCAGTCCCCGGGATCAGCGGCGCCATATAACACTGATTACTATATACAGATGATAGAGCAGTCCCCGGGATCAGCGGCGCCATATATCACTGATTACTATATACAGATGATAGAGCAGTCTCTGGGATCAGCGGCACCATATAACACTGATTACTATATACAGATGATAGAGCAGTCCCCGGGATCAGCGGCGCCATATAACACTGATTACTATATACAGATGATAGAGCAGTCCCGGGATCAGCGGCGCCATATAACACTGATTACTATATACAGATGATAGAGCAGTCCCGGGATCAGCGGCGCCATATAACACTGATTACTATATACAGATGATAGAGCAGTCCCGGGATCAGCGGCAGCATATAACACTGATTACTATATACAGATGATAGAGCAGTCCCCGGGATCAGCGGCAGCATATAACACTGATTACTATATACAGATGATAGAGCAGTCCCCGGGATCAGCGGCGGCACACCTCGATTACTATATACAGATGATAGAGCAGACCCCGGGATCAGCGGCGGCACACCTCGATTACTATATACAGATGATAGAGCAGTCCCCGGGATCAGAGGCGCCACACTGATTACTATATACAGATGATAGAGCAGTCCCCGGGATCAGCGGCACCATATAACACTGATTACTATATACAGATGATAGAGCAGTCCCCGGGATCAGCGGCGGCACACCTCGATTACTATATACAGATGATAGAGCAGTCCCCGGGATCAGCGGCGGCACACCTCGATTACTATATACAGATGATAGAGCAGTCCCCGGGATCAGCGGCACCATATAACACAGATTACTATATACAGATGATAGAGCAGTCCCCGGGATCAGCGGCGGCACACAGCGATTACTATATACAGATGATAGAGCAGTCCCGGGATCAGCGGCGGCACACCTCGATTACTATATACAGATGATAGAGCAGACCCCGGGATCAGCGGCGGCACACCTCGATTACTGTAAGTGACTCCGATAGTAACACCATCATGGCACCCTTGGACCAGACGGACTTATAATTGGGATCCAGTGCAGATCCCACCATGACCACTGGATCGAACAGAACCTTCTGCATGAAGAGAACTGGAGGATAAAATGACGGATCGCCCGTATCCCATCAGCACGATAGCGCCCCCGGGCCTGCAGTGGCTGATGGCAGCAAGCGCACTCCTGTGTGCCACATCTCCGATTATTTGCTCATCATAAATATGTCATTAGCAATGAGCGCAGCAAGACATCAAAGCGGAGCGTGCGCCAGGCCGCCAGCGAGGTAATCAACGCACAATTTATCCGATTATATCAGCAGAGTCTAAAAGCGATAAAAGGTGGCGGCACTAAAACTTGCTGACACAGCGCAGTCTGCTGAGGGCCAAAGGCTTAGGACAGAAATATATCAGCAGCAAAAACTGCCGAGACCTCATCCATCCAGAGAACCCGGAAAGGAAGAAACGGCGAGAGGAGAGGAGACAAAGAACGAGCCCCGGACCGGGACCGCGTCATACACAAGGAGACGAAGCCAAACACAAAGATGGCCGACCAGAAGACATCATCCACACACATTGCAGAATGCAGAATTCATCACCTGCACCGGACAGACATCAGACGAGACATGTGGTGACATTGTGGCGGACACAAGGACAGCAACATGGAAGAAATGGCTCATAACAGGGGCAATAGATTGTATTCTCCTGCCCTACAGTCATCCTCTCCCCTGAAATGGCTGATAACAGGGGCAATAGACTGTATTCTCCTGTCCTACAGTCATCCTCTCCCCTGAAATGGCTGATAACAGGGGGCAATAGACTGTATTCTCCTGTCCTACAGTCATCCTCTCCCCTGAAATGGCTGATAACAGGGGGCAATAGACTGTATTCTCCTGTCCTACAGTCATCCTCTCCCCTGAAATGTCTGATAACAGGGAGCAATAGATTGTATTCTCCTGTCCTACAGTCATCCTCTCCCCTGAAATGGCTGATAACAGGGGGCAATAGACTGTATTCTCCTGTCCTACAGTCATCCTCTCCCCTGAAATGGCTGATAACAGGGGGCAATAGACTGTATTCTCCTGTCCTACAGTCATCCTCTCCCCTGAAATGGCTGATAACAGGAGCAATAGACTGTATTCTCCTGTCCTACAGTCATCCTCTCCCTGAAATGGCTGATAACAGAGAGCAATAGACTGTATTCTCCTGTCCTACAGTCATCCTCTCCCTGAAATGGCTGATAACAGGGGGCAATAGACTGTATTCTCCTGTCCTACAGTCATCCTCTCCCACTGTATTCTCCTGTCCTACAGTCATCCTCTCCCCTGAAATGGCTGATAACAGGGGGCAATAGACTGTATTCTCCTGTCCTACAGTCATCCTCTCCCTGAAATGGCTGATAACAGGGGGCAATAGACTGTATTCTCCTGTCCTACAGTCATCCTCTCCCCTGAAATGGCTGATAACAGGGGGCAATAGACTGTATTCTCCTGTCCTACAGTCATCCTCTCCCCTGAAATGGCTGATAACAGGGGCAATAGACTGTATTCTCCTGTCCTACAGTCATCCTCTCCCCTGAAATGGCTGATAACAGGGGGCAATAGACTGTATTCTCCTGTCCTACAGTCATCCTCTCCCCTGAAATGGCTGATAACAGGGGCAATAGACTGTATTCTCCTGTCCTACAGTCATCCTCTCCCCTGAAATGGCTGATAACAGGGGGCAATAGACTGTATTCTCCTGTCCTACAGTCATCCTCTCCCCTGAAATGGCTGATAACAGGGGGCAATAGACTGTATTCTCCTGTCCTACAGTCATCCTCTCCCCTGAAATGGCTGATAACAGGGGCAATAGACTGTATTCTCCTGTCCTACAGTCATCCTCTCCCTGAAATGGCTGATAACAGGGAGCAATAGACTGTATTCTCCTGTCCTACAGTCATCCTCTCCCCTGAAATGGCTGATAACAGGGGCAATAGACTGTATTCTCCTGTCCTACAGTCATCCTCTCCCCTGAAATGGCTGATAACAGGGGCAATAGACTGTATTCTCCTGTCCTACAGTCATCCTCTCCCCTGAAATGGCTGATAACAGGGGCAATAGACTGTATTCTCCTGTCCTACAGTCATCCTCTCCCTGAAATGGCTGATAACAGGGGGCAATAGACTGTATTCTCCTGTCCTACAGTCATCCTCTCCCCTGAAATGGCTGATAACAGGGAGCAATAGACTGTATTCTCCTGTCCTACAGTCATCCTCTCCCCTGAAATGGCTGATAACAGGGGCAATAGACTGTATTCTCCTGTCCTACAGTCATCCTCTCCCCTGAAATGGCTGATAACAGGGGGCAATAGACTGTATTCTCCTGTCCTACAGTCATCCTCTCCCCTGAAATGGCTGATAACAGGGGCAATAGACTGTATTCTCCTGTCCTACAGTCATCCTCTCCCTGAAATGGCTGATAACAGGGGCAATAGACTGTATTCTCCTGTCCTACAGTCATCCTCTCCCCTGAAATGGCTGATAACAGGGAGCAATAGACTGTATTCTCCTGTCCTACAGTCATCCTCTCCCTGAAATGGCTGATAACAGGGGCAATAGACTGTATTCTCCTGTCCTACAGTCATCCTCTCCCCTGAAATGGCTGATAACAGGGGGCAATAGACTGTATTCTCCTGTCCTACAGTCATCCTCTCCCCTGAAATGGCTGATAACAGGGGGCAATAGACTGTATTCTCCTGTCCTACAGTCATCCTCTCCCCTGAAATGGCTGATAACAGGGGGCAATAGACTGTATTCTCCTGTCCTACAGTCATCCTCTCCCCTGAAATGGCTGATAACAGGGGCAATAGACTGTATTCTCCTGTCCTACAGTCATCCTCTCCCCTGAAATGGCTGATAACAGGGGGCAATAGACTGTATTCTCCTGTCCTACAGTCATCCTCTCCCCTGAAATGGCTGATAACAGGGGCAATAGACTGTATTCTCCTGTCCTACAGTCATCCTCTCCCCTGAAATGGCTGATAACAGGGGGCAATAGACTGTATTCTCCTGTCCTACAGTCATCCTCTCCCCTGAAATGGCTGATAACAGGGGGCAATAGACTGTATTCTCCTGTCCTACAGTCATCCTCTCCCCTGAAATGGCTGATAACAGGGGCAATAGACTGTATTCTCCTGTCCTACAGTCATCCTCTCCCTGAAATGGCTGATAACAGGGAGTAATAGACTGTATTCTCCTGTCCTACAGTCATCCTCTCCCCTGAAATGGCTGATAACAGGGGGCAATAGACTGTATTCTCCTGTCCTACAGTCATCCTCTCCCCTGAAATGGCTGATAACAGGGGGCAATAGACTGTATTCTCCTGTCCTACAGTCATCCTCTCCCCTGAAATGGCAGATAACAGGGGGCAATAGACTGTATTCTCCTGTCCTACAGTCATCCTCTCCCCTGAAATGGCTGATAACAGGGGGCAATAGACTGTATTCTCCTGTCCTACAGTCATCCTCCCCCCTGAAATGGCTGATAACGGGGGCCATAGACTGTATTCTCCTGTACTACAGTCATCCTCTCCCCTGAAATGGCTGATAACAGGAGGCAATAGACTGTATTCTCCTGTCCTACAGCCATCCTCTCCCCTGAAATGGCTGATAACAGGAGGCAATAGACTGTATTCTCCTGTCCTACAGTCATCCTCTCCCCTGAAATGGCTGATAACAGGGGGCAATAGACTGTATTCTCCTGTCCTACAGTCATCCTCTCCCCTGAAATGGCTGATAACAGGAGGCAATAGACTGTATTCTACTGTCCTACAGTCATCCTCTCCCCTGAAATGGCTGATAACAGGGGGCAATAGACTGTATTCTCCTGTCCTACAGTCATCCTCCCCCTGAAATGGCTGATAACAGGGAGCAATAGACTGTATTCTCCTGTCCTACAGTCATCCTCTCCCTGAAATGGCTGATAACAGGGGACAATAGACTGTATTCTCCTGTCCTACAGTCATCCTCCCCCTGAAATGGCTGATAACAGGGGGCAATAGACTGTATTCTCCTGTCCTACAGTCATCCTCTCCCCTGAAATGGCTGATAACAGGGGCAATAGACTGTATTCTCCTGTCCTACAGTCATCCTCTCCCCTGAAATGGCTGATAATAGGGGCAATAGACTGTATTCTCCTGTCCTACAGTCATCCTCTCCCCTGAAATGGCTGATAACAGGGGGCAATAGACTGTATTCTCCTGTCCTACAGTCATCCTCTCCCCTGAAATGGCTGATAACAGGGGGCAATAGACTGTATTCTCCTGTCCTACAGTCATCCTCTCCCCTGAAATGGCTGATAACAGGGAGCAATAGACTGTATTCTCCTGTCCTACAGTCATCCTCTCCCCTGAAATGTATGATAACAGGGGGCAATAGACTGTATTCTCCTGCCCTACAGTCATCCTCTCCCCTGAAATGGCTGATAACAGGGAGCAATAGACTGTATTCTCCTGTCCTACAGTCATCCTCTCCCCTGAAATGGCTGATAACAGGGGGCAATAGACTGTATTCTCCTGTCCTACAGTCATCCTCTCCACTGAAATGGCTGATAACACAGAGCAATATACTGTATTCTCCTGTCCTACAGTCATCCTCTCCCCTGAAATGGCTGATAACAGGGGGCAATACACTGTATTCTCCTGTCCTACAGTCATCCTCTCCCCTGAAATGGCTGATAACAGGGGTAATAGACTGTATTCTCCTGTCCTACAGTCATCCTCTCCCCTGAAATGGCTGATAACAGGGGGCAATAGACTGTATTCTCCTGTCCTACAGTCATCCTCTCCCCTGAAATGGCTGATAACAGGGAGCAATAGACTGTATTCTCCTGTCCTACAGTCATCCTCTCCCCTGAAATGGCTGATAACAGGGAGCAGTAGACTGTATTCTCTTGTCCTACAGTCATCCTCCCCCCTGAAATGGCTGATAACAGGGGGCAATAGACTGTATTCTCCTGTCCTACAGTCATCCTCTCCCCTGAAATGGCTGATAACAGGGGCAATAGACTGTATTCTCCTGTCCTACAGTCATCCTCTCCCCTGAAATGGCTGATAACAGGGGGCAATAGACTGTATTCTCCTGTCCTACAGTCATCCTCTCCCCTGAAATGGCTGATAACAGGGAGCAATAGACTGTATTGTCCTGTCCTACAGTCATCCTCTCCCCTGAAATGGCTGATAACAGGGGGCAATAGACTGTATTCTCCTGTCCTACAGTCATCCTCTCCCCCTGAAATGGCTGATAACAGGGGCAATAGACTGTATTCTCCTGTCCTACAGTCATCCTCCCCCCTGAAATGGCTGATAACAGGGGGCAATAGATTGTATTCTCCTGTCCTACAGTCATCCTCTCCCCTGAAATGGCTGATAACAGGGAGCAATAGACTGTATTCTCCTGTCCTACAGTCATCCTCTCCCCTGAAATGGCTGATACCAGGGGGCAATAGACTGTATTCTCCTGCCCTACAGTCATCCTCTCCCCTGAAATGGCAGATAACAGGGGGCAATAGACTGTATTCTCCTGTCCTACAGTCATCCTCTCCCGGCCTAACTGAAAACAATAGAGTGATATACACAGCAGAACTCACCCTCAGTGACGCCTGCTCTTGTTGTCGGTGGCAGCCTCTGTGATGCTGACTCTTGTCGGCCCCCTGCAGACAGGTGTGCTTGTGGCCCCTGACTGGTGTTGCCTGGTTACTTGGGTCCCCCACGGGAGGTGATGCGGGAGCTTTGGAGCCCAGGGGACTAACTGTTTACTAGGCTTATCACAACGGGAGAGTGAATGGGCGTATCACTGTTAATATTTGACATGGGGGGCACCTATTTCTGCTCAATCCTCGAACCATCATACAGCCCAATATTCTCCAGAGCAGGTAACCCCAGGGGTGCACACAAAGTTCAGGGACAATTCACACGCGGCAGATCTGCTGTGACTGCCCTATTTACATAAATGGGATTTGCAGAAGTCTCTTCCATCCCCGCAGGAGAAGTGACTGTAAATCAGGGCCCCTAGACACGGGCCCCAGCGTTGTGCAGAAGTCTCAATCCCCACCACTGGCTCACAGAACAATTCCGGCTCAGACATAGGGAGCAGAGGAGGTGGCCGATCGCAGCAGATTACAATGAGGACGAGGCATCATACAGCAGGATACCCCTAGAGGGTGGGTGACTACATGCACGGCACTACATGGCCATGCATGTAGTTACAGGGACACTCTTCATAGTACAATGATGGGAGTTGTTGGCTGTCACTTCACTCGTCACCTCCAGGGACAGCGCAAGACAGAAGCTTGGGTCTCAGAGTCCGACACAGCAGGGCGCTAATACTTAATCCGACACCCTCCAAGAGCCAAGTACCAACCTCCAGCCTGAGGAGAAAGTGTTCACCCCCTCCAGATGTCTGGGACACATATAGGCAGATGCAAAAGTATTTACTGGTGTTTCCTAATGTCAGTTACATGTACAGGCGGATGAGAAAGTAATTACCCCCTCCTGGTGTCTGAATATGTACATGCGGATGAAAAAATATTCATCCCTCCTGAAATCTGGGATAGGTGCAACGGGCGGCAGCGCCCCAGAGCCCTCTATATAACACGTGTCCCAGGTGTAGGAAATGCCGAGTGGGATGTTACGGCCTAAAATGTCCCTTTACGTGTGTCACGGTGCTCCTACCTGGATACGGCTGGACCCCAGGCTTTGGCTCCGAAGCAGTAAATAGGGGGAATAATTGACGGATTTGAAAAAATAATTTGAGTCCAGACCTTGAGATGAAGTTAACGGCAGCTTTACTTCAAATAAACGTTTTTTCAAACAGTTTCAGGCTTTGTCTTGGTTCCAGCAGGCTTTAGCATATAACTGGCAGGCAAACTCAATTCTGCTCTCCTTCTCTTTGACTCTGCTGTACTGACAAGCTTAAACAGAATCTTTGCCTTCTTCTTGATGCTACACTCTCTCTCTGTAGTCGGACTCTAGGTTATGCCAGGGAAGTTTCCTCCTGGCTCCTGAGGCTTCAAGCTTTGGACTCCATGGCCAGCAGAGCTGAGGGTACTCTGGCTGGATTGGGCACATCCAGCAGAGACATGCCCCAGCACACCCTTCCCCTGTCTAGGGAAGTCCTAAACTGAAAGTAACTGGTCCCCATCCTTCCTGCAGGAAGTAGGACTAGCCCACTTCTTTCCCGAGTGGGGTTAGAATGGAATGGTACGTTCCATTCTCTGTAGTCATAGCTCTGCCGTGTTTGCTGACACCTGCTGGTGAACCAGGCACATTACATGAACATAACAGTTGCAAACAGATTAAGAATGCACAGTGTATAGGACCTGGACAGAAATACATAAGATGACGTTTTGTTAGCCCATTAGAGACAGTAGCAGGGTGCAGGAGTGGTAACACCACTCTGGGGTGTTACATGGGCTTCTCAGAAATATGGACAAATATGAGACACCCCAAACACATGGACGACTTCTGTGCAAGTCCGACAACTGCAAGTCCTGACCCTCATAAAGTGGGAAATTACTTTACAACAGATGGACCCCCACAGATCCCAGTCACAGATCATTCACAGGTGCCCTACTCATCCTGAACTTCCTGCTTCCTCAGTTTAGTTCTGGAAGAGCATGCACTACGGTCTGTACAGGCCTGACTCTGACCGCAGAGGAGAGAACCATGTAACCCTGAGTGCTGGAGACCACCATGGGTCCCCTAATGGCAGAGGCCATGGCTGCCCCGCACTGGTTATCACCCCGGGTTGTGCCACTGGCACAGTAATAACCAGGTGACAAATGGAGCCCCCATGTTGTAGTTGGCAGACCCCACCAGGAGCTGAATGCGCCTCATTCACTGAATTGTCTTTATGGAGGAGGAAGAAGGTGTCGCTGCTCCACCAGCCAAACATCAATCAGCTTCCTAGAAGCCAGGGGACTATAGGGGGCTACAGTGATCCCACCTTTCTGTCAGCCATTATTGGGGTGAGCTACATTCTTAGCACTGTGGACCCAGACCTCTGTCCACATTACTTCCTTACCGCTCCCAAGCCAGACGGCTCTAGGATTGGAAAGGATTAGTGAGCACAAGAGGACTGAGCCTGAGCCACCAGCACTGAGCCTGGAAACAGACTGAGCCTGAGCTGCCAGCAATGACCATGGGAACAGACTGAGCCTGAGCTGCCAGCAATGACCATGAAAACAGACTGAGCCTGAGCCGCCAGCACTGACCCCTGGAAACAGACTGAGCCTGAGCCGCCAGCACTGACCATGGAAACAGACTGAACCTGAGCCGCCAGCACTGACCCTGGGAACAGACTGAGCCTGAGCTGCCATCACTGACCATGGGAACAGACTGAGCCTGAGCTGCCAGCACTGACCCTGGGAACAGACTGAGCCTGAGACGCCATCACTGACCATGGGAAAAGACTGAGCCTGAGCCGCCAGCACTGACCCTGGAAACAGACTGAGCCTGAGCTGCCAGCACTGACCCCTGGAAACAGACTAAGCCTGAGCCGCCAGCACTGAGCCTGGAAACAGACTGAGCCTGAACCGCCAGCACTGAGCCTGGAAACAGACTGAGCCTGAGCAGCCAGCACTGACCATGGAAACAGACTGAGCCTGAGCCGCCAGCACTGACCCTGGAAACAGACTGAGCCTGAGCCGCCAGCACTGACCCCTGGAAACAGACTGACTGAGCCTGAGCCACCAGCACTGAGCCTGGAAACAGACTGAGCCTAAGCTGCCAGCAATGACCATGGGAACAGACTGAGCCTGAGCTGCCATCACTGACCATGGGAACAGACTGAGCCTGAGCTGCCAGCACTGACCCTGGGAACAGACTGAGCCTGAGCCGCCATCACTGACCATGGGAACAGACTGAGCCTGACCCGCCAGCACTGACCCTGGAAACAGACTGAGCCTGAGCTGCCAGCACTGACCCCTGGAAACAGACTAAGCCTGAGCCGCCAGCACTGAGCCTGGAAACAGACTGAGCCTGAGCTGCCAGCAATGACCATGAAAACAGACTGAGCCTGAGCCGCCAGCACTGACCCCTGGAAACAGACTGAGCCTGAGCCGCCAGCACTGACCATGGAAACAGACTGAACCTGAGCAGCCAGCACTGACCATGGAAACAGACTGAGCCTGAGCCGCCAGCACTGACCATGGAAACAGACTGAACCTGAGCCGCCAGCACTGACCCCTGGAAACAGACTGAGCCTGAGCTGCCAGCACTGACTATGGAAACAGACTGAGCCTGAGCCACCAGCACTGACCCTGGAAACAGACTGAGCCTGAGCCACCAGCACTGAGCCTGGAAACAGACTGAGCCTGAGCCACCAGCACTGACCCTGGAAACAGACTGAGCCTGAGCCGCCAGCACTGAGCCTGGAAACAGACTGAGCCTGAGCCGCCAGCACTGAGCCTGGAAACAGACTGAGCCTGAGCCGCCAGCACTGACCATGGAAACAGACTGAGCCTGAGCCGCCAGCACTGACCATGGAAACAGACTGAACCTGAGCAGCCAGCACTGACCATGGAAACAGACTGAGCCTGAGCCGCCAGCACTGACCATGGAAACAGACTGAACCTGAGCTGCCAGCACTGACCCCTGGAAACAGACTAAGCCTGAGCCGCCAGCACTGAGCCTGGAAACAGACTGAGCCTGAGCTGCCAGCAAGGACCATGAAAACAGACTGAGCCTGAGCCGCCAGCACTGACCCCTGGAAACAGACTGAGCCTGAGCCGCCAGCACTGACCATGGAAACAGACTGAGCCTGAGCAGCCAGCACTGACCATGGAAACAGACTGAGCCTGAGCCGCCAGCACTGACCATGGAAACAGACTGAACCTGAGCCGCCAGCACTGACCCCTGGAAACAGACTGAGCCTGAGCTGCCAGCACTGACTATGGAAACAGACTGAGCCTGAGCCACCAGCACTGACCCTGGAAACAGACTGAGCCTGAGCCACCAGCACTGAGCCTGGAAACAGACTGAGCCTGAGCCACCAGCACTGACCCTGGAAACAGACTGAGCCTGAGCCGCCAGCACTGAGCCTGGAAACAGACTGAGCCTGAGCCGCCAGCACTGAGCCTGGAAACAGACTGAGCCTGAGCCGCCAGCACTGAGCCTGGAAACAGACTGAGCCTGAGCCGCCAGCACTGACCATGGAAACAGACTGAGCCTGAGCCGCCAGCACTGACCATGGAAACAGACTGAGCCGCCAGCACTAACCCTGGAAACTGACTGAGCCTGAGCTGCCAGCACTGACCCTGGGAACAGACTGAGCCTGAGCCGCCATCACTGACCATGGGAACAGACTGAGCCTGACCCGCCAACACTGACCCTGGAAACAGACTGAGCCTGAGCTGCCAGCACTGACCCCTGGAAACAGACTAAGCCTGAGCCGCCAGCACTGAGCCTGGAAACAGACTGAGCCTGAGCTGCCAGCAATGACCATGAAAACAGACTGAGCCTGAGCCGCCAGCACTGACCCCTGGAAACAGACTGAGCCTGAGCCGCCAGCACTGACCATGGAAACAGACTGAACCTGAGCAGCCAGCACTGACCATGGAAACAGACTGAGCCTGAGCCGCCAGCACTGACCATGGAAACAGACTGAACCTGAGCCGCCAGCACTGACCCCTGGAAACAGACTGAGCCTGAGCTGCCAGCACTGACTATGGAAACAGACTGAGCCTGAGCCACCAGCACTGAGCCTGGAAACAGACTGAGCCTGAGCCACCAGCACTGAGCATGGAAACAGACTGAGCCTGAGCCACCAGCACTGACCATGGAAACAGACTGAGCCTGAGCCACCAGCACTGACCATGGAAACAGACTGAGCCTGAGCCGCCAGCACTGACCATTGGAACAGACTGAGCCTGAGCTGCCAGCACTGAGCCAGGAAACAGTCTGAGCCTTAGCCGCCTGCACTGACCATGGAAACAGACTGAGCCTCCAGCACTGACCATGGAAACAGACTGAGCCTCCAGCACTGATGTCCATGGAAACCGACTGAGCCTGAGCCGCCAGCACTGACCATGGAAACAGACTGAGCCGCCAGCACTAACCCTGGAAACTGACTGAGCCTCCAGCACTAACTATTGAAACTGACTGAGCCGCCAGCACTGACCCTGGAAGCTGACTGAGCCTGAGCCACCAGCACTGACCCTGGAAACAGTCTGAGCCTCCAGCACTGATGTCCATGGAAACCGACTGAGCCTGAGCTGCCAGCACTGACCATGGAAACAGAGTGAGCCTGAGCCGCCAGCACTAACCCTGGAAATAGACTGAGCCGCCAGCACTAACTATTGAAACTGACTGAGCTGCCAGCACTGACCATGGAAACAGACTGAGCCGCTAGCACTGACCCTAGAAACAGACTGAGCCGCTAGCACTGACCCTGGAAACTAACTTGAGCCTGAGCCGCTAGCAATGACCATGGAAACAGACGGACCATAAGCCGTCTGACCATGGAAACAGACGGACCATGAGCCGTCTGACCATGGAAACAGACGGCAAGTTTCTGTGCCCAGAACATTGGGGAAAAGGGGGAAACACACATACAGCAGTATCAACATGAATGGAAACAAATATTCTGGAAAAAGACAAGGAGGACAAGAACTACATGTCTGTAGTACTAAAAGTCTCAGTGTCCTGTCCCTGAGGAGCTTACACTCTAGGGCATCCTCTGTTAAGGGGGGAGAGGAAGCCTGTAAACTGAGAGCGCCTCCTGCATTTCTGCATGGACAGAAGGGCCTGTGACAGCTTGATGTCTCCACGTGATCAAATTATCCTGGCTTGTCTGAGGAGCTCGCAATCTAATGTTTATTAGAGCTGGGGATACCACCACAAGTAAATCCAACAGCACACAATCAGCTTGATGGACAGAGAAGCAGGTGTGGATGACAGTTGTGGTCCCTGGTGTGTCAGGAGCAGGGCCCCTCCAGCACCGGGGGGAATTTGTGGGGCTGTAAACAGCAGCAGCTCTGCTCCTCCTTGTAAGGAGACTAGTGCTGTGTTCTGGCCTCCAGCCGAGGAGCCCGGGGGAGTCACCGCTCCAGGGCCCTCACAAGTGGTCACTTCCACATCCTGACTGTATAACCCCCATTATTCTCCATAACGGCGTCTTCCGGTGATACAGTCCTGAGAACGCCCGGCCCCTCAGCATTCACAGATGGTCTATTTTTAAGGCCTCTGTCACAGGAGCGGAGAAAGGGTCTGCTCAGGTTTCATCAGTTCTGTCAGCCGCGCCTTCAGTGATTCCGTTTTTTCTATCTGGATTGTGTCTCTGATCCACCGCCATGAAGACAAACTGAAGAATAACCCTCAACATCTCCCAGAAGCCATCAGTGAAAATAACATTGCACCCGGGCGTCTTCCGTTTTAAGGCACCTCTAATTCACTGCTACAAAGCCAGGACTGCTAGGAAACCCAACAATACAGAGCACCCTGCACCCAATACACAGCACCCTGCACCCAATACACAGCACCCTGCACACAGCATACTGCACACAATACACAGCACCTTGCACACAATACACAGCACCCTGCACACAGCACCCTGCACAACAATACAGAGCACCCTGCACCCAATACACAGCACCCTGCACACAGCATACTGCACACAATACACAGCACCCTGCACACAATACAGAGCACCCTGCACCCAATACACAGCACCCTGCACACAGCACCCTGCACACAGTACACAGCACCCTGCACACCATACACAGCACCCTGCACACAATACAGAGCACCCTGCACCCAATACACAGCACCCTGCACACAGCATACTGCACACAATACACAGCACCCTGCACACAATACACAGCACCCTGCACACAGCACCCTGCACAACAATACAGAGCACCCTGCACCCAATACACAGCACCCTGCACACAGCATACTGCACACAATACACAGCACCCTGCACACCATACACAGCACCCTGCACACCATACACAGCACCCTGCACACAGCATACTGCACACAATACACAGCACCCTGCACACAATACACAGCACCCTGCACACAATACACAGCACCCTGCACACAGCACCCTGCACACAATACAGAGCACCCTGCACCCAATACACAGCACCCTGCACACAGCACCCTGCACACAGTACACAGCACCCTGCACACCATACACAGCACCCTGCACACAGCACCCTGCACACAGCACCCTGCACCCAATACAGAGCACACTGCACCCAATACACAGCACCCTGCACCCAATACACAGAAACCCTGCACCCAATACACAGCACCCTGCACCCAATACACAGCACCCTGCACCCAATACACAGCACCCTGCACACAATACACAGCACCCTGCACACAGCACCCTGCACAACAATACACAGCACCCTGCACAACAATACACAGCACCCTGCACCCAATACACAGCACCCTGCACCCAATACACAGCACCCTGCACCCAATACACAGCACCCTGCACCCAATACACAGCACCCTGCACAACAATACACAGCACCCTGCACACAGCACCCTGCACAACAATACACAGCACCCTGCACAACAATACACAGCACCCTGCACAACAATACACAGCACCCTGCACAACAATACACAGCACACTGCACAACAATACACAGCACACTGCACCCTGCACCCAATACACAGCACCCTGCACCCAATACAGAGCACACTGCACACAATACACAGCACCCTGCACACAATACACAGCACCCTGCACACAGCACCCTGCACAACAATACACAGCACCCTGCACCCAATACACAGCACCCTGCACCCAATACACAGCACCCTGCACCCAATACACAGCACCCTGCACCCAATACACAGCACCCTGCACCCAATACACAGCACCCTGCACCCAATACACAGCACCCTGCACCCAATACACAGCACCCTGCACCCAATACACAGCACCCTGCACCCAATACACAGCGCCCTGCACCCAATACACAGCGCCCTGCACCCAATACACAGCGCCCTGCACCCAATACACAGCGCCCTGCACCCAATACACAGCGCCCTGCACCCAATACACAGCGCCCTGCACCCAATACACAGCGCCCTGCACCCAATACACAGCACAAAAACAGAGCACCCTGCACACAATACACAGCACCTGGTCCTGTACACAGTATACATAGGGGGCTGAGCTCCTGATGAAGGGTCCGGCCTGGTCCTGTACACAGTATACAGAGGGGGCTGAGCTCCTGATGAAGGGTCCGGCCTGGTCCTGTACACAGTATACATAGGGGGCTGAGCTCCAGATGAAGGGTCCGGCCTGGTCCTGTACACAGTATACATAGAGGGCTGAGCTCCTGATGAAGGGTCCGGCCTGGTCCTGTACACAGTATACATAGGGGGCTGAGCTCCTGATGAAGGGTCCGGCCTGGTCCTGTACACAGTATACACAGGGGGCTGAGCTCCTGATGAAGGGTCCGGCCTGGTCCTGTACACAGTATACACAGGGGGCTGAGCTCCTGATGAAGGGTCCGGCCTGGTCCTGTACACAGTATACATAGGGGCTGAGCTCCAGATGAAGGGTCCGGCCTGGTCCTGTACACAGTATACACAGGGGCTGAGCTCCTGATGAAGGGTCCGGCCTGGTCCTGTACACAGTATACACAGGGGCTGAGCTCCTGATGAAGGGTCCGGCCTGGTCCTGTACACAGTATACATAGGGGCTGAGCTCCTGATGAAGGGTCCGGCCTGGTCCTGTACACAGTATACACAGGGGCTGAGCTCCTGATGAAGGGTCCGGCCTGGTCCTGTACACAGTATACATAGGGGCTGAGCTCCTGATGAAGGGTCCGGCCTGGTCCTGTACACAGTATACACAGGGGCTGAGCTCCTGATGAAGGGTCCGGCCTGGTCCTGTACACAGTATACACAGGGGGCTGAGCTCCTGATGAAGGGTCCGGCCTGGTCCTGTACACAGTATACATAGGGGGCTGAGCTCCTGATGAAGGGTCCGGCCTGGTCCTGTACACAGTATACACAGGGGGCTGAGCTCCTGATGAAGGGTCCGGCCTGGTCCTGTACACAGTATACACAGGGGCTGAGCTCTGATGAAGGGTCCGGCCTGGTCCTGTACACAGTATACACAGGGGCTGAGCTCCTGATGAAGGGTCCGGCCTGGTCCTGTACACAGTATACATAGGGGCTGAGCTCCTGATGAAGGGTCCGGCCTGGTCCTGTACACAGTATACATAGGGGGCTGAGCTCCTGATGAAGGGGCCGGCCTGGTCCTGTACACAGTATACACAGGGGGCTGAGCTCCTGATGAAGGGGCCGGCCTGGTCCTGTACACAGTATACATAGGAGGCTGATATCCTGATGAAGGGTCCGGCCGGGTCCTGTACACAGTATACACAGGGGGCTGAGCTCCTGATGAAGGGTCGCCTGGTCCTGTACACAGTATACATAGGGGGCTGAGCTCCTGATGAAGGGTCCGGCCTGGTCCTGTACACAGTATACATAGGGGGCTGAGCTCCTGATGAAGGGTCCGGCCGGGTCCTGTACACAGTATACACAGGGGGCTGAGCTCCTGATGAAGGGTCCGGCCTGGTCCTGTACACAGTATACACAGGGGGCTGAGCTCCTGATGAAGGGTCCGGCCTGGTCCTGTACACAGTATACATAGGGGGCTGAGCTCCTGATGAAGGGTCCGGCCTGGTCCTGTACACAGTATACATAGAGGGCTGAGCTCCTGATGAAGGGTCCGGTCTGGTCCTGTACACAGTATACATAGGGGCTGAGCTCCTGATGAAGGGTCCGGCCTGGTCCTGTACACAGTATACACAGGGGCTGAGCTCCTGATGAAGGGTCCGGCCTGGTCCTGTACACAGTATACACAGGGGCTGAGCTCCTGATGAAGGGTCCGGCCTGGTCCTGTACACAGTATACACAGGGGCTGAGCTCCTGATGAAGGGTCCGGCCTGGTCCTGTACACAGTATACACAGGGGGCTGAGCTCCTGATAAAGGGTCCGGCCTGGTCCTGTACACAGTATACATAGGGGGCTGAGCTCCTGATGAAGGGTCCGGCCTGGTCCTGTACACAGTATACATAGGGGGCTGAGCTCCTGATGAAGGGGCCGGCCTGGTCCTGTACACAGTATACACAGGGGGCTGAGCTCCTGATGAAGGGTCCGGCCTGGTCCTGTACACAGTATACATATTTGTAACCCCGCTGATCATGGAGGACGGTCCTATCAGCCTCCATACACACAGGACAGCTGCAGTACACGTATGTACCCCCGCTGATCATGGAGGACGGTCCTATCAGCCTCCATACACACAGGACAGCTGCAGTACACGTATGTACCCCCCGCTGATCATGGAGGACGGTCCTATCAGCCTCCATACACACAGGACAGCTGCAGTACACGTATGTACCCCCCGCTGATCATGGAGCACTGTCCTATCAGCCTCCATACACACAGGACAGCTGCAGTACACGTATGTACCCCCGCTGATCATGGAGCACGGTCCTATCAGCCTCCATACACACAGGACAGCTGCAGTACACGTATGTACCCCCGCTGATCATGGAGGACGGTCCTATCAGCCTCCATACACACAGGACAGCTGCAGTACACGTATGTAACCCCGCTGATCATGGAGCACGGTCCTATCAGCCTCCATACACACAGGACAGCTGCAGTACACGTATGTACCCCCGCTGATCATGGAGCACGGTCCTATCAGCCTCCATACACACAGGACAGCTGCAGTACACGTATGTACCCCCGCTGATCATGGAGGACGGTCCTATCAGCCTCCATACACACAGGACAGCTGCAGTACACGTATGTACCCCCGCTGATCATGGAGCACGGTCCTATCAGCCTCCATACACACAGGACAGCTGCAGTACACGTATGTACCCCCCGCTGATCATGGAGCACGGTCCTATCAGCCTCCATACACACAGGACAGCTGCAGTACATGTATGTAACCCCCGCTGATCATGGAGGACGGTCCTATCAGCCTCCATACACACAGGACAGCTGCAGTACACGTATGTAACCCCGCTGATCATGGAGCACGGTCCTATCAGCCTCTATACACACAGGACAGCTGCAGTACACGTATGTACTCCCCGCTGATCATGGAGGACGGTCTTATCAGCCTCCATACACACAGGACAGCTGCAGTACACGTATGTACCCCACGCTGATCATGGAGGACGGTCCTATCAGCCTCCATACACACAGGACAGCTGCAGTACACGTATGTAACCCCGCTGATCATGGAGGACGGTCCTATCAGCCTCCATACACACAGGACAGCTGCAGTACACGTATGTACCCCCGCTGATCATGGAGGACGGTCCTATCAGCCTCCATACACACAGGACAGCTGCAGTACACGTATGTACCCCCGCTGATCATGGAGCACGGTCCTATCAGCCTCCATACACACAGGACAGCTGCAGTACACGTATGTACCCCCGCTGATCATGGAGGACGGTCCTATCAGCCTCCATACACACAGGACAGCTGCAGTACACGTATGTACCCCCGCTGATCATGGAGGACGGTCCTATCAGCCTCCATACACACAGGACAGCTGCAGTACACGTATGTAACCCCGCTGATCATGGAGCACGGTCCTATCAGCCTCCATACACACAGGACAGCTGCAGTACACGTATGTACCCCCGCTGATCATGGAGGACGGTCCTATCAGCCTCCATACACACAGGACAGCTGCAGTACACGTATGTACCCCCCGCTGATCATGGAGGACGGTCCTATCAGCCTCCATACACACAGGACAGCTGCAGTACACGTATGTACTCCCCGCTGATCATGGAGGACGGTCCTATCAGCCTCCATACACACAGGACAGCTGCAGTACACGTATGTAACCCCGCTGATCATGGAGGACGGTCCTATCAGCCTCCATACACACAGGACAGCTGCAGTACACGTATGTACCCCCGCTGATCATGGAGCACGGTCCTATCAGCCTCCATACACACAGGACAGCTGCAGTACACGTATGTACCCCCGCTGATCATGGAGGACGGTCCTATCAGCCTCCATACACACAGGACAGCTGCAGTACACGTATGTACCCCCGCTGATCATGGAGGACGGTCCTATCAGCCTCCATACACACAGGACAGCTGCAGTACACGTATGTACCCCCCGCTGATCATGGAGCACGGTCCTATCAGCCTCCATACACACAGGACAGCTGCAGTACACGTATGTACCCCCCCGCTGATCATGGGGCACTGTCCTATCAGCCTCCATACACACAGGATAGCTGCAGTACACGTATGTACCCCCCGCTGATCATGGAGGACGGTCCTATCAGCCTCCATACACACAGGACAGCTGCAGTACACGTATGTAACCCCCGCTGATCATGGAGCACGGTCCCATCAGCCTCCATACACACAGGACAGCTGCAGTACACGTATGTACCCCCCGCTGATCATGGAGCACTGTCCTATCAGCCTCCATACACACAGGACAGCTGCAGTACACGTATGTACCCCCCGCTGATCATGGAGCACTGTCCTATCAGCCTCCATACACACAGGACAGCTGCAGTACACGTATGTACCCCCGCTGATCATGGAGGACGGTCCTATCAGCCTCCATACACACAGGACAGCTGCAGTACACGTATGTACCCCCGCTGATCATGGAGGACGGTCCTATCAGCCTCCATACACACAGGACAGCTGCAGTACACGTATGTACTCCCCGCTGATCATGGAGGACGGTCCTATCAGCCTCCATACACACAGGACAGCTGCAGTACACGTATGTAACCCCGCTGATCATGGAGGACGGTCCTATCAGCCTCCATACACACAGGACAGCTGCAGTACACGTATGTACCCCCGCTGATCATGGAGCACGGTCCTATCAGCCTCCATACACACAGGACAGCTGCAGTACACGTATGTACCCCCGCTGATCATGGAGGACGGTCCTATCAGCCTCCATACACACAGGACAGCTGCAGTACACGTATGTACCCCCGCTGATCATGGAGCACGGTCCTATCAGCCTCCATACACACAGGACAGCTGCAGTACACGTATGTACCCCCGCTGATCATGGAGCACGGTCCTATCAGCCTCCATACACACAGGACAGCTGCAGTACACGTATGTACCCCCGCTGATCATGGAGCACTGTCCTATCAGCCTCCATACACACAGGACAGCTGCAGTACACGTATGTACCCCCGCTGATCATGGAGGACGGTCCTATCAGCCTCCATACACACAGGACAGCTGCAGTACACGTATGTACCCCCGCTGATCATGGAGGACGGTCCCATCAGCCTCCATACACACAGGACAGCTGCAGTACACGTATGTACCCCCCGCTGATCATGGAGCACTGTCCTATCAGCCTCCATACACACAGGACAGCTGCAGTACACGTATGTACCCCCCGCTGATCATGGAGCACTGTCCTATCAGCCTCCATACACACAGGACAGCTGCAGTACACGTATGTACCCCCGCTGATCATGGAGGACGGTCCTATCAGCCTCCATACACACAGGACAGCTGCAGTACACGTATGTAACCCCGCTGATCATGGAGCACTGTCCTATCAGCCTCCATACACATTACGATCGGATGCAGTTGGCGTGTAGCCTTGCACCATGTGGGCCCCTCGGGACATATGGAGTGGTGGACTATCTACCCATCATCCTATGACTACAGGAATCAGAGGAAGCCTTTCTATGTGGCCCTGAAGTTCAGCGCCCCGGGAATGTGTCGCTGCTCTCAGCTCATGTTCACACTGGACAGTTTCCGAGGGCGGATCATTCAGTATAAATGCGGCCTATCTAGCGGTGATCGCCCCGCCGCGGGCTGATCCGATAAGGGCCGCTCCCTAATGAGAAGAGGAGCAGGGCGAGCTCAGCAGCAGAAGGGTTAAGCTGTGACTTCAGCCTTTTCCTTGCTGGCAGCAGTGATTTCTCCATGTGAAATCCATGTCCCGGGGCTATGAGCGCTGCTCCGGACTCTGAATGAGGCAGCTGGAAGGAAGAGGCATGTTCAAACCAATGTGCACAGCTATGCAAACAATGTCATGACAAAGCGGCAGGAGGGCGAGCCAGGCCGCCCCCAGCACCGCGTCACCTCCAGCCAGACCGACAATGTGGAAGCTAAGGCAGGAGTGAGGAGCTGAACAGTCAGGAGGAATGCTGTGCCTCACGCCTCAGAGAGGTCCGGTGATGTAACAGCTGCCTGCACTGAGGTCCAGCATATCTCCTGGAAATACGTCACACAACCATTCCAGAGCAGATCCAGGGGGCAACCATCTCTGTCCGTATAACATACACCCGGCACAACGCCACCGGATCCAGGAGCGGCCGACAGAGGCGGGCGCCGCCGCTACAGGCAGAGTGGAGGGCGCCGCCGCTACAGGCAGACATAGTGGAGGGCGCCGCCGCTACAGGCAAACAGACTGGAGGGCGCCGCCGCTACAGGCAAACAGAGTGGAGGGCGCCGCCGCTACAGGCAAACAGAGTGGAGGGCGCCGCCGCTACAGGCAAACAGAGTGGAGGGCGCCGCCGCTACAGGCATATGTGGGCGCCGCCGCTACAGGCAAACAGAGTGATGGGCGCCGCCGCTACAGGCAGACAAAGGCGGGCGCCGCCGCTACAGGCAAACAGAGTGGTGGGCGCCGCCGCTACAGGCATAGGCGGGCGCCACCGCTACAGGCAAACAGAGTGGCAGGCGCCGCCGCTACAGGCATAGGCGGGCGCCACCGCTACAGGCAAACAGAGTGGCGGGCGCCGCCGCCACAGGCAGACAGAGGCGGGCTCCGCTGGTATGGACAGACACAGGCGGGGGGGTGAGGTTGGTTTGGGAACAGCAGGAACAGTAGTAAACAGTCTCTGACACCCGGGCCCTCACAACATACAGCACAAGAGGTTGACCTCTCGAACACAGCTACAGAAAAAGACCACTAGTGGCCCATTCTACAACAAAGGCCCCGCACCCGCAAGAGGTTGTACATGAAGGAGTACCCAACACCGGCAGCCGACACTACACCCTGCAGGCACGACAACCCCAGGAGGAGATCACAGACCGCGCTCCAAGAAGATGACCCCACCGCCTACGACCAATCACTACTGTTCTCAAGAAAACAATACCCGGTCCACTGACAAAACGCGAGGGTGACAAAAGGGTGACGGAAATAAGGGTGACGGCGGAATATAGAGGTAAGTGACGCCGGGATGAGAGTGACAGGAGGGTCACAGGAAAGACTGTATGTAGGTGTGAGGACGGAATATAGAGGTGAGGGTGACAGGAGGACGGTATATAGAGGTGAGGGTGACAGGAGGACGGTATATAGAGGTGAGGGTGACAGGAGGACGGTATATAGAGGTGAGGGTGACAGGAGGACGGTATATAGAGGTGAGGGTGACAGGAGGACGGTATATAGAGGTGAGGGTGACAGGAGGACAGGATATAGAGGTGAGGGTGACAGGAGGACGGTATATAGAGGTGAGGGTGACAGGAGGGACGGTATATAGGGGTGAGGGTGACAGGAGGACTGTATATAGAGGTGAGGGTGACAGGAGGGACGGTATATAGAGGTGAGGGTGACAGGAGGACAGTATATAGAGGTGAGGGTGACAGGAGGACGGTATATAGAGGTGAGGGTGACAGGAGGACGGTATATAGAGGTGAGGGTGACAGGAGGACGGTATATAGGGGTGAGGGTGACAGGAGGACGGTATATAGAGGTGAGGGTGACAGGAGGGACGGTATATAGAGGTGAGGGTGACAGGAGGGACGGTATATAGAGGTGAGGGTGACAGGAGGACGGTATATAGGGGTGAGGGTGACAGGAGGACGGTATATAGAGGTGAGGGTGACAGGAGGACGGTATATAGAGGTGAGGGTGACAGGAGGACGGTATATAGAGGTGAGGGTGAAAGGAGGACGGTATATAGGGGTGAGGGTGACAGGAGGACGGTATATAGGGGTGAGGGTGACAGGAGGACGGTATATAGGGGTGAGGGTGACAGGAGGACGGTATATAGGGGTGAGGGTGACAGGAGGACGGTATATAGGGGTGAGGGTGACAGGAGGACGGTATATAGAGGTGAGGGTGACAGGAGGACGGTATATAGAGGTGAGGGTGACAGGAGGGACGGTATATAGGGGTGAGGGTGACAGGAGGGACGGTATATAGAGGTGAGGGTGACAGGAGGACGGTATATAGAGGTGAGGGTGACAGGAGGACGGTATATAGAGGTGAGGGTGACAGGAGGACGGTATATAGAGGTGAGGGTGACAGGAGGACGGTATATAGAGGTGAGGGTGACAGGAGGACGGTATATAGAGGTGAGGGTGACAGGAGGACGGTATATAGAGGTGAGGGTGACAGGAGGACGGTATATAGAGGTGAGGGTGACAGGAGGACGGTATATAGGGGTGAGGGTGACAGGAGGACGGTATATAGAGGTGAGGGTGACAGGAGGACGGTATATAGAGGTGAGGGTGACAGGAGGGACGGTATATAGGGGTGAGGGTGACAGGAGGGACGGTATATAGAGGTGAGGGTGACAGGAGGACGGTATATAGAGGTGAGGGTGACAGGAGGACGGTATATAGAGGTGAGGGTGACAGGAGGACGGTATATAGAGGTGAGGGTGACAGGAGGACGGTATATAGAGGTGAGGGTGACAGGAGGACGGTATATAGAGGTGAGGGATGGAGGTGAATGGTATACAAGGATGACGGTGATGTCAGATAGAGACGGCAGAGAACGGTAACAGCGGGTGAGCGCTTCCTGCGGAGGAGGCTCCCGTCCCCGCACTCAGCCCCTCCCGTCACTCACCCGGTGCCGGCCCCGGTCAGGGCTCCTCAGCGTCCGCACATCCCGGCCGTGTCCACACTGACTGGAAGGAGGGGGCGGGAAGTGCGGCGAGGAGGCGGATCCGGGATATTGCCCCGCCCTCAGCTGATCCTTGTGTATAGGATCGATTGCCCGCTTTTTTTTATGAGGGGATTGTAGTCCTGACTCCTGAGGAGAGAGACATGGCGGAGGCGAGGCGGCGGGAGAACGGGGCCACAGCGGGGAGAGGCGGCGGGACTACGGCTGAGGGGGGAGCGGCGGGAGAACGGGGCTGAGGGGGGAGCGGCGGGAGAACGGGGCTGAGGGGGAGCGGCGGGAGAACGGGGCTGAGGGGGAGCGGCGGGAGAACGGGGCTGAGGGGGAGCGGCGGGAGAACGGGACTACGGCTGAGGGGAGCGGCGGGAGAACGGGGCTGAGGGGGAGCGGCGGGAGAACGGGGCCACAGCGGGGAGAGGCGGCGGGACTACGGCTGAGGGGAGCGGCGGGAGAACGGGACTGAGGGGGAGCGGCGGGAGAACGGGCTGAGGGGGAGCGGCGGGAGAACGGGACTACGGCTGAGGGGGAGCGGCGGGAGAACGGGGCTGAGGGGAGCGGCGGGAGAACGGGACTACGGCTGAGGGGGAGCGGCGGGAGAACGGGGCTGAGGGAGCGGCGGGAGAACAGGACTACGGCTGAGGGGAGCGGCGGGAGAACGGGGCTGAGGGGAGCGGCGGGAGAACGGGGCTGAGGGGAGCGGCGGGAGAACGGGGCTGAGGGGAGCGGCGGGAGAACGGGGCTGAGGGGGAGCGGCGGAGAACGGGGCTGAGGGGAGCGGCGGGAGAACGGGGCTGAGGGGGAGCGGCGGGAGAACGGGGCTGAGGGGGAGCGGCGGGAGAACGGGGCTGAGGGGAGCGGCGGGAGAACGGGGCTGAGGGGGAGCGGCGGGAGAACGGGGCTGAGGGGGAGCGGCGGGAGAAGGGGGCTGAGGGGGAGCACCGGTAGCAGTGTATATCGTGGTTAGTGTAAGGGCTCTTGCACACTAACGGAAGTGTATGGGCTTTTTTTTTGCATTCCGTATAGGGACCCAATTATTTCAATGGGTCCGCAAAAAAGGGAAGTGTTTCCGTGTGCATCCCATTTCCGTTCCGTTAAAAGATAAAACTTGTCCTATTCTTGTCCACATCACGGACAAGCATAGTACCGTTCTACTAGGGGCCAGATGTTCCGCAAAAAAATGGAATGCACACGGATGTCATCTGTTTTTTGCAGAACACAAAACCATACGTTTGTGTGCAATAAGCCTTAGGGCTCGTGCACAGGATGTTTTTTTTGCAGACCGTATGCAGAACCGTTCATTTCAATGTGTCCACAAATAAACGGAAGTTAGGGCTGATGCACACAACCGTATGTTTTTTGCAGTCCGCAGAAAATGCGGATGACGTCTGTGCATTCTGTATTTTACGGAACAGCTGCCCCCTAATAGAACAGTCCTATCCTCCTCCGTAATGCGGACAATATTAGGATATGTTCTATTCTTTTGCGGAACAGAAATATGAAAACGGAGTGCACACGGAGTAACTTTCTTTTTTTTTTTTTGTGGACCTATTGAAATGAATGGTTCTGCATATGGTCCTCAAAAAAGACCGGACACTGAAAGAAAATAAGTGTGTGTGCATGAGCCCTTGCTCCGTGTTCATTCCGCATGTCCGTTCTGCAAAAAGAATAGAACCTATCCTATTTCTACCCACATCACGGACAAGGATAGGACTGTTCTTTTAGGGGCTAGCTGTTCCGTTCCGCAATATATAGAATGTACACGGACATCATCTGTATTTTTTGCAAATCCATGTTTTGTGGACCACAAAATACATATGTTCATGTGCATGAGCCCTAAGGAGGAGAGGGCCTCTGACCCCCGCCATATTGTGATGTGTAGATGACGGGGTCAGACAATCTTCAGAGCGGCCGGTCTTGTGTGGTGGTCCTGGTGAACCAAAGACTGGGTCATGTGTGGGGTGAAGGCAGCCTGGTCTGACCCCACCAGTGTGTGCGTCACTTACCTGGAGAAGAGACAGCACCGGGTACACTACAGGAAGACAACGCCTGGTCTGAGGAATCGCGTTGCATCATATGGCCGGCCTGGTGTGTCACTTACCTGGGGAAGAGGAGGCCTTACCTATAGGAAGAAGGAGGCCTGGTCTGAGGAATGACATGTGGACGGCCGGATGTATGTGCGTCACTTACCTGGGAAAGAGATGGCACTAAGTGCACTATGGGAAGTCTGAGGAATCGCATTACATCATGTGGACTGCCAGGTGTGCGCCCTTCACCTACCTGGGGAAGAGATTGCACCAGATGCACTATAGGAAGAAGACACCTAGTCTGAGGAATCACATTACAGCTTATGGACGGCTAGATGTATGTGCGTCACTTACCTGGGGAAGAGATGGCATCGGGTGCACTATGGGAAGAAGACACCTAGTCTGAGGAATCACATTACAGCTTATGGACGGCTAGATGTATGTGCGTCACTTACCTGGGGAAGAGATGGCATCGGGTGCACTATGGGAAGAAGACACCTGGTCTGAGGAATCACATTACAGCTTATGGATGACTGATATATAATGTCCTGCACCCCTACCTTGTGACCAAGATCGGATTACAGCAGAAAGACTGACCTATAGGGACATTTATCATGTAAGAAGAGGCATAAAGAGGTCGCAAGTCTTGGTACGTGGCTTGTGTGGTAAAACTTCAAGTTGGCAAGAAAAGGTGATGTGGGTGGACGAGCGGTTGCACTTATTTTCTCCCATGTTGGTTTTAGTCGTGGAAAATGGCTTACATCTACGCCAACAGGAGAGCTGGTGTATATTGCACGTCCTACTGGACAAAGCACCAACCTTATGTGGAGGCTTGCACCGCCTCTGGCATCGCAGAGGAACTGGAGACCCACCTGGAAAACACCCGGTCTTCATAAATGCCCCCCATATTGTGTACTTGTCCGTATCCATATGATAGCCTGCATTTCCTTCTGCCACCTTGTTATGGTCAGATGGCACTAGTGGAGACGGTGGTGGCCTCTTTCTCAGGCATCCTCCAGAACCTTGTTCTCGCCTCATCAGCACGCTCACCCAGACGGACACACAAGATGGTCCCGGCAGCGATTAATGACAGTGTACTGCATGAAGCCGCACAACGCTGACCCACTTCTCCCTACTCCCTGCAGCTCCCTCCAAATAATGGGATGTAAATGAGCACGGGAAACAGCTTCTTCCACCCCCGGCATTAACCACTTCCTGCTTCTCCTTGTACATCAGACTAAATCGTGTGAAACTTGTAATCAGGAGTGATGCAGGATGATATTACATGGTGCAGGGCCTATATACAGTCTAATTAGGACATCACACTGTACAGACCCATATACAGTCTAATAATGACATCAAACCCTGTACAGGACCCATATACAGTCCAATAATGACATCACACACTACAGGACCCATATACAGTCTAATAATAACATAACACACTACAGGACCCATATACTGTCTAATAATGACATCACACACTGTATAGGACCCATATACAGTCTAATAATGACATCACACACTACAGGACCCATATACTGTCTAATCACGTCACACACAGTACAGGATCAGAGTTGAGCAAACCCGAACATTTTCAAAAAAAGTTTGCGTCCGTTCGGCGATTCCTTTCCGCTTTCTGAAGGGCTGCACAGCAGCCAATCAGCAAGCGTTTTACTTCTTGCCCTAAGAAGCCAACACAGCCATGCCTACTAATGGCATGGCTGTGATTGGCTGAGTGCAGCATGTGACCCAGCCTCTTTATAAGCTGGAGTCACGTACTGCCGCACGTCACTCTGCTGATTTGAGCTTAGGGAGAGGATGTTGGTGCTGCGATCAGGGACAGAATAGTGCAGAAATCAGAAGAACTTGTGCTACTTTAATTCCACAAGATACAGCACATAGAGAGGGAGGGAGCCTCAGCAATCCAACATTTCTGTACCCAGCCACTGCAAGGGAAATCTTTTTTTGTAATCCATCTGTTACTGAGGTGGTGCTTGGCGGCCATATTAGCCACTGCAGTGTACTGCATGTCTGCCAGCCAGCCAGGGACATCAGCCTAATCCTATTTTGTACCTCAGTGAAAGAAAAAAAACTTTTTTTTCTGGCTGCTAAAGTCCCCTATATTGCCTTTTGTATGTTTAAGGGATGACATAGTCCATTTGTCTAACCTTGGGTCTGTGGTGCCACAGAGCACTTTTGTATACTATGCACTAAACCATATATTCCATTTTCAGCTATCAAATAGTGCATCAGTGTATTTTACTTAGAAAAAAGTGGTCATCCTGATCCACCAAGCCTATTTCACACCGCCAAAATATATATTTGACATTTCTGCGGTGAAATAGAGAATCCGTGTAATTTTGGGGGGAAAACCGTATTCCTGGTCCACAAAACATTTTGCATACACCGTGCAACAACATATTTTATATTTCTGCAGGGAAATAGTGCTTCTTTGTTTTTTATACAAAAAACGTTATTCAAGGTCCACCAAACAGTCTGAAATACCCATTCCAACCACCAATTTTACATTGCTGCTGTGAAATACAGCATAAGTGTATTTTTTTTTTGACAAAAAAGTTGAAATCCTGATCCATAAAGCATTTTGTAATACACCGCCTAAATACTGATTTCACATTACAGCTGAGAAATAGTGCATTATTCTTTTTTTTGTGTGTGAAAAAAGCAAAATTCCTGCTTCACAAAGCAGTTGTACATACACGGTATAAATACCTACGTTTAATTTACAGCAGTGGAAAACTGCATTTGTGAATTTTGGTGACAAAAGCCGTGACATACTCCATTTGTCTAGCCTGGGATCTGTGGTGCCACAGAGCACTTTTGTATACTATGCACTAAACCGTATATTCCATTTCAGCTATCAAATAGTTCAGCTATTAATTAAAAAACAGTGGTCATCCTGATCCACCAAGCCTATTTTACACTGCCAAAATATATATTTGACATTTCTGCAGTGAAATAGAGAATCCGTGTAATTTTGGGGGGAAAAAACGTATTCCTTGTCCACAAAACAGTTCTGTATACACCGTCCAACGACATATTTTATATTTCTGCAGGGAAATAGTGCTTTTGTTTTTTTATAGAAAAAAAAGTTATTCAAGGTCTACCTTACAGTCTGAAATACCCATTCCAACCACCTATTTTACATTGCTGCTGTGAAATACAGCATAAGTGTATTTTTTTTTTGACAAAAAAGTGGAAATCCTGATCCACAAAGCATTTTGAAATACACCGCCTAAATACTGATTTCACATTACAGCTGAGAAATAGTGCATTATTCTTTTTTTTGTGTGTGAAAAAAGCAAAATTCTGGCTTTTAGGGGTTTTCTTGAAAAAAGCTGTGTTTTAGGCCGAAAAAACTTGTGCATCTGGCGTATAAATAATTTCAATTTACAGCAGTGAAATACAAATTTTCTGTATTTTATTACAAAAACTTGTTCTTGTGCCACAAAAAAAAAGTTTACATTTCGCATAGATATTGAGAATCAGTGTATTTTGGGCACAAAAAACATTATTCTGGGTGCACAGAGCATTTTTATGACACGGGCACTGCCTTAGCAAACGTAATTGTCGACTAGTGGCAGGTAAATTGACACCGGAGAGAGACCAATCTTTTAGCTTGGTGGGTGAACGCGAATAATCAGGAGAACATCAAATAAGGGACGTGGGCACGGTCGTGGTGTGTTGGTGGAGCTCCTGTTGCTTGTAGAGGACGTGGTTGTTCAGCGCTAACTACCACTCCAAGTCAAACTTCTTCCTCTAGGGCGAGTAGGCGACAGAATCTGCAGCGTTATTTGTTAGGCCCAAATGCCGCTGTATGGATAGTGAAGCCAGAACACGTACAGGCGATAGTAGATTGGGTGGCTGACAGCGCCTCCAGTTCCTTCACATTGTCTCCCACCCGGTCCTCTGCAGAAAGCTCAGAGTTGGCACCTGCAGCCCATGCCCATCAGTCTTCCACCTCGCCCCCTTGCAAATCAGCTAAGCAGTCAGAGCCCCATATCATGTAGAAAAGTCTCATGCTTTTTGATGACTGTTTGCAGGGTTTCTCCGGCCCATTCACCTAGCCCTGCCCCAGAAGAGGAAGACTTTGAATGCACTGATGCTCAACCACTTTTGTTGCAGGATGAGGACATGGGAATACCGCCACAAAACGTCTCTGATGATGAAACACAGGTGCCAACTGCTGCAGCTTTCTGCAATGTGCAGACCGACGAGGAGGGCAGGGGTCATGAATGGGTGGAAGATGATGAAGTCCTAGACCCAGACTGGACTGAAGGTCGTGCTGGTGAGGTGTGCAGTTCTGAGGAAGAGGCGGTGGTCGCACAGAGGCAACAGCACAGCAAAAGAGGGAGCAGGTGGCGTTCCCCCAGTACGTTGTTCCCAGCCGCCACTACTTTTCCAGGCGAGCCGCCCCTTCCCTGCACAACCAAGTGGAGGATAAAATCAAGTGTGCGCAGTGCAATGCCATCTGTGGCAAGGTCCAAATAACCACAGATGCATGGACCAGTAAGCACGGCCAGGGTCGCTATATCTCCCTAACTGCACACTGGGTAAACGTAGTGGCGCCTGGGCCCGAGGCGGATAGCGGTTTGGCGCATGTCCTTCCACCACAGAGGATCACAGGGCATTATTAGTTGCCTCCTGTTGCTTCCTCCTACTCCTCTTCTACCACCCCCACATCCGGTCATCGAAAGAACCTCAACCCCAACTTCAGCACAGCCCGGGGTAAACGTCAGCAGGCGATTGTAAAACTCATGTGTTTGGGTGACAAGCCCCACACACCGCACAGGAGCTTTGGAGGGACATAGAACAGCAGACTGATGAGTGGTTGCTGCCGGTGAGCCTCAAGCCCGGCCTGGTGGTGTGCGATAATTGGCGAAATCTCGTTGCAGCTCTGGGCCTAGCCGGTTTGACGCACATCCCTTGCCTGGCGCATGTGCTGAATCTGGTGGTGCAGAAGTTTCTTACAAACTACCCCGACATGTCAGAGCTGCTGCAGAAAGTGCGGGCCGTCTGTGCGTGCTTTCGTCGTTCTCACCTTGCTGCTGCTCGCCTGTTTGCGCTGCAGAGTAACTTCGGCCTGCTCACCGCCTCATATGCGACGTGCCCACCAGGTGGAACTACACCTTATATATGCTGGAGAGACTGTGCGAGCAGCAGCGGGCGATAGTGGAGTTTCAGACGCAGTATGCACGGGTCAGTCGCTCTGCGGATCAGCACCACTTCACCACCAGTGACTGGGCCTGCATGCGAGACCTGTGTACCTTGTTGCGGTCTTTGGAGTGCTCAACCAACATGGCCAGTGCTGATGACGCCGTTGTTAGCATTACAATACCCTTTCTATGTCTCCTTGAAAAATATTACGGCGATAATGGAAGAGGATGCGGCACAGGAGGAGGAGGAAGAGGGGGCATTTCACAGGGTTTCAGGCAGGTCATACAGAAGTGGCTCAGAGGGTGGGTTCCTGCACCAGCAGAGGCCAGGTACACATGTGGACAGCCAGGGCACACTTTTGGAGGAGGAGGAACCGGTTTCACTGCAGGGTGGCACCCTATGCAGCTCAGGGCCATCACTGGAGCATGGCTGGGGGGGGGGATACGGAGGACACAGACGATACACCACCTACAGAGGACAGCTTATCGTTACCTCTGGGCAGCCTGGCACACAGGAGCAACTACATGCTGCAGTGCCTGCGCAACTACAGCAGAGTTGCCCACGTTTTAACTTGTGCTGACTACTGGGTTGCCACCCTGCTGGATCCCCGGTACAAGGACAACCTTCCCACCTTAATTGCCGCACTGGAGCGTGATGGGAAGATGCGCGACTAAAAGCGCACGCTGGTAGACTCGCTCCTGAGGGCATTCCCAACTGACACGGGAGGACAAGTGGAAGCATGAGGAAGAGGTTGCCAACGCAGCTGTGTCACGGCCAGCTCCTCAGACAGCAGGGTTAGCATGGCCGAGCTGTGGAAAAGTTTTGTCACCGCTCCACAGCAAACTGCACTACTAGCTGATAGGGAACGTGTTAGCAGGAGGCAGCATTTCAACAACATGGTGGAACAGTACATGTACACACTCCTCCACGTACTGACTGATGGTTCAGCCCAATTCAACTTCTGGGTCTCCAAATTGTCCACATGGCCAGAGCTTGCCCTTTATGCCTTGGAGGTGCTGGCCTGCCCTGCGGCCAGTATAGTGTCTTAACGTGTATTTAGCATGGCAGATGGTGTCATTACAGACAAACGCAGCTGCCTGTCCACAGCCAACGTGGACAAGCTGACGTTCATAAAAATGAAGCAGGCATGGATCCCACAGGACTTGTCCGTACCTTGTGCAGAATAGACATTTATAACTGCCTCGCCCTCAACCATACATTCTTGTACTCCATACATTCTTGTACTCCACTTCTTTATTGAATCCTCTTTTTTTAATTGTACCATTATTTTGGGGGCAACCCCAGGTTGAATGAACCTCTCCTCTGTCTGGGTGTCGGGCTTAAAATTCTGTTAATCGCCTGCTGCTGTGGCGGGTGACATCAAGCTTGATTTTCTGCTATAGAACCTCTCTCCTCTCTCTGGCTGCTGGGGCCTAAATAACTGAAAGTGGCCTTTTCCATTGCTGGGTGACATGAAACCTGATTTTCTGCTATGGGACCTCTGTCTGGGTGCCAGGAGCCTACATTTCAGATAATCACCTGTTGCTTTGGTGGGTGACATTTGTCATGCCTTTTCATAGGTATATAAACATTTATACATTATTATTGTTATAACGTGTATTCATGGCCTATAAGCAGCCATGTTGTACTTATATTCACCCTCCTGTATGAACCTTCATTGTAAAAGAGAAAAATGGGTTCAAGGAAAGGTTCTTCCCGGCAGATGTGGGCCTATCTAAGGGAGTGATTTTACCTCATCACTAGGCTATGAGCCGAGATAAGGTTCTTCCTGGGACTCGTTTGTCATATATCTTTTTATAATGAGATGTATTAATGAGACAAACATATAATGTCTGTTCATATAGTGGATCATATTTAGTTTTGACACAAGTTAATCAATATATCACATATGTGTTGTTTTATATTATTTCATATATTGGTTTTATTTTGTTACATATTATAATCATATACTAACGTATATATATCCTGTGTGTGTATCACCAGAAGCGTGCATTCCTGGGGTATGTGGGAAAGCATGCTCAGTTGGACTTCTCTTAATGAGAAGTTGTTGATGAGAAAGTTGTGTTATTTTCATAAGATAAGGCACCTGTGAAATCCAAAACCCACACATTTGTTGTCTACTTTTTAACTTTATGACATGAGAACAGTTATACTAGTTTCTGGGAATCTAAGTTTTTAATTGCTTCCAATGTCAGGGGGTATGCCTCCCTTTTTGATGTATGTCCCAGGTGGTGGATGTTACCACTTAACATGAAGTCACATTATATAAATTTAACTCCTAAAAGCTTCACATTTATAGGTTACACAACATTGCCGCCTCGGTATCGGCAGGTAGCATAACACGTTCACCACAAAGCATTTTGGGTAATGTATGATCTCACAGCACCATTACCATATGTGCACACCCTCTGGTTTGGTTGGAAGACCGTTCTCTAAAGGGGTGTATGCTTTTGATAAGTCTGTGAATATAAATCATAGACTGGATGAAAGAGGGGATTCCAGGAGAAAAAAAAAAAAAAAAAGACTACAAACAAAAGATTAAACAGACACGTGGATTTGATCGTGGATCACGGGGAACCCTCTGGAGAGCTGACCGTCCCTCCGGAGCCCTACTCACCTTTTGACCCTTGGTAACGTATATCTTGCTTATTGCTTGCGGTATTGATAAGTTACTCAGCCCGGTATATAGTCAAAGGCCCCCATTTGTGGATCTGTAATTGATAAGGCTCCTGATCAAGTCTAATCATTCTCTTAGCAAAGATGCATATTGCTAATTGAGCATCAGACATTGGTACCTAGTCCTTGGGAACTTTGTTATTCCCTAGCCTGATACCGAGCTGGTAACTTTGTAGTGCCGCCATATACCTCAATTGGTTAAAAGGTGATAGAAAGGGGTACTTTTCTTTAATTTGAATTGTTGCATATCATTGCATTGATTGGCGATATTCAGTATTGATTGAAAGTAGTGGTATTATATTTCATTGTCTATCATTGTACAGGTTGTAGCATCGATTTTGTATTTAGCACTTAGGTATAATAAACTTGCATATATTTTTGCATAGATGATGGTACCTCGTTTCCTTTCTAGTTGCACAAAATAATTAAGGTTCTCATCAACGAGCTGAGAGGTTATGTCGCCCTCTCCTCAATAAGATCAATAACTTTGATATTTCCTTTGAGCCTTTCTTTTGTTTTGTTTTTTTGTATATAAAGCATTTTTGCGCTTTATATCCGCGACACATTAACCTCTCTTTACTGTCAAATGACAATCTACGTTGGTTGTCAGGGTCTATATTTTGTTTCATCGCTTGCTGCATTGGTGGGAGACATTAAACTCTTTATACTGTCAAATTACCTCTACATTGTCTGGTTGTCAGGGGCCTATATTTTGTTTCATCACTTGCTGCATTGGTGGGAGACATTAACCTCTTTCTACTGTCAAATGACCGCCCCATTGTCTGGTTGTCAGGGGCCTATATTTTGTTTCATCACCTGCTGTATTGGTGGGAGACATTAACCTCTTTTTACTGTCAAATGACCTCCTCTGTCTGGGTGTCAGGGGCCTACATAAATGATAATGGCCTGTTCCATTCCAGGTTGACCTGAGGCCTGTGTTGCTGTTACGGGACCGCTCTCCTCTTTGTGGGTGCCATGGTCCTGAATTGGTGAATGAGGCCTGTGGCACTACTGGGTGAAATCAATACTGTTTTGGCATGATTGTAACTCTCCTCTTCATGGGTGACATGGGTCTGAATCTGTGATTGAGACCTGTGGCATTGCTGGGTGAAATCAGTACTGTGTTGGCGTGATTTTACCTCTCCTTTTTGTGGGTCCCGTGGGCCTGAATGTTTGAATGAGGCCTGTGGCCCTGCAGGCAGACATGATTCCTTCTTGGCTGGGATGACAATATCAACTCCCATGTATGGTTGCCATTGGCCTGAGTCTGTGCATGAGGCCTGTGGCGCTGCAGGCAGACATGAATCCTTTATGGTTGTGATGAGAACTTCAACTCCCATAGCATTCCCACCTGACGCCACCCCAACCTTCTATTCCACCTCCCCCTCCTCCAAGTTGCCAATTGATATTGGTTAATTTTTATTAATTTTATTTTATTTTAAGTGATTTCCCTATCCATATTTGTTTGCAGGGGATTTACCTACATTTTGATGCCTTTTGTAGCCCTCTAGCCCTTTCCAGGGTTATTTTACAGCCTTTTTAGTGCCCAAAAGTTCGGCTCCCCATTGACTTCAATGGGGTTCGGGTCGAGTTCGGATCCCAAACATTTTCGTGAAGTTCGGCCGAAGTTCTCGAACCCGAGCATCCAGGTGTTCGCTCAACTCTATACAGGACCTATATACAGTCTAATAATGACATCACACCCTGTACGGGACCCATATACAGTCCAATAATGACATCACACACTGTACAGGACCCATATACAGTCCAATAATGACATCACACACTGTACAGGACCCATATACAGTCCAATAATGACATCACACACTGTAAAGAACCCACATACAATCCTATAATGACATCACACTGTACAGGACCCATATACAGTCCAATAATGACATCACACACTGTAAAGAACCCACATACAATCCTATAATGACATCACACTGTACAGGACCCATATACAGTCCAATAATGACATCACACACTGTAAAGAACCCACATACAATCCTATAATGACATCACACTGTACAGGACCCATATACAGTCCAATAATGACATCAATTCTTGTACAGGACCCATATACAGTCTAATAATGACATCACACCCTGTACGGGACCCATATACAGTCCAATAATGACATCACACACTGTACAGGACCCACATACAGTCCACTAATGACATCACACACTGTACAGGACCCACATACAATCCTTTAATGACATCACACTGTACAGGACCCATATACAGTCCAATAATGACATCACACCTTGTACAGGACCCATATACAGTCTAATAAACACATCACACACTATACAGGACCCATATACAGTCCAATAAACACATCACACACTGTACAGGACCCATATACAGTCCAATAATGACATCACACACAGTACAGGACCCATATACTGTCTAATAATGACATCACACCCTGTATAGGACCCATATACTGTCTAATAATGACATCACACCCTGTATAGGACCCATATACTGTCTACTAATGACATCACACCCTGTATAGGACCCATATACTGTCTAATAATGACATCACACCCTGTATAGGACCCATATACAGTCTACTAATGACATCGCAGACTGTACAGATCTAAAAAGACTGTATTATAATGACCTCGGACTACACATTGTAGGCTGTCTTTCTAGAGAACTCTCTTGCTGATTTAAGCCGTCTCTCCTTCCTTCTTGTCAGATTACTACACCCATCCGGCTGTCTCGCTATCACCACACATGGATCGCGGTCTTTGAGAACATTCTGACTGTCCATAATGAATTGTAGGAAGTCACCACGAGCTGCAGCCTTAAAGGTGGGCATAAGAGATAAAAACGTTACCCTAAAAATGTCTGCACGGCGAGGAGCGCAATGTTAACCCTCTCAGTGCTGCAGGGTGACCTACTATGCTGCAGTGGGTATGAATAGTCTTCAAATCCCTGGTAAATGGCAGGTTGCAGACCAAAAAGAATCATTTTGAGATGTTTTTCTCTTCAAAGAGACCCAAAATCTGTGTGACTCCATCGAAAACCAGCCAAACCATTTCCATAGGAAATGTGTTTAGAATCAACCAATCACATTTGAGCTCATGGTAAGTAGTAGTTAGTGAGCGGCAGCCATTATGTAAAGTGATGCTGGTGACCCCCACAGTCCCGCTCTAACAGGAGGACTTTCCTGACACTTTCTTAGTTGGTATGTAAACTGCTGACAACACTTCAAAGGGATTTCATTGTAGAAAGGTGTGAGAAGAGGGCTACAAAACACTTCCAAGACATTAAATATACCATGGAGCACCATAGAGACGGTCATCCAGAAGTGGAGGAAACTTAGGAACTACAGAGACATCTTCAAGAATAAGGCGGTCAGCAGGAGCGGACAAAAAGAGAAGAAGATTGGTCCAGGAGGTGGCCAGAGGCCTTCACAATTATTACTGTGAGAATATCTGGTGAGTGCTGGTTGTGTACGGCGTGTCACAGATATCTCCTGTATTCTCCCTGTGTCTGGTGAGTACTGGTTCTGTACGGCATGTGACATATTTCCTGTATTCTCAGTGTGTCCGGTGAGTACTGGTTCTGTACGGCGTGTGACAGATATCTCCTGTATTCTCTGTGTGTCCGGTGAGTACTGGTTGTGTACTGCATGTGACAGATATCTCCTGTATTCTCCCTGTGTCTGGTGAGTACTGGTTGTGTACGGCATGTGACAAATATCTCCTGTATTCTCTGTGTGTCCGGTGAGTACTGGTTGTGTACGGCATGTGACAAATATCTCCTGTATTCTCTGTGTGTCCGGTGAGTACTGGTTCTGTACGGCATGTGACATATTTCCTGTATTCTCAGTGTGTCCGGTGAGTACTGGTTCTGTACGGCATGTGACAAATATCTCCTGTATTCTCTGTGTGTCCGGTGAGTACTGGTTGTATATGGCGTGCGACAGATATTTCCTGTATTCTCCCTGTGTCTGGTGAGTACTGGTTGTGTACGGCATGTGACAGATATCTCCTGTATTCTCTGTGTGTCTGGTGAGTACTGGTTGTGTACGGCATGTGACAAATATCTCCTGTATTCTCTGTGTGTCCGGTGAGTACTGGTTCTGTACGGCATGTGACATATTTCCTGTATTCTCAGTGTGTCCGGTGAGTACTGGTTCTGTACGGCGTGTGACAGATATCTCCTGTATTCTCTGTGTGTCCGGTGAGTACTGGTTGTGTACAGCATGTGACAGATATCTCCTGTATTCTCCCTGTGTCTGGTGAGTACTGGTTGTGTACGGCATGTGACAAATATCTCCAGTATTCTCTGTGTGTCCGGTGAGTACTGGTTGTGTACGGCATGTGACAGATATTTCCTGTATTCTCCCTGTGTCTGGTGAGTACTGGTTCTGTACGGCATGTGACAAATATCTGTATTCTCTGTGTGTCCGGTGAGTACTGGTTGTATATGGCGTGCGACAGATATTTCCTGTATTCTCCCTGTGTCTGGTGAGTACTGGTTGTGTACGGCATGTGACAGATATCTCCTGTATTCTCTGTGTGTCCGGTGAGTGCTGGTTGTGTACAGCGTGTCACAGATATCTCCTGTATTCTCTGTGTGTCTGGTGAGTACTGGTTGTGTACGGCATGTGACGGATATCTCCTGTATTCTCCCTGTGTCTGGTGAGTACTGGTTGTGTACTGCATGTGACAGATATCTCCTGTATTCTCAGTGTGTCTGGTGAGTACTGGTTGTGTACGGCATGTGACAGATATCTCCTGTATTCTCAGTGTGTCCGGTGAGTACTGGTTGTGTACTGCATGTGACAGATATCTCCTGTATTCTCAGTGTGTCCGGTGAGTACTGGTTGTGTATGGCGTGTGACAGATATTTCCTGTATTCTCCCTGTGTCCGGTGAGTACTGGTTGTGTATAGCATGTGACGGATATCTCCTGTATTCTGTGTGTCCGGTAAGTACTGGTTGTGTACGGCATGTGACAGATATCTCTTGTATTCTCTGTGTGTCTGGTGAGTACTGGTTGTGTACAGCATGTGACAAATATCTCCTGTATTCTCCCTGTGTCCGGTGAGTACTGGTTGTGTACAGCATGTGACAGATATCTCCTGTATTCTCAGTGTGTCCGGTGAGTACTGGTTGTGTACAGCATGTGACAGATATTTCCTGTATTCTCCCTGTGTCCGGTGAGTACTGGTTGTGTATAGCATGTGACGGATATCTCCTGTATTCTGTGTGTCCGGTAAGTACTGGTTGTGTACGGCATGTGACAGATATCTCTTGTATTCTCTGTGTGTCTGGTGAGTACTGGTTGTGTACAGCATGTGACAAATATCTCCTGTATTCTCCCTGTGTCCGGTGAGTACTGGTTGTGTACAGCATGTGACAGATATCTCCTGTATTCTCAGTGTGTCCGGTGAGTACTGGTTGTGTATGGCGTGTGACAGATATTTCCTGTATTCTCCCTGTGTCTGGTGAGTACTGGTTGTGTACAGCATGTGACGGATATCTCCTGTATTCTGTGTGTCCAGTGAGTACTGGTTCTGTATGGCATGTGACATATTTCCTGTATTCTTAGTGTGTCCGGTGAGTACTAGTTGTGTACGGCATGTGACATATCTCCTGTATTCTCTGTGTGTCTGGTGAGTACTGGTTGTGTACGGCATGTGACGGATATCTCCTGTATTCTCTGTGTGTCTGGTGAGTACTGGTTGTATATGGCGTGCGACAGATATCTCCTGTATTCTCTGTGTGTCCGGTGAGTACTGGTTCTGTACGGCATGTGACATATTTCCTGTATTCTTAGTGTGTCCGGTGAGTACTGGTTCTGTACGGCATGTGACGGATATCTCCTGTATTCTCTGTGTGTCTGGTGAGTACTGGTTGTATATGGCGTGCGACAGATATCTCCTGTATTCTCCCTGTGTCTGGTGAGTACTGGTTGTGTACGGCATGTGACGGATATCTCCTGTATTCTCTGTGTGTCTGGTGAGTACTGGTTGTATATGGCGTGCGACAGATATCTCCTGTATTCTCCCTGTGTCTGGGGGAGGGCGTAACAGTGAAGCCTTTTACCAAGAAAACCTGCATCGTCTGCCAACAGCAGGTGTAAAATGTGTTCTGGTCTGATGAGACCGATTGCGAACTTTGTGGCCATATTTCCAAAAAGTATGTCTGACGCAAACCAAACCCTGTGCATCACCAAAAGAATGGCATCCCCACCGAGAAGCATGGCTGAGGGCGAGGCGGCATTACGTTATAGACCACCATCCCCACAGAGAAGCATGGTGACGGCATTACGTAACAGAGCGCCATCTCCACGAGAAGCATGGCTGAGCTGGTATTACTTAATAGACCGCCATCCCCCACAGTGAAGCATGGTGGCAGCATTACGTAATAGACCATCATTCCCACAGTGAAGCATGGTGGCAGCATTACGTAATAGACCACCATCCCCACAGTGAAGCATGGTGGCGGCATTACGTAATAGACCACCATCTCCACAGTGAAGCATGGTGGCGGCATTATGTAATAGACCACCATCTCCACAGTGTAGCATGGTGGCGGCATTGCATACAGACCACCATCTCCACAGTGTAGCATGGTGGCGGCATTACGTAATAGATCACCATCCCCACAGTGAAGCATGGTGGCGGCATTACGTAATAGATCACCATCCCCACAGTGAAGCATGGTGGCGGCATTACGTAATAGATCACCATCCCCACAGTGAAGCATGGTGGCGGCATTACGTAATAGACCACCATCTCCACAGTGAAGCATGGTGGCGGCATTATGTAATAGACCACCATCTCCACAGTGTAGCATGGTGGCGGCATTACGTAATAGACCACCATCTCCACAGTGTAGCATGGTGGCGGCATTACGTAATAGATCACCATCCCCACAGTGAAGCATGGTGGCGGCATTACGTAATAGATCACCATCCCCACAGTGAAGCATGGTGGCGGCATTACGTAATAGATCACCATCCCCACAGTGAAGCATGGTGGCGGCATTACGTAATAGACCACCATCCCCACAGTGATGCATGGTGGCGGCATTACATAATAGACCACCATCCCCACAGTGAAGCATGGTGGCGGCATTACGTAATAGATCACCATCCCCACAGTGAAGCATGGTGGCGGCATTACGTAATAGATCACCATCCCCACAGTGAAGCATGGTGGCGGCATTACGTAATAGATCACCATCCCCACAGTGATGGGGAGGGGGTCAGTCTGTGGCAACAAGTGCAGTGACTGCTCCTCCGCTGATTAAAATGCTAAATAGATGATGTGTAATCAGAGGAGGGAGACATTTATCCTGATTATCTCCCAGCGTGAGGCCTGGATCAATGCGCAGTGACAGCGGGACGCCCTCCATGCCTGTGTGAAGACGCCCCACACGTCGGCTGGAGAGCGAGATCCCATCCACAACCCGAGAGCAAAGCCTCCATATGACACTCGAGAAATCCTGCAATTACCATCACATAACGTATACTCCAGTCCCATCCAGAGCTGCGATCACATAACGTATACTCCAGTCCCATCCAGAGCTGCAGTCACATAACGTTATACTCCAGTCCCATCCAGAGCTGCAATCACATAACGTATACTCCAGTCCCATCCAGAGCTGCGATCACATAACGTATCCTCCAGTCCCATCCAGAGCTGCGATCACATAACGTATACTCCAGTCCCATCCAGAGCTGCGGTCACATAACGTATACTCCAGTCCCATCCAGAGCTGCGATCACATAACGTATACTCCAGTCCCATCCAGAGCTGCGATCACATAACGTATACTCCAGTCCCATCCAGAGCTGCGGTCACATAACGTATACTCCAGTCCCATCCAGAGCTGCGATCACATAACGTATACTCCAGTCCCATCCAGAGCTGCGATCACATAACGTATCCTCCAGTCCCATCCAGAGCTGTGGTCACATAACGTATACTCAGTCCCATCCAGAGCTGCGATCACATAACGTATACTCCAGTCCCATCCAGAGCTGCGATCACATAACGTATCCTCCAGTCCCATCCAGAGCTGTGGTCACATAACGTATACTCCAGTCCCATCCAGAGCTGTGGTCACATAACGTATACTCCAGTCCCATCCAGAGCTGCGATCACATAACGTATACTCCAGTCCCATCCAGAGCTGCGATCACATAACGTATACTCCAGTCCCATCCAGAGCTGCGGTCACATAACGTATACTCCAGTCCCATCCAGAGCTGCAATCACATAACGTATACTCCAGTCCCATCCAGAGCTGTGGTCACATAACGTATACTCCAGTCCCATCCAGAGCTGCAATCACATAACGTATACTCCAGTCCCATCCAGAGCTGCGATCACATAACGTATACTCCAGTCCCATCCAGAGCTGCGATCACATAACGTATACTCCAGTCCCATCCAGAGCTGCGATCACATAACGTATACTCCAGTCCCATCCAGAGCTGCGATCACATAACGTATACTCCAGTCCCATCCAGAGCTGCGATCACATAACGTATACTCCAGTCCCATCCAGAGCTGCAATCACATAACGTATACTCCAGTCCCATCCAGAGCTGCGGTCACATAACGTATACTCCAGTCCCATCCAGAGCTGCAATCACATAACGTATACTCCAGTCCCATCCAGAGCTGCGGTCACATAACGTATACTCCAGTCCCATCCAGAGCTGCGGTCACATAACGTATCCTCCAGTCCCATCCAGAGCTGTGGTCACATAACGTATACTCCAGTCCCATCCAGAGCTGCGATCACATAACGTATACTCCAGTCCCATCCAGAGCTGCGATCACATAACGTATACTCCAGTCCCATCCAGAGCTGTGGTCACATAACATATACTCCAGTCCCATCCAGAGCTGTGGTCACATAACGTATACTCCAGTCCCATCCAGAGCTGCGGTCACATAACGTATACTCCAGTCCCATCCAGAGCTGCAATCACATAACGTATACTCCAGTCCCATCCAGAGCTGTGGTCACATAACGTATACTCCAGTCCCATCCAGAGCTGCAATCACATAACGTATACTCCAGTCCCATCCAGAGCTGCGATCACATAACGTATACTCCAGTCCCATCCAGAGCTGCGATCACATAACGTATACTCCAGTCCCATCCAGAGCTGCAATCACATAACGTATACTCCAGTCCCATCCAGAGCTGCGGTCACATAACGTATACTCCAGTCCCATCCAGAGCTGCAATCACATAACGTATACTCCAGTCCCATCCAGAGCTGTGGTCACATAACGTATACTCCAGTCCCATCCAGAGCTGCAATCACATAACGTATACTCCAGTCCCATCCAGAGCTGCGATCACATAACGTATACTCAGTCCCATCCAGAGCTGCGATCACATAACGTATACTCAGTCCCATCCAGAGCTGCGATCACATAACGTATCCTCCAGTCCCATCCAGAGCTGTGGTCACATAACGTATACTCCAGTCCCATCCAGAGCTGCGATCACATAACGTATACTCCAGTCCCATCCAGAGCTGCAATCACATAACGTATACTCCAGTCCCATCCAGAGCTGTGGTCACATAACGTATACTCCAGTCCCATCCAGAGCTGCAATCACATAACGTATACTCCAGTCCCATCCAGAGCTGCAATCACATAACGTATACTCCAGTCCCATCCAGAGCTGTGGTCACATAACGTATACTCCAGTCCCATCCAGAGCTGCGATCACATAACGTATACTCCAGTCCCATCCAGAGCTGCAGTCACAGAAAATACTCTAGTCCCTCCAGCGCTGCAGTCACAATTGTGCTGTTCCCTTCATTGTAGTCCACGTGTGGTCAGCTGCCCGAGGCCCTATGTGCCATCCTCTCTATTTTCCGGCTTACAGTACAGAGGTGATGGGAGGGAGATTATTACAGAGGATGCCGCCTGTTCTACATCCCCAACCCTGCGCCACCCAGAAAAACAACTGACCACCAGACATCCCAGTGAACGCCAGAAACATGATTGACCACCAGACGACCCAGTGACCACCAGAAACATGATTAACCACCAGAGGCCCCAGCAACCACCAGAAACACAACTGACCACCAGACATCCCAGTGAACGCCAGAAACATGATTGACCACCAGAGGCCCCAGCAACCACCAGAAACACAACTGACCACCAGAGGCCCCAGCAACCACCAGAAACACAACTGACCACCAGAGGCCCCAGCAACCACCAGAAACACAACTGACCACCAGACGATCCCAGTGACCGCCAGAAACATGATTAACCACCAGAGGCCCCAGCAACCACCAGAAACATGATTAACCACCAGAGGCCCCAGCAACCACCAGAAACACAACTGACCACCAGAGGCCCCAGCTACCACCGGAAACACGACTGACCACCAGACGACCCAGTGACCACCAGAAACACGACTGACCACCAGACGACCCAGTGACCACCAGAAACATGATTAACCACCAGAGGCCCCAGCAACCACCAGAAACACAACTGACCACCAGAGGCCCCAGCGACCACCAGAAACACAACTGACCACCAGAGGCCCCAGCGACCACCAGAAACACAACTGACCACCAGAGGCCCCAGCGACCACCAGAAACACAACTGACCACCAGACATCCCAGTGACCACCAGAAACACAACTGATCACCAGAAACACAACTGACCACCAGACATACAACTGACCACCAGACATCCCTGTGAACGCCAGAAACACAACTGACCACCAGAGGCCCCAGCGACCACCAGAAACACAACTGACCACCAGAGGCCCCAGCGACCACCAGAAACACAACTGACCACCAGAGGCCCCAGCGACCACCAGAAACACAACTGACCACCAGAGGCCCCAGCGACCACCAGAAACACAACTGACCACCAGAGGCCCCAGCGACCACCAGAAACACAACTGACCACCAGAGGCCCCAGCGACCACCAGAAACACGACTGACCACCAGAGGCCCCAGCGACCACCAGAAACACGACTGACCACCAGAGGCCCCAGCGACCACCAGAAACACGACTGACCACCAGAGGCCCCAGCGACCACCGGAAACACGATTGACCACCAGAGGCCCCAGCAACCACTAGAAAAATGATTGATCACCAGAGGCCCCAGCAACCACTAGAAAAATGATTGATCACCAGAGGCCCCAGCAACCACCAGAAACACAACTGACCACCAGAGGCCCCAGCGACCACCAGAAACACAACTGACCACCAGAGGCCCCAGCGACCACCAGAAACATGATTGACCACCAGAGGCCCCAGCAACCACCAGAAACACAACTGACCACCAGAGGCCCCAGCGACCACCAGAAACACAACTGACCACCAGAGGCCCCAGCGACCACCGGAAACACGATTGACCACCAGAGGCCCCAGCAACCACTAGAAAAATGATTGACCACCAGAGGCCCCAGCGACCTTCACAGCAGCGATACACTCACATTTTGGGACAGTTATTCTCACTGGACTAATTGCATTTCAATGACTAATAACGAGACACGACTTTTCCCGCTAACAATTCCAATATAAAAGGTATGTATAATATGAGGAGAGCCCAGGACATGGAAATTATCCGCTACTGTCACATACAGCACATGAGAAGCCGCGGATATACTGTGCACAGAGCTCCAGGGAGACGTGGATATAAAGCAATATGGCGGGGGGATTTCACTGCTTATATTACACCAGTTGTGGATATAAAGCCGGGGTCCAGTAATAATCACTATAATATCATTATCTGAATTTACAGAGCACGCTCCAGTGACATCACCGCTCTGCATATATAACAGATGACATCACCGCTCTGCACATACAACAGATGACATCACCGCTCTGCACAGACAACAGATGACATCACCGCTCTGCACATACAACAGATGACATCACCGCTCTGCACATGCAACAGATGACATCACCGCTCTGCACATGCAACAGATGACATCACCGCTCTCCACATACAACAGATGACATCACCGCTCTGCACATACAACAGATGACATCACCGCTCTGCATATATAACAGATGACATCACCGCTCTCCACATGCAACAGATGACATCACCGCTCTGCATATATAACAGATGACATCACCGCTCTGCACATACAACAGATGACATCACCGCTCTGCACATACAACAGATGACATCACCGCTCTGCACAGACAACAGATGACATCACCGCTCTGCACATACAACAGATGACATCACCGCTCTGCACAGACAACAGATGACATCACCGCTCTGCACATACAACAGATGACATCACCGCTCTGCACAGACAACAGATGACATCACCGCTCTGCACATGCAACAGATGACATCACCGCTCTGCACATGCAACAGATGACATCACCGCTCTGCACATACAACAGATGACATCACCGCTCTGCACATACAACAGATGACATCACCGCTCTGCACATGCAACAGATGACATCACCGCTCTCCACATACAACAGATGACATCACCGCTCTGCACATACAACAGATGACATCACCGCTCTCCACATACAACAGATGACATCACCGCTCTGCACAGACAACAGATGACATCACCGCTCTGCACAGACAACAGATGACATCACCGCTCTGCACATATAACAGATGACATCACCAGAGGTGTAATAATCTGTGGGATATATCACTATGTATCTGTCAGGAGGTAGAGAGGACAGAGCGATGTTCAGCAGATCTCTAGACAGGGGTCAGAGGTGTAATAATCTGCAGAATATTACCGGGGACGTGCCCAGGATATACGGTAGGAGTCGGTCCTATACTGGACGCAGGGGGGCGGAGTCTGCAGGCTCTTAGGACAGAAACAGGAAATTCTGCCATTGTCCAAAGTTCAGGTTGTTATCAGTGGTTACCATGACGATGTCCGATCTCCCCACATAACGCACACGCAGTATGAAGAGGATTCTGATATTCCTACTTTCCGCACACAGTGATTTAAAGGGAACAATACCCACTAAATGTTGCTCCAGCTGTAAGCAGATAATATTACTCAGTCGAGCAACATTACCATGAGCAGCAGCTAATCTGCAGAGCAAATGCTGGGTGCAGCACGGACAGCAGGTAATCTGGAGAGCGACCGCCGGGTGCAGCACAGACAGCAGGTAATCTGCAGAGCGACCGCCGGGTGCAGCACAGACAGCAGGTAATCTGCAGAGCGACCGCCGGGTGCAGCACGGACAGCAGCTAATCTAGAGAGCGACCGCCGGGTGCAGCACGGACAACAGCTAATCTGCAGAGTGACCGCCGGGTGCAGCACGGACAGCAGCTAATCTGCAGAGCGACCGCCGGGTGCAGCACGGACAGCAGCTAATCTGCAGAGCAAATGCTGGGTTCAGCACAGACAGCAGGTTATCTGCAGAGCGACCGCCGGGTGCAGCACGGACAGCAGCTAATCTAGAGAGCGACCGCCGGGTGCAGCACGGACAACAGCTAATCTGCAGAGTGACCGCCGGGTGCAGCACGGACAGCAGCTAATCTGCAGAGCGACCGCCGGGTGCAGCACGGACAGCAGCTAATCTGCAGAGCAAATGCTGGGTTCAGCACAGACAGCAGGTTATCTGCAGAGCGACCGCCGGGTGCAGCACAGACAGCAGGTAATCTGCAGAGCGACCGCCGGGTGCAGCACAGACAGCAGCTAATCTGCAGAGCGACCGCCGGGTGCAGCACGGACAGCAGGTAATCTGGAGAGCAACCGCCGGGTGCAGCACGGACAGCAGGTAATCTGGAGAGCAACCGCCGGGTGCAGCACGGACATCAGCTAATCTAGAGAGCGACCGCCGGGTGCAGCACGGACAGCAGCTAATCTGGAGAGCGACCGCCGGGTGCAGCACGGACAGCAGCTAATCTGGAGAGCGACCGCCGGGTGCAGCACGGACAGCAGGTAATCTGCAGAGCGACCGCCGGGTGCAGCACGGACAGCAGCTAATCTGCAGAGCGACCTCCGGGTGCAGCACGGACAGCAGGTAATCTGGAGAGCAACCGCCGGGTGCAGCACGGACAGCAGGTAATCTGGAGAGCAACCGCCGGGTGCAGCACGGACATCAGCTAATCTGGAGAGCGACCGCCGGGTGCAGCACAGACAGCAGCTAATCTGGAGAGCGACCGCTGGGTGCAGCACGGACAGCAGCTAATCTAGAGAGCGACCGCCGGGTGCAGCACGGACAGCAGCTAATCTGGAGAGCGACCGCCGGGTGCAGCACGGACAGCAGCTAATCTGCAGAGCGACCGCCGGGTGCAGCACGAACAGCAGCTAATCGGCAGAACGACCGCCGGGTGCAGCACGGACAGCAGCTAATCCGCAGAGCAACTGCAGCACGGACAGCAGCTAATCTGGAGAGCGACCGCCGGGTGCAGCACGGACAGCAGGTAATCTGGAGAGTGACCGCCGGGTGCAGCACGGACAGCAGCTAATCTAGAGAGCGACCGCCGGGTGCAGCACGGACAGCAGCTAATCTGGAGAGCGACCGCCGGGTGCAGCACGGACAGCAGCTAATCTGGAGAGCGACCGCCGGGTGCAGCACAGACAGCAGCTAATCTGGAGAGCGACCGCCGGGTGCAGCACGGACAGCAGCTAATCTAGAGAGCGACCGCCGGGTGCAGCACGGACAGCAGCTAATCTGGAGAGCGACCGCCGGGTGCAGCACGGACAGCAGCTAATCTGCAGAGCGACCGCCGGGTGCAGCACGAACAGCAGCTAATCGGCAGAACGACCGCCGGGTGCAGCACGGACAGCAGCTAATCCGCAGAGCGACTGCCGGGTGCAGCACGGACAGCAGCTAATCTGGAGAGCGACCACCGGGTGCAGCACGGACAGCAGGTAATCTGGAGAGCGACCGCCGGGTGCAGCACAGACAGCAGCTAATCTGCAGAGTGACCGCTGGGTGCAGCACGGACAGCAGCTAATTTGCACAGCGACCGCCGGGTGCAGCACAGATGGCAGCTAAATTGTAGAGCGACCGCCAGGTGCAGCACAGACAGCAGCTAATCTGCAGAGCGACCGAGGGATATGTGTGCAGACAGCCTATCACACCCCTTATATACCCACCGAGGGATATGTGTGCAGACAGCCTATCACACCTTATATACCCACTGAGGGATATGTGTGCAGACAGCCTATCACACCTTATATACCCACCGAGGGATATGTGTGCAGACAGCCTATCACACCTTATATACCCACCGAGGGATATGTGTGCAGACAGCCTATCACTCCTTATATACCCATCGAGGGATATCTGTGCAGACAGCCTATCACACCCCTTATATACCCACCGAGGGATATGTGTGCAGACAGCCTATCACACCTTATATACCCACCGAGGGATATGTGTGCAGACAGCCTATCACACCTTATATACCCACCGAGGGATATGTGTGCAGACAGCCTATCACACCCCTTATATACCCACCGAGGGATATGTGTGCAGACAGCCTATCACACCTTATATACCCACCGAGGGATATGTGTGCAGACAGCCTATCACACCTTATATACCCACCGAGGGATATGTGTGCAGACAGCCTATCACACCTTATTTACCCACCGAGGTATATGTGTGCAGACAGCCTATCACACCTTATATACCCACCGAGGGATATGTGTGCAGACAGCCTATCACATCTTATATACCCACCGAGGGATATGTGTGCAGACAGCCTATCACACCTTATATACCCACCGAGGGATATGTGTGCAGACAGCCTATCACACCTTATATACCCACGAGGATATGTGTACAGACAGCCAATAGCACCTTATATACCAACCGAGGGATATGTGTGCAGACAGCCGATCACACCCCTTATATACCCACCGAGGGATATGTGTGCAGACAGCCTATCACACCTTATATACCCACCGAGGAATATGTGTGCAGACAGCCTATCACACACCTTTATACCCACCGAGGGATATGTTTGCAGACAGCCTATCACACCTTATATACCCACCGAGGGATATGTGTGCAGACAGCTTATCACACCTTATATACCCACTGAGGGATATGTGTGCAGACAGCCTATCACACACCTTTATACCCACTGAGGGATATGTGTGCAGACAGCCTATCACACCTTATATACCCACCGAGGGATATGTGTGCAGACAGCCTATCACACCTTATATACCCACCGAGGGATATGTGTGCAGACAGCTTATCACACCTTATATACCCACCGAGGGATATGTGTGCAGACAGCCTATCACCCCTTATATACCCACTGAGGGATATGTGTGCAGACAGCCTATCACATCTTCTATATACACCGAGGGATATGTGTGCAGACAGCCTATCACACCTTATATACCCCCCGAGGGATATGTGTGCAGACAGCCTATCACACCTTATATACCCACCGAGGGATATGTGTGCAGACAGCCTATCACACCCTTATATACCCACCGAGGGATATGTGTGCAGACAGCCTATCACACCTTATATACCCACCGAGGGATATGTGTGCAGACAGCCTATCACACCTTATATACCCACCGAGGATATGTGTGCAGACAGCCTATCACACACCTTATATACCCACCGTGGGATATGTGTGCAGACAGCCTATCACACCTTATATACCCACCGAGGGATATGTGTGCAGACAGCCTATCACACCTTATATACCCACCGAGGGATATGTGTGCAGACAGCCTATCACACACCTTATATACCCACCGTGGGATATGTGTGCAGACAGCCTATCACACCTTATATACCCACCGAGGGATATGTGTGCAGACAGCTTATCACACCTTATATACCCACCGAGGGATATGTGTGCAGACAGCCTATCACACCCCTTATATACCCACCGAGGGATATGTGTGCAGACAGCCTATCACACCTTATATACCCACCGAGGGATATGTGTGCAGACAGCCTATCACACACCTTATATACCCACTGAGCCAGCTCAGCACACGTGGCTTCCTTCATGAGCTCGATATGCTCTGCTGACCTGGATAATGCTCAGAATAATGTGACTCCGCTGTGTGTAGTGATACATTAGTGATATCATGATTTGGGGGGGGTACTGTATCTCCTTGGGGACAGAGCGCCTTAGTCGGTGTTGATATTTTAGTAATACTATGGAGATAAAAGCCAGAGTATAATGGTGATATTAAAGAGTCAAGGTTGCACACGGCTCTAGCAGGACAATCGTCTCCTCTCCGAAGAGCTAAGATTAAAGGGAAGTTAATAATTTGTCGCTCGTGTGAAATTATTCTAATATTCAAGGACAAAGCGCATTACTGTGGTCATAACTGCAAATGAAAGCTTCCCAGCCGCTCATCAAAACGCAGGAGGAGACTGCTGGTAAACACGGGGGGGGGGGGTACAACTGGTAGACACGGAGGGGTGGTTGGGGTACAACCAGTAAATACGGAGGGGTGGGGGTGGGGGGTACAACCGGTAGACATGGAGGGGTGAGTGGGGTACAACCAGTAAACAAGAAGGGGTGGGGGGTACAACCGGTAGACATGGAGGGGTGGGTGGGGTACAACCGGTAAACATGGGGGGAGGTGGACCTCTGTTAAACATAGTAGAGGGGGGGGGGGCACTTTTAAACATAGTGAGGTAGAGGGGGGAGATTGCTGGTAAACATGGCGGAGTGGGTGGGGGACATTGATTTCAGTTGGGCCCGTCTGATCATCCAAACAGACAACAGTTGGACATCTATTTTTGACAACCACTGTTACAAAACCTAGCCATGTGAATAGCCCCATAGATGAAAATGGTTCTGAAAACTGCGTTATGTGAACACATTCTTACTTTGAAACAGGTTTTGGAGGCGGCAGCCGATGTCTGATAAATCGGAGGGATCTCCGCCTCTGCACTTTCTATGTCGCCCCCTCATCGATAAATCCTGCGTAATTCACACACTGCAGTAAATGGGATAAAAATGTTCCCACAAAGAAAGCGAGCCCTGATAAATCCCCCTGAAGATCTCTGCTTGCTGTCAGTAATGGTTTACATTCAGAGCCTGAATATCTGGACAGACATCTATCAGACACCTTGGCGACCCCTCATCTCAGGTTCTACCATTAGACACCAGATTGGGGGGGGGGGTGATGAGCGCTCGGCGCTGCGCAGGAAACGTTCTACAACTCCTTCTTCTTTGGACTAATTAAAAGCCATTGTATAATTAAAGATCCGGAGAGCGCGCTCGATAACCATTAAAATGGATCGGCGAGGAACATTCATTTTTATGCAAAGCCATCGGAAAAAATAATCGTCCATGAAAATAACAGAAAGCAGGAGGAGTCGGAGGCCTGCCGGGATCTTGTATTACTCAGCCCGATGTGGCAGATGATTGTCGGGAAGGAAGCGTTCCCTCCCGGCAATCACCTGCTCGATAGGCGAGGAGACCACGGCTATTACATGCAGCGATCTCCTCCGCAGAATGGGAGAAATCAGACAGTGGAATACAGGCTTTACTGCCAAAATACAACCCTCTCTAGAAGTGCAGCACACCAACAAGCGGGGACCCACCAGCCTGTCCAGAAGGGATGGACTGGGGGGGGGACAAGGACACCAAGGGCAGGATAGTGGACAGAGGTGCGCGAAGAGAGAAGTGGAAGAACACCCGAGAAGTCCTGGAGACTGGAGTGACCCCCACCGATGAAGAGGACGATCAGTATAGAGATGTGTCTGATCAGAGATCACAGGTAGGATGGTGGACAGAGGTCAGAGAGGGAAGAGGCAGCACAGAAGTCCTGGAGACCAGAGTGACCACCATTGATGAAGAGGAGGATTAATATAGGGATGTGTCTGATCAGAGATCACAGGTAGGATGGTGGACAGAGGTCAGAGAGGGAAGAGGCAGCACAGAAGTCCTGGAGACCAGAGTGACCACCATTGATGAAGAGGAGGATTAATATAGGGATGTGTCTGATCAGATGTCACAGGTAGGATGGTGGACAGAGGTGCGCGAAGAGAGAAGAGGAAGAACACCCAAGAAGTCCTGGAGACTGGAGTGACCACCACTGATGAAGAGGACGATCAGTATAGAGATGTGTCTGATCAGAGATCACAGGTAGGATGGTGGACAGAGGTAAGAGAATGAAGAGGAAGCACAGAAATCCTGGAGACTGGAGTGACAACCACCGATGAAGAGAACGATCAGTATAGAGATGTGTCTGATCAGAGATCACAGGTAGAATGGTGGACAAAGGTCAGAGAGGGAAGCGGAAGCACAGAAGAAGTCCTGGAGACTGGAGTGACAACCACCGATGAAGAGAACGATCAGTATAGAGATGTGTCTGATCAGAGATCACAGGTAGAATGGTGGACAAAGGTCAGAGAGGGAAGAGGAAGCACAGAAGAAGTCCTGGAGACTGGAGTGACCACCACTCCAGAGATCACAGGTAGGATGGTGGACAGAGGTCAGAGAGGGAAGAGTAAGCACAGAAATCCTGGAGACCAGAGTGACCACCACTGATGAAGAGGAGGATCAGTATAGAGATGTGTCTGATCAGATGTCACAGGTAGAATGGTGGACAAAGGTCAGAGGGGGAAGAGGAAGCACAGAAGAAGTCCTGGAGACTGGAGTGACCACCACTGATGAAGAGGAGGATCAGTATAGAGATGTGTCTGATCAGATGTCACAGGTAGAATGGTGGACAGAGGTCAGAGAGGGAAGAGTAAGCACAGAAATCCTGGAGACCAGAGTGACCACCACTGATGAAGAGGAGGATCAGTATAGAGATGTGTCTGATCAGATGATCACAGGTAGAATGGTGGACAGAGGTCAGAGAGGGAAGAGTAAGCACAGAAGAAGTCCTGGAGACTGGAGTGACCACCACTGATGAAGAGGACGATCAGTATAGAGATGTGTCTGATCAGATGTCACAGGTAGGATGGTGGACAGAGGTCAGAGAGGGAAGAGTAAGCACAGGAGAAGTCCTGGAGACCAGAGTGACCACCACTGATGAAGAGGACGATCAGTATAGAGATGTGTCTGATCAGATGTCACAGGTAGGATGGTGGACAGAGGTCAGAGAGGGAAGAGTAAGCACAGAAATCCTGGAGACCAGAGTGACCACCACTGATGAAGAGGAGGATCAGTATAGGGATGTGTCTGATCAGATGTCACAGGTAGAATGGTGGACAGAGGTCAGAGAGGGAAGAGTAAGCACAGAAATCCTGGAGACCAGAGTGACCACCACTGATGAAGAGGACGATCAGTATAGAGATATGTCTGATCAGATGTCACAGGTAGGATGGTGGACAGAGGTAAGAGAATGAAGAGGAAGCACAGAAGAAGTCCTGGAGACCAGAGTGACCACCATTGATGAAGAGGACGATCAGTATAGGGATGTGTCTGATCAGATGTCACAGGTAGGATGGTGGACAGAGAGAGAATGAAGAGGCAGCACAGGAGAAGTTTTTGCAGCAACCCCACAAGGTTTAGGACGTGCTGTTGGAGCCATTTGCAGGGTCAAGAAATTCCATGATTGATGTAGAATAATCCAGCCTGTGATCTGCAGGAAGGGCCGTGCAGAGAAGGAGCAGCAGTAACAGGGCAGAGGACGAGCGCTGCTGCGTTTTATTGGAGTTCTCTATTATCCGGATTAAGACCTTGGCGTCCTGTCCATCAATTTTACGAGTTGTCGCTGTCTGAGGTTCGGGATGGGATGTTTACAGTGAAAAACCGAGGGCTGCCTGTAAAACCGATATGAAAGGAACATAAAGATCAAAGTCCGAGCGCTGATATCACCGTCTACGGCGTCAGACTGGAATACCGCAAAACCTCATGAAATAAAGATTGGCAATCCACCGATACGAGGCCGACAGGAGCACTGTACAGAGATGTCATCATGTCGTGTACTGGTGGAGGGGGATTTGTTTCCAGCGCCGGCTGTATCGATCCATCTGTGGTGACTGCCACCCGCTCCCTATTTAGCACTGCTGCACCGCACGTAAATGCAGAGATTTCTGATCTACTGCACCGAGGCATGAGCCATGCTGTGCCCAGCCCCCCAGTTAGGGCCTTAGGTGGTGAGAGCAGGATTTTCCTTGCGCTCTCTGCAGTAAATACAATCTTATTATTAGTAGTGTTGTTTCTTGCCTGATCAATATCAGGATGGAGAATAATTGATGGGAGAAAAAGCCTCGAGGAATTCTCCGGAAAATATCGCCAGAAAAGTACGGGAAAAAAACCACGAGTGACCTCCATAAATAGAGAAGATTACTCACTTTATAGCGGCTGATTTATTACTGTACGCCTCCCGGCCAAAGAGGCTATTAACGGAATATGTATTCGCCGAGAAGGAGGAGGTGCAGGAGGAGGATGAGGTGGTGCAGGAGGAGGATGAGGTGGTGCAGGAGGAGGATGAGGAAAAGGTGGTGCAGGAGGAGGATGAGGAAAAGGTGGTGCAGGAGGAGGATGAGGTGGTGCAGGAGGAGGATGAGGAAAAGGTGGTGCAGGAGGAGGATGAGGAAAAGGTGGTGCAGGAGGAGGATGAGGAAAAGGTGGTGCAGGAGGAGGACGATGAAAAGGTGGTGCAGGAGTAGGATGTGGAAAAGGTGGTGCAGGAGGAGGATGAGGTGGTGCAGGAGGAGGATGATGAAAAGGTGGTGCAGGAGGAAGATGAGGTGGTGCAGGAGGAGGACGATGAAAAGGTGGTGCAGGAGGAGGATGAGGTGGTGCAGGAGGAGGAGGTGGAAAAGGTGGTGCAGGAGGAGCATGAGGTGGTGCAGGAGGAGGATGAGGTGGTGCAGGAGGAGGATGAGGTGGTACAGGAGGAGGATGTGGAAAAGGTGGTGCAGGAGGAGGATGATGAAAAGGTGGTGCAGGAGGAAGATGAGGTGGTGCAGGAGGAGGACGATGAAAAGGTGGTGCAGGAGGAGGATGAGGTGGTGCAGGAGGAGGATGTGGAAAAGGTGGTGCAGGAGGAGGATGAGGTGGTGCAGGAGGAGGATGATGAAAAGGTGGTGCAGGAGGAAGATGAGGTGGTGCAGGAGGAGGACGATGAAAAGGTGGTGCAGGAGGAGGATGAGGTGGTGCAGGAGGAGGATGAGGTGGGGCAGGAGGAGGGTGAGGTGGGGCAGGAGGAGGACAATGAAAAGGTGGCGCAGGAGGAGGATGATGAAAAGGTGGTGCAGGAGGAGGATGATGAAAAGGTGGGGCAGGAGGAGGACGATGAAAAGGTGGTGCAGGAGGAGGATGATGAAAAGGTGGTGCAGGAGAAGAATGACGAGGTGCAGAAGGAGGAGGAGGACGATGAAAAGGTGGTGCAGGAGGAGGACGAGGAAAAGATGGTGCAGGAGGAGGAGGACGAGGAAAAGGTGGTGCAGGAGGAGGATGAGGAAAAGGTGGTGCAGGAGGAGGACGAGGTGGTGCAGGAGGAGGACGAGGTGGTGCAGGAGGAGGAGGATGATGAAAAGGTGGTGCAGGAGAAGAATGACAAGGTGGTGCAGGAGAAGAATGACAAGGTGGTGCAGGAGGAGGATGAGGTGCTGCAGGAGGAGGATGAGGTGCTGCAGGAGGAGGATGAGGTGCTGCAGGAGGAGGATGAGGTGCTGCAGGAGGAGGATGAGGAAAAGGTGGTGCAGGAGGAGGATGAGGAAAAGGTGGTGCAGGAGGAGGATGATGAAAAGGTGGTGCAGGAGGAGGATGAGGAAAAGGTGGTACAGGAGGAGGATGAGGTGGTGCAGGAGGAGGACGATGAAAAGGTGGTGCAGGAGGTGGACGATGAAAAGGTGGTACAGGAGGAGGATGAGGTGGTGCAGGAGGAGGACGATGAAAAGGTGGTGCAGGAGGAGGATGATAATAAGGTGGTGCAGGAGGAGGATGAGGAAAAGGTGGGGCAGGAGGAGGATGAGGTGGTGCAGGAGGAGGACGATGAAAAGGTGGTGCAGGAGGAGGACGAGGTGGTGCAGGAGGAGGATGAGGTGGTGCAGGAAGAGGACGAGGTGGTGCAGGAAGAGGACGAGGTGGTGCAGGAAGAGGACGAGGTGGTGCAGGAGGAGGACGAGGTGGTGCAGGAGGAGGAGGAGGAGGACGATGAAAAGGTGGTGCAGGAGGAGGACGAGGTGGTGCAGGAGGAGGATGATGAAATGGTGGTGCAGGAGAAGAATGATGAGGTGCAGGAGGAAGATGAGAAGATGCAGGAGGAGGAGGAGAGGACGATTCCCTCTGTCGTCCAGCCAATACCTGATCACTCTTGAATTAGATTTATATTCATGATCTGAAGGTAAAATGCAATCACCAATAATAAAACCTACAGGTACTTACCAATCCAGACTGAGAACTAAGAATGCCTCCTATCCAACACTAGAGATCAGCGGTGACATCACTGAGAATGCCTCCTATCCATCACTAGAGATCAGCGGTGACACTGAGAATGCAGCCTATCCATCACTAGAGATCAGCGGTGACATCACTGAGAATGCCGCCTATCCATCACTAGAGATCAGCGGTGACATCACTGAGAATGCAGCCTATCCATCACTAGAGATCAGCGGTGACACTGAGAATGCAGCCTATCCATCACTAGAGATCAGCGGTGACATCACTGAGAATGCCTCCTATCCATTACTAGAGATCAGCGGTGACACTGAGAATGCAGCCTATCCATCACTAGAGATCAGCGGTGACATCACTGAGAATGCCGCCTATCCATTACTAAAGATCAGCGGTGACATCACTGAGAATGCCGCCTATCCATCACAAGAGATCAGCGGTGACCTCACCGAGAATGCCGCCTATCCATCACTAGAGATCAGCGGTGACATCACTGAGAGTGCAGCCTATCCATCACTAGAGATCAGCGGTGACACTGAGAATGCAGCCTATCCATCACTAGAGATCAGCGGTGACATCACTGAGAATGCCTCCTATCCATTACTAGAGATCAGCGGTGACACTGAGAATGCAGCCTATCCATCACTAGAGATCAGCGGTGACATCACTGAGAATGCCGCCTATCCATTACTAAAGATCAGCGGTGACATCACTGAGAATGCCGCCTATCCATCACAAGAGATCAGCGGTGACCTCACCGAGAATGCCGCCTATCCATCACTAGAGATCAGCGGTGACATCACTGAGAGTGCAGCCTATCTATCACCAGAGATCAGCAGTGACATCACCGAGAATGCCGCCTATCCATCACTAGAGATCAGCGGTGACATCACTGAGAGTGCAGCCTATCTATCACCACAGATCAGCAGTGACATCACCGAGAATGCCGCCTATCCATCACTAGAGATCAGCGGTGACATCACTGAGAATGCCGCCTATCCATCACCAGAAGTAACTATAACAGTAGGACAATGTCCCAGAACTCCAGATTCTGCTGAATCTTCCTGAAGGTCTTTTGCAGCGTGGTTGCGATTTCCTTTCTAGTGGCTTTCTCTGTCTCTTCTTGGTCTTCTGGACCTTCTCGTCACCTCTGCCGTTCCTGGTAATGCATTGCTGTCTTCTTCTAGCTTTCTCCTGCTTTGTGGGCCTCAGCCGTGTTCAGAGTGTCAGGCAGATGCTTAGAAGAAGCCGTTCTTGGGGACAAGATTAGAGGGGTCGGGGGATTTATAAAGCTTTGTGGCCTTAACCCTAACAGGCTATGTGAGGTCTGAGGCCTCGGTCAGTTATCTGAGCGCTCACATATCCTGGGGTTCACATACTTTTGAAAGGTACACCCAGGGGCGTAGCTATAGGGGGTGCAGAGGTAGCAGTCGCTACCGGGCCCAGGAGCCTGAGGGTCCAAAGTCCCTTGTGCCGCATAAGAAGACACACAAAGAACTGAGGGAAGAGGGGCCCAAGCTGAACTCTTGCACCAGGGCCCATGAGTCTTTAGCTACGCTCCTGCTGAGGGTCCAAAGTCCCTTGTGCCGCATAAGAAGACACTGGTATTATAGAAGGCGCATGCAGGTCAAGTTACACCTCTGGCTGGAGGGAAGGGGCTAGGTCAAGAATTTGGCATTCAGCACGAAGGCTATGTGCTTCCCTGTCCCTGGCCATAAAGCACTGAGGGAAGGGGGCCCAAGCAGAACTCTTGCAAAAGGGCCCATGAGCCTTTAGCTACGATTTATGTTTTTTCACTCTAAAATTGTACAAAACCAAATGAATCCACTGATATTACTGAGAATGTAGACAAGCTCGTTGTACCAGGGGTGCACAAACTTTTGCATGCCACTGTATATATTATTACAGGCAGTGCAATCTGAGCTGCACCCATATCTGGTAGTTTGTTACAGTGTATAAGTGCAGACTGTATCTCATGAGAGTTTTCTCTAGGCAGTATATGACTAAGCAAACCCTCAGCTGTAAGTATAGTCTCTAGATATAAACAAGAACATTCCTACAAACTGACCGCAAGCAGAGATCTTGAAAATGTTGGGGAATCGCAATCTATTAGAACCATTCCTGATAGCGTGCATCTGCAGAAAATCCTCCAGGATAATAAGGTAAGAGCAGGTGGACGCCTGAGGAAGGCGGCAGTCCGCAGCTGAAACGCGTCTCGTGCCTTCAATTAACATTATTTTTATCTATTTATCTTCTATTTACTTTTTAATAAATTCAGTTATTCTCCAGAGCAGCGCTCCCTATTCCCTTTTTATTACAGAAGGTAAGAATAATGGTTTCACCGTTGGATAGAAGGTGAAATTACTCTAAATTACCTGGTATATATCGTGCTGTATACATCGGGGTGCGGGATATTACACTCTGGATTACCTCGTATATACCGTGCTGTATACAGCAGGGTGCGGGATATTACTCTCTGGATTACTTTATATATACTGTGCTGTATACATCGGGATGTGGGATATTACACTCTGGATTACCTCGTATATACTGCGCTGTATACATCGGGATGTGGGATATTACACTCTGGATTACCTCGTATATACTGCGCTGTATACGTCGGGGTGTGGGATATTACACTCTGGATTACCTTGTATATACCGTGCTGTATACAGCAGGGCGCGGGATATTACGCTCTGGATTACCTCGTATATACCAGGCAGTATAAAGGGGAGTGACGGATATTACATTCTGGATTACCTCGTATATACCGCGCAGTATAGAGCGGGGTGCGAGATATTACGCTCTGGATTACCTCATATATACTGAGCTATATACGTTGGGGTACGGGATATTACACTCTCGATTACCTCATGTATACCGTGCTGTATACAGCAGGGTGCAGGATATTACACTCTGGATTACCGTGTATATACTGTGCTGTATACATCGGGGTGCGGGATATTACGCTCTGGATTACCTCGTATATACCATGCTGTATACATCGGGGTGTGGGATATTACGCTCTGGATTACCTCGTATATACCGCACAGTATACAGCGGGGTGCAGAATATTACTCTCTGGATTACAGTGTATATATGGCGCTGTATGCAGGGGGGGTACGGGATATTAACCTCTGAATTATCTCTTATATAGCGTGCTGTATACAGCGGGGTGCGGGATATTACCCTCTGGATTACCTCGTATATACTGTGCTGTATATGTCGGGGTGCAGGATATTACGCCCTGGATTACTTCGTATATACTGCGCTGTATACATCGGGATGTGGGATATTACACTCTGGATTACCTCGTATATACTGCGCTGTATACGTCGGGGTGTGGGATATTACACTCTGGATTACCTTGTATATACCGTGCTGTATACAGCAGGGCGCGGGATATTACGCTCTGGATTACCTCGTATATACCGGGCAGTATAAAGCGGAGTGAGGGATATTACGTTCTGGATTACCTCGTATATACCGCGCAGTATAGAGCGGGGTGCGAGATATTACGCTCTGGATTACCTCATATATACTGAGCTATATACGTTGGGGTACGGGATATTACACTCTCGATTACCTCATGTATACCGTGCTGTATACAGCAGGGTGCAGGATATTACACTCTGGATTACCGTGTATATACGGTGCTGTATACATCGGGGTGCGGGATATTACGCTCTGGATTACCTCGTATATACCATGCTGTATACATCGGGGTGTGGGATATTACGCTCTGGATTACCTCGTATATACCATGCTGTATACATCAGGGTGGGGGATATTACGCTCTGGATTACCTCGTATATACCGCACAGTATACAGCGGGGTGCAGAATATTACTCTCTGGATTACAGTGTATATATGGCGCTGTATGCAGGGGGGGTACGGGATATTAACCTCTGAATTATCTCTTATATAGCGTGCTGTATACAGCGGGGTGCGGGATATTACCCTCTGGATTACCTCGTATATACTGTGCTGTATATGTCGGGGTGCAGGATATTACGCCCTGGATTACTTCGTATATACTGCGCTGTATAGTGGGGTGCGGGATATTGCGCTCTGTATTACCTTGTATATACAGCGAGGTGCGGTATATTACCTCTGGATTACCTCGTATATACCGCACTGAATACAGCAGGGTGCGAGATATTACGCTCTGGATTACCTTATATATACACCGCACTGTATACAGCGGGGTGCGGAATATTACGCTCTGGATTACCTTGTATATACCGCGCTGTATGCAGTTGGGTGCGGGATATTAGGCTCTGAATTACCTCATATATAGATCGGGGTGCTGGATATTACACTCTAGATTGCCTCGTATATACCGCGCTGAATACAGGGGGCGCGGGATATTACGCTCTGGATTACATCGTATATTTAGCTCTGTATACAGCGGGGTGTGGAATATTACTCTCTGGATTACGGTGTATATATTGCGCTGTATGCAGGGGGGGTGCAGGATATTAATCTCTCGTTTACCTCGTATATATCGCGCTGTATACAGCGGGGTGCGGGATATTACGCTCTGGATTACGGTGTATATATCACTCTGTATGCAGGGGGGGGGTGCGGGATATTAATCTCTGGATTACCGAGTATATATCGCTCTGTATACAGAGAGGTGCAGAATATTACGCTCCGGATTACCTCTTGTATACCGCGCTGTATACAGCGGGGTGCGGGATATTACGCTCTGGATTACCTTGTGCATACCGCGCTGTATACAACAGGGTGCGGGATATTACGCTCTGGATTACGGTGTATATATCGCTCTGTATGCAGGGAGGTGCGGGATATTACGCTCCGGATTACCTCTTGTATACCGCGCTGTATACAGCGGGGTGCAGAATATTACGCTCCGGATTACCTCTTGTATACCGCGCTGTATACAGCGGGGTGCGGGATATTACGCTCTGGATTACCTTGTATATACCGCGCTGTATATTATCAGGGGGTTAGCTTTAATTGTGGGGGTGCTTTTCTCGAGGGGCTCTGATCCCCACACACTAATTTCCCGTCTCCGGGGCCCCGCAGAGACACAATCTTCCTGTTGTTATTTGGGTTGTATAGCGGTGCACAGTAAGGAGCGCACACGCAGCGCCCACGGAAAAAACGCGGCAGTCTTCTATTATTCATGCGCGGCCACCTCCTTACACCACGCTGCCCTCCTGCTGCAGTGTGAGGCATCGCCGGGGCCCTGCAGACACTCCTTAGGAGCCCCACTGACCATTATCACCGCTATTCATTGTCATCAACTGCTCTATGATAACAATTCCAGACAGACAGTGAATACTGACACACTAGCACGGCAGAGGGAGTGACGATTCTGTGACCATCCCTGTCAGTGACATACTCCGTGCTGAATTAGTTCAAGACAGGTTGTCACTCACTAACAGCAAGCAGAGATCTTTAAAATGTGCAGTGGAAACATGGAGCCGATGAGAAAGTTGTGACCGGATGTCAGCGGCTGAAGACTCGGACCCGGCAGCTTCTGATGGAATCTCCGTAGCCATGGCAACGGCAACCCCCGGCTTGTTTCCATGGTTACTGCCATGACAGATCCACTCAGGGATATTCACGCTAAGCATCATGGGGCCCGGTGTGGATGTCTGATGTCCCAGGGGCCCCACACGCCCCCTTATCTTTATGACTGCACGGAGACGCCTGCGCATCGCTATGAGCATCCACTGCGAAACTGAACCCCAACAACGTCACCGCGCTAAGATGTGGCCCCCAGAACAGCGCTAAGTATAACAGCTCTGGGGGCCCGGCCTCCATAATTACCTTGTGAAGTTTGTGTCAGATCCGCCCCCTACGACACTGCGCCTCATACAGGTGTCACGCTACTTAGCATGTGGCCCCCAGACCGCACACAGCAGAGGTTTGGGGACTTCTACAAGACGGACGCCGCGAGTTCTGTGGAGTAAAGGTCATTTTCCCATAAAAAAAGGAATGCTGGGAACGAATTTCAGAAGCAGCCGCGCGGTCACTGGGGAGACGCTGGAATCACAGGGCGGCGCACAAAGGGTTAACGCTAGAAATAGAAACTAAGTCAGACGAAGTGCGGGAAACACGACAAAAAACGCTGACCGCTCAAAGTGGCCCCGTCTGTACACACATCCCAATGCCAGAGGCTTCACAGTCCAGGGGCCCGGTGCTAAATCTGTAAAAGGGCCCCACCAAGTGCCATTTATGATACTGGGGTCCACTGACATAGAAGGGTCTTCGGGCCCCAGTATGCACTATGGCCCTTTGAACTGCAAATAGTGTGAGATGTAGAGCAGTGACCGGCCTGCGGGGGGCAGCGGTGTAAAGCAGTGACCGGCCTGCGGGGGGCAGCGGTGTGAGATGTAGAGCAGTGAGCGGCCTGCGGGGGGCAGCGGTGTGAGGTGTAGAGCAGTGAGCGGCCTGCGGGGGGCAGCGGTGTGAGGTGTAGAGCAGTGAGCGGCCTGCGGGGGGCAGCGGTGTGAGGTGTAAAGCAGTGAGCGGCCTGCGGGGGGCAGCGGTGTGAGGTGTAGAGCAGTAAGCGGCCTGCGGGGGGCAGCGGTGTGAGGTGTAAAGCAGTGAGCGGCCTGCGGGGGCAGCGGTGTGAGATGTAGAGCAGTGACCGGCCTGCGGGGGCAGCGGTGTAAAGTAGTGACCGGCCTGCGGGGGCAGCGGTGTGAGGTGTAAAGCAGTGACCGGCCTGCGGGGGCAGCGGTGTAAAGCAGTGACCGGCCTGCGGGGGCAGCGGTGTGAGGTGTAAAGCAGTGACCGGCCTGCGGGGGCAGCGGTGTGAGGTGTAGAGCAGTGAGCGGCCTGCGGGGGCAGCGGTGTGAGGTGTAAAGCAGTGACCGGCCTGCGGGGGCAGCGTTGTAAAGCAGTGACCGGCCTGCGGGGGCAGCGGTGTGAGGTGTAGAGCAGTAAGCGGCCTGCGGGGGGCAGCGGTGTGAGGTGTAAAGCAGTGAGCGGCCTGCGGGGGGCAGCGGTGTGAGATGTAGAGCAGTGACCGGCCTGCGGGGGGCAGCGGTGTAAAGTAGTGACCGGCCTGCGGGGGGCAGCGGTGTGAGGTGTAAAGCAGTGACCGGCCTGCGGGGGGCAGCGGTGTAAAGCAGTGACCGGCCTGCGGGGGGCAGCGGTGTGAGGTGTAAAGCAGTGACCGGCCTGCGGGGGGCAGCGGTGTGAGGTGTAGAGCAGTGAGCGGCCTGCGGGGGGCAGCGGTGTGAGGTGTAAAGCAGTGACCGGCCTGCGGGGGGCAGCGTTGTAAAGCAGTGACCGGCCTGCGGGGGGCAGCGGTGTGAGGTGTAGAGCAGTGACCGGCCTGCGGGGGGCAGCGGTGTGAGGTGTAGAGCAGTGAGCGGCCTGCGGGGGGCAGCGGTGTAAAGCAGTGACCGGCCTGCGGGGGGCAGCGGTGTGAGGTGTAGAGCAGTGACCGGCCTGCGGGGGCAGCGGTGTAAAGCAGTGACCGGCCTGCGGGGGGCAGCGGTGTGAGGTGTAAAGCAGTGACCGGCCTGCGGGGGCAGCGGTGTGAGGTGTAGAGCAGTGAGCGGCCTGCGGGGGGCAGCGGTGTGAGGTGTAAAGCAGTGAGTGGCCTGCGGGGGGCAGCGGTGTAAAGCAGTGACCGGCCTGCGGGGGGCAGCGGTGTGAGGTGTAGAGCAGTGACCGGCCTGCGGGGGCAGCGGTGTGAGGTGTAGAGCAGTGACCGGCCTGCGGGGGGCAGCGGTGTGAGGTGTAGAGCAGTGACCGGCCTGCGGGGGGCAGCGGTGTGAGGTGTAGAGCAGTGAGCGGCCTGCGGGGGGCAGCGGTGTGAGGTGTAGAGCAGTGAGCGGCCTGCGGGGGCAGCGGTGTGAGGTGTAGAGCAGTGAGCGGCCTGCGGGGGCAGCGGTGTGAGGTGTAAAGCAGTGAGCGGCCTGCGGGGGGCAGCGGTGTGAGGTGTAGAGCAGTGAGCGGCCTGCGGGGGGCAGCGGTGTGAGATGTAGAGCAGTGACCGGCCTGCGGGGGGCAGCGGTGTGAGGTGTAAAGCAGTCAGCGGCCTGCGGGGGGCAGCGGTGTGAGGTGTAGAGCAGTGAGCGGCCTGCGGGGGGCAGCGGTGTAAAGCAGTGAGCGGCCTGCGGGGGGCAGCAGTCTGGTCAGTTGGGACTCTCCAGGTAAGTGACAGCTCTCGGCACGCTCTCCTGTGAGACATATGAGCGGCAGTCATCGTCAGGATGCAGAGTCTGGTGCAAATAAATCTCGTGTCTGAGAAGGATTCCGAGCCAAGAACATCTGCTGCTTCCCACGTCCACACAGGACAATATTTACTGTGTGCGGTGACAAAGCGACGGGTGCGCCAAGAGACTCTGCGCCATCACACTGTAACGAATCCCCCTGCCTGGCAGCGCACAGTCATGGCTGTGAATACGGGGTCTTGGAGCGAGGAGGAAACCTGGGACCAAATAAGAAGCTGGCGAGCCAGGCGGGATGAATAATGCAGGAGCCGTCATGGCTGCTCCACATTCCCTGCGCATCCGCTCATTTCACGCTCATCATTCCGCTGCAGCCGCTTGACCGTGTATCTGATCGACCTGATGGAGAGATAAAGCTGCTGGAAGGCGCCGCTGATCGGCCAATTCTACTGACACGTTCCAGCAGATGAGAAAGGTGCAGAAAGGAGGGGCGGACGCACGGAACAAGGCCCAACGCATTACCGCTACGGCGTGATACTGTCTGCTGAGCGGTGTATCTAATCCTGTCCTGTGTGATACTGTCTGCTGAGCTGTGTATCTAATCCTATCATGTGTGATACTGTCTGCTGAGCTGTGTATCTAATCCTATCATGTGTGATACTGTCTGCTGAGCTGTGTATCTAATCCTATCCGGTGTGATACAGTCTGTGGGGCTGTGTATCTAATCCCATCATGTGTGATACTGCCTGCTGAGCTGTGAGGGGGCAGATGTCCACAGGGCAAAAGGGGGTCTTCAGCGCCCAGTAAAACCCTGAAGACTTCTCCTCAGTGAGGAGCTCCGAGAAGTTTCACCATCCCTGAACCATAGAAAACATAAACTGCCGCTCTTCAGCAGAACTCAGCCGCAGCGTCCGATGGGTGTAGTAGTAGTCAGAAGGCCATCAGAGATGAACATACCAAGTGTCCTGACATGGAGGCCAAGAGGATGCACAGGGCTGGAGCACAGTGGACTGGATGTATACTGGACCCAGGGCCCCCAGTTAAAGTGCAGCTATGGGGGTTCACATACAGTGGCATGCCGAACTTTGGGCCCCCTGCATGATTAGTACCTAGTACCCTTAGCAGATCAGGGGACTGTGAGGGCCATGGTAAAACCTTCAGCAGATCAGGGGACTGTGACGGCCATGGTAAAACCTTCAGCAGATCAGGGGACTGTGACGACCATGGTAAAACCTTCAGCAGATCAGGGGACTGTGAGGACCATGGTAAAACCTTCAGCAGATCAGGGGACTGTGAGGGCCATGGTAAAGCCTTCTGCAGATCAGGGGACTGTGAGGACCATGGTAAAACCTTCAGCAGATCAGGGGACTGTGAGGGCCATGGTAAAACCTTCAGCAGATCAGGGGACTGTGAAGGTCATGGTAAAACCTTCAGCAGATCAGGGGACTGAGGTCCATGGTGAAACCTTCAGCAGATCAGGGGACTGTGAGGTCTATGGTGAAACCTTCAGCAGATCAGGGGACTGTGAGGGCCATGGTAAAACCTTCAGCAGATTAGGAGACTGTGAGGGCCATGGTAAAACCTTCAGCAGATCAGGGGACTGTGAGGTCCATGGTGAAACCTTCAGCAGATCAGAGTACTGTGAGGGCCATGGTAAAACCTTCAGCAGATCAGGGGACTGTGAGGCCATGGTAAAACCTTCAGCAGATCAGGGGACTGTGAGGGCCATGGTAAAACCTTCAGCAGATCAGGGGACTGTGAGAGCCATGGTGAAACCTTCAGCAGATCAGGGGACTGTGAGGCCATGGTAAAACCTTCAGCAGATCAGGGGACTGTGAGGACCATGGTAAAACCTTCAGCAGATCAGGTGACTGTGAGGACCATGGTGAAACCTTCAGCAGATCAGGGGGCTGTGAGGGCCATGGTGAAACCTTCAGCAGATCAGGGGACTGTGAGGCCATGGTAAAACCTTCAGCAGATTAGGAGACTGTGAGGGCCATGGTAAAACCTTCAGCAGATCAGGGGACTGAGAGGGTCATGGTAAAACCTTCAGCAGATCAGGGGACTGTGAGGGCCATGGTAAAACCTTCAGCAGATCAGGGGACTGTGAGGGCCATGGTAAAACCTTCAGCAGATCAGGGGACTGTGAGGGCCATGGTAAAACCTTCAGCAGATCAGGGGACTGTGACGACCATGGTAAAACCTTCAGCAGATCAGGGGACTGTGAGGGTCATGGTAAAACCTTCAGCAGATCAGTGGACTGTGAGGGCCATGGTAAAACCTTCAGCAGATCAGGGGACTGTGAGGACCATGGTAAAACCTTCAGCAGATCAGAGGACTGTGAGGGCCATGGTAAAACCTTCAGCAGATCAGGGGACTGTGAGGGCCATAGTAAAACCTTCAGCAGATCAGGGGACTGTGAGGGCCATAGTAAAACCTTCAGCAGATCAGGGGACTGTGAGGCCATGGTAAAACCTTCAGCAGATCAGGAGACTGTGAGGGCCATGGTAAAACCTTCAGCAGATCAGGGGACTGTGACGGCCATGGTAAATCCTTCAGCAGATCAGGGGACTGTGACGGCCATGGTAAAACCTTCAGCAGATCAGGGGACTGTGAGGGCCATGGTAAAACCTTCAGCAGATCAGGGGACTGTGAGGGCCATGGTAAAACCTTCAGCAGATCAGTGGACTGTGAGGGCCATGGTGAAACCTTCAGCAGATCAGGGGACTGTGAGGGCCATGGTAGAACCTTCAGCAGATCAGGGGACTGTGAGGGCCATGGTAGAACCTTCAGCAGATCAGGGGACTGTGAGGACCATGGTAAAACCTTCAGCAGATCAGGGGACTGTGAGGGCCATGGTAGAACCTTCAGCAGATCAGAGGACTATGAGGTCCATGGTAGAACCTTCAGCAGATCAGGGGACTGTGAGGGCCATGGTAAAACCTTCAGCAGATTAGAGGACTATGAGGTCCATGGTAGAACCTTCAGCAGATCAGGGGACTGTGAGGGCCATGGTAAAACCTTCAGCAGATCAGGGGACTGTGAGGGCCATGGTAGAACCTTCAGCAGACTGGGGGACTGTGAGGACCATGGTAAAACCTTCAGCAGATCAGGGGACTGTGAGGGCCATGGTAAAACCTTCAGCAGATCAGAGGACTATGAGGTCCATGGTAGAACCTTCAGCAGATCAGGGGACTGTGAGGGCCATGGTAGAACCTTCAGCAGATCAGGGGACTGTGAGGGCCATGGTAAAACCTTCAGCAGATCAGAGGACTATGAGGTCCATGGTAGAACCTTCAGCAGATCAGGGGACTGTGAGGACCATGGTAAAACCTTCAGCAGATCAGGGGACTGTGAGGGCCATGGTAAAACCTTCAGCAGATCAGAGGACTATGAGGTCCATGGTAGAACCTTCAGCAGATCAGGGGACTGTGAGGGCCATGGTAAAACCTTCAGCAGATCAGGGGACTGTGAGGGCCATGGTAGAACCTTCAGCAGATCAGAGGTCTGTGAGGGCCATGGTAAAACCTTCAGCAGATCAGGGGACTGTGAGGCCATGGTAGAACCTTCAGCAGATCAGGGGACTGTGAGGGCCATGGTAGAACCTTCAGCAGACTGGGGGAATGCATACCTCCCAACTGTCCCGGTTCCGGCAGGACAGTCTCGGATTTCAGTGCAGGCCCAGTACGGGGGAGGTATGTCCTGCTTTCTGGCAACTGTCAGAGACAGTTGCCTGTAATATGATGAAGCAGAGATCAGGCATCGGCTCCCTGCTTCATCATCCCACATACTACTGGGGGCGCATAACTGGGGGCGCATAACTGGGCATACTACTGGGGGCGCATAACTGGGCATACTACTGGGGGCGCATAACTGGGCATACTACTGGGGGCGCATAACTGGGGACGCATAACTGGGCATACTACTGGGGGCGCATAACAGGGCATACTACTGGGGGCGCATAACTGGGCATAATTCTGTGAAGGGGCACAATTTGGGCATAAATATTGTTCGGTGGCATGAAGGGGGAATAATTACTATGTGGGGGATTAAGAGGACTTTTCGCACTCTGCCCCTATTTATTCATTTAGAAAGTTGGGAGGTATGGGAATATGAGGGCCACAGTAAAACTTTCTGTTTGCACCTTTTGAGGACGTTTTCCATGCCACTGTACAAGATGTCCACCTTATACCAGCTTTACATATTAATTATATACAGGAGATGCCCAGGTTATACCAGCTTTACATATTAATTATATACAGGAGATACCCAGGTTATACCAGCTGTACATATAGAATTATATACAGGAGATGCCCAGGTTATACCAGCTGTACATATATAACTATATACAGGAGAGGCCCAGGTTATACCAGCTGTACATATATAATTATATACAGGAGATGCCCAGGTTATACCAGCTGTACATATATAATTATATACAGGAGAAGCCCAGGTTATACCAGCTGTACATATATAATTATATACAGGAGATGCCCAGGTTATACCAGCTGTACATATATAATTATACACAGGAGATGCCCGGGTTATACCAGCTGTACATATATTTATATACAGGAGATGCCCGGGTTATACCAGCTGTACATATATAATTATATACAGGAGATGCCCAGGTTATACCAGCTGAACATATATAATTATATACAGGAGATGCCCAGGTTATACCAGCTGTACATATATAATTATATACAGGAGATGCCCAGGTTATACCAGCTGTACATATATAATTATATACAGGAGATGCCCAGGTTATACCAGCTGTACATATATAATTATATACAGGAGATGCCCGGGTTATACCAGCTGTACATATATCATTATATACAGGAGATGCCCAGGTTATACCAGCTGTACATATATAATTATATACAGGAGATGCCCAGGTTATACCAGCTGTACATATATAATTATATACAGGAGATGCCCAGGTTATACCAGCTGTACATATATAATTATATACAGGAGATGCCCAGGTTATACCAGCTGTACATATATAATTATATACAGGAGATGCCCAGGTTATACCAGCTGTACATATATAATTATATACAGGAGATGCCCAGGTTATACCAGCTGTACATATATAACTATATACAGGAGATGCCCAGGTTATACCAGCTGTACATATATAATTATATACAGGAGATACCCAGGTTATACTAGCTGTACATATATAATTATATACAGGAGATGCCCAGGTTATACCAGCTGTACATATATAATTATATACAGGCGATGCCCAGGTTATACCAGCTGTACATATATAATTATATACAGGAGATGCCCAGGTTATACCAGCTGTACATATATCATTATATACAGGAGATGCCCAGGTTATACCAGCTGTACATATATAATTATATACAGGAGATGCCCAGGTTATACCAGCTGTACATATATAATTATATACAGGAGATGCCCGGGTTATACCAGCTGTACATATATAATTATATACAGGAGATGCCCAGGTTATACCAGCTGTACATATATAATTATATACAGGAGATGCCCAGGTTATACCAGCTGTACATATATAATTATATACAGGAGATGCCCAGGTTATACCAGCTGTACATATATCATTATATACAGGAGATGCCCAGGTTATACCAGCTGTACATATATAATTATATACAGGAGATGCCCAGGTTATACCAGCTGTACATATATAATTATATACAGGAGATGCCCGGGTTATACCAGCTGTACATATATCATTATATACAGGAGATGCCCAGGTTATACCAGCTGTACATATATAATTATATACAGGAGATGCCCAGGTTATACCAGCTGTACATATATAATTATATACAGGAGATGCCCAGGTTATACCAGCTGTACATATATAATTATATACAGGAGATGCCCAGGTTATACCAGCTGTACATATATAATTATATACAGGAGATGCCCAGGTTATACCAGCTGTACATATATAATTATATACAGGAGATGCCCAGGTTATACCAGCTGTACATATATAATTATATACAGGAGATGCCCAGGTTATACCAGCTGTACATATATAATTATATACAGGAGATGCCCGGGTTATACCAGCTGTACATATATAATTATATACAGGAGATGCCCAGGTTATACCAGCTGTACATATATAATTATATACAGGAGATGCCCAGGTTATACCAGCTGTACATATATAATTATATACAGGAGATGCCCAGGTTATACCAGCTGTACATATATAATTATATACAGGAGATGCCCAGGTTATACCAGCTGTACATATATAATTATATACAGGAGATACCTAGGTTATACCAGCTGTACATATATAATTATATACAGGAGATGCCCAGGTTATACCAGCTGTACATATATAATTATATACAGGAGATGCCCAGGTTATACCAGCTGTACATATATAATTATATACAGGAGATGCCCAGGTTATACCAGCTGTACATATATAATTATATACAGGAGATGCCCAGGTTATACCAGCTGTACATATATAATTATATACAGGAGATGCCCAGGTTATACCAGCTGTACATATATAATTATATACAGGAGATGCCCAGGTTATACCAGCTGTACATATATAATTATATACAGGAGATGCCCAGGTTATACCAGCTGTACATATATAATTATATACAGGAGATGCCCAGGTTATACCAGCTGTACATATATAATTATATACAGGAGATGCCCAGGTTATACCAGCTGTACATATATAATTATATACAGGAGATGCCCAGGTTATACCAGCTGTACATATATAATTATATACAGGAGATGCCCAGGTTATACCAGCTGTACATATATAATTATATACAGGAGATGCCCAGGTTATACCAGCTGTACATATATAATTATATACAGGAGATGCCCAGGTTATACCAGCTGTACATATATAATTATATACAGGAGATACCCAGGTTATACCAGCTGTACATATATAATTATATACAGGAGATGCCCAGGTTATACCAGCTGTACATATATAATTATATACAGGAGATGCCCAGGTTATACCAGCTGTACATATATAATTATATACAGGAGATGCCCAGGTTATACCAGCTGTACATATATAATTATATACAGGAGATGCCCAGGTTATACCAGCTGTACATATATAATTATATACAGGAGATGCCCAGGTTATACCAGCTGTACATATATAATTATATACAGGAGATGCCCAGGTTATACCAGCTGTACATATATAATTATATACAGGAGATGCCCAGGTTATACCAGCTGTACATATATAATTATATACAGGAGATGCCCAGGTTATACCAGCTGTACATATATAATTATATACAGGAGATGCCCAGGTTATACCAGCTGTACATATATAATTATATACAGGAGATGCCCAGGTTATACCAGCTGTACATATATAATTATATACAGGAGATGCCCAGGTTATACCAGCTGTACATATATAATTATATACAGGAGATGCCCAGGTTATACCAGCTGTACATATATAATTATATACAGGAGATGCCCAGGTTATACCAGCTGTACATATATAATTATACACAGGAGATGCCCAGGTTATACCAGCTGTACATATATAATTATATACAGGAGATGCCCAGGTTATACCAGCTGTACATATATAATTATACACAGGAGATGCCCAGGTTATACCAGCTGTACATATATAATTATATACAGGAGATGCCCAGGTTATACCAGCTGTACATATATAATTATATACAGGAGATGCCCAGGTTATACCAGCTGTACATATATAATTATATACAGGAGATGCCCAGGTTATACCAGCTGTACATATATAATTATATACAGGAGATGCCCAGGTTATACCAGCTGTACATATATAATTATATACAGGAGATACCCAGGTTATACCAGCTGTACATATATAATTATATACAGGAGATGCCCAGGTTATACCAGCTGTACATATATAATTATATACAGGAGATGCCCAGGTTATACCAGCTGTACATATATAATTATATACAGGAGATGCCCAGGTTATACCAGCTGTACATATATAATTATATACAGGAGATGCCCAGGTTATACCAGCTGTACATATATAATTATATACAGGAGATGCCCAGGTTATACCAGCTGTACATATATAATTATATACAGGAGATGCCCAGGTTATACCAGCTGTACATATATAATTATATACAGGAGATGCCCAGGTTATACCAGCTGTACATATATAATTATATACAGGAGATGCCCAGGTTATACCAGCTGTACATATATAATTATATACAGGAGATGCCCAGGTTATACCAGCTGTACATATATAATTATATACAGGAGATGCCCAGGTTATACCAGCTGTACATATATAATTATATACAGGAGATGCCCAGGTTATACCAGCTGTACATATATAATTATATACAGGAGATGCCCAGGTTATACCAGCTGTACATATATAATTATATACAGGAGATGCCCAGGTTATACCAGCTGTACATATATAACTATACACAGGAGATGCCCAGGTTATACCAGCTGTACATATATAATTATATACAGGAGATGCCCAGGTTATACCAGCTGTACATATATAATTATATACAGGAGATGCCCAGGTTATACCAGCTGTACATATATAATTATATACAGGAGATGCCCAGGTTATACCAGCTGTACATATATAATTATATACAGGAGATACCCAGGTTATACCAGCTGTACATATATAATTATATACAGGAGATGCCCAGGTTATACCAGCTGTACATATATAATTATATACAGGAGATGCCCAGGTTATACCAGCTGTACATATATAATTATATACAGGAGATGCCCAGGTTATCCCAGCTGTACATATATAATTATATACAGGAGATGCCCAGGTTATACCAGCTGTACATATATAATTATATACAGGAGATGCCCAGGTTATACCAGCTGTACATATATAATTATACACAGGAGATGCCCAGGTTATACCAGCTGTACATATATAATTATATACAGGAGATGCCCAGGTTATACCAGCTGTACATATATAATTATATACAGGAGATGCCCAGGTTATACCAGCTGTACATATATAATTATATACAGGAGATGCCCAGGTTATACCAGCTGTACATATATAATTATATACAGGAGATGCCCAGGTTATACCAGCTGTACATATATAATTATATACAGGAGATGCCCAGGTTATACCAGCTGTACATATATAATTATATACAGGAGATGCCCAGGTTATACCAGCTGTACATATATAATTATATACAGGAGATGCCCAGGTTATACCAGCATGCTCCATATCAGCACAGACAGTGGGGCCACTGTTCCAGTGTTGTCTCCATGCTGTGTATACATGCATCCTCGGCTGGTGGCAGGCTGTGATGCCGTGTTATTGGCGTGTTGTTTACCCAGCAGACATGAATATTAATGGTGTACACAAGCAGCGCACGCACAGTAGACATCACATCTGCTGCGCTCGCTGCCTGTTCTGGGAGCAGCCAATTATCTGGCGGCACAGTGGACCCTGACGTGGCGGCTGATTTATCTGTGGAGGACAAGTCACCGACTCAATCTGCCACAACGAACAGCGCGCAGACGAGAAGCGTGGTAACGAGGGCGAAATTAACAAGCAGAAGAGGAAGAAACCCCCGCTCCGCCACACTGCATCTCCGGGAGGGAGAGAAGCGTCTGTGATTACAAAGTAACTAAGGGGTTAATGGTCCTCAGACTTCTACAGCACAAGAATCCATGGGCCCCCGAAATCAGCCCCAGTCTTCAAGACGTATGCCATGCCTGTGACCCGGCTCAACTGGCAGATCCCAAGAGCTGACAATCACCGTAGAGAAGACACATGTACATCAGCAACGGAGGGGCTGCAGACCTTCTCAGCACCTACAGATCCAGGCAGAGGTAGATGGGTGTATACAGGGGCATCACCGATCCCTGCTGTATACAGAGGTACAGTATACACACTGCCAGTCACCTATAGATCTCCTATACAGCACAGCATACATAGCTATACAACTACTGTAAGCTCCCTCAGGGGGGCGCAATCACAGACTTCTCCTCTGACCATGGGGTCCAAGTCCAAAAGGTTCCTTCAGCACCAGCACATAAACATCGAAAATAAGCCCCTGCCCGCCAGGGCTCTACCTAATACACGTGTTGCCTCTACCTCACCTACAGAGCGACGTTCACACACGGATTAAATCCAGCTTCCTCGGCCACATACGGTCCAGCAGCCTTCACGTGACCCTCTTTCCGTAGGCGCTGCTGGGCTCCCCAAACGTCAGGCTTTACAAAGCCTTGTGGCCCCTCAGCCCTCCTGGCTGAGACCACACAGAGCCTCTCAGGCTTCCTCAGCCTTTCTTCCTCCAAGTCATACACAGAGGGTTGTTTTCTCCCTCCTTGATTACAGCAGCAGGCCTCACCTGCGATCATTTCTGGCAAAAGACAATACATGTAGTGGAGGGGTGTGGACTGGCAGATCCCACTTCCAAACCTACCCACCAGTCCACATGAAATCCAGCCCAACATCTAGACAAAACTACACGTTGCTGAAACCACTGCAGCTTTCTGGATTTCAGTTATCTCACCCAGCGGAGGTATCTGGGCCGGACATACACGCCTCCCAGCACTTATACTGTACACATCACCACAATATATATATATATACACCTCATACACTATATATATATATACACACACTACTCACAAGAAGTCTGGGATATTTGTCTTGTGGGTGAAATTTCAGGATGACCCTAATATGCCCTCTGACCTTTACAGGATACCCTAATGTCACCGCCTCTAACCTTCTGAATGCTCATGTCCAACTCTTCAGTGTTTCAGGACTTTTTGCACAACTTGCTGTTCTCTAACGCTGCATTCACACGTCCGTGGAACACGGACTGTGTGATACCGGACTGGCATCCTGCTTAGTGCAGGAGCGCACGGCGTCATTCGTTGCTATGATGCCGTGCGCTTCCTGCTGCCGGCGCTGCACATTAATACACTCCTATGATCTATACGAGCGTATTACTGTACTGTGGCGGCAGCAGGCTCTAAGCAGGGTGCCAGTCCGGTATCACACGGTCTGTGTTCCACGGACGTGTGAATGCAGCCTAACAAGGAGCTTAACGGCAAAATTCACACCAGGTGTGTGATCCTTAAAGGGGTTGTCCGGGTTCAGAGCTGAACCCGGACATATGCCCATTTTCACCCAGACATATCCCCATTTTCACCCAGACATATCCCCATTTTCACCCAGACATATCCCCATTTTCACCCAGACATATCCCCATTTTCACCCAGGCAGCCCCCCTGACTTGAGTATCAGAGCAGTTCATGCTCCGACGCTCTCTTTTGCCCTGCACTTAATTGGGCAAAGGAATTTTCTGGAGTTCCGGTGACGAAGCGGGCTTTCCTTAGAGCTGCTATGCGGAGGATTCCGCCCAGCAGTGAGCCTAGTGACGTCATCAGAACTCATGGCGGGCTTTAGAGCTTCCCTAGCATGTAAAACAGCTAGGGCAGCGCTAAAGTCGGCCCATCAGAGCCGGTGACGTCACCGATCAAATTGCTGGGCGGAAGCCTCTGCCCGGTAGTGCGTTATTGTAAATAAGAGAGCCCTTGCCCCGCGCTATCCAAATGCTCCAATGCTCTTGTCAGGGGGGTTGCCTGCGTAAAATTATAAGTATGTCCGGGTTCAGAACTGAAATCGCCTTTAAATCGCCCAATAAATTTCCTGGTCAATTAGAATTGGCATTAAACAGTCCTCATTGTGAACAACGCCCTGCGGAACCGGAAGATGAACGCCACACAACTCCAGGCACATGTGAGGGAGGTGAGAGGCACCAAGTGTCACGTCAGACCATTGGAAACCGTTTACACCAGCGAGATCCGCGTGCTAGACGACCTGACCGCATCACCAGGCACAGGCGCCATCGTCTTGTACGGACCAGGGAGCATCTACACTGGACGAGGGACCTGCGGCCTCAGCGCTGGTCACTGATGAAAGGCGATTCACGCTAAGCAGAAATGATGGCCACCAGCGATGTCGGAGACGTCCAGGAGAGCGCTGTGCATCAGCCACTGTGGTCACCAGACAAGCCTGTGGTGGCAGTGTCAGTGTGTCTCGTCAGTACAGAACTGCCCTACACTGTGAATGGTCCAGTGACAGCCCAGACTACCTGGAGAACATCAGTAATCCGGTCATTGTGTCTCTGCAGGAACAGCACCGGCCTAATGTCATCTTCATGATGTTATACACTGTGGTGATCGTAGACGGCACAGTTACAGGTCATTGAGGTTCTGAGGTACAGAGTTATGAGCCTCTACACGGCGACTCAGCTGATCCCATAGGTTTTCATTGGGATTCAGGTCTGGAGAACGTGCAGCCGCTCAATGTGAGGTCCCCAGCCTCCAGCAGCCGCTCCATGTGAGGTCCCCCAGTCTCCAGCAGCCGCTCCATGTGAGGGCCCCCAGTCTCCAGCAGCCGCTCCATGTGAGGGCCCCCAGTCTCCAGCAGCCGCTCCATGTGAGGTCCCCCAGTCTCCAGCAGCCGCTCCATGTGAGGTCCCCAGCCTCCAGCAGCCGCTCCATGTGAGGACCCCCAGTCTCCAGCAGCCGCTCCATGTGAGGGCCCCCAGTCTCCAGCAGCCGCTCCATGTGAGGGCCCCCAGTCTCCAGCAGCCGCTCCATGTGAGGGCCCCCAGTCTCCAGCAGCCGCTCCATGTGAGGTCCCCCAGTCTCCAGCAGCCGCTCCGTGTGAGGGGCCCCAGTCTCCAGCAGCCGCTCCATGTGAGGTCCCCCAGTCTCCAGCAGCCGGTCCCTAATGATGTGACCTCGATGAGCTGGAGCATTGGCCTCCATGAAGATGACATTAGGCCGGTGCTGTTCTTGCAGAGACACAATGGCTGGATTACTGATGTTCTTCAGGTAGTCTGGGCTTGTCACTGGACCGTTCACAGTGTAGGGCAGTTCTGTACTGACGAGACACACTGACACCACCACAGGCTTGTCTGGTGAACACAGTGGCTGATACAGAGCGCTCTCCGTGACGTCTTCAACATCGCTGGCGGCCATCATTTCTGCTCAGCGTGAATCGCCTTTCATCAGTGATCAGCACTGAGGCCGCAGGTCCCTCGTCCAGTGTAGATGCTCCCTGGTCCGTACAAGACGCTGACGCCTGTGCCTGGTGATGCGGTCAGGTACCTTGCAGGTCGTCTAGCAGACCACGCTGGTGTAAACGGTTTCCAATGGTCTGATGTGACACTTGGTTGCTTCTCCCCTCCCTTACATGTGCCTCGAGTTGTGTGGCGTTCATCATCCGGTTCCGCAGGGCATTGTAAGCAATGAGGCGGTCATCAGTGTGGGATGTCGCCACAGGACGTCCACATCTCCCTTTCTGTGACTCTTCCAGTCTCTGTATCTCTGATACAACCTGCTGATGACACTCTGTGACACTCTAAGCTCAGGGGCCACTTCCGTCTGAGACCATCCTGCTTGAAGCCTCGTAGTGGTGAGGTACTGCTGATCAAGTGTTGCTGATCAAGGTGTCGTCTTGGTCTCATGATATCACAATGTGAGCAGCATGATGAGGAGGATTGTTTAATACCAATTCTAATTGAACCAGGACATTTATTGAGCGATTTATGGATCAAACACGAGGTGTGAATTTTGCCGTTAAGCTCCTGGTTAGAGAACAGCAAGTTGTGCAAAAAGTCATAAAACACTGAAGAGTTGGACATGAGCATTCAGAAGGTTAGAGGCGGGGACACTAAGTCATATACAATGAGCCATGGAGAGCTGGCAGAGGTAGGTGATCACACAGACAGATATATTCCTGCACATGGGGCAGAGGCCCGGCGCCCGCTCAGTACCATATACAATGAGCCATGGAGAGCTGGCAGAGGTAGGTGATCACACAGACAGATATATTCCTGCACATAGGGCAGAGGCCCGGCGCCCGCTCAGTACCATATACAATGAGCCATGGAGAGCTGGCAGAGGTAGGTGATCACACAGACAGATATATTCCTGCACATAGGGCAGAGGCCCGGCGCCCGCTCAGTACCATATACAATGAGCCATGGAGAGCTGGCAGAGGTAGGTGATCACACAGACAGATATATTCCTGCACATAGGGCAGAGGCCGGCGCCCGCTCAGTACCATATACAATGAGCCATGGAGAGCTGGCAGAGGTAGGTGATCACACAGATAGATATATTCCTGCACATAGGGCAGAGGCCCGGCGCCCGCTCAGTACCATATACAATGAGCCATGGAGAGCTGGCAGAGGTAGGTGATCACACAGACAGATATATTCCTGCACATAGGGCAGAGGTCCGGCGCCCGCTCAGTACCATATACAATGAGCCATGGAGAGCTGGCAGAGGTAGGTGATCACACAGACAGATATATTCCTGCACATAGGGCAGAGGCTCGGCGCCCGCTCAGTACCATATACAATGAGCCATGGAGAGCTGGCAGAGGTAGGTGATCACACAGACAGATATATTCCTGCACATAGGGCAGAGGTCCGGCGCCCGCTCAGTACCATATACAATGAGCCATGGAGAGCTGGCAGAGGTAGGTGATCACACAGACAGATATATTCCTGCACATAGGGCAGAGGTCCGGCGCCCGCTCAGTACCATATACAATGAGCCATGGAGAGCTGGCAGAGGTAGGTGATCACACAGACAGATATATTCCTGCACATAGGGCAGAGGTCCGGCGCCCGCTCAGTACCATATACAATGAGCCATGGAGAGCTGGCAGAGGTAGGTGATCACACAGACAGATATATTCCTGCACATAGGGCAGAGGCCCGGCGCCCGCTCAGTACCATATACAATGAGCCATGGAGAGCTGGCAGAGGTAGGTGATCACACAGACAGATATATTCCTGCACATAGGGCAGAGGTCCGGCGCCCGCTCAGTACCATATACAATGAGCCATGGAGAGCTGGCAGAGGTAGGTGATCACACAGACAGATATATTCCTGCACATAGGGCAGAGGTCCGGCGCCCGCTCAGTACCATATACAATGAGCCATGGAGAGCTGGCAGAGGTAGGTGATCACACAGACAGATATATTCCTGCACATAGGGCAGAGGTCCGGCGCCCGCTCAGTACCATATACAATGAGCCATGGAGAGCTGGCAGAGGTAGGTGATCACACAGACAGATATATTCCTGCACATAGGGCAGAGGTCCGGCGCCCGCTCAGTACCATATACAATGAGCCATGGAGAGCTGGCAGAGGTAGGTGATCACACAGACAGATATATTCCTGCACATAGGGCAGAGGTCCGGCGCCCGCTCAGTACCATATACAATGAGCCATGGAGAGCTGGCAGAGGTAGGTGATCACACAGACAGATATATTCCTGCACATAGGGCAGAGGCCCGGCGCCCGCTCAGTACCATATACAATGAGCCATGGAGAGCTGGCAGAGGTAGGTGATCACACAGACAGATATATTCCTGCACATAGGGCAGAGGTCCGGCGCCCGCTCAGTACCATATACAATGAGCCATGGAGAGCTGGCAGAGGTAGGTGATCACACAGACAGATATATTCCTGCACATAGGGCAGAGGTCCGGCGCCCGCTCAGTACCATATACAATGAGCCATGGAGAGCTGGCAGAGGTAGGTGATCACACAGACAGATATATTCCTGCACATAGGGCAGAGGTCCGGCGCCCGCTCAGTACCATATACAATGAGCCATGGAGAGCTGGCAGAGGTAGGTGATCACACAGACAGATATATTCCTGCACATAGGGCAGAGGTCCGGCGCCCGCTCAGTACCATATACAATGAGCCATGGAGAGCTGGCAGAGGTAGGTGATCACACAGACAGATATATTCCTGCACATAGGGCAGAGGTCCGGCGCCCGCTCAGTACCATATACAATGAGCCATGGAGAGCTGGCAGAGGTAGGTGATCACACAGACAGATATATTCCTGCACATAGGGCAGAGGTCCGGCGCCCGCTCAGTACCATATACAATGAGCCATGGAGAGCTGGCAGAGGTAGGTGATCACACAGACAGATATATTCCTGCACATAGGGCAGAGGTCCGGCGCCCGCTCAGTACCATATACAATGAGCCATGGAGAGCTGGCAGAGGTAGGTGATCACACAGACAGATATATTCCTGCACATAGGGCAGAGGTCCGGCGCCCGCTCAGTACCATATACAATGAGCCATGGAGAGCTGGCAGAGGTAGGTGATCACACAGACAGATATATTCCTGCACATAGGGCAGAGGTCCGGCGCCCGCTCAGTACCATATACAATGAGCCATGGAGAGCTGGCAGAGGTAGGTGATCACACAGACAGATATATTCCTGCACATAGGGCAGAGGTCCGGCGCCCGCTCAGTACCATATACAATGAGCCATGGAGAGCTGGCAGAGGTAGGTGATCACACAGACAGATATATTCCTGCACATAGGGCAGAGGTCCGGCGCCCGCTCAGTACCATATACAATGAGCCATGGAGAGCTGGCAGAGGTAGGTGATCACACAGACAGATATATTCCTGCACATAGGGCAGAGGTCCGGCGCCCGCTCAGTACCATATACAATGAGCCATGGAGAGCTGGCAGAGGTAGGTGATCACACAGACAGATATATTCCTGCACATAGGGCAGAGGTCGGCGCCCGCTCAGTACCATATACAATGAGCCATGGAGAGCTGGCAGAGGTAGGTGATCACACAGACAGATATATTCCTGCACATAGGGCAGAGGCTCGGCGCCCGCTCAGTACCATATACAATGAGCCATGGAGAGCTGGCAGAGGTAGGTGATCACACAGACAGATATATTCCTGCACATAGGGCAGAGGTCGGCGCCCGCTCAGTACCATATACAATGAGCCATGGAGAGCTGGCAGAGGTAGGTGATCACACAGACAGATATATTCCTGCACATAGGGCAGAGGTCCGGCGCCCGCTCAGTACCATATACAATGAGCCATGGAGAGCTGGCAGAGGTAGGTGATCACACAGACAGATATATTCCTGCACATAGGGCAGAGGTCCGGCGCCCGCTCAGTACCATATACAATGAGCCATGGAGAGCTGGCAGAGGTAGGTGATCACACAGACAGATATATTCCTGCACATAGGGCAGAGGTCCGGCGCCCGCTCAGTACCATATACAATGAGCCATGGAGAGCTGGCAGAGGTAGGTGATCACACAGACAGATATATTCCTGCACATAGGGCAGAGGTCGGCGCCCGCTCAGTACCATATACAATGAGCCATGGAGAGCTGGCAGAGGTAGGTGATCACACAGACAGATATATTCCTGCACATAGGGCAGAGGTCCAGCGCCCGCTCAGTACCATATACAATGAGCCATGGAGAGCTGGCAGAGGTAGGTGATCACACAGACAGATATATTCCTGCACATAGGGCAGAGGTCCGGCGCCCGCTCAGTACCATATACAATGAGCCATGGAGAGCTGGCAGAGGTAGGTGATCACACAGACAGATATATTCCTGCACATAGGGCAGAGGTCGGCGCCCGCTCAGTACCATATACAATGAGCCATGGAGAGCTGGCAGAGGTAGGTGATCACACAGACAGATATATTCCTGCACATAGGGCAGAGGCCCGGCACCCGCTCAGTACCATATACAATGAGCCATGGAGAGCTGGCAGAGGTAGGTGATCACACAGATACATATATTCCTGCACATAGGGCAGAGGTCGGCGCCCGCTCAGTACCATATACAATCACATAGTTAACTCTTTCTTTGAATCAATCATTGATTCCGACTAGAACCACAGACTTCTTCCAATTTGTACAATGGAGCTTATCGATCTGACAAACAATAACCCCCAATGGATCGGGCAGTAGTCTGCACTCGTTATGACCTCTGGTATCTTTACCTGTTGCTGACTTTCAGGAAGCTTCAACGGGAATCACCCGATACCTACAGAGCACAGTCAGGGGTGACGTCACCTCATGTGTCCCCCAATATCATCTCCTCCTGTGTCCCCCGATATCATCTCCTCCTGTGTCCCCCGATATCATCTCCTCTGTGTCCCCAGATATCATGTCCTCCTGTGTCCCCCAATATCATCTCCCCCTATGTCCTCCGATATCATCTCCCCCTGTGTCCCCCGATATCATGTCCTCCTGTGTCCCCCGATATCATCTCCTCCTGTGTCCCCCGATATAATCTCCCCTGTGTCCCCCGATATCATCTCCTCCTGTGTCCCCGATATCATCTCCCCCTGTGTCCCCAGATATCATCTCCTCCTGTGTCCCCGATATCATCTCCTCCTGTGTCCCCGGTATCATCTCCTCCTGTGTCCCCTGATATCATCTCCTCCTGTGTCCCCGATATCATCTCCTCCTGTGTCCCCCGATATAATCTCCCTGTGTCCCCGATATCATCTCCTCCTGTGTCCCCGATATCATCTCCCCTGTGTCCCCAGATATCATCTCCTCCTGTGTCCCCAATATCATCTCCTCCTGTGTCCCCGATATCATCTCCTCCTGTGTCCCCGATATCATCTCCTCCTGTGTCCCCCGATATCATCTCCCCCTGTGTCCTCCGATATCATCTCCTCCTGTGTCCCCCGATATCATCTCCCCCTGTGTCTCCCGATATAATCTCCATCTGTGTCCCCCGATATAATCTCCTCCTGTGTCCTCCGATATCATCTCCTCCTGTGTCCTCCGATATCATCTCCTCCTGTGTCCCCGATATCATCTCCTCCTGTGTCCCCGATATCATCTCCTCCTGTGTCCCCGATATCATCTCCCCTGTGTCCCCCGATATCATCTCCTCCTGTGTCCCCGATATCATCTCCCCTGTGTCCCCGATATCATCTCCCCTGTGTCCTCCGATATCATCTCCCCTGTGTCCTCCGATATCATCTCCCCTGTGTCCCCCGATATCATCTCCCCTGTGTCCCCGATATCATCTCCTCCTGTGTCCCCCCGATATCATCTCCTCCTGTGTCCCCTGATATCATCTCCCCTGTGTCCCCAGATATCATGTCCTCCTGTGTCCCCCAATATCATCTCCTCCTGTGTCCCCCGATATCATCTCCTCCTGTGTCCCCGATATCATCTCCTCCTGTGTCCCCGATATCATCTCCCCTGTGTCCTCCGATATCATCTCCTCCTGTGTCCCCGATATCATCTCCTCCTGTGTCACTCCCGATATCATCTCCTCCTGTGTCCTCCGATATCATCTCCTCCTGTGTCCCCGATATCATCTCCTCCTGTGTCCCCGATATCATCTCCCCTGTGTCCCCGATATCATCTCCCCTGTGTCCCCCGATATCATCTCCCCTGTGTCCCCGATATCATCTCCTCCTGTGTCCCCGATATCATCTCCTCCTGTGTCCCCGATATCATCTCCTCCTGTGTCCCCGATATCATCTCCTCCTGTGTCCTCCGATATCATCTCCCCTGTGTCCCCGATATCATCTCCTCTGTGTCCCCGATATCATCTCCCCTGTGTCCCCGATATCATCTCCTCCTGTGTCCCCCGATATCATCTCCTCCTGTGTCCCCGATATCATCTCCCCTGTGTCCCCCGATATCATCTCCTCCTGTGTCCTCCCGATATCATCTCCTCCTGTGTCCCCGATATCATCTCCTCCTGTGTCCCCGATATCATCTCCCCTGTGTCCCCGATATCATCTACCCCTGTGTCCCCGATATCATCTCCCCTGTGTCCCCGATATCATCTCCTCCTGTGTCCCCGATATCATCTCCCTCTGTGTCCCCCGATATCATCTCCTCCTGTGTCCCCTGATATCATCTCCCCTTGTGTCCTCCGATATCATCTCCCCCTGTGTCCCCCGATATCATCTCCCCTGTGTCCCCGATATCATCTCCCCTGTGTCCCCGATATCATCTCCTCCTGTGTCCCCGATATCATCTCCCCCTGTGTCCCCCGATATCATCTCCCCCTGTGATCCCCGATATCATCTCCCCCTGTGTCCCCCGATATCATCTCCCCCTGTGATCCCCGATATCATCTCCCCCTGTGTCCCCCGATATCATCTCCTCCTGTGTCCCCGATATCATCTCCCCCAGTGATCCCCGATATCATCTCCCCTGTGTCCCCGATATCATCTCCCCTGTGTCCCCGATATCATCTCCCCTGTGTCCCCGATATCATCTCCTCCTGTGTCCCCGATATCATCTCCTCCTGTGTCCCCGATATCATCTCCCCTGTGTCCTCCGATATCATCTCCCCTGTGTCCTCCGATATCATCTCCCCTGTGTCCCCGATATCATCTCCCCTGTGTCCCCGATATCATCTCCCCCTGTGTCCTCCGATATCATCTCCCCTGTGTCCCAGATATCATCTCCCCTTGTGATCCCCGATATCATCTCCCCTGTGTCCCCGATATCATCTCCCCCTGTGTCCCCGATATCATCTCTTCCTGTGTCCCCGATATCATCTCCTCCTGTGTCCCCCGATATCATCTCTCCCTGTGTCCCCGATATCATCTCTTCCTGTGTCCCCAGATATCATCTCCCCTGTGTCCCTGATATCATCTCCCCTGTGTTCCCGATATCATCTCCCCTGTGTCCCCCGATATCATCTCCCTCTGTGTTCCCCGATATCATCTCCCTCTGTGTCCCCCGATATCATCTCCTCCTGTGTTCCCCGATATCATCTCCCCTGTGTCCTCTGATATCATCTCCCCTGTGTCCTCCGATATCATCTCCCCTGTGTCCCCGATATCATCTCCCCTGTGTCCCCAGATATCATCTCCCCTGTGTCCTCCGATATCATCTCCTCCTGTGTCCCCGATATCATCTCCCTCTGTGTCCCCGATATCATCTCCTCCTGTGTCCCCAGATATCATCTCCTCCTGTGTCCCCTGATATCATCTCCTCCTGTGTCCCCGATATCATCTCCCCTGTGTCCCCGATATCATCTCCCCTGTGTCCCCGATATCATTTCCCCTTTGTCCTCCGATATCATCTCCTCCTGTGTCCCCGATATCATCTCCCTTGTGTCCTCCGATATCATCTCCCCTGTGTCCCCGATATCATCTCCCCTGTGTCCCCGATATCATCTCCCCTGTGTCCCCGATATCATCTCCTCCTGTGTCCCCTGGTATCATCTCCCCCTGTGTCCCCGATATCATCTCCCCTGTGATCCCCGATATCATCTCCCCTGTGTCCCCCGATATCATCTCCCCTGTGATCCCCGATATCATCTCCCCTGTGTCCCCGATATCATCTCCCCTGTGTCCCCGATATCATCTCCCCAGTGATCCCCGATATCATCTCCCCTGTGTCCCGATATCATCTCCCCTGTGTCCCCGATATCATCTCCCCTGTGTCCCCGATATCATCTCCTCCTGTGTCCCCCGATATCATCTCCTCCTGTGTTCCCGATATCATCTCCCCTGTGTCCCCGATATCATCTCCCCCTGTGTCCTCCGATATCATCTCCCCTGTGTCCCCGATATCATCTCCCCTGTGTCCCCGATATTATCTCCCCCTGTGTCCTCCGATATCATCTCCCCCTGTGTCCCAGATATCATCTCCCCTTGTGATCCCCGATATCATCTCCCCCTGTGATCCCCGATATCATCTCCCCCTGTGATCCCCGATATCATCTCTTCTTGTGTCCCTCTATATCTACAAAGCACAGTCAGAGGTGACGTCACCTCCTGTGTCCCCCGATATCATCTCCCCCTGTGTCCCCCGATATCATCTCTTCCTGTGTCCCCCGATATCATCTCCTCCTGTGTCCCCCGATATCACCTCCCCCTGTGTCCCCCGATATCATCTCTTCCTGTGTCCCCAGATATCATCTCCCCCTGTGTCCCTGATATCATCTCCCCCTGTGTTCCCCGATATCATCTCCCCTGTGTCCCCCGATATCATCTCCCTCTGTGTTCCCCGATATCATCTCCCTCTGTGTCCCCCGATATCATCTCCTCCTGTGTTCCCCGATATCATCTCCCCCTGTGTCCCCAGATATCATCTCCCCCTGTGTCCTCCGATATCATCTCCCCTGTGTCCCCCGATATCATCTCCCTCTGTGTCCCCCGATATCATCTCCTCCTGTGTCCCCAGATATCATCTCCCCTGTGTCCCCTGATATCATCTCCCCTGTGTCCCCTGATATCATCTCCCCTGTGTCCCCGATATCATCTCCCCCTGTGTCCCCCGATATCATTTCCCCTTTGTCCTCCGATATCATCTCCTCCTGTGTCCCCCGATATCATCTCCCCTGTGTCCCCGATATCATCTCCCCTAGTGTCCTCCGATATCATTTCCCCTGTGTCCTCCGATATCATCTCCTCCTGTGTCCTCCGATATCATCTCCCCTGTGTCCCCGATATCATCTCTTCCTGTGTCCTCCGATATCATCTCCTCCTATGTCCTCCGATATCATCTCCTCCTGTGTCCCCGATATCATCTCCTCCTGTGTCCCCGATTTCATCTCCTCCTGTGTCCCCCGATATCATCTCCTCCTGTGTCCCCCGATATCATCTCCTCCTGTGTCCTCCGATATCATCTCCTCCTGTGTCCCCCGATATCATCTCCCCCTGTGTTCCCCGATATCATCTCCTCCTGTGTCCTCCGATATCATCTCCTCCTGTGTCCCCCGATATCATCTCCTCCTGTGTCCCCCGATATCATCTCCTCCTGTGTCCCCCGATATCATCTCTTCCTGTGTCCCCCGATATCATCTCCTCCTATGTCCCCCGATATCATCTCCTCCTGTGTCCCCGATATCATCTCCTCCTGTGTCCTCCGATATCATCTCCCCTGTGTCCCCGATATCATCTCCTCCTGTGTCCCCGATATCATCTCCTCCTGTGTCCCCGATATCATCTCCCTGTGTCCTCCGATATCATCTCCCCTGTGTCCCCGATATCATTTCCCCTGTGTCCTCCGATATCATCTCCTCCTGTGTCCCCGATATCATCTCCCCTGTGTCCCCGATATCATCTCCTCCTGTGTCCTCCGATATCATCTCCCCTGTGTCCCCCGATATCATCTCTCCCTGTGTCCCCGATATCATCTCCTCCTATGTCCCCCGATATCATCTCCTCCTGTGTCCCCGATATCATCTCCTCCTGTGTCCCCCGATATCATCTCCTCCTGTGTCCCCCGATATCATCTCCTCCTGTGTCCCCGATATCATCTCCTCCTGTGTCCCCGATATCATCTCCCCCTGTGTCCTCCGATATCATCTCCCCTGTGTCCCCTGATATCATCTCCCCTGTGTCCCCGATATCATCTCCTCCTGTGTCCCCGATATCATCTCCTCCTGTGTCCCCGATATCATCTCCCCTGTGTCCTCCGATATCATCTCCTCTGTGTTCCCGATATCATCTCCCTCTGTGTCCCCAATATCATGTCCTCCTGTGTCCTCCAATATCATCTCCTCCTGTGTCCCCGATATCATCTCCCCTGTGTCCCCAGATATCATCTCCCCTGTGTCCTCCAATATTATCTCCCCCTGTGTCCTCCGATATCATCTCCTCCTGTGTCCCCAATATCATCTCCTCCTGTGTCCCCGATATCATCTCCCCCTGTGTCCCCAGATATCATCTCCCCTGTGTTCCCGATATCATCTCCCTTGTGTCCTCCGATATCATCTCCTCCTGTGTCCCCGATATCATCTCCTCCTGTGTCCCCGATATCATCTCCCACTGTGTCCCCGATATCATCTCCTCCTGTGTCCCCGATATCATCTCCTCCTGTGTCCTCCGATATCATCTCCTCCTGTGTCCCCGATATCATCTCCTCCTGTGTCCCCGATATCATCTCCTCCTGTGTCCCCGATATCATCTCCCCTGTGTCCCCGATATCATCTCCTCCTGTGTCCTCCGATATCATCTCCTCCTGTGTCCTCCGATATCATCTCCCCTGTGTCCCCGATATCATCTCCTCCTGTGTCCCCGATATCATCTCCCCCTGTGTCCTCCGATATCATCTCCTCCTGTGTCCCCGATATCATCTCCTCCTGTGTCCCCGATATCATCTCCTCCTGTGTCCCCGATATCATCTCCTCCTGTGTCCCCGATATCATCTCCCCTGTGTCCTCCGATATCATCTCCTCCTGTGTCCTCCGATATCATCTCCTCCTGTGTCCCCGATATCATCTCCCCTGTGTCCTCCGATATCATCTCCTCCTGTGTCCTCCGATATCATCTCCCCTGTGTCCCCCGATATCATCTCCCCTGTGTCCTCCGATATCATCTCCTCCTGTGTCCTCGATATCATCTCCTCCTGTGTCCCCTGACATCATCTCCCCTGTGTCCCCGATATCATCTCCCCTGTGTCCTCCGATATCATCTTCTCCTGTGTCCCACGATATCATCTCCTCCTGTGTCCCCGATATCATCTCCTCCTGTGTCCCCGATATCATCTCCCCCTGTGTCCTCCGATATCATCTCCCCCTGTGTCCTCCGATATCATCTCCTCCTGTGTCCCCGATATCATCTCCCCTGTGTCCCCGATATCATCTCCTCCTGTGTCCCCCGATATCATCTCCCCCTGTGTCCTCCGATATCATCTCCTCCTGTGTCCCCGATATCATCTCCTCCTGTGTCCCCGATATCATCTCCCACTGTGTCCCCGATATCATCTCCTCCTGTGTCCCCGATATCATCTCCTCCTGTGTCCTCCGATATCATCTCCTCCTGTGTCCCCCGATATCATCTCCTCCTGTGTCCCCCGATATCATCTCCTCCTGTGTCCCCCGATATCATCTCCCCCTGTGTCCCCCGATATCATCTCCTCCTGTGTCCCCCGATATCATCTCCTCCTGTGTCCCCGATATCATCTCCCCTGTGTCCCCGATATCATCTCCTCCTGTGTCCCCGATATCATCTCCTCCTGTGTCCCCCGATATCATCTCCTCCTGTGTCCCCCGATATCATCTCCTCCTGTGTCCCCGATATCATCTCCTCCTGTGTCCCCCGATATCATCTCCTCCTGTGTCCTCCGATATCATCTCCTCCTGTGTCCCCGATATCATCTCCTCCTGTGTCCCCGATATCATCTCCCCTGTGTCCCCGATATCATCTCCCCTGTGTCCCCCGATATCATCTCCCCTGTGTCCTCCGATATCATCTCCCCTGTGTCCCCGATATCATCTCCCCTGTGTCCCCGATATCATCTCCTCCTGTGTCCCCGATATCATCTCCTCCTGTGTCCCCCGATATCATCTCCCCTGTGTCCCCGATATCATCTCCCCTGTGTCCTCCGATATCATCTTCTCCTGTGTCCCGCGATATCATCTCCTCCTGTGTCCCCGATATCATCTCCTCCTGTGTCCCCGATATCATCTCCCCTGTGTCCCCGATATCATCTCCCCTGTGTCCCCGATATCATCTCCTCCTGTGTCCCCGATATCATCTCCTCCTGTGTCCCCGATATCATCTCCTCCTGTGTCCCCCGATATCATCTCCCCCTGTGTCCCCCGATATCATCTCCCCTGTGTCCCCGATATCATCTCCTCCTGTGTCCCCGATATCATCTCCTCCTGTGTCCCCGATATCATCTCCCCTGTGTCCCCTGATATCATCTCCCCTGTGTCCCCGATATCATCTCCTCCTGTGTCCCCGATATCATCTCCTCCTGTGTCTCCCGATATCATCTCCCCTGTGTCCCCGATATCATCTCCTCCTGTGTCCCCGATATCATCTCCTCCTGTGTCCCCTGATATCATCTCCCCCTGTGTCCCCGATATCATCTCCTCCTGTGTCCCCGATATCATCTCCCCTGTGTCCGCCGATATCATCTCCCCTGTGTCCCCCGATATCATCTCCCCTGTGTCCCCGATATCATCTCCTCCTGTGTCCCCCGATATCATCTCCTCCTGTGTCCCCCGATATCATCTCCTCCTGTGTCCCCCGATATCATCTCCCCTGTGTCCCCCGATATCATCTCCCCCTGTGTCCCCCGATATCATCTCCCCCTGTGTCCCCGATATCATCTCCTCCTGTGTCCCCGATATCATCTCCTCCTGTGTCCCCCGATATCATCTCCCCTGTGTCCCCGATATCATCTCCCCTGTGTCCCCGATATCATCTCCCCTGTGTCCCCGATATCATCTCCCCTGTGTCCCCCGATATCATCTCCTCCTGTGTCCCGATATCATCTCCTCCTGTGTCCCCGATATCATCTCCTCCTGTGTCCCCGATATCATCTCCTCCTGTGTCCCCTGATATCATCTCCTCCTGTGTCCCCGATATCATCTCCCCCTGTGTCCCCGATATCATCTCCTCCTGTGTCCCCGATATCATCTCCCCCTGTGTCCGCCGATATCATCTCCCCTGTGTCCCCGATATCATCTCCCCCTGTGTCCCCCGATATCATCTCCCTGTGTCCTCGATATCTCTCCTCCTGTGTCCCCAATATCATCTCCCCTGTGTCCTCGATATCATCTCCCCTGTGTCCCCGATATCATCTCCCTGTGTCCCGATATCATCTCCCCTGTGTCCCCGATATCATCTCCTCCTGTGTCCCCCGATATCATCTCTCCCTGTGTCCCCCGATATCATCTCCTCCTGTGTCCCCGATATCATCTCCTCCTGTGTCCCCTGATATCATCTCCCCTGTGTCCCCGATATCATCTCCCCTGTGTCCCCGATATCATCTCCCCCTGTGTCCCCCGATATCATCTCCCCCTGTGTCCCCCGATATCATCTCCCCCTGTGTCCCCCGATATCATCTCCCCCTGTGTCCCCCTGATATCTCCTCACACAGATGACATGTTCACCTCATCATTCAGAGTGAAGTGTCTCGGATTCCAGCGACTGACGACTTGCTCAAACTACAGCGAGGCGACCGTCATCCCCATGATCACAAGTGCTCAGCCATTAAGCCCCCCACTGTGTAGCGCAAAGACGCCACCATTGTCACACAGCCGATCCCTTACCAGTCATTGTCCGCACTCCTGAAGCCAGGGTGAGGTGCCGAAAGCTGCTGATTCGATAGAGCTTTTTGTCCGTTTGTTGGAGCGTTTGAGACGTTGGCTGAGGAGTCCCTGTGGAAGGAGAAAAAAACACCAGATTACAACGACAGAAGATGCAGGTGCCTCCATTATCGAGTACGGTGTGATGGAGGATGGACTGCAGGGCGAGCTCCCGGAGCACCTTCACTTACAGCCGAGGGGGCGAGATGCAGATTGTTGTCAGAGCAGCATCGAGGATTCCATCTCACATCTGCTCCCCGAGCTCCAAGAGGCCAGCATGCAACGTAAGCGCGAGACCTCCCTATGCCTCTGTTACCATGGCAACCACCGACTGACACTGAAATGCTGTCAGAGAGACAAGGCTAGTGCTGCTCTATCCTATTCATCACCGTCACTGGACACTGACCCCCACTGTGCAGCTGAACGCGGGAGAGCAGAGAAGGTGCACCAACAAACAGCGACTGCAGGGAGCGCCAACGTCACCGAATCAAAGGCGCTCAGTGTGAGCAGAGATGTCATCCACCACTGTGCTCTGCCGGGGCATGCATCTACTGCTCCCTGTTATCAGCCACTGCAGGCGGGAGAGGATGACTGTAGGACAGGAGAATACAGTCTATTGCCCCCTGTTATCAGCCATTTCAGGGGAGGGGATGACTGTAGGACAGGAGAATACAGTCTATTGCCTCCTGTTATCAGCCATTTCAGGGGGGAGGATGACTGTAGGACAGGAGAATACAGTCTATTGCTCCTGTTATCAGCCATTTCAGGGGAGGGGATGACTGTAGGACAGGAGAATACAGTCTATTGCCTCCTGTTATCAGCCATTTCAGGGGACAGGATGACTGTAGGACAGGAGAATACAGTCTATTGCCTCCTGTTATCAGCCATTTCAGGGGAGAGGATGACTGTAGGACAGGAGAATACAGTCTATTGCCTCCTGTTATCAGCCATTTCAGGGGAGAGGATGACTGTAGGACAGGAGAATACAGTCTATTGCCCCTGTTATCAGCCATTTCAGGGAGAGGATGACTGTAGGACAGGAGAATACAGTCTATTGCTCCCTGTTATCAGCCATTTCAGGGGAGAGGATGACTGTAGGACAGGAGAATACAGTCTATTGCCCCCTGTTATCAGCCATTTCAGGGAGAGGATGACTGTAGGACAGGAGAATACAGTCTATTGCCCCTGTTATCAGCCATTTCAGGGGAGAGGATGACTGTAGGACAGGAGAATACAGTCTATTGCCCCTGTTATCAGCCATTTCAGGGGAGAGGATGACTGTAGGACAGGAGAATACAGTCTATTGCCCCTGTTATCAGCCATTTCAGGGGAGAGGATGACTGTAGGACAGGAGAATACAGTCTATTGCCCCCTGTTATCAGCCATTTCAGGGGAGAGGATGACTGTAGGACAGGAGAATACAGTCTATTGCCCCTGTTATCAGCCATTTCAGGGGAGAGGATGACTGTAGGACAGGAGAATACAGTCTATTGCTCCCTGTTATCAGCCATTTCAGGGGAGAGGATGACTGTAGGACAGGAGAATACAGTCTATTGCCCCCTGTTATCAGCCATTTCAGGGGAGAGGATGACTGTAGGACAGGAGAATACAGTCTATTGCCCCTGTTATCAGCCATTTCATGGGAGAGGATGACTGTAGGACAGGAGAATACAGTCTATTGCCCCTGTTATCAGCCATTTCAGGGAGAGGATGACTGTAGGACAGGAGAATACAGTCTATTGCCCCTGTTATCAGCCATTTCAGGGGAGAGGATGACTGTAGGACAGGAGAATACAGTCTATTGCCCCTGTTATCAGCCATTTCAGGGGAGAGGATGACTGTAGGACAGGAGAATACAGTCTATTGCCCCCTGTTATCAGCCATTTCAGGGAGAGGATGACTGTAGGACAGGAGAATACAGTCTATTGCCCCCTGTTATCAGCCATTTCAGGGAGAGGATGACTGTAGGACAGGAGAATACAGTCTATTGCCCCTGTTATCAGCCATTTCAGGGGAGAGGATGACTGTAGGACAGGAGAATACAGTCTATTGCCCCTGTTATCAGCCATTTCAGGGGAGAGGATGACTGTAGGACAGGAGAATACAGTCTATTGCCCCTGTTATCAGCCATTTCAGGGGAGAGGATGACTGTAGGACAGGAGAATACAGTCTATTGCCCCTGTTATCAGCCATTTCAGGGAGAGGATGACTGTAGGACAGGAGAATACAGTCTATTGCCCCTGTTATCAGCCATTTCAGGGGAGAGGATGACTGTAGGACAGGAGAATACAGTCTATTGCCCCTGTTATCAGCCATTTCAGGGAGAGGATGACTGTAGGACAGGAGAATACAGTCTATTGCCCCTGTTATCAGCCATTTCAGGGGAGAGGATGACTGTAGGACAGGAGAATACAGTCTATTGCTCCCTGTTATCAGCCATTTCAGGGAGAGGATGACTGTAGGACAGGAGAATACAGTCTATTGCTCCCTGTTATCAGCCATTTCAGGGGAGAGGATGACTGTAGGACAGGAGAATACAGTCTATTGCCCCCTGTTATCAGCCATTTCAGGGGAGAGGATGACTGTAGGACAGGAGAATACAGTCTATTGCCCCTGTTATCAGCCATTTCAGGGGAGAGGATGACTGTAGGACAGGAGAATACAGTCTATTGCCCCCTGTTATCAGCCATTTCAGGGGAGAGGATGACTGTAGGACAGGAGAATACAGTCTATTGCCCCTGTTATCAGCCATTTCAGAGGAGAGGATGACTGTAGGACAGGAGAATACAGTCTATTGCCCCTGTTATCAGCCATTTCAGGGAGAGGATGACTGTAGGACAGGAGAATACAGTCTATTGTCCCCTGTTATCAGCCATTTCAGGGGAGAGGATGACTGTAGGACAGGAGAATACAGTCTATTGCCCCTGTTATCAGCCATTTCAGGGGAGAGGATGACTGTAGGACAGGAGAATACAGTCTATTGCTCCCTGTTATCAGCCATTTCAGGGGAGAGGATGACTGTAGGACAGGAGAATACAGTCTATTGCCCCTGTTATCAGCCATTTCAGGGAGAGGATGACTGTAGGACAGGAGAATACAGTCTATTGCCCCTGTTATCAGCCATTTCAGGGGAGAGGATGACTGTAGGACAGGAGAATACAGTCTATTGCCCCTGTTATCAGCCATTTCAGGGGAGAGGATGACTGTAGGACAGGAGAATACAGTCTATTGCCCCCTGTTATCAGCCATTTCAGGGAGAGGATGACTGTAGGACAGGAGAATACAGTCTATTGCCCCTGTTATCAGCCATTTCAGGGAGAGGATGACTGTAGGACAGGAGAATACAGTCTATTGCCCCTGTTATCAGCCATTTCAGGGAGAGGATGACTGTAGGACAGGAGAATACAGTCTATTGCCCCTGTTATCAGCCATTTCAGGGGAGAGGATGACTGTAGGACAGGAGAATACAGTCTATTGCCCCCTGTTATCAGCCATTTCAGGGAGAGGATGACTGTAGGACAGGAGAATACAGTCTATTGCCCCTGTTATCAGCCATTTCAGGGGAGAGGATGACTGTAGGACAGGAGAATACAGTCTATTGCCCCTGTTATCAGCCATTTCAGGGAGAGGATGACTGTAGGACAGGAGAATACAGTCTATTGCCCCCTGTTATCAGCCATTTCAGGGGAGAGGATGACTGTAGGACAGGAGAATACAGTCTATTGCCCCCTGTTATCAGCCATTTCAGGGGAGAGGATGACTGTAGGACAGGAGAATACAGTCTATTGCCCCCTGTTATCAGCCATTTCAGGGGAGAGGATGACTGTAGGACAGGAGAATACAGTCTATTGCCCCCTGTTATCAGCCATTTCAGGGAGAGGATGACTGTAGGACAGGAGAATACAGTCTATTGCCCCCTGTTATCAGCCATTTCAGGGAGAGGATGACTGTAGGACAGGAGAATACAGTCTATTGCCCCCTGTTATCAGCCATTTCAGGGGAGAGGATGACTGTAGGACAGGAGAATACAGTCTATTGCCCCTGTTATCAGCCATTTCAGGGAGAGGATGACTGTAGGACAGGAGAATACAGTCTATTGCCCCCTGTTATCAGCCATTTCAGGGAGAGGATGACTGTAGGACAGGAGAATACAGTCTATTGCCCCTGTTATCAGCCATTTCAGGGGAGAGGATGACTGTAGGACAGGAGAATACAGTCTATTGCCCCTGTTATCAGCCATTTCAGGGAGAGGATGACTGTAGGACAGGAGAATACAGTCTATTGCCCCCTGTTATCAGCCATTTCAGGGGAGAGGATGACTGTAGGACAGGAGAATACAGTCTATTGCCCCTGTTATCAGCCATTTCAGGGAGAGGATGACTGTAGGACAGGAGAATACAGTCTATTGCCCCTGTTATCAGCCATTTCAGGGAGAGGATGACTGTAGGACAGGAGAATACAGTCTATTGCTCCCTGTTATCAGCCATTTCAGGGGAGAGGATGACTGTAGGACAGGAGAATACAGTCTATTGCCCCCTGTTATCAGCCATTTCAGGGAGAGGATGACTGTAGGACAGGAGAATACAGTCTATTGCCCCTGTTATCAGCCATTTCAGGGGAGAGGATGACTGTAGGACAGGAGAATACAGTCTATTGCCCCCTGTTATCAGCCATTTCAGGGGAGAGGATGACTGTAGGACAGGAGAATACAGTCTATTGCCCCTGTTATCAGCCATTTCAGGGGAGAGGATGACTGTAGGACAGGAGAATACAGTCTATTGCTCCCTGTTATCAGCCATTTCAGGGGAGAGGATGACTGTAGGACAGGAGAATACAGTCTATTGCCCCTGTTATCAGCCATTTCAGGGGAGAGGATGACTGTAGGACAGGAGAATACAGTCTATTGCCCCCTGTTATCAGCCATTTCAGGGGAGAGGATGACTGTAGGACAGGAGAATACAGTCTATTGCCCCCTGTTATCAGCCATTTCAGGGAGAGGATGACTGTAGGACAGGAGAATACAGTCTATTGCTCCCTGTTATCAGCCATTTCAGGGGAGAGGATGACTGTAGGACAGGAGAATACAGTCTATTGCCCCTGTTATCAGCCATTTCAGGGGAGAGGATGACTGTAGGACAGGAGAATACAGTCTATTGCTCCCTGTTATCAGCCATTTCAGGGGAGAGGATGACTGTAGGACAGGAGAATACAGTCTATTGCTCCCTGTTATCAGCCATTTCAGGGGAGAGGATGACTGTAGGACAGGAGAATACAGTCTATTGCCCCTGTTATCAGCCATTTCAGGGGAGAGGATGACTGTAGGACAGGAGAATACAGTCTATTGCTCCCTGTTATCAGCCATTTCAGGGGAGAGGATGACTGTAGGACAGGAGAATACAGTCTATTGCTCCCTGTTATCAGCCATTTCAGGGGAGAGGATGACTGTAGGACAGGAGAATACAGTCTATTGCTCCCTGTTATCAGCCATTTCAGGGGAGAGGATGACTGTAGGACAGGAGAATACAGTCTATTGCCCCCTGTTATCAGCCATTTCAGGGGAGAGGATGACTGTAGGACAGGAGAATACAGTCTATTGCTCTCTGTTATCAGCCATTTCAGGGAGAGGATGACTGTAGGACAGGAGAATACAGTCTATTGCTCCCTGTTATCAGCCATTTCAGGGGGAGGATGACTGTAGGACAGGAGAATACAGTCTATTGCTCCCTGTTATCAGCCATTTCAGGGGAGAGGATGACTGTAGGACAGGAGAATACAGTCTATTGCCCCTGTTATCAGCCATTTCAGGGAGAGGATGACTGTAGGACAGGAGAATACAGTCTATTGCTCCCTGTTATCAGCCATTTCAGGGGAGAGGATGACTGTAGGACAGGAGAATACAGTCTATTGCTCCCTGTTATCAGCCATTTCAGGGGAGAGGATGACTGTAGGACAGGAGAATACAGTCTATTGCTCCCTGTTATCAGCCATTTCAGGGAGAGGATGACTGTAGGACAGGAGAATACAGTCTATTGCTCCCTGTTATCAGCCATTTCAGGGAGAGGATGACTGTAGGACAGGAGAATACAGTCTATTGCTCCCTGTTATCAGCCATTTCAGGGAGAGGATGACTGTAGGACAGGAGAATACAGTCTATTGCCCCTGTTATCAGCCATTTCAGGGGAGAGGATGACTGTAGGACAGGAGAATACAGTCTATTGCTCCCTGTTATCAGCCATTTCAGGGGAGAGGATGACTGTAGGACAGGAGAATACAGTCTATTGTCCCCTGTTATCAGCCATTTCAGGGGAGAGGATGACTGTAGGACAGGAGAATACAGTCTATTGCTCCCTGTTATCAGCCATTTCGGGGAGAGGATGACTGTAGGACAGGAGAATACAGTCTATTGCCCCTGTTATCAGCCATTTCAGGGGAGAGGATGACTGTAGGACAGGAGAATACAGTCTATTGCCCCCTGTTATCAGCCATTTCAGGGAGAGGATGACTGTAGGACAGGAGAATACAACCTATTGCCCCTTGTTATCAGCCATTTCAGGGAGAGGATGACTGTAGGACAGGAGAATACAGTCTATTGCCCCTGTTATCAGCCATTTCAGGGAGAGGATGACTGTAGGACAGGAGAATACAGTCTATTGCCCCTGTTATCAGCCATTTCAGGGGAGAGGATGACTGTAGGACAGGAGAATACAGTCTATTGCCCCCTGTTATCAGCCATTTCAGGGGAGAGGATGACTGTAGGACAGGAGAATACAATCTATTGCCCCTGTTATCAGCCATTTCAGGGAGAGGATGACTGTAGGACAGGAGAATACAGTCTATTGCCCCCTGTTATCAGCCATTTCAGGGAGAGGATGACTGTAGGACAGGAGAATACAGTCTATTGCTCCCTGTTATCAGCCATGTCAGGGGAGAGGATGACTGTAGGACAGGAGAATACAGTCTATTGCCCCCTGTTATCAGCCATTTCAGGGGAGAGGATGACTGTAGGACAGGAGAATACAGTCTATTGCCCCCTGTTATCAGCCATTTCAGGGAGAGGATGACTGTAGGACAGGAGAATACAGTCTATTGCTCCCTGTTATCAGCCATTTCAGGGGAGAGGATGACTGTAGGACAGGAGAATACAATCTATTGCCCCCTGTTATCAGCCATTTCAGGGGAGAGGATGACTGTAGGACAGGAGAATACAATCTATTGCCCCTGTTATCAGCCATTTCAGGGGAGAGGATGACTGTAGGACAGGAGAATACAGTCTATTGCCCCTGTTATCAGCCATTTCAGGGGAGAGGATGACTGTAGGACAGGAGAATACAGTCTATTGCTCCCTGTTATCAGCCATTTCAGGGGAGAGGATGACTGTAGGACAGGAGAATACAGTCTATTGCTCCCTGTTATCAGCCATTTCAGGGGAGAGGATGACTGTAGGACAGGAGAATACAGTCTATTGCTCCTGTTATCAGCCATTTCAGGGGAGAGGATGACTGTAGGACAGGAGAATACAGTCTATTGCCCCTGTTATCAGCCATTTCAGGGGAGAGGATGACTGTAGGACAGGAGAATACAATCTATTGCTCCCTGTTATCAGCCATTTCAGGGGAGAGGATGACTGTAGGACAGGAGAATACAATCTATTGCCCCCTGTTATCAGCCATTTCAGGGGGGAGGATGACTGTAGGACAGGAGAATACAGTCTATTGCCCCCTGTTATCAGCCATTTCAGGGGAGAGGATGACTGTAGGACAGGAGAATACAGTCTATTGCCCCCTGTTATCAGCCATTTCAGGGGAGAGGATGACTGTAGGACAGGAGAATACAGTCTATTGCCCCCTGTTATCAGCCATTTCAGGGGAGAGGATGACTGTAGGACAGGAGAATACAGTCTATTGCTCCCTGTTATCAGCCATTTCAGGGGAGAGGATGACTGTAGGACAGGAGAATACAATCCATTTGTTAGAAATACTTTCTGAGGCTAAACAAAGGACATGCAGACAGTCTGTGAGGTTTTACTGACCTCTGCTCGGTAACTGAACTCTTTTATTTCAAAGACACAGCAAAACAGGAACTTACAGAAATGTAACACTGCCATCTAGTGACCATACAATATACAGCAATGACATACAGTGGTTGTAGCTTATATAATACAATCCTTGTATGCTAACACCCCCACTCAACAACCACTATTTATGTCAGTCACATTTCTGATCTAAACTCCACAAATCTGTTTCTAGCGAATGGCTTTGTCAACGCATCAGCAATCATTTTTTCAGACTCACAATACACAAGTACAATCGCTTTCTGTTCAACTAAGTCATGAATGTAATGATGTCTGACGTCGATGTGCTTGGTTTTTGCATTAATCTTCTCACTCGTCGCCAGCTTAATGCAAGTCTGTCCTCAAATAAGACGGTAGGTTCTGATGTTGCCTCTCCAAGATCCTCGAGTAATTGCTGTAACCACACAACTTCTTGACTTACATAAGCTGCAGATCTGTATTCAGCTTCTGTAGACGCCGCTGACATCTGTTTCTTGCTGGACCAAGATATAGGACTGTTTCCCAATTTTAATAAGTAACCACTTGTGGATTTGCGTCTGCTGTGGTCGCCTGCCCAATCGGAGTCCACATATCCCATGAGGTTTAATTCCCAACTTGCTGACAGTTTCATACTTAAAGGGGCTCTGCACTTTGCTACAACTGGTGATCTATCCTCCTCAGTATAGATCATCAGCATCTGATCGGCCAGGGTCTGACACCCGGGACCCCCGCCGATCAGCTGTTTGAGAAGGCAGCGGCGCAGCAGGAGCGCCACGGCCTTCTCACTGTTTACCGCTGCTAGCGCCCCGCCCAGTGACGTCACGACTTGTATCAAGTGGGCTAAGCTCTGTTCACTGGATGTGAGAAGATCATCTTCTCCTTCTAACTTTGGATAGGCTGTATCCATAGGGGTTAAGGATTGCAGACAAGGATTGCATTAACTCATGGAATCTACCTTACAGCCTGACGAAGGGCACAGGAATGGCCGAAACGTTGCTTCTGTATGAACTTGCAATCCGGCTAAATAAATTCACACGTATTTGCAAATGAACTATTTTGGTGTGCTGTCAAACTTTATGTGAAAGTCTTCTGTATCCATAGGGGTGCTTGTTCCTTTGGCCTCTGTCATGTTGAATTGCTGAAGAATAGAGTTAATTTTTGCGCTCTGGTTTAACAGGAAACGTCCGTCTTTCTCGCGCTGGATGTCAATTCCAAGCTAATATGTCACTTCACCCTAGGTCTTTCGTTTCGAAGTGCTTATTGAGTACTCCTGTTAACTTTGCAATTTCATCCTTGTTTTTGTGAGCAATGATCAGGTCATCCACATAAATTAGCAGATACATCCGTCCAGCGTCTACTTGTTTAGCGTATAGGCACGGATCAGCTTGGCTTCTTGTAAATCCTTCATTTAGTAGAACTTGATTCATCTTTAAGTTCCATGATCGAGCTGATTGTTTAAGGCCGTAAAGAGATTTTTTCACATATCCTTCTGGCTGAGACATGTAAATTTCTTCTTCAATATCCCCATCAATGTAACGCTTCAACGGGTGTGGACCCGCTGTGCCACTTACCGGTTTGACTTTAGGCCAAACTTAGGAGAGAAATCTAAGTGTCCCCCTGGTCTTCACCCTTATCCCGCTCCTGGATGCGGAAGCTGGTCTTAGCAGTAGGGGAGACACCAGGTCGCCACCGTAAAAGTGGTCCCGGGTAAGTGGCAGCTGGCCAGACTGTCCAGAACGCCCCGATGCAAGCTGTCCAGAACGAGAGCAAGCTGTCACTGGATGAAGCAGAGCTGAGTTGGTGGTTAGGCAGAGCTGGAGCTGTTAGAACAGCAGAGCTGAATAGCCCAGGTGCAGCAGGTGAGATGATCTGCACAGCAGACAGAGGCGTGGTCGACAATCTGGGTCGTATACTTGAGAGAAGCGAGGTACATGAGGATCAGACAGAGACGAGGTCAGGAAGCAGGATAACAACACAGGAACTAGCTGTTACCTTCGCTGTAGAAAACTACAATATTGCTCAGGCTTTGCAGGAAGGGGGAAGCCCCCTTATAAAGGATGTGCCTGGCCAGGATTGGAGAGAGGGCGGAATCAGGGGCGTGCACGAACCCTTAAAGAACCAGGACACGTGCGGCTCCTACAAGGTGCAACTGAAGCTGTCGTCGCCTGCGACAGTGCAGGAAAGTGGGTCCTGAGCCTGCAGCGGAGCCTTGTGTGCAGTTCGACTGAGGTACACAGCAGGGTGCGCTGCACGCCGGCGGCTGCCAACTGCCATGGTTACAGTATCCCCCCTCTCACGCCCCTTCTTCTTGATCCTGATGCGCTGAAAAAATCTTTTGAGAAGATTCGGAGCATGTACATTTTCCTCCAGCTCCCAGGAGCGTTCCTCCGGACCATTATTCTTCCAGACTACAAGGAAGTACCTCTTGCCACCAACTACCTTGAAATCGAGGATGTTCTGTGCTTCAAATTCAGGTTCTTCGGCAGTAGGAACGGAAGTAGGTCTGGAAAAGGAGTTGAGGACCAATGGTTTCAGAAGAGATACATGGAAGGAGTTTGGAATCCGGAGGGTTGGAGACAACCGGAGTTTGTAGGAGACACGGTTGATACGCTCTAGGACCTCAAACGGGTCCAGAAACCGGGGAGCAAATTTGTAACAGGGTAACTTCATGCGGATATTCTGGGAGGAAAGCCAGACTTTGTTGTCAGGAGAGAACTGAGGAGGAGGTCTACGTCTGTTATCCGCACTACGGGTAACAGCCTGAGAGATAGAGTCCTTCGTCTGTCTCCAGATGCTGAGGAAGTCTCTGAACAAAGAATTAGCAGTCGGTACCTCAGAAGATGCGGACAGGGGTAAAGGAGCATGAGGGTGTAGTCCATACACTATGTAGAAGGGAGAAGAGCCCGTAGATTCTCCGGAATGGCTGTTATAAGAGAATTCCGCCCAAGGCAGGAGCTGCACCCAATCATCATGCTGAGCAGAGACAAAGTGACGTAGGTAGTTCTCCAAGATCTGGTTAATTCGTTCAACTTGCCCATTAGACTGAGGGTGGTATCCAGAAGAGAAGTCCAACTTGACCTTTAGTATCCCACAGAGCGCTCGCCAGAATTTGGAAGTGAATTGTACCCCGTGATCAGACACAATATGCAAAGGTAGGCCATGAAGGCGGAAGATGTGTTCTATAAACAGACAGGCCAATGGATTGATGAGATACCAACAGCAACAAGTAGTCCCACAGCTCTCCAGCTGACCTGGAGCAACAGTAATCTGAGCAGAGGGAAATGATGTCAAAGGGCAAGTGATGATGTCATAAGACAGGTCATATGGTAGGAGGTGGTGCCACACTATGTGATGATGTCATAAGACAGGTCATATCGTAGGAGGTGGTGCCACACTATGTGATGATGTCATAAGACAGGTCATATCGTAGGAGGTGGTGCCACACTATGTGATGATGTCATAAGATGGGTGATATCGTAGGAGGTGGTGCCACACTAGTGATGATGTCATAAGATGGGTGATATCGTAGGAGGTGGTGCCACACTAGTGATGATGTCATAAGATGGGTGACATCGTAGGAGGTGGTGCCACACTAGTGATGATGTCATAAGATGGGTGATATCGTAGAAGGTGGTGCCACACTATGTGATAATGTCATAAGATGGGTGACATCGTAGGAGGTGGTGCCACACTATGTGATGATGTAATAAGATGGGTGATATCGTAGGAGGTGGTGCCACACTAGTGATGATGTCATAAGATGGGTGATATCGTAGAAGGTGGTGCCACACTATGTGATAATGTCATAAGATGGGTGACATCATAGGAGGTGGTGCCACACTAGTGATGATGTCATAAGATGGGTGATATCGTAGAAGGGGGTGCCACACTATGTGATAATGTCATAAGATGGGTGATATCGTAGGAGGTGGTGCCACACTAGTGATGATGTCATAAGATGGGTGATATCGTAGGAGGTGGCGCCACACTATGTGATGATGTCATAAGATAGTAGGAGGTGGTTCCACATAATGTGATCATATTTTTTAACTGAGTAACTATAGTAATATAGTTCATAAGGGCCAAAACTGACCAAACAACTCAAGTGTGAACTCAGCCTTACAGGTCGATGTTAGCACCAAGAAGACGCGCACTCCTTTTACACGGTCGTCAGCTGATTTCACATAGATGTCTACAGAATCTGTTCTATTAAACGCTTATACAAGTAGAGCCCCCCGACAAAGTGGAGAGGGTGTCAGCAGGGTTAATCAGGGAGTTTGTGTTGACGTCACTGATTATTTTGCCCTTCCTCTGATCCGTCAGAACAATAACCCCCAAAAAACAGATCCTGTCTGTGGAGCATCCGACGTCACTCGGTCAGCATCTGGTCAGTAATCCATCAGTATTGCTAAAGCCAAATAAACAGGAGTGGATCCAAAACAGAGATGACACGTGAATGGAATATTTGCATGTCTTCTGTGTTTTGTACCCACTCCTGCTTTTGGCTACCAAATCGCAAGCCAATTCTGATGGGACCATACAGGCCTTACAGCTGCTACACAGACAGGATCCATTGTGCGTCTCATTTTTCCTTCCTTCTGACAAATCAGAAGAAGGGTCAAATAAATGATGATGTCAGTCAGGACAAAAGGCAAAATAATGGCCCAGTAATGAAGTGGGGAGAGTGGGAACAGCATGAGAAGTCCAGAGAGTGGCCCTATGACATAGTGGTGAGGTGGAAGCAGCATCAGGAGGCCACAAAGCGGCACAATGACATAGTGGTGAGGTGGCAGCAGTATGAGGAGACCATAGAGTAGCACAATGACATACTGTGGAGGTGGCAGCAGTATGAGGAGACCATAGAGTAGCACAATGACATACTGTGGAGGTGGCAGCAGAATGAGGAGACCATAGAGTGGCACAATGACATAGTGTGGAGGTGGCAGCAGTATGAGGAGACCATAGAGTGGCACAATGACATAGTGTGGAGGTGGCAGCAGGATGAGGAGACCATAGAGTGGCACAATGACATAGTGTGGAGGTGGCAGCAGGATGAGGAGACCATAGAGTGGCACAATGACATAGTGTGGAGGTGGCAGCAGAATGAGGAGACCACAGAGTGGCACAATGACATACTGTGGAGGTGGCAGCAGGATGAGGAGACCATAGAGTGGCCCAATGACAGAGTCTGGAGGTGGCAGCAGGATGAGGAGACCATAGAGTGGCCCAATGACAGAGTCTGGAGGTGGCAGCAGAATGAGGAGACCATAGAGTGGCCCAATGACAGAGTCTGGAGGTGGCAGCAGGATGAGGAGACCACAAAGTGGCCCAATGACAGGGTCTAGAGGTGGCGGCAGCATCAGGAGGCCACAAAGCGGCCACTTCATCTATTCATTTATAGGGAATATGGGAAAGAACAGAAGGTTAAAATTTCTTAACTTTATAAAGTGTTGCTTAAAACACGATTTAATAATACACGTTCTTGGGAAATTGATTGTCCGGGAATTTACCTCGAAGATAATATATTGGCGAATTTAAGTTTACTTATAATTTTAATCAAGTTTTGGTTCAATTTAATATTAAATATTTAATAAACTTAGTTAAAAAAAATGAAGTGTTGCCTAAGACAGGAGAGAATCGGCCATTCTTCTGTTTATTCGACAACGTGGTTACGATGGAGAAAGCATTCCAAAAAACTATTTCTCTCCACCTGCAAAAGAAGGTGTACAATCACCCATAAATGTGACCAAAAACTGCCCGTTTCATATAACAAGTTTCACCACTACGTAATTCGGTCCATACAGCAAAAGGAGGTGTACAGTCACCCATGACATTTCCAAAAAAAGACCGCTTCACAGAAAACATTTTACCGCAAAAAGGCCTTTACCACATATCACTGCACCGCTGAACGGCAAATAGGCAGGTTTTTTTTCAACGATTTTTTTCTTCCACTAATACACGGCAAACTGGGCTTCCCAATCTATCACTGCACCGCAGAACGGCAATTAGGCCCAAACTTTGTTCTACTTTTACACAACAGGCCACTAAACGCTTCCACCAGAAAAAACTGCAACAGTGATCTGCGGATATATTTTTCTTTCTCCACAGATAGAAGCCACGAAAGGCTTTTCAGCATAGCACCTGCACCCCAAGAACTAATTGCTGGAATGACAGAGCTGTCTAATGGCTGGGTCCCCAAATAATCTCTCCCTGCCCTTGTAAATCGCTGTCCTAGCACTGTCCCTAGCGCCTTCTGACGTCTCTTCCTGCACTAAGATGCTGTGAAATGATTCCTCCCTATCCTTTCCCTGCACTTATAAATCGTTTTTTCAGTAGTTTTTTTTCACAATGAGGTTTTTCCACTTGCTGTCCCTAGCGCCTTCACACGTCTGTCCCTGCACTCAGAACGCTGGAAGATGTCTGAATCCAAGATGGCCGCCGTATTTATAGGGCTGTGACATCACAGGGCTGGCTGGCTGTTGATTGGCTGCATGCATGGCATTATGGGTCATCCCGCCTTCCCAGAGTTCCTTGCCCCATGTCCTCACACGTGTAGCCGCCATTTTAGGAAAAATTGCGATTCGTTACCACAAAGCGCAAGGAAATTCTCATTTGTTGTGAATCGAATTTTTCCTGAAATTCGTAACGAATTCCACTTCGTCAGTTTCAATTCGCTCATTTCTAGTACTGACCCCTGAGGTACCCCACTAGTGACAGTGACCCCTCCAGTACTGACCCCTGAGGTACCCCACTAGTGACAGTGACCCCTCCAGTGCTGACCCCTGAGGTACCCCACTAGTGACAGTGACCCTCCAGTACTGACCCCTGAGGTACCCCACTAGTGACAGTGACCCCTCCAGTACTGACCCCTGAGGTACCCCACTAGTGACAGTGACCCCTCCAGTACTGACCCCTGAGGTACCCCACTAGTGACAGTGACCCCTCCAGTACTGACCCCTGAGGTACCCCACTAGTGACAGTGACCCCTCCAGTACTGACCCCTGAGGTACTCCACTAGTGACAGTGACCCTCCAGTACTGACCCCTGAGGTACTCCACTAGTGACAGTGACCCCTCCAGTACTGACCCCTGAGGTACCCCACTAGTGACAGTGACCCTTCCAGTACTGACCCCTGAGGTACCCCACTAGTGACAGTGACCCTTTCAGTACTGACCCCTGAGGTACCCCACTAGTGACAGTGACCCCTCCAGTACTGACCCCTGAGGTACCCCACTAGTGACAGTGACCCCTCCAGTACTGACCCTGAGGTACTCCACTAGTGACAGTGACCCTCCAGTACTGACCCCTGAGGTACCCCACTAGTGACAGTGACCCCTCCAGTACTGACCCCTGAGGTACCCCACTAGTGACAGTGACCCTTCCAGAACTGACCCCTGAGGTACCCCACTAGTGACAGTGACCCCTCCAGTACTGACCCCTGAGGTACCCCACTAGTGACAGTGACCCCTCCAGTACTGACCCCTGAGGTACTCCACTAGTGACAGTGACCCCTCCAGTACTGACCCCTGAGGTACCCCACTAGTGACAGTGACCCCTCCAGTACTGACCCCTGAGGTACCCCACTAGTGACAGTGACCCTTCCAGTACTGACCCCTGAGGTACCCCACTAGTGACAGTGACCCTTTCAGTACTGACCCCTGAGGTACCCCACTAGTGACAGTGACCCCTCCAGTACTGACCCCTGAGGTACCCCACTAGTGACAGTGACCCTTCCAGTACTGACCCCATAGGTACCCCACTAGTGACAGTGATGCCTCCAGTACTGACCCCTGAGGTACCCCACTAGTGACAGTGACCCCTCCAGTACTGACCACCTGTGGTACCCCCCTATTGACAGTGACCCCTCCAGTACTGACCCCTATTGTACCCCAATAATGACAGTGACCCCTCCAGTACTGACCCCTGTGGTACCCCACAAGTGACAGTGACCCCTCCAGTACTGACCCCTGAGGTACCCCACTAGTGACAGTGACCCCTCCAATACTGACCCCTGTGGTGCCCCACTAGTGACAGTGACCCCTCTGGTACCCCACTAGTGACAGTGACCCCTCCAGTACTGACCCCTGTGGTACACCACAAGTGACAGTGACCCCTCCAGTACTGACCCCTGAGGTACCCCACTAGTGACAGTGACCCCTCCAGTACTGACCCCTGAGGTACCCTACGAGGAAGCCTGCAGCCAGTAGGAGAGGGAGCCTGCAGCCAGTACGTGAGGGAGCCTGCAGCCAGTTCGTGAGGGAGCCTGCAGCTAGTTCGTGAGGGAGCCTGCAGCCAGTAAGAGAGGGAGCCTGTAGCCAGTAGGAGAGGGAGCCTGCAGCCAGTACGCGAGGGAGCCTGCAGTCAGTAGGAGAGGGAGCCTGCAGCCAGTTCGTGAGGAAGCCTGCAGCCAGTACGCGAGTAAGCCTGCAGCCAGTACGGGAGGAAGCCTGCAGCCAGTACGCGAGGGAGCCTGCAGCCAGTACGGGAGGAAGCCTGCAGCCAGTATGCGAGGGAGCCTGCAGCCAGTACGGGAGGAAGCTTGCAGCCAGTACGCGAGGGAGCCTGCAGCCAGTACGCGAGGGAGCCTGCAGCCAGTACGTGAGGGAGCCTGCAGCCAGTAGGAGAGGGAGCCTGCAGCCAGTACGTGAGGGAGCCTGCAGCCAGTACGCGAGGAAGCTTGCAGCCAGTACGGGAGGAAGCCTGCAGCCAGTATGCGAGGGAGCCTGCAGCCAGTACGCGAGGAAGCTTGCAGCCAGTACGCGAGGGAGCCTGCAGCCAGTACGCGAGGGAGCCTGCAGCCAGTACATGAGGGAGCCTGCAGCCAGTAGGAGAGGGAGCCTGCAGCCAGTACGTGAGGGAGCCTGCAGCCAGTACGCGAGGGAGCCTGCAGCCAGTACTGTCACAGAGAACCGCATAGATTTTCTGTGGACTCCGGTATATTAGGTGGTTTATAGTAAACTCCTATTAGTAATTTATTATTGTCTTTGCCTCCATGTATCTCTACCCACAGGGACTCCACATCTTCATGTCCCTCACTTATATCCTCCCGGACTCTGGGCTTTAGACTTTCAGAAAACAATATATCCGAGCGCGGTACGGCTTCTGAATGATGCCCTAAGAACAAGGGGGCGAGTGCTGGTGGAGGTAGAACTGCCGAGGGCTGATCACTGGATCCAGAAAGTGATGGATCACCGACAGATCTATCACAGTCAATAGGGGTGCACTGCTGTGTCCGGCTCTGCGGCCTGGTGAACCCCGGCAGCCCCCTCCAGGTCACAAGGGCTCCCGAATCCTGTGAATGACATGAAAGTGCTGAGAAACACCGCCTTGAAAGCCGCCCACTTCTCCGCCCCAGGGGCACGCCCACACCTGCCGACCAGGAACTGACTGCCAGCAGAGAAGAAGCAGTGAAAATGACTTGGCCGTACTGGTCTAGGACATCATGGATTCCCCAGGTCTAATACAGAACCGTAAAAAGTGCAAAATCCGAAACTGCTGGCAGAAGAGAAGGGAAAAAAAAACGACACCTGCATTTATTTGTCAGGTCTGCGGACATAAAACGGGAGGCGCGGAGCGATACGGCACCATCATATAATGTTATGGCAATAGTAAGGTGACGCCTAGCAACAGCAGCCAGAAGTCTACGGCCAATCCCTCTGGATACAATGTATCTGAACTGGCGTATTGCCCACAGCAACCAATCAGATTCCATCTTCCAGTATTCACAGCTCCTTTAGAAAATGAAGGCTTGAATCTGATTGGTTGCTGTGGGGAATAGGCCATATCTAATAAATCTCCCCCAATATCCTCGCTGCAAGATTATATACTGTGGCAATGTGAATAGGAGGGGTGCAGTAAAGTCCCGGGGAAGCATAAAAAGGGGGGTGTTTGCACCAGGAGCGTGTCACCAAGGGGCCCGACATTGGTGAAGTAAAGGCCCTAGATATAGGTGGCCACCAAGTTAGTTGGTGGACACCAAGATAATCTGCTTAGCTCCAGCTCGTCCGGGCTTTTACTGGGAGCAGGTAATGTGCTGGGTGGGTGCCTGTTCCCCGTGCTCCAGTCCGGGCTTTTACTGGGACAGGCAATGTGCTGGGTGGGTGCCTGTTCCCCGTGCTCCAGTCCGGGCTTTTACTGGGACAGGCAATGTGCTGGGTGGGTGCCTGTTCCCCGTGCTCCAGTCCGGGCTTTTACTGGGAGCAGGTAATGTGCTGGGTGGGTGCCTGTTCCCCGTGCTCCAGTCCGGGCTTTTACTGGGAACAGGCAATGTGCTGGGTGGGTGCCTGTTCCCCGTGCTCCAGTCCGGGCTTTTACTGGGAGCAGGCAATGCTGGGTGGGTGCCTGTTCCCCGTGCTCCAGTCCGGGCTTTTACTGGGAGCAGGTAATGTGCTGGGTGGGTGCCTGTTCCCGGTGCTCCAGTCCAGCTTTTACTGGGACAGGCAATGTGCTGGGTGGGTGCCTGTTCCTCGTGCTCCAGTCCGGTCTTTTACTGGGAGCAGGCAATGTGCTGGGTGGGTGCCTGTTCCCCCTGCTCCAGTCCGGGCTTTTACTGGGAGCAGGCAATGTGCTGGGTGGGTGCCTGTTCCCCCTGCTCCAGTCCGGGCTTTTACTGGGACAGGCAATGTGCTGGGTGGGTGTCCGGGCTTTTACTGGGAGCAGGCAATGTGCTGGGTGGGTGCCTGTTCCCCGTGTCCAGTCCGGGCTTTAACTGGGAGCAGGCAATGTGCTGGGTGGGTGCCTGTTCCCCGTGCTCCAGTCCGGGCTTTTACTGGGAGCAGGTAATGTGCTGGGTGGGTGCCTGTTCCCGTGCTCCAGTCCGGGCTTTTACTGGGAGCAGGCAATGTGCTGGAGTGGGTGCCTGTTCCCCGTGCTCCAGTCCGGGCTTTTACTGGGAGCAGGCAATGTGCTGGGTGGGTGCCTGTTCCCGTGCTCCAGTCCGGGCTTTTACTGGGAGCAGGCAATGTGCTGGGTGGGTGCCTGTTCCCCGTGCTCCAGTCCAGGCTTTTACTGGGACAGGCAATGTGCTGGGTGGGTGTCCGGGCTTTTACTGGGAGCAGGCAATGTGCTGGGTGGGTGCCTGTTCCCCGTGCTCCAGTCCGGGCTTTTACTGGGAGCAGGCAATGTGCTGGGTGGGTGCCTGTTCCCGTGCTCCAGTCCGGGCTTTTACTGGGAGCAGGTAATGTGCTGGGTGGGTGCCTGTTCCCCGTGCTCCAGTCCGGGCTTTTACTGGGAGCAGGCAATGTGCTGGGTGGGTGCCTGTTCCCCGTGCTCCAGTCCGGGCTTTTACTGGGAGCAGGCAATGTGCTGGGTGGGTGCCTGTTCCCCGTGCTCCAGTCCGGGCTTTTACTGGGAGCAGGTAATGAGCTGGGTGGGTGCCTGTTCCCTGTGCTCCAGTCCGGGCTTTTACTGGGAGCAGGCAATGTGCTGGGTGGGTGCCTGTTCCCCGTGCTCCAGTCCGGGCTTTTACTGGGAGCAGGCAATGTGCTGGGTGGGTGCCTGTTCCCGTGCTCCAGTCCGGGCTTTTACTGGGAGCAGGCAATGTGCTGGGTGGAGTGCCTGTTCCCGTGCTCCAGTCCGGCTTTTACTGGGAGCAGGTAATGTGCTGGGTGGGTGCCTGTTCCCCGTGCTCCAGTCCGGGCTTTTACTGGGAGCAGGCAATGTGCTGGGTGGGTGCCTGTTCCCCCTGCTCCAGTCCGGGCTTTTACTGGGAGCAGGCAATGTGCTGGGTGGGTGCCTGTTCCCCGTGCTCCAGTCCGGGCTTTTACTGGGAGCAGGTAATGTGCTGGGTGGGTGCCTGTTCCCCGTGCTCCTAAGGTCCAAGGTGATAAGACGGCGATCTGGAAGAGCTAAATGCCCCCGAGCTGTTACAATACGTATCTAATCCTGTGGGATAGTGCCTACCGTGCCCATGTATCTGATCCAGTACTGGGGGATACTGTCAGCTGTGCCCATGTATCTAATCCGAGCTAGAGACACAGTACAGACCTCCACAGTGTGACCGCTGTAACAGTACAGACCTCCACAGTGTGACCGCTCTTACAGTACAGACCTCCACAGTGTGACCGCTCTTACAGTACAGACCTCCACAGTGTGACCGCTCTTACAGTACAGACCTCCACAGTGTGACCGCTCTTACAGTACAGACCTCCACAGTGTGACCGCTCTTACAGTACAGACCTCCGCAGTGTGACCGCTCTTACAGTACAGACCTCCGCAGTGTGACCGCTCTTACAGTACAGACCTCCACAGTATAGTACAGACCTCCACAGTGTGACCGCTCTTACAGTACAGACCTCCGCAGTGTGACCGCTCTTACAGTACAGACCTCCGCAGTGTGACCGCTCTTACAGTACAGACCTCCGCAGTGTAACCGCTCTTACAGTACAGACCTCCGCAGTGTGACTGCTGTAACAGTACAGACCTCCGCAGTGTGACCGCTGTAACAGTACAGACCTCCACAGAATAGTACAGACCTCCGCAGTGTGACCGCTGTAACAGTACAGACCTCCGCAGTGTGACCTCTCTTACAGTACAGACCTCCACAGTGTGAGCGCTTTTACAGTACAGACCTTCACAGTGTGACCGCTCTTACAGTACAGACCTCCACAGTGTGAGCGCTCTTACAGTACAGACCTCCGCAGTGTGACCGCTCTTACAGTACAGACCTCCACAGTGTGAGCGCTCCTACAGTACAGACCTCTGCAGTGTGACCGCTGTAACAGTACAGACCTCCACAGTATAGTACAGACCCCGCAGTGTGACCGCTGTAACAGTACAGACCTCCACAGTATAGTACAGACCTCCGCAGTGTGACCGCTCTTACAGTACAGACCTCTGCAGTGTGACCGCTCTTACAGTAAAGACCTCCGCAGTGTGACCGCTGTAACAGTACAGACCTCCGCAGTGTGACCGCTGTAACAGTACAGACCTCCACAGTATAGTACAGATCCCGCAGTGTGACCGCTGTAACAGTACAGACCTCCACAGTATAGTACAGATCCCGCAGTGTGACCGCTGTAACAGTACAGACCTCCACAGTATAGTACAGACCCCGCAGTGTGACCGCTGTAACAGTACAGACCTCCACAGTATAGTACAGACCTCTGCAGTGTGACCGCTCTTACAGTACAGACCTCCGCAGTGTGACCGCTGTAACAGTACAGTCCTCCACAGTGTGACCGCTGTAACAGTACAGACCTCCACAGTACAGTACAGACCTCCACAGTGTGACCGCTGTAACAGTACAGACCTCCGCAGTGTGACCGCTGTAACAGTACAGACCTCCACAGTATAATACAGACCCCGCAGTGTGACCGCTGTAACAGTATAGACCTCCACAGTATAGTACAGAACTCCGCAGTGTGACCGCTGTAACAGTACAGACCTCCACAGTATAGTTCAGACCTCCACAGTGTGACCGCTCTTACAGTACAGACCTCCACAGTGTGAGCGCTCTTACAGTACAGACCTCCGCAGTGTGACCGCTGTAACAGTACAGACCTCCGCAGTGTGACCGCTGTAACAGTACAGTTCTCCACAGTGTGACCGCTGTAACAGTACAGACCTCCACAGTATAGTACAGACCTCCGCAGTGTGATCGCTGTAACAGTACAGACCTCCACAGTATAGTACAGACCCCGCAGTGTGACCGCTGTAACAGTACAGACCTCCACAGTATAGTACAGATCCCGCAGTGTGACCGCTGTAACAGTACAGACCTCCACAGTATAGTACAGACCCCGCAGTGTGACCGCTGTAACAGTACAGACCTCCACAGTATAGTACAGACCTCTGCAGTGTGACCGCTCTTACAGTACAGACCTCCGCAGTGTGACCGCTGTAACAGTACAGACCTCCGCAGTGTGACCGCTGTAACAGTACAGACCTCCACAGTACAGTACAGTCCTCCACAGTGTGACCGCTGTAACAGTACAGACCTCCACAGTACAGTACAGACCTCCACAGTGTGACCGCTGTAACAGTACAGACCTCCACAGTATAGTACAGACCTCCGCAGTGTGACCGCTGTAACAGTACAGACCTCCACAGTATAGCACTCAGCAGACCCCGCAGTGTGACCGCTGTAACAGTATAGACCTCCACAGTATAGTACAGATCCCGCAGTGTGACCGCTGTAACAGTACAGACCTCCACAGTACAGTACAGACCTCCACAGTGTGACCGCTGTAACAGTACAGACCTCCACAGTATAGTACAGACCTCCGCAGTGTGACCGCTGTAACAGTACAGACCTCCACAGTGTGAGCACTCTTACAGTACAGACCTCCGCAGTGTGACCGCTGTAACAGTACAGACCTCCACAGTGTGACCGCTTACAGTACAGACCTCCACAGTGTGACCGCTGTAACAGTACAGACCTCCACAGTATAGTACAGACCTCCGCAGTGTGACCGCTGTAACAGTACAGACCTCCACAGTATAGTACAGACCTCCGCAGTGTGACCGCTGTAACAGTACAGACCTCCACAGTATAGTACAGATCCCGCAGTGTGACCGCTGTAACAGTACAGACCTCCACAGTATAGTACAGACCCCGCAGTGTGACCGCTGTAACAGTACAGACCTCCACAGTATAGTACAGACCTCCGCAGTGTGAGCGCGTATTACAGTACAGACCTCCACAGTGTGACCGCTGTAACAGTACAGACCTCCACAGTATAGTACAGACCTCCGCAGTGTGAGCGCTATTACAGTACAGACCTCCGCAGTGTGACCGCTGTAACAGTACAGACCTCCACAGTATAGTTCAGACCTCCGCAGTGTGAGCGCTATTACAGTACAGACCTCCGCAGTGTGACCGCTCTTACAGTACAGACCTCCACAGTATAGTACAGACCTCCGCAGTGTGACCGCTCTTACAGTACAGACCTCCGCAGTATAGTACAGACCTCCGCAGTGTGATCGCTGTAACAGTACAGACCTCCACAGTATAGTACAGACCCCGCAGTGTGACCGCTGTAACAGTACAGACCTCCACAGTATAGTACAGACCCGCAGTGTGACCGCTGTACAGTACAGACCTCCGCAGTGTGACCGCTCTTACAGTACAGACCTCCGCAGTATAGTACAGACCTCCGCAGTGTGATCGCTGTAACAGTACAGACCTCCACAGTATAGTACAGACCCCGCAGTGTGACCGCTCTTACAGTACAGACCTCCGCAGTGTGACCGCTCTTACAGTACAGACCTCCACAGCAGTGTGACCGCTCTTACAGTACAGACCTCCACAGAATAGTACAGACTCCGCAGTGTGACCGCTCTTACAGTACAGACCTCCGCAGTGTGACCGCTCTTACAGTACAGACCTCCACAGTATAGTACAGACTCCGCAGTGTGACCGCTCTTACAGTACAGACCTCCGCAGTGTGACCGCTCTTACAGTACAGACCTCCGCAATGTTACCTTAATATGTCTCTGTAGAAGCAGCAGTCACGTCTGGACCTCTTCACATCTGTCATCATCTGCTAGCATGGCATCTGAGAGGAGGTCCCGAAGCTGAAGCCGCAGGCACTGCAGGGCTTAATGCGCATTTATTCTAGTATGTAATCTTTTTTCCGTTTCCGTAAAGTTGTTGCGAGAAATAATGACGAGAAGTTGCTGTTCTTATAATAAAAGCCGGCACGTTGCTATGGAGACTGAGTGTACATTAGTAATAGTTCTGCTTGTTGAACGGCACCGCTAATCGCCACCGTATTCAGAAGTTATAGGAGGGCGGAGCTCAGAAATGGGGGTCATTTATAAAACGTCTCCTCACAACTGTGAGACATGATGTCTGACAGTGCAGATAGTGTGATGTCACACATAGGAGGCATAAAAGCTTAGCTCCGCCCACCTCTCGGACACGTATGGGATGGCACATGTCGCCATACCCTTCCATATATGATCAGGGTGACGATCAGTATGGTAACCAGTATGTTCCTCACCCAGCCCGGGTAATAACGCAGTGTGTGCCCCTCACACCCACAGATTCCATGAGCCTGAGAGCGGGTGATGTGATGGCGCCATGTAGAGCACGTTCTGAGGCGGGATCAGCGGCGAGGAGCATCTGCAGCCTGGATTAACAGCCATGAATTCCTGTACGCCTTCTGACATGTGACAGATAAAAGGACGAGTCTGGAATTAGTCACACCCTTCACAGCAGAAAATTGCAGCTTCAACCGTGAACTTGCACAAATCTCCATTTTTAATTAGCGCACCTCTGCTCCTTTAATAAGTGATCAGCTGTCCGATGACCCGCAAACCGCAAACATCACTTCTAATTAAATCTCCATTAATACAGCGACATGAGGACAAAAACAGCGTAAAATCAATATGTATGCCGGGGAAGTGAGGGCGGCTTATCAGCAGCCAAGGGAGAGGAAAGCACGCCGGGGAAGTGTGCTGGGTTTATCAGCAGCCAAGAGAGAGGAAAGCACGCCGAGGAAGTGAGGGCGGCTTATCAGCAGTCAAGGGAGAGGAAAGCACGTCGCGGAAGTGTAAAGAGGTTATCAGCAGCCAAAGGAGGGGAAAGCACGCCGGGGAAGTGTGAAGGGCTTATCAGCAGCCAAGGGAGAGGAAAGCACGCGACAGAAGTGTGAAGGGCTTATCAGCAGCCAAGGGAGGGGAGAGCACGTCGCGGAAGTGTGAAAGGCTTATCAGCAGCCAAAGAAGAGGAAAGCACGCTGGGGAAGTGTGAAGGGCTTATTAGCAGCTGAGGGAGAGGAAAGTACGCCGCAGAAGTGTGAAGGGCTTATCAGCAGCCATGGGAGAGGAAGGCATGCCGTGGCTTATCAGCAGCCAAGGGAGAGGAAAGCACGTCGCGGAAGTGTGAAGAGGTTATCAGCAGCCAAAGGAGAGGAAAGCACGCCGGGGAAGTGTGAAGGGCTTATCAGCAGCCAAGGGAGAGGAAAGCACACCACAGAAGTGTGAAGGGCTTATCAGCAGCCAAGGGAGAGGAAAGCATGCCCGCGAAGTACAGTGGCCGGGTTTGAGGTGGCCCCAACGCTATGCTAGGCCCTCGGGACACCGCTAAGGAGTCACCACATGTTGCTGCTCTCTGGAAAGGTTGGGAAATAAGTCCAGAGAGTCAGGGTCTGCAGTAAATCAGGGGGCTTCTGTACTGGAGGAATTCAGGTGCAAAACAATACAAGCAAGGCATAGGGCTGGCTTCTGCAGTCTCCTCCCTGAGACAAGGCATAGGGCTGGCTTCTCCAGTCTCCTCCCTAGGAAGAAGCATAGGGCTGGCTTCTCCAGTCTCCTCCCTAGGACGAGGCATAGGGCTGGCTTCTCCAGTCTCCTCTCTAGGACGAGGCATAGGGCTGGCTTCTCCAGTCTCCTCCCTAGGAAGAAGCATAGGGCTGGCTTCTCCAGTCTCCTCCCTAGGAAGAAGCATAGGGCTGGCTTCTCCAGTCTCCTCCCTAGGACAAGGCATAGGGCTGGCTTCTCCAGTCTCCTCCCCAGGACGAGGCGTAGGGCTGGCTTCTCCAGTCTCCTCCCCAGGACGAGGTATAGGGCTGGCTTCTCCAGTCTCCTCCCCAGGACGAGGCGTAGGGCTGGCTTCTCCAGTCTCCTCCCAGGACGAGGCGTAGGGCTGGCTTCTCCAGTCTCCTCCCAGGACAAGGCATAGGGCTGGCATCTCAGTCTCCTCCCCAGGACGAGGCGTGGGGCTGGCTTCTCCAGTCTCCTCCCTAGGACGAGGTATAGGGCTGGCTTCTCCAGTCTCCTCCCCAGGACGAGGCGTAGGGCTGGCTTCTCCAGTCTCCTCCCCAGGACGAGGCGTAGGGCTGGCTTCTCCAGTCTCCTCCCCAGGACAAGGCATAGGGCTGGCTTCTCCAGTCTCCTCCCCAGGACGAGGCGTAGGGCTGGCTTCTCCAGTCTCCTCCCCAGGACGAGGTATAGGGCTGGCTTCTCCAGTCTCCTCCCCAGGACGAGGCGTAGGGCTGGCTTCTCCAGTCTCCTCCCCAGGACGAGGCGTAGGGCTGGCTTCTCCAGTCTCCTCCCCAGGACAAGGCATAGGGCTGGCATCTCCAGTCTCCTCCCCAGGACGAGGCGTAGGGCTGGCTTCTCCAGTCTCCTCCCTAGGACGAGGTATAGGGCTGGCTTCTCCAGTCTCCTCCCCAGGACGAGGCGTAGGGCTGGCTTCTCCAGTCTCTCCCCAGGACGAGGCGTAGGGCTGGCTTCTCCAGTCTCCTCCCCAGGACGAGGCATAGGGCTGGCTTCTCCAGTCTCCTCCCCAGGACGAGGCGTAGGGCTGGCTTCTCCAGTCTCCTCCCCAGGACGAGGCGTAGGGCTGGCTTCTCCAGTCTCCTCCCTAGGACAAGGCATAGGGCTGGCTTCTCCAGTCTCCTCCCTAGGACAAGGCGTAGGGCCGGCTTCTCCAGTCTCCTCCCTGAGACAAGGCATAGGGCTGGCATCTCCAGTCTCCTCCCTAGGACAAGGCGTAGGGCCGGCTTCTCCAGTCTCCTCCCTGAGACAAGGCATAGGGCTGGCTTCTCCAGTCTCCTCCCTAGGAAGAAGCATAGGGCTGGCTTCTCCAGTCTCCTCCCTGAGACGAGGCATAGGGCTGGCTTCTCCAGTCTCCTCCCTAGGAAGAAGCATAGGGCTGGCTTCTCCAGTCTCCTCCCTGAGACGAGGCATAGGGCTGGCTTCTCCAGTCTCCTCCCTGAGACGAGGCTTAGGGCTGGCTTCTCCTCCCTGGTAGAAGAAGGGTTTGATGCAGAGGAAAGGCCTGAGATGGCTGTCCCTCTCTCTCAGAAGGCTGGCATCCTGGTCAAAGGCTGGAGGTCCACTGTCTGTAGCTCAGTAGTCCATGTGGCTCCTTGGTCACAGGGCTGGTGACCCATGGTATGTGGCTCAGTGTCGCCATCTCAGCGTCTTCTTCTGGTCACTCAGTAGTCTGGCAGAGTCTCCTCTTCCAAGCACTGGTCCCTAACTGCAGAACACCAGGGGCTCTGACTGCTCTCCTTATATACAGTGTTTGCTAGACTAGAACCTTCTAGTGGGGGGTGGAGTGGAGAAGCTCAGCACAAACAGATACAATGTTACTATAGCTAAAGCAGATACTCACAAGGTCAGTCTGTCTGGTTTTGGTGGTAAACAACATCTGGCCTTTTACCTTCAAAACATGCTCTTCTTCAAACTCTGTGGCAGCTGTGGAAAATTACCAACTTCTTATTCAAAGTCCCAAAGGTCTCTGAGTATTCATTAACCCTTTCCACCGAGCCTTGCAAATACAGTGATAATGAGCAGGATATATATCGCAAAATACATATAAAATGCAGTTACACGGTATAAAACAGTGCACAGTACCCCTAGCCAGGGCACTACAGAAATGTATGCAGCTTATCAGCAGCTAAGGAAGAAGAAAGCATGCCGGGGAAGTGTGTAGAGTTTATCAGCAGCCAAGGGAGAGGAAAGGACGCCGGGGAAGTGTATACAGCTCATCAGCAACCAAGGGAGAGGAAAGCACACAGGGGAAGTGTTCAGGATTTATCAGCAGCCAAGAAAGAGGAAAGAGGCTTTGCAGCTGAGGGAGAGGAGAGGACGCCAGGGAAGTGTATGCCGCTCATCATGATGTCACACAGTCTACACAGCAGATCAGTCTCTGATTGGATGGTGATATCACAGGGGAGGGAAGTGAGGTCACACGGTCTACACAGCAGATCAGTCTCTGATTGGATGGCGATATCACAGGGGAGGGAAGTGAGGTCATACAGTCTACACAGCAGATCAGTCTCTGATTGGATGGTGATATCACAGGGGAGGGAAGTGATGTCACACGGTCTACACAGCAGATCAGTCTCTGATTGGATGGCGATATCACAGGGGAGGGAAGTGAGGTCATACAGTCTACACAGCAGGTCAGTCTCTGATTGGATGGCGATATCACAGGGGAGGGAAGTGATGTCACACGGTCTACACAGCAGATCAGTCTCTGATTGGATGGTGATATCACAGGGGAGGGAAGTGATGTCACACGGTCTACACAGCAGGTCAGTCTCTGATTGGATGGTGATATCACAGGGGAGGGAAGTGATGTCACACGGTCTACACAGCAGGTCAGTCTCTGATTGGATGGTGATATCACAGTGGAGGGAAGTGATGTCACACGGTCTACACAGCAGATCAGTCTCTGATTGGATGGCGATATCACAGGGGAGGAAGTGAGGTCACACGGTCTACACAGCAGGTCAGTCTCTGATTGGATGGTGATATCACAGGGGAGGGAAGTGAGGTCACACGGTCTACACAGCAGGTCAGTCTCTGATTGGATGGTGATATCACAGGGGAGGAAGTGAGGTCACACAGTCTACACAGCAGGTCAGTCTCTGATTGGATGGTGATATCACAGGGGAGGGAAGTGAGGTCACACGGTCTACACAGCAGGTCAGTCTCTGATTGGATGGTGATATCACAGGGGAGGGAAGTGAGGTCACACAGTCTACACAGCAGGTCAGTCTCTGATTGGATGGTGATATCACAGGGGAGGAAGTGAGGTCACACAGTCTACACAGCAGGTCAGTCTCTGATTGGATGGTGATATCACAGGGGAGGGAAGTGATGTCACATGGTCTACACAGCAGATCAGTCTCTGATTGGATGGTGATATCACAGGGGAGGGAAGTGAGGTCACACAGTCTACACAGCAGGTCAGTCTCTGATTGGATGGTGATATCACAGGGGAGGGAAGTGAGGTCACACAGTCTACACAGCAGGTCCGTCTCTGATTGGATGGTGATATCACAGGGGAGGGAAGTGAGGTCACACAGTGTCAGGACTCGAACCCGTGACCAGCCATGTCCCAGGCGGTAGCTCTAGCCACTAGACTACCAGTCCTCCTGGACTTTTCCTTCCACTGAATTCTGTGATCTACCTTGTTCCAGCCTTGCCTTGCTAATCTCTTGATTCCGTGCACCTGTTACTTCCCTTTATAAGCCCAGCCTCTAGCACCAGACCTTTGCTGGTTATTGTGCCTCCAAGCCTGTAGCAAGCTTCCTCTCTGCTCCTCCACGACTACTGCTGTTTATCTTTGTTGCCGACCCGGACCGTTTGACCTCGCTGAACTGCCGCCTGCATTGACCTTTTGCCTTCCACCGACCACGGCTCTGTCTAATCCTGCTGTTACCTCGCTGCCATCTCTACTGCCGACCCGGACTGATCGACCACGCTACCTGCTTCCTGCTTCTGTGGGCCTTTGCCACTGGACTCCAACCACCAGCCGGCTGTCCTCTGACTCAGGTGAGCAAAGGACCGTTACAGAATAACCAGCCATACCATGGAGTCCGCAATGGCCACTCTGCGCAAGCAGGTTACCGAACTGCAGGAATTCGGTACTACGTACCAGGAGGAATTTGCCCAGCTCCAAGGCGTTGTCCGAAGCCAACAGGCGGAGATTATTGAACTTCAGAGGCAACTCCTGGACGTCCGCAGCACGGCCGCAGATACTCGCATGCCACTTCCATCAAAATTCGGCGGCGACAGACGCCAGTATCGGGGGTTTCTAAACCAATGCCGCATCTATTTTCAGATGTACCCGGGCCCCTTCATTACCGAGAGAAAGAAGGTGCTATTCATGGTTAATCTCCTGACGGATGAAGCACTAGCATGGGCATCACCATACGTGGAGACTAACAGTCAGCTCCTGGACAACTTAAACAACTTTATTGCCGCCATGAGCCAAGTCTTCGATGACCCCAACCGCTGTGCAACAGCTGAGGCGCGACTACATAGTTTACGGCAAGGGAGACGCTCCGTTGCTGAATACACCGCCGAATTTCGCCGCTGGGTCACGGACACCACCTGGAACCTAGCTGCACAGAGGAGCCAGTTCCGGCGAGGCCTGTCAGAATTAATAAAAGATGAACTCGCCAGAGTTGAGGCCCCGGACAGTCTGGATGACTTCATTCAGTTATGCATCCGGATAGACCAAAGGCTGTCTGAGAGAAAGAAAGAACGACTCTGGTCCTTGGACTACAGGCCCACTTACTCCTTCTCCTCTACCGCCCAACGCGACCTCCAGCCAGCAACTGAACCTATGCAGGTCGACGCACTACGCAGGTCTCTATCCACAGCTGAGAAGGAGAGACGGCTGGCCGAAAACCTCTGCCTCTACTGTGGGGAGCCGGGTCATTTTGCCATTAGATGTCCCAATAAGATCCGAAAGACTATTGCCGTCACGGAGCTAAAGGAGCAACCACTGACTCCAGCCCCACCAGCAGCCCTTGAAAATAACAACACGGCAGCTCATGGATCCCATTTCATCATCCCCATCCTCATCGACATTGAGGGGCAACAACTCTCCTGTTCAGCGATGTTAGACTCCGGGGCAGGAGGCAACTTCATGGATCTAACCTTCGCTCGTGAACAGAATATTCCATTGACAGTCAAGGCAGCTCCCATTGACCTGGAAACCGTCGACGGATCCCCGCTCTCCTCAGGGCCGGCTACTCACGAGACCATTGAACTACAGCTCCTCATAGAACCCAATCACTGTGAAAAGATCCACTTCTCTCTGATCACTTCTCCAAAGTTCCCGGTGATCCTGGGCATTCCATGGTTGGCCACCCACAACCCCTCGGTGGATTGGGAAACCCGCTGCTTACGGTTTCCGTCCGAGTTCTGTTCGCTCAATTGCTCCCACAAAGCCGTCCTTCCATCCGAAGACACGACTATCTCTGAAGTATCCGTCAGGAATCTACTACCCCTCAATATCGTGAGTTCCAAGATGTCTGCGACAAGAAAAACGCAGACAAGCTGCCGCCACACCGACCCTACGACTGCCCAATAGAACTGTTGCCCGGGGCCGAAATACCCTTTGGCAGTATCTATTCCCTCTCAGAGCCAGAACTCAAGGCTCTGAAAGAATACCTGGACGAGGACCTAAAGAAAGGGTTCATCCGGCCCTCTACCTCCCCAGCAGGAGCCCCCTTTTTCTTTGTGGAGAAAAAGACTCATCCTTGCGTCCCTGCATTGACTACAGGAAGCTAAACGATATAACCGTTAAGAACCGGTACCCGCTCCCGCTGATTTCTGAACTCCTCGAGAGACTCCGGGTAGCGAAAATCTTCACCAAACTTGACCTTCGAGGGGCCTACAACCTTGTCCGAATCCGCCCTGGGGACGAATGGAAGACCGCCTTCCGGACACGTTATGGTCACTTCGAGTACCTGGTCATGCCTTTCGGACTTTGTAATGCTCCCGCCACCTTCCAGCACTTCATTAATGATGTCCTCAGGGACATGCTGGATTTGTTTGTAGTCGTTTACCTGGACGACATCTTGATCTTCTCAGAAGACCTCGAACAGCACCGCGAACATGTCCGCAGGGTATTGCAGAGACTCCGCCAGAACTCTCTCTATATCAAACTCGAGAAATGTGAGTTTGAGCGAACCACCACTCAGTTCCTCGGGTACATCATCTCCCCAGAGGGCCTAAGTATGGACCCAGGAAGGTCCAAGCCGTGTTGGACTGGCCCATTCCAAGAAACGTGAAGGAGGTACAAAGATTTATTGGCTTCGCCAACTTCTATCGGAAGTTTATCCGGGACTTCTCCAAGGTCATTGCACCGATCACCCAACTCACCAAAAGGCAGTCCCCTTCTCCTGGACACCCGAGGCCCAGGAGGCCTTCACGAGTTGAAACTCCTCTTCACTTCTGCTCCAATCCTAGTCCACCCGAACCCCGACTTGCCTTTTACTATCGAAGTGGATGCATCTGACTCCGCGGTAGGGGCAGTTCTGTCACAACGGACAGGGAGAAGATGCTACTACACCCGTGTGCATATTTCTCTCGCCAGATGTCCCCCTCCGAGAAGAACTACGACATCGGGAACAAAGAACTACTGGCGATCAAGGAAGCCTTCTCCGAGTGGAGACACCTGCTGGAGGGAGCTGCCAACCCCATAATCGTACTAACCGATCACAAAAACCTCGAGTTCATCCGCAGCGCTAAGAGACTCACAGCCAGACAAGCCAGATGGAGCCTATTCTTTTCCCGCTTCAACTTTCTCATCACCTATCGCCCCGGATCAAAAACGGCAAGGCTGACGCCCTCTCCAGAATGTTTTCAGAGCCCTCACAGAGTAATAAGGGCCAAGACAACATCCTATCCGAGAAAAGTGTTGTGGGGGCCACCTACTCTAAAGAACTTCTGGTCACAATCAAAGAAGGATACGAAAATGACCCCTTCCTCACCCACCCCACAAGGAATGTCAGCCTCACGTTTAAAAATGGTCATTGGTTTCATCAGGACCTACAACTTTATGTACCAGAAATCGCACGACTCGAAGTACTCAAACTTAACCATGACTCCAAGCTGGCCGGCCATCTGGGCACAAGAAAGACCCAGGAGCTTCTCTCCCGCTCCTTCTGGTGGCCAACATACAAGGAGGACACCAAGAAGTACATCTCCTCGTGCACGGTCTGTGCCCGCAATAAGACTCCTCGTTCCTCTCCCGTGGGTCTGTTACAACCCCTCCCAATTCCCTCCCGCCCCTGGGGCTCGATCTCCATGGACTTTGTGGTAGACCTTCCTCCTTCAAAAGGGATGAACACCATCCTGGTCGTGGTCGACCGCCTCACCAAAATGGCCCATTTCATCCCCTACAAGGGCCTACCCACGGCCAAACAGACGGCTGATCTTGTCCTCAAAGAGGTCTTCAGGCTGCATGGGATTCCGGACGACGTGGTCTCAGACCGAGGTGTACAATTTACCTCAAAGTTCTGGAAGGACTTCTGCCTGGCGCTCGGGGTTAAAGTGAACCTTTCCTCCGCTTTCCACCCTCAGTCAAACGGGCAGACGGAGAGAACTAACCAGACCTTAGAGCAGTACCTACGCTGTTTCAGCTCCCACCTGCAGGATGACTGGCTTGACCATCTCCCCACAGCCGAGTTCGCCTACAACAATGCTGAGCACAGCTCAACCAAGCATAGCCCTTTCTTTGCTAACACAGGCTCGCACCCCGTGTTCATTCCCCATCTGCCCGTCGCCTCCACCCTCCCAGCAGTGGCCGAGCGCCTAACAACCCTACAGGAGGCACAAAAGGACATAATAGACAACCTCCAGCTCGCCCAGAGGTGCTTTAAACAGGGAGCAGACAGACGCCGCAAACCCACCCCGGGCTTCCATGTAGGAGACAAGGTATGGCTGTCCACCAGGAACCTCAGACTGAAGGTCCCCTCCAAAAAGTTAGCCCCAAAATACATGGGTCCGTTCCAGGTCACCGCACAAATCAATGAGGTCACGTTCGGCTTGACCTTCCGGATTCCATCAGGGTGCACCCAGTCTTCCATTGCTCCCTTCTCAAGCCGTTTGTAGAGAACACCTTCCCTGGCCGCCATCCTCCCCCACCACCAGTAAGGGTACAAGGCGAAGAGGAGTACATTGTCTCTAAGATCCTCGACTCCAGACTCCACCGGGGCAAAATACAATACTTGATTTCCTGGAAAGGCTATTCTCCAGAAGACAACTCCTGGGAACCGGAGGAGAACATTCATGCCCCCAGACTTGTCAGGGAGTTCCATCTGAGTCACCCAGATAAGCCTTCCCCTGCGGTGCCCAGAGGTCACCTTGGAAGGGGAGTACTGTCAGGACTCGAACCCGTGACCAGCCATGTCCCAGGCGGTAGCTCTAGCCACTAGACTACCAGTCCTCCTGGACTTTTCCTTCCACTGAATTCTGTGATCTACCTTGTTCCAGCCTTGCCTTGCTAATCTCTTGATTCCGTGCACCTGTTACTTCCCTTTATAAGCCCAGCCTCTAGCACCAGACCTTTGCTGGTTATTGTGCCTCCAAGCCTGTAGCAAGCTTCCTCTCTGCTCCTCCACGACTACTGCTGTTTATCTTTGTTGCCGACCCGGACCGTTTGACCTCGCTGAACTGCCGCCTGCATTGACCTTTTGCCTTCCACCGACCACGGCTCTGTCTAATCCTGCTGTTACCTCGCTGCCATCTCTACTGCCGACCCGGACTGATCGACCACGCTACCTGCTTCCTGCTTCTGTGGGCCTTTGCCACTGGACTCCAACCACCAGCCGGCTGTCCTCTGACTCAGGTGAGCAAAGGACCGTTACACACAGTCTACACAGCAGGTTAGTCTCTGATTGGATGGTGATATCACAGGGGAGGGAAGTGAGGTCACACAGTCTACTCAGCAGGTCAGTCTCTGATTGGATGGTGATATCACAGGGGAGGGAAGTGAGGTCACACGGTCTAGACAGCAGGTCAGTCTCTGATTGGATGGTGATATCACAGGGGAGGGAAGTGAGGTCACACAGTCTACACAGCAGATCAGTCTCTGATTGGATGGTGATATCACAGGGGAGGGAAGTGAGGTCACACAGTCTACACAGCAGATCAGTCTCTGATTGGATGGTGATATCACAGGGGAGGGAAGTGAGGTCACACGGTCTACACAGCAGGTCAGTCTCTGATTGGATGGTGATATCACAGGGGAGGGAAGTGAGGTCACACGGTCTACACAGCTGGTCAGTCTCTGATTGGATGGTGATATCACAGGGGAGGGAAGTGAGGTCACACGGTCTAGACAGCAGGTCAGTCTCTGATTGGATGGTGATATCACAGGGGAGGGAAGTGAGGTCACACGGTCTACACAGCAGGTCAGTCTCTGATTGGATGGTGATATCACAGGGGAGGGAAGTGAGGTCACACGGTCTAGACAGCAGGTCAGTCTCTGGAGGGTTATGTGTTTATGAGTTTGCACAGGGAGCAAGAAAAAAGAAAGCACGCTGCACTGAGGGATTCCAGTAAAAATGATTTATTAAAGCAATGAAAAACAAAACAGGGAAGGCAAAGCTACGCGTTTCAGCAGTGCTATTACCCTCTCCTTCATTCTGCACGTTAAGGTATTACACCAGGGAACGCCCCCTCTATGTTTCTCTTTTAATTGGATGGTGTTGGCACAGGGAGAGGGTAGTGAGGTCACAAATTACATAGCAGGTCAGGCATTGAATGGTGATGTCATAGGGTGAGGACAGTGAGGTCACACGTTATGTAGCAAGTCAGGGATTGGATGGCTATGATGTCACAGGAAGACAGTGAGGTCACACAGATTATGTAATGAGTCAGGGATTAAAAGGTGATGATGATGTCACAGAGGGGAGGTCAGAGATTATGTAGCAAGTCAGGGACTGGATGGTGATGATGATGTCACAGAGGGGAGGTCAGACAGATTATGTAATGGGTCAGGGACTGGATGGTGATGATGATGTCACAGAGGGGAGGTCAGATAGATTATGTAATGGGTCAGGGATAGGATGGTGATGATGTCACAGAGGGAAGGTCAGGAACTGGATGGTGATGATGATGTCACAGAGGGGAGGTCAGAGATTATGTAGCAAGTCAGGGACTGGATGGTGATGATGATGTCACAGAGGGGAGGTCAGACAGATTATGTAATGGGTCAGGGACTGGATGGTGATGATGATGTCACAGAGGGGAGGTCAGATAGATTATGTAATGGGTCAGGGATAGGATGGTGATGATGTCACAGAGGGAAGGTCAGGAACTGGATGGTGATGATGATGTCACAGAGGAGAGGTCAGAGATTATGTAGCAAGTCAGGGACTGGATGGTGATGATGATGTCACAGAGGGGAGGTCAGACAGATTATGTAATGGGTCAGGGATTGGATGGTTATGATGTCACAGAGGGAAGGTCAGGAACTGGATGGTGATGATGATGTCACAGAGGGGAGGTCAGAGATTATGTAGCAAGTCATGGATAGGATGGTGATGATGTCACAAAGGGGGAGGGGCAATGAGGTCACATTTCTTGAAGTGAGCAAGAAGTGTTCATGAGTCGTCTTAGAGTTTCTCTGTATTTTGGCCGCCCCCCCCCCCCCAATCCTCTGTCCCGTTAACACAGGCCTGGTATAATTGTTGCACAGTAATGCGCCGTCATTGGGGCACCTCTCTGCCTTTGGACTACTGTATAAAACCGGTGTCGTCCATTTGTTCGCCCACATCAGAGCTATCCAGGGATGTGTAGTTTATGGGGATATGTGGGGTTTTGGGGGGTTTTCTGTGTGTTTTCTGCCTGTGAGTGATTAGGGTTTCAATTTTTGCCTCAGGCAGCACGAAGGCTCTGTGCTTCCCTGCCCCTGGCCACAATGCCTTGAGGGAAGGGGGCCCCAGCTGAACTCTTGCACCAGGGCCCATGAGCCTTTAGCTACGCCCCTGCCTAGGAGTGTTCGGTAGCTGACTTCATATTCGGGAAAAAGAACAGCTCTGGCGGCGTTAACCCCTTTATCTACTCGGCGTGTTTTCCCTGATGATATCAGCGGCGCACTCCTTCTTCTGACACTCTGTTCCTGAACTCATTAAGACGCCAGGAGAATATTGACGACATTTATCTCAATGTGATAAACGATAAACCATCTCCCGCCTGATGACTTGCGCCGGCGTTGTGGCTGCACCACGGAGGGCAGCTGAAGGCTTCCGATCCATCCAGCGGGTAGCCTACTACACCGTGGATTATTTCGATTGGACGCATCCATTACATCTGTCAGCACCCTGCCATGTCATTAAATATGAATAATTCACTGGGGGTGGGTCATCCTGTAGAAGAAAAGCCGCCATACGGGTATCACATAAGATCCTTACCAGCTACTGTGCTTATCCCGGGGAAGATGACATCACCCAGAAAACATATGACATCACTGCTGGAGTCATGGGCTGGATGATGAGAGTGCTCCAGACAGTTGATGAGTGGTCACAGTACAGGAGATCATGTGATATAACGATGGCCGCTGATCACACGGTGAGGTCATACTGACCAGGGAACAAGCGTCACAGGACTGGGCCAGAAGTGGTTGCTGCATGTCATTCATGCAATATCTCCATTCCTCCCAGGCACCGCTGATATCGATACAGAATTTTTGGCTGCATGCTATCCATATCCTCCTCCCTCGCATGCAGAAGTAACCTGCGGCCGTCTCCTCCTTCCCTGTGTGCGGCACCAACCTGCAGCCGTCTCCTCCTTTCCCGTGTGCGGCACTAACCTGCAGCCGTCTCCTCCTCCCCCGTGTGCGGCACCAACCTGCAGCCGTCTCCTCCTTTCCCGTGTGCGGCACCAACCTGCAGCCGTCTCCTCCTTCCCCGTGTGCGGCACTAACCTGCGGCCGTCTCCTCCTTCCTTGTGTGCGGCACCAACCTGCAGCCGTCTCCTCCTCCCCTGCGTACGGCACCAACCTTCAGCCGTCTAGTCCTCTCCGGCATGCGGCACTAACCTGCAGCCGTCTCCTCCTCCCCTGCGTACGGCACCAACCTTCAGCCGTCTAGTCCTCTCCGGCGTGCGGCACTAACCTGCGGCCGTCTCCTCCTTCCCTGTGTGCGGCACCAACCTGCAGCCGTCTTCTTCTCCCCCGCGTGCGGCACCAACCTGCAGCCGTCTCCTCCTTCCCCGTGTGCGGCACTAACCTGCAGCCGTCTCCTCCTCCCCTGCGTACGGCACCAACCTTCAGCCGTCTAGTCCTCTCCAGGGTGCGGCACTAACCTGCGGCCGTCTCCTCCTTCCCTGTGTGCGGCACCAACCTGCAGCCGTCTTCTTCTCCCCCGCGTGCGGCACCAACCTGCAGCCGTCTCCTCCTTCCCCTGCGTACGGCACCAACCTTCAGCCGTCTAGTCCTCTCCGGCGTGCGACGCTAACCTGCAGCCGTCTCCTCCTCCCCTGCGTGCGACGCTAACCTGCAGCCATCTCCTTCTCTCCCGCGAGCGGCGCTAACCTGCGGCCGTCTCCTTCTCCACCGCGTGCAGTGCTAACCTGCGGCTGTCTCCTCCTCCCCCGCGTGCGGCGATAACCTGCGGCCTAGTCCTCCTCCTCCGCGTGCGGCGATAACCTGCGGCCGTCTCCTCCACCGCGTGCAGTGCTAATTTGTGGCCGTCTCCTCCTCCACCGCGTGCGGCACCAACCTACGGACGTCTCCTCCTCCACCGCGTGCAGTGCTAACCTGCACCCGTCCCCTCCTCCCCCGCGTGGGCGATAACCTGCGGACGTCTCCTCCTCTCCCGCGAGCGGGAGAAAACAGGGAGGAGCGCACACGGCGAGCAGAAGAAAACAGGGAGGAGGATGTGCACCACCCAGGAGAAACATGACAAATAAGAATTGTGAATGCAGCTCTGAATGTGACTGGAGTAGACGGCGGGACACGAGAGACCCCCAGCTTTAGAGTGATGTCACCGCGAAGCTCCTGTTAACTCATCCCCAGGAGGACGACGATGAGGATAAGGGGCGGCCTGTCAGGTAGCAGAGGTGGCTGTGGAGGGCCCAGTAAGTGTCGGTGCGAGGTGCGGCCGCCGCCTGCGACACGGTTAAAATGCCGAATCTGCCTTGAACGGAGCCTCCTGTAGTGAACGCTTTCAGCCTTAAAACGGCCTCCTCCAGAGCGCAAAAAACTTCATACAAGACCTGAAAATTACGGAAATGTAAAGTTCTCGTTATCCGGGTATTAGTCCTGTTACCATGGACACCAAATTAACCATTGAAAGACTGTTACTATGACAATGGCAGTGGCTGCAGTAAAGCTACAAGAATAGGCCAGGCGTCAGTCAGTACAGACATCAACACCACTGGTCAGAGTGGAGGGTGACATCACATCACTGCTCTCCAGGTAGGATACGGGAGATGACATCAGTGCTCACTAGATATGATACAGGAGGTGACATCACTGCTCTCCAGGTAGGATAGGAGGTGACATCACATCACCGCTCTCCAGGTACGATAGGAGGTGACATCACTGCTCACTAGATATGATACGGGAGATGACATCACTGCTCACTATATACGATACAGGAGGTGACATCACCGCTCTCCAGGTATGATAGGAGGTGACATCACATCACCGCTCTCCAGGTATGATACGGGAGATGACATCACTGCTCACTAGATATGATACGGGAGATGACATCACTGCTCACTAGATATGATACAGGAGGTGACATCACCGCTCTCCAGGTAGGATAGAAGGTGACATCACTGCTCTCCAGGTACGATAGGAGGTGACATCACTGCTTTCCAGGTACGATATGAGGTGACATCACTGCTCTCCAGGTAGGATACGGGAGATGACATCACTGCTCACTAGATATGATACGGGAGATGACATCACTGCTCACTATATACGATACAGGAGGTGACATCACCGCTCTCCAGGTATAATAGGAGGTGACATCACATCACCGCTCTCCAGGTATGATACGGGAGATGACATCACTGCTCACTAGATATGATACGGGAGATGACATCACTGCTCACTAGATACAGGAGGTGACATCACTGCTCTCCAGGTAGGACAGGAGGTGACATCACCGCTCTCCAGGTAGGATAGAAGGTGACATCACTGCTCTCCAGGTACGATAGGAGGTGACATCACTGCTCTCCAGGTACGATATGAGGTGACATCACTGCTCTCCAGGTAGGATACAGGAGGTGACATCACTGCTCCCTAGATACGATACAGGAGGTGACATCATCGCTCTCCAGGTATGATACAGGAGGTGACATCACTGCTCTCCAGGTAGGATACGGGAGATGACATCACTGCTCCCTAGATACGATACAGGAGGTGACATCATCGCTCTCCAGGTATGATAGGAGGTGACATCACTGCTCTCCAGGTATGATAGGAGGTGACATCACCCCTCTCCAGGTAGGATACGGGAGATGACATCACCGCTCACTAGATACGATACAGGAGGTGACATCACCGCTCTCCAGGTAAGATAAAGGAGGTGACATCAGTGCTCACTAGATACGATACAGGAGGTGACATCACTGCTCACTAGATATGATACAGGAGGTGACATCAGTGCTCACTAGATATGATACAGGAGGTGACATCACCGCTCACTAGATATGATACAGGAGGTGACATCACTGCTCACTAGATATGATACAGGAGGTGACATCACCGCTCTCCAGGTAAGATAAAGGAGGTGACATCACCGCTCTCCAGGTAGGATACAGGAGGTGACATCAGTGCTCACTAGATATGATACAGGAGGTGACATCACTGCTCTCCAGGTACGATAAAGGAGGTGACATCAGTGCTCACTAGATATGATACAGGAGGTGACATCAGTGCTCACTAGATATGATACAGGAGGTGACCTCACCGCTCTCCAGGTACGATAGGAGGTGACATCACTGCTCTCCAGGTACGATAGGAGGTGACATCACTGCTCTCCAGGTAGGATAGCAGGTGACATCACCGCTCTCCAGGTATGATAGGAGGTGACATCACTGCTCTCCAGGTAGGATACAGGAGGTGACATCAGTGCTCACTAGATACGATACAGGAGGTGACATCACTGCTCTCCAGGTAGGATAGCAGGTGACATCACCGCTCTCCAGGTATGATAGGAGGTGACATTACTGCTCCCTAGATACGATACAGGAGGTGACATCACCGCTCCCCAGGTATGATAAAGGAGGTGACATCACCGCTCTCCAGGTATGATAGGAGGTGACATCACTGCTCCCTAAATACGATACAGGAGGTGACATCACTGCTCTCCAGGTAGGATACAGGAGGTGACATCACCGCTCTCCAGGTATGATAGGAGGTGACATCACCGCTCTCCAGGTATGATAGGAGGTGACATCACCGCTCTCCAGGTATGATAGGAGGTGACATCACTGCTCTCCAGGTAGGATACAGGAGGTGACATCACCGCTCTCCAGGTAGGATACAGGAGGTGACATCACTGCTCTCCAGGTAGGATAGGAGGTGACCTCACCGCTCTCCAGGTATGATAGGAGGTGACATCACCGCTCTCCAGGTATGATAGGAGGTGACATCACCGCTCTCCAGGTATGATACAGGAGGTGACATCACTGCTCTCCAGGTAGGATAGGAGGTGACATCACCGCTCTCCAGGTATGATAGGAGGTGACATCACTGGTCCCTAGATACGATACAGGAGGTGACATCACTGCTCTCCAGGTATGATAGGAGGTGACATCAGTGCTCACTAGATACGATACAGGAGGTGACATCACTGCTCTCCAGGTATGATAGGAGGTGACATCACTGCTCTCCAGGTAGGATACAGGAGGTGACATCACCACTCTCCAGGTATGATAGGAGGTGACATCACTGCTCTCCAGGTAGGATACAGGAGGTGACATCACTGCTCCCTAGATACGATACAGGAGGTGACATCACTGCTCTCCAGGTAGGATAAGAGGTGACATCACCGCTCTCCAGGTAGGATAGGAGGTGACATCACTGCTCCCTAGATACGATACAGGAGGTGACATCACTGCTCTCTAGGTAGGATACAGGAGGTGACATCACTGCTCTCCAGGTATGATAGGAGGTGACATCACCGCTCTCCAGGTATGATAGGAGGTGACATCACCACTCTCCAGGTAGGATACAGGAGATGACATCACTGCTCTCCAGGTAGGATACAGGAGATGACATCACTGCTCTCCAGGTAGGATACAGGAGATGACATCAGTGCTCACTAGATACGATACAGGAGGTGACATCACAGCTCTCTAGGTAGGATACAGGAGGTGACATCACTGCTCTCCAGGTAGGATACAGGAGGTGACATCACTGCTCCCTAGATACGATACAGGAGGTGACATCACTGCACTCCAGGTATGATTGGAGGTGACATCACCGCTTTCCAGGTATGATAGGAAGTGACATCACCACTCTCCAGGTATGATAGGAAGTGACATTACCGCTCTCCAGGTATGATAGGAAGTGACATTACCGCTCCCCAGGTACGATAAAGGAGGTGACATCACTGCTCACTAGATACGATACAGGAGGTGACATCACTGCTCTCCAGGTATGATACTAAGTGACATCACCCTCTCCAGGTATGATAGGAGGTGACATCACTGCTCTCCAGGTATGATACTAAGTGACATCACCGCTCTCCAGGTATGATAGGAGGTGACATCACCGCTTTCCAGGTAAGATAGGAAGTGACATCACTGCTCTCCAGGTATGATAGGAAGTGACTACACCACCCTCCAGTTATGATAGGAAGTGACATCACCCTTCCCAGATACGATACAGGAGGTGACATCACCGCTCTCAATGTATGATGGGAGGTGTCATCACCACTCTCCAGGTATGATTGGAGGTGACATCACCGCTTTCCAGGTAAGATAGGAAGTGACATCACTGCTCTCCAGGTATGATAGGAAGTGACATCACCGCTCCCAGGTACAATACAGGAGGTGACCTCACCGCTCTCCAGGTATGATAGGAGGTGACATCACCACTCTCCAGGTATGATAGGAGGTGACATCACCGCTCCCAGGTACAATACAGGAGGTGACCTCACCGCTCTCCAGGTATGATAGGAGGTGACATCACCGCTCTCCAGGTATGATTCAAAAGGTGACATCACCGCTCTTGTAACAGGTATATGCAGCCACCACGAGAGGGAGCTCACTACATACAGATTATACAGCCACCACTAGAGGGAGCTCACTACATACAGATTATACAGCCACCACTAGAGGGAGCTCACTACATACAGATTATACAGCCACCACTAGAGGGAGCTCACTACATACAGATTATACAGCCACCACTAGAGGGAGCTCACTACATACAGATTATACAGTCACCACTAGAGGGAGCTCACTACATGCAGATTATACAGTCACCACTAGATGGAGATCACTACATGCAGATTATACAGCCGCCACTAGAGGGAGCTCACTACATACAGATTATAAAGTCACCACTAGAGGGAGCTCACTACATACAGATTACACAGTCACCACTAGAGGGAGCTCACTACATACAGATTATACAGTCACCACTAGAGGGAGCTCACTACATACAGATTATACAGTCACCACTAGAGGGAGCTCACTACATACAGATTATACAGCCACCACTAGAGGAAGCTCACTGCATACTGACTATAGAGCCTCCACTAGAGGAAGCTCACTGCATACAGATTATAAAGCCACCACTAGAGAGAGCACACTGCATACAGATTATACAGCCACCACTAGAGGGAGCTCACTACATACAGATTATACAGCCTCCACTAGAGGGAGCTCACTGCATACAGATTATACAACCACCACTAGAGGGATTTCACTACATACTGATTATACAGCCACCACTAGAGGGAGCTCACTGCATACAGATTATACAGCCACCACTAGAGGGAGCTCACTACATACAGATCATTCAGTCACCACTAGAGGGAGCTCACTACATACAGATTATACTGCCACCACTAGAGGAAGCTCACTACATACAGATTATACAGCCACCACCAGGGGGAGCTCACTACATACAGATTATACAGCCACCACTAGAGGGAGCTCACTACATACAGATTATACAGCCACCACTAGAGGGAGCTCACTACATACAGATTATACAGTCACCACTAGAGGGAGCTCACTACATACAGATTATACAGCCACCACTAGAGGGAGCTCACTACATACAGATTATACAGCCACCACTAGAGGAAGCTCACTGCATACAGATAATACAGCCACCACTAGAGGGAGCTCACTGCATACAGATTATACAGTCACCATTAGAGAGAGCTCACTACATACAGATTATACAGCCACCACTAGAGGGAGCTCACTACATACAGATTATACAGCCACCACTAGAGGGAGCTCACTACATACAGATTATACAGCCACCACTAGAGGGAGCTCACTACATACAGATTATACAGCCACCACTAGAGGGAGCTCACTACATACAGATTATACAGTCACCACTAGAGGGAGCTCACTACATACAGATTATAGAGCCACCACTAGAGGGAGCTCAGTACATACAGATTATACAGCCACCACTAGGGGGAGCTCACTACATACAGATTATACAGCCACCACTAGAGGGAGCTCACTACATACAGATTATACAGCCACCACTAGAGGGAGCTCACTACATACAGATCATACAGTCACCACTAGAGGGAGCTCACTACATACAGATTATACAGCCACCACTAGAGGGAGCTCACTACATACAGATTATACAGCCACCACTAGAGGGAGCTCACTACATACAGATCATACAGCCACCACTAGAGGGAGCTCATTACATACAGATTATACAGCCACCACTAGAGAGAGCTCACTACATACAGATTATACAGCCACCACTAGAGGGAGCTCACTACATACAGACTATACAGCCGCCACTAGAGGAAGCTCACTACATACAGATTATACAGCCACCACTAGGGGGAGCTCACTACATACAGATTATACAGCCACCACTAGAGGGAGCTCACTACATACAGATAATACAGCCACCACTAGGGGGAGCTCACTACATACAGATTATACAGTCACCACTAGAGGGAGCTCACTACATACAGATTATACAGCCACCACTAGAGGGAGCTCACTACATACAGATTATACAGTCACCACTAGAGGGAGCTCACTACATACAGATTATACAACCACCACTAGAGGGAGCTCACTATATACAGATTATACAACCACCACTAGAGGGAGCTCACTACATAGAGATTATACAGCACCACTATGGGGAGCTCACTACATACAGATTATACAGCCACCACTAGAGAGAGCTCACTACATACAGATTATACAGCCACCACTAGAGGGAGCTCACTACATACAGATTATACAGCCACCACTAGGGAGAGCTCACTACATACAGATTATACAGCCACCACTAGAGAGAGCTCACTACATACAGATTATACAGTCACCACTAGAGAGAGCTCACTACATACAGATTATACAGCCACCACCAGAGGGAGCTCACTACATACAGATTATACAGCCACCACTAGAGGGAGCTCACTACATACAGATATATACAGCCACCACTAGAGGGAGCTCACTATATACAGATATATACAGCCACCACTAGGGAGAGCTCACTACATACAGATTATACAGCCACCACTAGAAGGAGCTCACTACATACAGATTATACAGACACCACTAGGAGGAGCTCAGTACATACAGATTATACAGCCACCACTAGAGGCAGCTCACTACATACAGATTATACAGCCACCACTAGAGGGAGCTCACTACATACAGATTATACTGCCACCACTAGAGGAAGCTCACTACATACAGATTATACAGTCACCACTAGAGAGAGCTCACTACATACAGATTATACAGCCACCACTAGAGGGAGCTCACTACATACAGATATATACAGCCACCACTAGAGGGAGCTCACTACATACAGGTTATACAGCCACCACTAGAGGGAGCACACTACATACAATTTATACAGCCACCACTAGAGGGAGCTCACTACATACAGATTATACAGCCACCACTAGAGGGAGCTCACTACATACAGATTATACAGCCACCACTAGAGGGAGCTCACTACATACATATTATACAGCCACCACTAGAGGGAGTTCACTACATACAGATTATACTGCCACCACTAGAGGAAGCTCACTACATACAGATTATACAGCCACCACTAGAGGGAGTTCACTACATACAGATTATACTGCCACCACTAGAGGAAGCTCACTACATACAGATTATACAGTCACCACTAGAGGGAGCTCACTACATACAGATTATACAGCCACCACTAGAGGGAGCTCACTACATACAGATTATACAGTCACCACTAGAGGAAGCTCACTACATACAGATTATACAGTCACCACTAGAGGGAGCTCACTACATACAGATTATACAGCTACCACTAGAGAGAGGTCACTACATACAGATTATACAGCCACCACTAGGGGGAGCTCACTACATACAGATTATACAGCCACCACTAGAGGGAGCTCACTGCATACAGATTATACAGCCACCACTAGAGGGAACTCACTACATACAGATTATACAGCCACCACTAGAGGGAGCTCACTACATACAGATTATACAACCACCACTAGAGGGAGCTCACTACATACAGATTATACAGTCACCACTAGAGGGAGCTCACTACATACAGATTATACAGCCACCACTAGAGGGAGCTCACTATATACTGATTATACAACCACCACTAGGGGGAGCTCAATATATACAGATTATACAGCCACCACTAGAGGGAGCTCACTACATACAGATTATACAGCCACCACTAGAGGGAGCTCACTACATACAGATTATACAGCCACCACTAGAGGAAGCTTACTACATACAGAATATACAGCCACCACTAGAGGGAGCTCACTATATACAGATTATACAGCCACCACTAGAGGGAGCTCACTACATACAGATTATACAGCCACCACTAGAGGGAGCTCACTACATACAGATTATACAGCCACCACTAGAGGGAGCTCACTACATACAGATATATACAGCCACCACTAGAGGGAGCTCACTACATACAGATTATACAGCCACCACTAGGGAGAGCTCACTACATACAGATATATACAGCCACCACTAGATCCTGTACTATTCTGTAAAATAAATACTACAGATGGGTGTAATGTACCGCACAAGAGCAGATCTTGTAATATACATTCGTTCATCAGACAAGTGATAGGAGAAGGTGGGCGTCACTGGGGGAGAGGGGCCTCAATCATGCACAGCCAAACATTATCCCGCAGTTAACACGACCATGTTCACACACGAAGCCTCATCTTGAAAAGTCCCTCAAAGCTTCCATCTCATTCTCTGGGGCAATGTTTCTCCTTGTGCAGACCAGCAAGCCCTATGCCTCGTCTCAGGTAGTGTAGAGCACGAATATTCGAATAGTGAATTTTATTAGCGAATATCGGCACTTCGATAATTCGCAAATATTTAAAATATATTTCTATATATTCGTTTATTTGAATATTCGTCATTTTTTTTCCATCTGAACACGATTCCTCCCTGCTTTATGCTTGTGGTCCAATGAGTCATGAACAGCGCCCTCTACTGGTTGCATAGTGTTCTGACAAGACTGTGAAATCTCACATCCGATGGTATATTCTAACCCTGAGGCGTTCCCATGGTGATGGGGACGCTCCATGCGCGCTGGAAGTCGGCAACGGCCCGGACACGGACAGTAGGGAGGGATCAATCATGTGTGTTCACTACTTCATAAAAAAATGACGAATATTCTAATAAGGAATATATAGCACTATATTTAGGATATTGCTATATATTCTTGTTTTTTTTTGAATATTCACGAATATATGATAATATATATAATGGAAGTCAATGGCAGAACCCGAGCATTAAACCAGGCACCTCCTGCTCTGAAGAGGGGAGGGTGCCTGGTTCATAGGAAAGAAGCAGGGTAGATCCAGATAGCCAGCCGTCGGGCTCCTCCGGTGCCCGGATTCTAAGGTAAGACCTTGTATATAGCAGAAACAGAAGAGAAGAATCCGGCACTTCCAATACTCGTTTTTAGCCGTAGACAATTATTACAGCTATTTACATCTCAAGCTGTAAAAACACGCGGTCTTTGTGTCAGTCAACGCGTTTCAAACTTTACAGTTCTTATTCATGACTCCATGAGTAAATAGCTGTAATAATTGTCTCCACCGGAATAAAGAAAAAAAAGGCAAAAAACGAATATTGGGAGTGCTGGATTCTTCTCTTCTGTTTCTGCTTCATAGGAAAAGGTCAGAAATTGATGGAAAACCACCGAAAAGGATCGGGAGCAGCATGGGGAGGATGTCTGGATGCATCTTGGACTCCCAGGTCGCTGCTGGGAAAAAGTTGTCCGAGTAGTACGCCACTTTTACAGACTGATAAAAATACGCACAAAACCAAAGATAAAATCGATTTTAGAGGAAAAATTGTTAGGAAACATTCTTTCCTGTATATTTACTTGTATATAAAGTGCAAGGGCTGCCAAAACTTACAAGGAACCGGCACTCCAATACACCCTTTATTACACATAAAGGAAGGCATCATACACACCCTTGAAAAATTATGATTGATGGCCTGCTGGCGACCCTCAAAAACATTTGGAGCAAGGGCCTTCTGATCTGACCATCTAAAACATTAGGGGCGAGGGCCTGCTGCTGAACTGACCCTCTAAAACATTAGGGGCCAGGGCCTGCTGCTGAGCTGACCCTCTAAAAAATTATATGCGAGGGCCTGCAGGTGAGCTGACCCTGTAAAAGATTGTAGATGAGGGCCTGAAGGTGAGCTGACCCTGTAAAAGATTGCAGGTGAGGGCCTGCAGGTGAGCTGACCCTGTAAAACATTATATGCGAGGGCCTGAAGGTGAGCTGACCCTGTAAAACATTATATGCGAGGGCCTGCAGGAGAGCTGACCCTGTAAAATATTGTAGGTGAGGGCCTGCAGGAGAGCTGACCCTGTAATACATTATGGTTGAGGGTCTGCTGGTGAGCTGACCCTGTAATACATTATGGTTGAGGGCCTGCAGGTGAGCTGACCCTGTAAAACATTATTTGCGAGGGCCTGCAGGTAAGCTGACCCTGTAAAATATTATTTTTGAGGGCCTAAAGGTGAGCTGACCCTGTAAAACATTATATGCGAGGGCCTGCAGGAGAGCTGACCCTGTAAAAGATTGTAGGTGAGGGCCTGCAGGAGAGCTGACCCTGTAAATTATTATATGTGAGGCCCTGCAGGAGAGCTGTCCCTGTAAAAGATTGTAGGTGAGGGCCTGCAGGAGAGCTGACCCTGTAAAGGTGGCAGGTGAGGGCCCCTGCAGGTGAGCTGACCCTGTAAAAAGGTGTAGGTGAGGTGCAGGTGAGCTAACCCCTGTAAAACATTATATATGCGAGGGCCTGCAGGAGGGCTGACCTGTAAAAGGTAGGTGAGAGGACCTTGGGAGGCTGACCCTATAAATCATTATCTGCGAGGGCCTGCAGGAGAGCTGTCCCTGTAAAAGATTGTAGGTGAGGGCCTGCAGGAGAGCTGACCCTGTAAAAGATTGTAGGTGAGGGCCTGCAGGTGAGCTGACCCTGTAAAAGATTGTAGGTGAGGGCCTGCAGGTGAGCTGACCCTGTAAAACATTATATGCGAGGGCCTGTAGGTGAGCTGACCCTGTAAAACATTATATGCGAGGGCCTGTAGGCGAGATGACCATGTAAAACATTATATGTGAGGGCCTTGTCTACTGAGACTGCACTTGGTGGAAGACAGGGTGGTGCTTAACCGGAAGCATTATCTGCTGCAATCCAACCGACCACCTGGTCGCACTGGTCTGACTTTGAGTGGTGTTCAGCGCTGCCCTGCAAACTGGGACATGAAGCTCGGTATCGTGGATGATTGTTTTTCTTGTGCTCTGGCAGCAGGAACAGTTTCACCGCGCCCAGGGCCACGGCCTCTGCTTGCACCATCAGCATCACGGCCACTTCCCCGTCCCTTACTGCTCGCCTTCTTTATATTAAATGTTATATATGCTTGAAAGTATGTCACACGTACAGTAGCGTAGGATTTGGAAATGTATGCGCAAAAAAATGTAAAAAGGTATTTGGGATGTGGAAACGTCACACAGGAGATATCCCGCAGACAATGTCAATGCTGTCACCAGCGGCTAATAAAAAATTACAGGGAATGTCACAGTTATTTGGGATGAGGAAACGTTATACAGGAGAGGTACCACCGGTAATGTCACTGTCCGCAGCGTCTACGGAAAAAGTACACTGGATGACACAGATAAGATTTTATGCACACATGTTACACCGGAGATGTGGCGCTGGTAATGTCACTGTCAAAAGCGGACACTGTCTATGAAAAAAGTACACTGGATGTCACTGATATTTTAGGGATGCGCACACTTTACACAGGAGATATGGCACGGATAATTTAACTGTCCGAAACGACCTATTAAACACTATTTAGCGCAGGTTGCGCTATAGACATATATTGCTGCTGTCACACACAATAGTCCTTAAAAGGACTTTTTGGGTCTCTGAAAAGTTGTTCTAATAAAAATCTTCCAATATCACTCCCTACACTGTCTGTCCCTTCCTACGCTCAGCTCTCCCTGAGTAATACTGAGCCGAACACGCGCCATCAGGTGCTATGTAACCTCCGATTACGCATTGCGGCCAGCCAATCACTCTAATGCCAGTAGCCAACATGGCTACGGCATTACAGTGCGCGCCAGTACCTCCCTGCACGTTTATTGGCTGTGTAGCAGCCAAGAAACGTGCGGGGAGGAGACTCGAGCATTGGGCTCAAGCTCATGCGGTACTCGGCCGAGTACCCCCATGTGCCGAGCATCGAGATGCTTGAGACGAACTGGTATTTGGCCGAGCATGCTCGATCAACACTAGTCTTTTGCTCTTATGAGCTTGTGGATCGTGTTGGGTTTCCACAAGTCGGGCTTAAGGCCCTCCAGTTGATGTTCCCTCACAAACCTGACAACATCTCCATAATACCAGGGAGTGTGCCAGTTGTAAGGAATGGAGCTGTCCCACTTGTCCCAGCCTAGACACCTCCAGAGGGACAGGAGGGAGAAGCGAGACGTGGCCTTGCCCGCAGAGCCGTTTGCAGTTCTCAGAGTCCAGCGAACGCTGTCACAAACAAAAGCGATCCGAAGTACGGTGGACAGGTCCGGAATGCCGTTCCCGCCCTTGCGAGTCTCTTTGTACATGATGGCTCGCTTCACTCTGTCCATTTGGATCCATAAACAAAGCGAAACACTGTCCTGGTGGTGGCCCTAGAGATGGTGGCAAGAAGGGGCCATGTGCGGTGTACTGTAGCACAGGCAGAACTTCGTTATGCAGGACGAGTGCTTTGCCCTCAATAGTGAGCTGTCTGAGGCTCCATAGTCTGATCCTTTGGTTAACCTTGGCCAAGCGTTCTTCCCAAGGCTTGAGGGCTGCGCCTTCCTTCCTGAACCAGACTCCCAGGATCTGGATGAAATCTGATTTGATGGTAAATGGGAAGTGGGCAGAGGAAGCCAGTTGCCTGTCCCCGAAGAGCGTAGCTTCCGACTTCCCGCAGTTGACTTTGGCTCCTGAAGCTTGTCCGAGCTCCTCGCAGGTCTGGACGTGTGCAGTCACTAATCGCCGGTCATCGCAGAAGACCATATGACGTCTATGTACAGCGAGCTCTTGACCTCGTAGTGTCCTGGTCCTGGTGCGGTGATCCCTCTGATCTCTCCATTCTGCCGGATAGACTCCGCAAAGAGTTCTATAACACAAACAAAAAGGAGAGGTGAAAGAGGGCAGCCTTGTCTGACCCCAGAGAGGACCGGGAAGGGGTCAGTCTTCCAGCCGTTCACCAACACCACGCTATAAATATCAAGGTACACCAGGTTAACAAACGAACAGAACCTGCTGCCCAGACCCAGCTTGCGCAAAGCCTTGCCCATTAATTCATAAGAGACTCGGTGAAAGGCCTTCTCCTGATCGAGGCTGACCAGGGCCGCGTGTACACGACGGTCTTTGATCTATTGTACCATGTCTCTCATGAGAGCGAGACTGTCTGCGATCCTGTGGCCAGGAATGCCGCCGATCTGATCCAGGTGGACGATCCCGCCGATGACAACCGTCAGCCGGTTGGCTAGTACCTTGGTGAGGATCTTGTAGTCCACATTCAGGAGAGAGATAGGACGCCAGAGTTTCAGGTCATATCTCTCCCCCTTCCGCTTATACAAGATCGTGATCATTCCTTCCCTCAACGATGGGGGCACCTGCAGGATCAAGATGGTTATTGATACCTGACAGGAATTTATCGGCGACTGTCGGTGTTCTTCAGGGAGTAGACGACGCTGTAGTAGTCCGTGACGACTCCCATCACTTCCTCCTTCCCTGATCGCATGTTGCCATCCTTGTCTCGAAGTTCGTTCAGGGGCGTGTGGCCGGCGTGGAAATTCCTGAAAAAGAACGAGTTGTACTTCTCACCTTTCTCCAGGTTCTGCACCTTGGAACGGAAGATGATTCACTTGGATTCCTCCTCAAAGTGCCTTTTCAGGCTCTTTTTGGTCTCCTCCAGCCCCTCTCTAACACTCCAGCCTCACAGGTGAAGGGACTTCAGACTCTTCTTCTCATACGCCTGTTTTTGTTGCTTGGCCTGAAAAAAACAAAGAAACTGGACTTTAACATACTCCCACCAGTCACTACTCCATTCAAACAAGCATTTCTTGTTCTGCCAAGCTATGTAGATCTCTCTAAGCTCCGCACACACGTCCTCCCGATTCAACAGAGCGAAGTTCAGCTTCCAGGATCCAGGGTCGGGGGGGGGGGGGGTTTGGATCCGACGCCGAGGATACACTGGACCTGAATGGCTCTGTGATCAGAGAAGAAGCAAGGGATCATAGAGTGTCCACACCACCTGACTGCCCGAGAGATAAACACAAAGTCTATCCTAGAACAAGTGAGCCATCGGGTCGGCTCCACATATAATTTACGGAGCCTTTCCCCATGGAGCCCACAACCTCCTGCAAGGATGCTTCCATCACCATCTCAATAAGCAGTTTGGAAGTGCTTCAAGAGAGTACAGCGGTCTTTTGAGTTGCAGAGCCGCTGTGATACTGCAGCTACTGGTTGTACATTGAGGTGTCTAGCGCTATTGGAGAGTGTTTTGTTGTCTTTATATGTCCATCTGTTGAAGCAAATAGTCGTGACACCAGTTGCAGTTAAGCAACAAGGACTTGGAGTTCCCTTTGTACATGGTATTGGTGGAACCCAGGGTAGGGATGCCAGAGTGGTGTAGGGTGGTCTACAGTGTCTCCGTAGATGTTATAGACCCGTGTCACGGTGCTCCTACCTGGATAACCTTGGATCCCAGATGTGGTGTAGTCCGAAGCAAGTGCAAAAAGGTCCAGACTTTGTAGTAACCTTGAACACAACTTTACTTGGCATAAACAGTAATCCAAGCAATTTCCAAACGTTATCTTGGTCAACAGCAGGTAGTGGCTTAACGCTGGCAGGAAAACACTTCTACAACAATCTCAGCTCTGCTATGCTATAGCTCTCTCAGCCCTGCTGGCTGGGTAAATAGGAACTTTCCCTCTTCTGCTTGAACTTAGGTTAGCTATAGTCTGTCTCTTACTTTAATCCTAGGAATCTTTCTTCCTGGCATCAAGCTCTCTTAGCTTGGGAGGCAATGCAAGCCCAAGAGGGAACAAGCAACCATTTAGCACTTCACAGGCAGGGCCTGTGGGCCTAGCAGAGCAGGCAGTGCCCTGCCAGCCAACACACAACCTTTCCCCAGGAGGGGGTATACTAGACTGACTCACACTGACTAAACTCCTACCTCTCTAGAGAGGGCTGGGAAGGAACTAGAAGGTGCCTCTCCAAAGAAACTATCTCTGCACAGATCCACTGCCACCTGCTGGTAGACCAGGCACATAACACTTTAACATTACATTACAGGGAAATTTGAATACACACATTGCAGGATATGGTAATAAATATGAATAATGACACAGGATCACACATTATAGATAGTGAGGGTACAAAAGACGTGATAATGGGACTCTGGGTCATTACATTCCCCGGCACTTAAGAGACAAGCCGTCCTCGGCTTGTGCTTAGGGTATACACAGGACATAAATATATATATGCTCTCAGGCTACCACATAAATACAAAGTCTGACATATGTTACCATTTGATATAGCAATGGCAACGGCTACCAAAAGGTCTCTCTGCCTTTATGAGTAGGGTGTCCATTAACAGTTTCCCTTTCGGGTATAACCAGAGAACCAAACATTGTGCACAAAGTGTTCATTTCTGACTTTACTTTGAGTATCAGGCCACTAATGCCACAGAAAGCGTGGGGGTGTCTTTACTCTGTAGTCCCACCACTATGCAATAAAACGCCAGCAAACAGAAGGGTGGCTTCATCCTGTATTCCCTTCTAATAACAAGGCCTAATTATGCCTTACGCTTCGTCACCTTGATGAATGCAACAGGTAGCTAAACATTTTTCCTAAGCCTGGTGCACTAGGCCTTAGGACATGGAGGATTAGTCATCCTTAAAACACTACAATACTTTAGGAGGAGGAACATTTTCTCCTACAACTCCAGACCTACGTAATAGCAGCTGGTCACCCTTAATGGCGTTAGATTTGCTTGGGACAGAACCACTTGGTCTAGAACCATTAGTTTTACATGTACTCGGCTCAGCACACAGCCACTTGGTCTAGAACCATTAGTTTTACATGTACTCGGCTCAGCACACAGCCACTTGGTCTAGAACCATTAGTTTTACATGTACTCGGCTCAGCACACAGCCACTTGGTCTAGAACCATTAGTTTTACATGTACTCGGCTCAGCACACAGCCACTTGGTTTAGAACATTTAGTTTTAATTGTACTCAGAGGCAATCAATATCGAGCAATAAAGAGTTAGGCCCGCTTGGAACGTACCAGACGCACTCAGAGGCAGTCCATAATACTAAGCAATACATAGAGTGCTTACTATCTGGTAATCTAAAAAAAAGTGCAAACATAATCCATACAATAGTGCATTTGAAATCACATTGTTGTACCTACAAAAGAAATACACACAATGGGCTCAATACTGGAACGTTGCTTAAACTTTAAAAAGTTAGTGCAAATCAATAAGGCAACAGAGTCACTTTAGAGTCTCTTTCTTCACTTCTTGAAGTACAGTGCACTACAGGGGCGTAACTATAGGGGAAGCGGCTGCGTTAAAAGTGAACAAATCACACACTGCTGTGTTACTGGAGCTGCTTTCTGTCAGTGAATGGACTTTTGCATTGAACCCAAAATGGCTGCTGGAGGCCTTATTGATTAATTTACTGCGCTATTGCTTGGCGTTACGCCCTGCTAGCGGCGGAAAAAACTGAGTTACACCCCCTTCAGAGCGGGAAAATCCATTGTGCTGCCCCCTATACAAAGCAATTCAATTCAAAATGTGCCTCCCACCAATGTTGTGTCTGTCTAACAATGCTGGCGCCTGCCCTATGCAAAGTGAACCCAGGGGAAGGTCGCGCACCAGAGGAGCGTGACGTACGTGCGCTCCTGAACACGTCAGTAGACGCTGAGCACGCAGAGAGAAAAGAAGCAAGCAGCATGGCCGACGGGAACATGGAGTCAGTACCAGAGGCAGAGCGGGAAGCTACCCCTGTCATCTCCACCCGGAGGACTCCCTGTGCCTATGACGCGGGACCAGCTCGCCATTTCTACACCGGAGGCCGCGATCACGGTAGCGAGCAGAGGGAACTTGACCGCTCCCATCGTGGTGAAGTGCCTACTTTAAAGAGACAATTGCCTACAGCTGATAAGTGGAACATAATTGTCCTTATTTCTGAGTCATGACTTATGACTGCACTTTATTGATGGACTGTAAAATCTGCCTTAAAACTATTGATTCAAGTAAAGGTTGGAATTGTTTTACAACCACTGACTCCTCTTTACTACTACTACTCTCAACATTTGCACCTAACGGTGCTGGCGTCACGAAAACAGGGGCCCAGCCACCAAAGCACCCTAAACCAAATACCATCAAGGGCACCTCAACCAACATCTGGCTGATGTTCCCTGTAACGGAGAGAGCCCCGGAGGATTTCGTGCTGTCTTCCCATCCACTGCACGCCGGTCCCAAGGGACAACTTAACCTTGAGTACTACTACCCTCTGCACCTCATCACTGGTACGCTCACGCACATCAACCCTAGGGTGTCCGGTCACTGCAATCACTGACCACTTCCCGGTCCATTCAGGATGTGGGTGGGTTCTCTCACCACTGTGCAGAGCCTCTTTAGGAAAGAGGCGATGTCTTTGCCGGGGGTGTGCGGGTTCCTCATTCTCTCCTCCCTCTGAATGGGGCAGTTCCCAACAAAGTGAGAAAATGGGGAATCCGGTGACGCTGATTTCACCGTCTCCCAGTATCTTCTACAGATATATTTATTGACACGAAGGTCACGTAGAGGATCCGGGTCATGAATGTTTGGAAGCTGAGCTTTGAAAACCCCTGGTCCACCAACATCTTCTTGCAGAAGATCTCCTCGGTCATATCCGGGACCTTGCCATCCACCTCTTTCAGTTTCAGGGCGATGGTCTGCCATATCCAGGGCTCCAGGGAAGGAGCAGAAGTGGTGGGGTCAGCACCAGAAGATCCAGGAGGCTTGGTGGCTTGGGGCTTCTTGGCTGGTCCTGAAGGATCTTTGGTGGTCTTGGAAGGCTTGTAGGTTTAGACCATCGCTTCTCCCTCCTTGCCCTGCTCTCCCTGGAGAAGCTTCGCAAAGAGTCCCTTTTGCCACAGGTCGCGGGGCTATGCAGATATTCTCCTTGCTTTGCGGAGGTCTTCCAGGGAATGTCTTCGCCGGGCGTCTTTTCCTCGTCGGTGTTCCCCGAGGTCAAAGTCGAAGGTCCTCGGCTTCAGGGTTCCTCGTCAAATTTTCGCAAAGATCTTCTCCTTGATCGCAGTCGGGGAAAATCTTCCAGATATAGTCTTCGTCGGCTGTCGAGATCCAAGCAAGTACTGTCTAACGTCATACACCAAGACTATTAAGCAACAGGCCGAGAGACTGCAACACTCTCGTTCTAGCCTAATCTATTGGACGATGCCCACAGGCCGAGTGTAGGGGGGACCCAAAGGATCTGAGCCAGCAAGTCAAGGCCGACTGAAAGAGCAGACTACACTTGATCTTAGCCAAAAGGCCGAGAGAGGGACAGCTAGCTCAGGCCTTTCCTCAGCATCAAACCCTTCTTCTGCAAGGGAGGAGACTGGAGAAGCCAGCCCTATGCCTCGTCTCAGGGAGGAGACTGGAGAAGCCCGCCCTACGCCTCGTCCTGGGGAGGAGACTGGAGAAGCCAGCCCTATGCCTCGTCTCAGGGAGGAGACTGGAGAAGCCAGCCCTATGCATTGTCCTAGGGAGGAGACTGGAGAAGCCAGTCCTATGCCTCGCCCTAGGGAGGAGACTGGAGAAGCCGGCCCTATGCCTCGTCTCAGGGAAGAGACTGGAGAAGCCGGCCCTATGCCTCATCCTAGGGAGGAGACTGGAGAAGCCAGCCCTGTGCCTCGTGCTAGGGAGGAGACTGGAGAAGCCAGCCCTATGCCTCGTCCTAGGGAGGAGACTGGAGAAGCCGGCCCTATGCCTCGTGCTAGGGAGGAGACTGGAGAAGCCGGCCCTATGCCTCATCCTAGGGAGGAGACTGGAGGAGCCAGCCCTGTGCCTCGTCCTAGGGAGGAGACTGGAGAGGCCGGCCCTATGCCTCGTCTGTATTGTTTTGCACCTGAATTCCTCCAGTAAAGAAGCCCCCTGGTTACTGCAGACCCCGACTCTCTGGACTTATTTCCCATTGGGGTGCACCACGTCTTACCATCCTTTCTGGAGAGCAGCAACACGTGGCGACACCTTGTCGGTGTCCGGGGGACCCAGCGTAGCGTTGGGCCCCCCCCCCCCCCAAACCCGGCCACTGCACAAACAACCTAAAAGAACCAGAGCCCGTCACCTGCAGCGGGAGTAGAATCCGATGCTGCTGGCACTCATCCTGGTATGAGGCATCCGTTCCCGGGAAAGCTGGGTGACAGCTAATACCGCCGCTCCCACAGGGCCCCACCAGACTGGTAATACAGTACCGGGCAGCTGCTCCGGAGCCCAGGAAAGCTGGGTGGGGGCCTGTGTGAGAGATGGATGTCCCCTCATCTGATCCAGGCTGCTCATACAGGGGCCCCTGCTCCCCAAACCCACAAATCATCTCATCAGATTACAGTCCAGTCACATGACTTCCCAGAATGCAAAGCACCAGAGCAAGCAGACCATGCTGGGAGATTTCAGCTCTGAAGCTGTAGAATTGTGACCACAATGAAAATACTGGCTAAATATAATAAGGGCGGGCAGCAGGGGGCGCTGCTCTCTGACCGTGGGAGGGGCCGGGGCGGGGCAGTGGGAGGGGCCGGGGCGGGGCAGTGGGAGGGGCCTGGGAGGGGCAGTGGTAGGGGGCGCCGCTCTCCCGCCTCGCACGTCTTCAGAGGCTCAGTTTGTGTGGCGCACTCTGTGACAGTGGGCGGGGCCGGGGCGTGGCAGTGGGAGGGACCGGGGCGTGGCAGTGGGAGGGGGCGCTGCTCTCCGCCTCGCACGTCTTCTGTTTGTTGCTATAACTTCAGAGGCTCAGTTTGTGTGGCGCCGCTCTGGGACAGCGGGAGGGGGCCGGCGCGGGGCGTGGCGTTGCTAGGAGCCGTCTGCGGGCTATAAAGGCGGCTCCCGGAGACTCTCAGCCTTATTGCCCCCCGGACCTCGCACCATGGCTGACCGCGAGCAGAAGCCGCACAGGATCGCGGACGGCAGCGCAGGTAGGAATCCTGCGATCACACGGGATCTGTCCTGTGACAGGAGGGCGGGGCCGCAATCACTGCTGAGCACCAGGGGTTAACACTCCAATGTGGGGTGGCAGGGCATGCTGGTGTTTGTAGTTCTGGTGGGGGCAGCCCCGCCCTGATTCCCCCCATTGACTTTCTTTAGCATGTTAGATCCGTGTGGCGACCGCCTCTGCGGTTATTACACGTGATTCACATTGATGTAACGCAGCGTGTAACCCCGGCTCTATCCGCGGGCGCAGTACTGAGGCGTCTGTACCCGGCAAATGTCACGCCGTTACATGACAGGTGGGGGGATGAATGATCCCTGTACAGAGGAGGTGATCGCTGGGTGTGAGGATGAATGATCGCAGGAGCCATGACCGATCCCTGTACAGAGGAGGTGATTGCTGGGTGTGAGGATGAATGATCGCAGGAGCCATGACCGATCCCTATACAGAGGAGGTGATCGCTGGCTGTGAGGATGAATGATCGCAGGAGCCATGACCGATCCCTGTACAGAGGAGGTGATCGCTGGCTGTGAGGATGAATGATCGCAGGAGCCATGACCGATCCCTATACAGAGGAGGTGATCGCTGGCTGTGAGGATGAATGATCGCAGGAGCCATGACCGATCCCTGTACAGAGGAGGTGATCGCTGGGTGTGAGGATGAATGATCGCAGGAGCCATGACCGATCCCTGTACAGAGGAGGTGATCGCTGGGTGTGAGGATGAATGATCGCAGGAGCCATGACCGATCCCTGTACAGAGGAGGTGATCGCTGGGTGTGAGGATGAATGATCGCAGGAGCCATGACCGATCCCTGTACAGAGGAGGTGATTGCTGGGTGTGAGGATGAATGATCGCAGGAGCCATGACCGATCCCTGTACAGAAGAGGTGATTGCTGGGTGTGAGGATGAATGATCGCAGGAGCCATGACCGATCCCTGTACAGAGGAGGTGATCGCTGGGTGTGAGGATGAATGATCGCAGGAGCCATGACCGATCCCTGTACAGAGGAGGTGATCGCTGGGTGTGAGGATGAATAATCGCAGGAGCCATGACCGATCCCTGTACAGAAGAGGTGATCGCTGGGTGTGAGGATGAATGATCGCAGGAGCCATGACCGATCCTTGTACAGAGGAGGTGATCGTTGGGTGTGATCCTGTCATGTATGAGGGTGAATGATCGCAGGAGCCATGACCGATCCCTTTACAGAGGAGGTGATTGCTGGGTGTGATCCTGTCATGTGTGAGGATGAATGATCGCAGGAGCCATGACTGATACCTGTACAGAGGAGGTGATCGTTGGGTGTGATCCTGTCATGTATGAGGGTGAATGATCGCAGGAGCCATGACCGATCCCTTTACAGAGGAGGTGATCGCTGGGTGTGAGGATGAATGATCGCAGGAGCCATGACCGATCCCTGTACAGAGGAGGTGATTGCTGGGTGTGAGGATGAATGATCGCAGGAGCCATGACCGATCCCTGTACAGAAGAGGTGATCGCTGGGTGTGAGGATGAATGATCGCAGGAGCCATGACTGATCCCTGTACAGAGGAGGTGATCGTTGGGTGTGATCCTGTCATGTGTGAGGATGAATGATCGCAGGAGCCATGATCGATCCCTGTACAGAGGAGGTGATCGCTGGGTGTGATCCTGTCATGTGTGAGGATGAATGATCGCAGGAGCCATGACCGATCCCTGTACAGAGGAGGTGATCACTGGGTGTGATCCTGTCATATGTGAGGATAAATGATCGCAGGAGCCATGACCGATCCCTGTACAGAGGAGGTGATCGCTGGCTGTGAGGATGAATGATCGCAGAAGCCATGACCGATCCCTGTACAGAGGAGGTGATCGCTGGCTGTGAGGATGAATGATCGCAGGAGCCATGACCGATCCCTGTACAGAGGAGGTGATCGCTGGGTGTGAGGATGAATGATCGCAGGAGCCATGACCGATCCCTGTACAGAGGAGGTGATCGCTGGGTGTGAGGATGAATGATCGCAGGAGCCATGACCGATCCCTGTACAGAGGAGGTGATCGCTGGCTGTGAGGATGAATGATCGCAGGAGCCATGACCGATCCCTGTACAGAGGAGGTGATCGCTGGGTGTGAGGATGAATGATCGCAGGAGCCATAACCGATCCCTGTACAGAGGAGGTGATCGCTGGGTGTGAGGATGAATGATCGCAGGAGCCATGACCGATCCCTGTACAGAGGAGGTGATCGCTGGGTGTGAGGATGAATGATCGCAGGAGCCATGACCGATCCCTGCACAGAGGAGGTGATCGTTGGGTGTGATCCTGTCATATGTGAGGATGAATGATCGCAGGAGCCATGACTGATCCCTGTACAGAGGAGGTGATTGCTGGGTGTGAGGATGAATGAACACAGGAGCCATGACCCATCCCTGTACAGAGGAGGTGATCGCTGGGTGTGAGGATGAATGATCGCAGGAGCCATGACCGATCCCTGTACAGAGGAGGTGATCGCTGGGTGTGAGGATGACTGATCCCTGTACAGAGGAGGTGATCGCTGGGTGTGAGGATGAATGATCGCAGGAGCTATGACCGATCCCTGTACAGAGGAGGTGATCGCTGGGTGTGAGGATGAATGATCGCAGGAGCCATGACCGATCCCTGTACAGAGGAGGTGATCGCTGGGTGTGAGGATGAATGATCGCAGGAGCCATGACCGATCCCTGTACAGAGGAGGTGATCGCTGGGTGTGAGGATGAATGATCGCAGGAGCCATGACCAATCCCTGTACAGAGGAGGTGATCGCTGGGTGTGAGGATGAATGATCGCAGGAGCCATGACCGATCCCTGTACAGAGGAGGTGATCGCTGGGTGTGAGGATGAATGATCGCAGGAGCCATGACCGATCCCTGTACAGAGGTGGTGATCGCTGGGTGTGAGGATGAATGATCGCAGAAGCCATGACCGATCCCTGTACAGAGGAGGTGATCGCTGGGTGTGAGGATGAATGATCTCAGAAGCCAAGACCGATCCCTGTACAGAGGAGGTGATCGCTGGGTGTGAGGATGAATGATCGCAGAAGCCATGACCGATCCCTGTACAGAGGAGGTGATCGCTGGGTGTGAGGATGAATGATCGCAGAAGCCATGACCGATCCCTGTACAGAGGAGGTGATCGCTGGGTGTGAGGATGAATGATCGCAGGAGCCATTACCGATCCCTGTACAGAGGAGGTGATCGCTGGGTATGAGGATGAATGATCGCAGAAGCCATGACCGATCCCTGTACAGAGGAGGTGATCGCTGGGTGTGAGGATGAATGATCGCAGAAGCCATGACCGATCCCTGTACAGAGGAGGTGATCGCTGGGTGTGAGGATGAATGATCGCAGGAGCCATTACCGATCCCTGTACAGAGGAGGTGATCGCTGGGTATGAGGATGAATGATCGCAGAAGCCATGACCGATCCCTGTACAGAGGAGGTGATCGCTGGGTGTGAGGATGAATGATCGCAGGAGCCATGACCGATCCCTGTACAGAGGAGGTGATCGCTGGGTGTGAGGATGAATGATCGCAGAAGCCATGACCGATCCCTGTACAGAGGAGGTGATCGCTGGGTGTGAGGATGAATGATCGCAGAAGCCATGACCGATCCCTGTACAGAGGAGGTGATCGCTGGGTGTGAGGATGAATGATCGCAGAAGCCATGACCGATCCCTGTACAGAGGAGGTGATCGCTGGGTGTGAGGATGAATGATCGCAGAAGCCATGACCGATCCCTGTACAGAGGAGGTGATCGCTGGGTGTGAGGATGAATGATCGCAGGAGCCATTACCGATCCCTGTACAGAGGAGGTGATCGCTGGGTATGAGGATGAATGATCGCAGAAGCCATGACCGATCCCTGTACAGAGGAGGTGATCGCTGGGTGTGAGGATGAATGATCGCAGAAGCCATGACCGATCCCTGTACAGAGGAGGTGATCGCTGGGTGTGAGGATGAATGATCGCAGGAGCCATTACCGATCCCTGTACAGATCCTTGGTCCCCCGCGGCTGCTGTCGGGGAAGAGGTGGAATCCGGGTCAGAGGATCCCGCATCAAGTGTTACTGGTGTTGTCCTGCTCTGGGACTACAATCCCCATCATCCGGGAGTGATGCTCATTAGACCAGGGGTGCACAACCTTTTTCTGGTTGGGGGCCACATTGTCAGCCTGAACCAATTCCAAGGGCCGACACTAAAACTTAAAGGGGTATTTCCGGCAGATTGCGCACAGTGCGCACTATAGTTACAGTCCCAGGACTCCCATCTAATAGGAGAATACATGAGCGATGCATGTAAGAAGCCGCAGACCCAGGGGCCGCACAGAATGCTATCGAGGGCCGCATGTGGCCCCCGGGCCGCAGCTTGTGCACCCCTGCAGTAGACTGAGTGTTTCTTCTGTTGGATGCTGTTTGGACAGAACACGTACCGCGCCGCAGCGTGTAATTATCTTGTTTGGCTGAGAGTGGGGGAGGTGCCGAGGACGATCCACAGAGACCCCAGCAACGCAGGCAGGTGAGGCACCGTATCCGGTACGCAGGGCACGCTGAGGAGCCATGCGCACCATCCTCCGTGTATGGGCCAGGTGCAGTACTACTACTCCTATCCTGTATGTAGGGACAGTGCTCAGCACTACTACTCCTATCCTGTGTGTACGGACAGTGCTCAGCACTACTACTCCTATCCTGTGCGTAGGGACAGTGCTCAGCACTACTACTCCTATCCTGTGCGTACGGACAGTGCTCAGCACTACTACTCCTATCCTGTATGTACGGACAGTGCTCAGCACTACTACTCCTATCCTGTATGTAGGGACAGTGCTCAGCAGCACTACTACTCCTATCCTGTATGTAGGGACAGTGCTCAGCACTACTACTCCTATCCTGTGCGTAGGGACAGTGCTCAGCACTACTACTCCTATCCTGTGCGTAGGGACAGTGCTCAGCACTACTACTCCTATCCTGTGTGTAGGGACAGTGCTCAGCACTACTACTCCTATCCTGTGTGTAGGGACAGTGCTCAGCACTACTACTCCTATCCTGTGTGTAGGGACAGTGCTCAGCACTACTACTCCTATCCTGTGTGTAGGGACAGTGCTCAGCACTACTACTCCTATCCTGTGTGTAGGGACAGTGCTCAGCACTACTACTCCTATCCTGTGTGTAGGGACAGTGCTCAGCACTACTACTCCTATCCTGTGTGTAGGGACAGTGCTCAGCACTACTACTCCTATCCTGTGCGTAGGGACAGTGCTCAGCACTACTACTCCTATCCTGTGTGTAGGGACAGTGCTCAGCACTACTACTCCTATCCTGTGTGTACGGGTGTTGCCCGGTGCTGCTGTTCCTGCGCAGAGCTGCAGTGTTGTCACAGTGGTATCCCGGCAGCGCAGTCATGTGACTTCCTGGACTCGGCTCCTTTCACAATCGCTGCCAGTGGAAACCGTGCACCTGGTGATCCGCGGTACGTGCCGACACCGCCGAGGACTCCAGGACTTCCTGATTTGTGAATACTATGCCAGAAGTACAGTGCAGACTGACACAGGGTGAACAGTAGGAAAAGGGGAGAGCCTCAGGGACCGGAATAAAGGCGAAGTGTTAGTTCAGCTTTAGGTCCCCCACCGACATTGAGGGCTCTCCCCGGGGGGGCCACCGACATCGGCGGGGACGGTGGTTGGGGGCGGCACGGGTGGTTGGGGGCGCGGCACGGGTGGTTGGGGGACGGGGTTAGGGGCGCGGCGCGGTGGTTGGGGGACAGGGTTGGGGGGGGGCGCGGCGCGGGTGGTTGGGGGGGACGGGGGCGCGGGTGGTTGGGGGGGGCGGGGACACGGCGCGGGTGGTTGGGGGGGGGACGCGGCGCGGGTGGTTGGGGGGGGGGACGCGGCGCGGGTGGTTGGGGGGGGGGGACGCGGCGCAGGTGCAGTTGACCTCGGTGACTTGCGCCCGCTGCACTGATGAGCGCTTCCTGCAGTTATGTAATAATGCTAGGGCCTGAGACCGCAGAGAGCATGATGAGAGTTATCCTCAGGGTGTGGGGGGAGGGGTAGCTCGTTATCAGCCACACCTGATCTTCGTGTAATCATCAGTCACGAGCCGGGAAAACCCGGAGGAAAGCGTCGCTGGTCATGTGACCTCCCCGCTGAGTCTCCGCACATCGTCACTGGATTGCAGGGATTCCAGGAAATTGTCCCCTCGGGGTCACAGGGGGCGTGCCGGCGGCAGGGTGCTCGTTAGTGTGCCGGCGGGGGACACCTCCCGATGTTCCCAGGTATTAGGCCTGATCATTGACCACATGCCCGGATTACAGCCGGCGGCGGGGCGCTCGTTACAGTGTGTCGGCGGCGGGGAGAATTCCACGCGGGTGCGATGCACGGAATCCGGACCCATTCGTTTCATTGGCTCCGTGCAGATGAGCGTCAGTTTTCACCCATCACTTGTGCGTTGCATGAAAATCGCAGTGTGTTCTGTATTCTGAATGGGCTGTGTGAAAATCGTATCCGCAAGCAAGTGCGGATGCGATTTTCACGGATGGTTGCTAGGAGATTTTTGTAAGTTTGTAAACTTTCAGGGTTTTTTATCACTCGCGTGAAAACCTCAGTAAAAACGGACTGACTTTGTGAATTCGCGCAGTTCTCACTGAACGCATTCGCACATATTCCGCTCGTCTGCGAGGGGCTCACTGTGTGTCATCCTCCCTCAGGAGATCCGGACCCCGGGCTCGGCTGCTGCGGGTGGATCCTGGTGGCCGTGTCCTTCTTCTTCACCATCATCACCTTTCCTGTATCAATATGGATGTGTATAAAGGTAAGAGCCCCGCCCACAACCACTGAGGGTGTCACAGCCCCGCCCACTGCGACCCACAACCACTGAGGGTGTCACAGCCCCGCCCACTGTGGCCCACAACCACTGAGGGTGTCACAGCCCCGCCCACTGTGGCCCACAACCACTGAGGGTGTCACAGCCCCGCCCACTGCGGCCCACAACCACTGAGGGTGTCACAGCCCCGCCCACTGCGGCCCACAACCACTGAGGGTGTCACAGCCCCGCAGGGTGCCAGGGCCCCGCCCACAACCACTGAGGGTGTCACAGCCCTGCCCACTGCGCCCCACAACCACTGAGGGTGTCAGAGCCCCGCCTACAACCACTGAGGGTGTCAGAGCCCCGCCTACAACCACTGAGGGTGTCACAGCCCCGCCCACTGCGGCCCACAACCACTGAGGGTGTCACAGCCCCGCCCACTGCGGCCCACAACCACTGAGGGTGTCACAGCCCCGCCCACTGCGGCCCACAACCACTGAGGGTGTCACAGCCCCGCCCACTGCGGCCCACAACCACTGAGGGTGTCACAGCCCTGCCCACTGCGCCCCACAACCACTAAGGGTGCCAGAGCCCCGCCTACAACCACTGAGGGTGCCAGAGCCCCGCCCACTGTGGCCCACAACCACTGAGGGTGTCAGGGCCCCGCCCACAACTACTGAGGGTGTCACAGCCCTGCCCACTGCGCCCCACAACCACTAAGGGTGCCAGAGCCCCGCCTACAACCACTGAGGGTGCCAGAGCCCCGCCCACTGTGGCCCACAACCACTGAGGGTGTCAGGGCCCCGCCCACAACCACTGAGGGTGTCACAGCCCTGCCCACTGCGGCCCACAACCACTGAGGGTGCCAGAGCCCCGCCTACAACCACTGAGGGTGCCAGAGCCCCGCCTACAACCACTGAGGGTGCCAGAGCCCCGCCTACAACCACTGAGGGTGCCAGAGCCCCGCCTACAACCACTGAGGGTGCCAGAGCCCCGCCCACAGCCACTGAGGGTGCCAGGGCCCCGCCCACAACCACTGAGGGTGTCACAGCCCTGCCCACTGCGCCCCACAACCACTGAGGGTGTCGGGGCCCCGCCCACAACCACTGAGGGTGTCGGGGCCCCGCCCACAACCACTGAGGGTATCGGGGCCCCGCCCACAACCACTGAGGGTGTCACAGCCCCGCCCACAGCCACTGAGGGTGCCAGGGCCCCGCCCACAACCACTGAGGGTGTCACAGCCCTGCCCACTGCGCCCCACAACCACTGAGGGTGTCAGAGCCCCGCCTACAACCACTGAGGGTGTCAGAGCCCCGCCTACAACCACTGAGGGTGTCAGAGCCCCGCCTACAACCACTGAGGGTGTCAGAGCCCCGCCTACAACCACTGAGGGTGTCAGAGCCCCGCCTACAACCACTGAGGGTGTCAGAGCCCCGCCTACAACCACTGAGGGTGTCGGGGCCCCACCCACTGCGGCCGACAACCACTGAGGGTGTCGGGGCCCCGCCCACTGTGGCCCACAACTGAGGGTGTCGGAGCCCCGCCCACAACCACTGAGGGTGTCGGGGCCCTGCCCACAACCACTGAGGGTGTCGGGCCCCGCCCTACAGTAATGATGTGTCTCTCCCGATTTCAGATTGTGAAGGAATACGAGCGGGCGATCATCTTCAGATTGGGGCGTATTCTGCGCGGAGGAGCCAAGGGCCCAGGTCCGGTTATTACACTCAGATAATGAGCTCCCATTCTTAAAGGGCCAGCACCATGTTAAAGACGCTGTAGCCATGCAGGAGGTTTGTTACAATGAGTCAGTGAAGACGGGATGAGGCCTCATCTATAAGCAGAGAATCCGGGACCCGACCGGAAGACGGCAGCGCGGCGGGGTCCTTTAAGGGGAGGTAACCCTTTAATGTCTGGAGCAGAGCAGTCACTGAGCGTGTCCTTCGCCCGCAGGTCTCTTCTTCGCCCTGCCCTGCACGGACAACTTCATCAAGGTGGACATGAGGACCATCTCCTTCGACATCCCCCCCCAAGAGGTAAGACGTCAGGGGCTGAGATACAGGAGATACAGCCTGAGAGGAGCCAGGGGGCGTGCCATTCACTGACTGCAAGCATAGGGACTCAGTGCATGTTACCCTTCTGTCAGATCCTGACTAAAGACTCGGTGACGGTCAGCGTGGACGGCGTGGTGTACTACCGAGTCCAGAACGCCACCCTGGCCGTGGCCAATATCACCAATGCCGACTCTGCCACCCGCCTGCTGGCACAGACCACCCTGCGGAACGTGCTGGGCACCAAGAACCTGTCCCAGATCCTGTCCGACCGGGAGGAGATCGCACACAACATGCAGGTAGGGGGCGCTGCCCGCACAGCCCCGACCACCAGCGCAGGGAACACCCCCATAAACCTGTTCTCTCCTCACAGTCCACCCTGGATATCGCCACCGACGACTGGGGGATCAAGGTGGAGCGCGTGGAGATCAAAGACGTCAAGTTACCTGTGCAGCTGCAGAGGGCCATGGCGGCAGAGGCCGAGGCGGCACGGGAGGCCAGAGCCAAGGTAGCATGGCAGCAGCACAGAGCATTTCAGGAGAGGAGTCACATAGGGGAAGAGCAGGGTCCCAGCAGCACAGAGCATTTCAGGAGAGGAGTCACATAGGGGAAGAGCAGGGTCCCAGCAGCACAGGGGATTTCAGGAGAGGAGTCACATAGGGGAAGAGCAGGGTCCCAGCAGCACAGGGGATTTCAGGAGAGGAGTCACATAGGGGAAGAGCAGGGTCCCAGCAGCACAGGGGATTTCAGGAGAGGAGTCACAGGATGAGGGTTACATAGTGGGAGGAGCAGGGCCCCAGCAGCACAGAGCATTTCAGGAGAGGAGTCACATAGGGGAAGAGCAGGGTCCCAGCAGCACAGAGCATTTCAGGAGAGGAGTCACATAGGGGAAGAGCAGGGTCCCAGCAGCACAGAGGATTTCAGGAGAGGAGTCACATAGGGGAAGGGGCAAGGTCCCAGCAGCACAGAGCATTTCAGGAGAGGAGTCACATAGGGGAAGAGCAGGGTCCCAGCAGCACAGAGCATTTCAGGAGAGGAGTCACATAGTGGGAGGAGCAGAGTCCCAGCAGCACAGAGGATTTCAGGAGAGGAGTCACATAGGGGAAGAGCAGGCTCCCAGCAGCACAGAGGATTTCAGGAGAGGAGTCACATAGGGGAAGGGGCAAGGTCCCAGCAGCACAGAGCATTTCAGGAGAGGAGTCACATGGGGGGGGGGGGAGCAGGGTCCCAGCAGCACAGGGGATTTCAGGAGAGTCGTCACATAGTGGGAGGAGCAGAGTCCCAGCAGCACAGAGGATTTCAGGAGAGGAGTCACATAGGGGAAGAGCAGGGTCCCAGCAGCTCAGAGGATTTCAGGAGAGGAGTCACATAGGGGAAGAGCAGGGTCCCAGCAGCACAGGGGATTTCAGGAGAGGAGTCACATAGGGGAAGAGCAGGGTCCCAGCAGCACAGAGCATTTCAGGAGAGGAGTCACATGGGGGGGGGGGGGGGAGAGCAGGGTCCCAGCAGCACAGGGGATTTCAGGAGAGGAGTCACAGGATGAGGGTTACATAGTGGGAGGAGCAGGGTCCCAGCAGCACAGAGGATTTCAGGAGTCACAGGATGAGTTATATAGTGGAAGGAGCAGGGTCCTCCCAGCAGCACAGAGGATTTCAGGAGAGGAGTGCGCTGATCTGCCAAGGATTGTCAGAACCCTTTGGACAGTTTCTCGTTAATTTAACAACATTGATCATCAGAACCGGTCCTGACGGATCTCAGCAGGGTCCCCATGCCTGAACAGGAAAGGATTGTGCCCACAGACAACTACTCCCATTATTTCGGTCTCCCCCCCCCCCTATCCCTGTCCACCATCGGCCACGTCCCGGAGGCACTGCACACACAGCTGCTCCCACCTCAGAGATCTTCCCCCCACCTCCCCCCCCCCGCGCTCACTTGGCAGCGGTTTTCAGACCGCCGGTCACGTGACCTGCTATTTCCAGCATTGTCCCAGTGCATACCAGTCCTTAGTAGGAAGCCGCAGCATTATTGGGCGAGCAGCAGCTTCCGGGCATTGAGGAGACACTGGCTGGAAATGTTCAGTATCTGTTCTGGTGGGGCCCTCAGCGATCCTTGGAATGAAGGGGACACAGCGCCATCATTTAACTAAACGCAAACTACCCCCCTTCATTCTCTGCATCGTGGCATGTGCCAACATAACCTTCCCCATCCTCCACACAGCCATGTCACTGATTACCAGCAGCCGCCACTAAGGGGCAGTCCCTATCTGCAGATCATACAGCCACCACTAGAGGGTGCTCACTACATACAGATTATACAGCCACCACTAGAGGGAGCTCACTACATACAGGTGTATACAGCCACCACTAGAGGGCGCTCACTACGTGCAGATTATACAGTCACCACTAGAGGGAGCTCACTACATACAGGTGTATACAGCCACCACTAGAGGGAGCTCACTACATACAGATTATACAGTCACCACTAGAAGGAGCTCACTACATACAGATTATACAGTCACCACTAGAAGGAGCTCACTACATACAGATTATACAGTCACCATTAGAGGGAGCTCACTACATCCAGACTATTCAGCCACCACTAGGGGGAGCTCACTACATACAGATTATACAGCCACCATTAGAGGGAGCTCACTACATACAGATTATACAGTCACCACTAGAAGGAGCTCACTACATACAGATTATACAGCCACCACTAGAGGGAGCTCACTACATACAGATTATACAGCCACCACTAGAGGGAGCTCACTACATACAGATTATACAGCCACCACTAGAGGGAGCTCACTACATACAGATTATACAGCCACCACTAGAGGGAGCTCACTACATACAGATTATACAGCCACCACTAGAGGGAGCTCACTACATACAGATTATACAGCCACCACTAGAGGGAGCTCACTACATACAGATTATACAGCCACCACTAGAGGGAGCTCACTACATACAGATTATACAGCCACCACTAGAGGGAGCTCACTACATACAGATGTATACAGCCACCACTAGAGGGAGCTCACTACATGCAGATTATACAGTCACCACTAGGGGAGCTCACTACATACAGATTATACAGCCACCACTAGAGGGAGCTCACTACATACAGATATACAACCACCACTAGAGGGAGCTCACTACATACAGATTATACAGTCACCACTAGAAGGAGCTCACTACATACAGATTATACAGTCACCACTAGAAGGAGCTCACTACATACAGATTATACAGCCACCACTAGAGGGAGCTCACTACATACAGATTATACAGTCACCATTAGAGGGAGCTCACTACATCCAGACTATTCAGCCACCACTAGAGGGAGCTCACTACATACAGATTATACAGCCACCACTAGAGGGAGCTCACTACATACAGATTATACAGTCACCACTAGAAGGAGCTCACTACATACAGATTATACAGCCACCACTAGAGGGAGCTCACTACATACAGATTATACAGCCACCACTAGAGGGAGCTCACTACATACAGATTATACAGCCACCACTAGAGGGAGCTCACTACATACAGATTATACAGCCACCACTAGAGGGAGCTCACTACATACAGATTATACAGCCACCACTAGAGGGAGCTCACTACATACAGATTATACAGCCACCACTAGAGGGAGCTCACTACATACAGATTATACAGCCACCACTAGAGGGAGCTCACTACATACAGATTATACAGCCACCACTAGAGGGAGCTCACTACATACAGATTATACAGCCACCACTAGAGGGAGCTCACTACATACAGATTATACAGCCACCACTAGAGGGAGCTCACTACATACAGATTATACAGTCACCACTAGAGGGAGCTCACTACATACAGATTATACAGCCACCACTAGAGGGAGCTCACTACATACAGATTATACAGCCACCACTAGAGGGAGCTCACTACATACAGATTATACAGCCACCACTAGAGGGAGCTCACTACATACAGATTATACAGCCACCACTAGAGGGAGCTCACTACATACAGACTATACAGCCACCACTAGAGGGAGCTCACTACATACAGATTATACAGCCACCACTAGAGGGAGCTCACTACATACAGACTATACAGCCACCACTAGAGGGAGCTCACTACATACAGATTATACAGCCACCACTAGAGGGAGCTAACTACATACAGATTATACAGCCATCACTAGAGGGAGCTCACTGCATACAGATTATACAGCCACCACTAGAGGGAGCTCACTACATACAGATTATACAGCCACCACTAGAGGGAGCTCACTACATACAGATTATACAGCCACCACTAGAGGGAGCTCACTACATGCAGATTATACAGCCACCACTAGAGGGAGCTCACTATATACAGATATATACAGCCACCACTGGGGGCGCTCTCTGTATACAGACTGTGGAGCAGAGCACTAGTGTTATTTCCTCTCCGCAGGTCATCGCTGCAGAAGGTGAGATGAATGCCTCTCGGGCTCTGAAAGAAGCCTCCATTGTGATCTCAGAGTCCCCCGCCGCCCTGCAGCTCCGTTACCTGCAGACGCTGACCACCATTGCTGCGGAGAAGAACTCCACCATCGTCTTCCCTCTGCCCATCGACATGCTGCAGGGAATCCTCGGCGGCCGCAAGTAACGAGGCAGAGACTGAGCCGAAAACGGCAGCCTCCAGATTGTATCTGATGCTATAGCCATTAATCGCGCCCTCCCCCCGCGCCGCCTTTACTCTTTTACACTGGTTCATTTGTTGAAGGCCGTGTTCACATTATGTTTAGTGTCATGTTTAACGTGTTCACAAAGTACATGTTACACGGATGTCATACAGTGGTGTGTCCCCCAGGGTCCCAGCGCAGGCTGTGTAGTGGAGGTGCCGCGCGTCCGCATCCGTGTCTTCCCAATGTCTGTTCAATGTGGAACAAGAACGTCATGTGAACAGCCCCCTACAGATGGCGCTGTAATTAACTACTGCATTTTTATATATTGTGTCAAATAAACAAAAGTTTCCATATGTGGAGCGTCCCCCCTGTACCGACCACGTATACTGCCGTCACCTTCACAGCTGCACCCACGGCGACGTCGGACTGACGACAGGACGGGCAGCGTTGGTTCCAATCGAAGCTTTATTACTTTCACACATCCATGAATTACTGGGGGCGTTACCAAAAGGGTGTGGTTATTGCACAGCTAGAGGGGCCTCTACAGTCTCTGGTGGGGGGGTCCTCATAGGCAGTGAAGGCACATTAGTCGCTGACCGTCTGTTACGTATCACATGTTCAGCTCCGCCAGAGCCTTCTCCAGGGGGTCCACGGCCCAGAAGTCGCAGTCCCAGCCCAAGAACCAGCCGGTGAAGGTGGGGGGCTCAAATCCCTGTTTAATAACCGCAATGGGGGTCCGCTTGTCCCTGCTGGCCGGGTCCGTCTCAATGTACTTAGAAGCTGAAAGACAGAAGAAGCCACAGGATGTGAGAGGGGGCCGCCCCCATGGTATAACCTGTCTCCCCCCCCCCTACACCCCATGGTATAACCTCCCCCCCCAGTAGAAGGTTTTGCAGCCCATATTATATCAGCATCTCCGATAGCCTGTTTGCCGTCATATAGACAGTATCCTGGGGTAATGCTCCGTACCCCCCGAGGCCCCCCAGCATTTACCCGAGGACTGCGCTTCCTTCTTCTCTTCCTCTTGAGCTTCATTTCCAATCCAGACAAAGACCTGAAAATACAACGTCTGTGAGAAACTGGAGCGGCGCTGTGTGCCGGGCAATACCGGCGGAGGCGGGGAGCGGCGCTGTGTGCCGGGCAATACCGGCGGAGGCGGGGAGCGGCGCTGTGTGTCGGGCAATACCGGCGGAGGCGGGGAGCGGCGCTGTGTGCCGGGCAATACCGGCGGAGGCGGGAGCGGCGCTGTGTGCCGGGCATACCGGCGAGGCGGAGCGCGCTGTGTGCCGGGCATACCGCGGAGGCGGGAGCGCGCTGTGTGCCGGGCAATACCGGGCGGAGGCGGGGAGCGGCGCTGTGTGCCGGGCAATACCGGCGGAGGCGGGGAGCGGCGCTGTGTGCCGGGCAATACCGGCGGAGGCGGGGAGCGGCGCTGTGTGCCGGGCAATACCGGCGGAGGCGGGGAGCGGCGCTGTGTGCCGGGCAATACCGCGAGGCGGGAGCGGCGCTGTGTGCCGGGCAATACCGGGCGGAGGCGGGAGCGCGCTGTGTGCCGGGCAATACCGGCGGAGGCGGGGAGCGGCGCTGTGTGCCGGGCAATACCGGCGGAGGCGGGGAGCGGCGCTGTGTGCCGGGCAATACCGGCGGAGGCGGGGAGCGGCGCTGTGTGCCGGGCAATACCGGCGGAGGCGGGGAGCGGCGCTGTGTGCCGGGCAATACCGGCGGGAGCGGCGCTGTGTGCCGGGCAATACCGGCGGGAGCGGCGCTGTGTGCCGGGCAATACCGGCGCTGTCCGCCGGGTAATCCAAGGGCTGCCGTTCACCATGCTCTAACCCACCTGTCGGACCCACAAGCAGCATGGAGCCGGGCAAGAGAAAGGATTAACCCTATAGTGGCAGCTCCCCGACCCTTCAGGCTGTGACCTACCTGATCCCAGGCGTCCAGGATCATGACGTCATCGGTGGCCAAATCGTCCTGAGTGATCTCCCCGGGAACCTCCTCAATCTAGTATTACAGAAGAGATTAGGTCAGGGGCCCCCAGCAGTCAGAGCGCGGCCCCCCCCCCCCCTGCCATCAGGGCCCCGGCCCCAAGAGCCTTACAATAAATCTGCCGATCTTGTTGGAGCAGGCGAACAGGCGCGGGGGGTGGGCGTTCAGCTTGTCCTTCAGCCGGGAGGAGGTGCGGTACGGAGCCTTCCCGCCCAGCGCTCCCCAAAAGTCATCTGGAACACGAAAGGAAAGGTTAACCCCAAATTGTCCAGGAGGGAGGGCATCACATGACCTGCACGATGTCACCCCCCTCCCCCCCATCACAGGAGGCTGCAGGTGGAGTGGGATATGGTGGGACTGGAGGTTCAGGGGTCATCATGGCCGCCTCTCCCCCCCATCACAGGAGGCTGCAGGTGGAGTGAGATATGGTGGGACTGGAGGTTCAGGGGTCATCATGGCCGCCTCTCCCCCATCACAGGAGGCTGCAGGTGGAGTGAGATATGGTGGGACTGGAGGTTCAGGGGTCATCATGGCCGCCTCTCCCCCCCCCATCACAGGAGGCTGCAGGTGGAGTGGGATATGGTGGGACTGGAGGTTCAGGGGTCATCATGGCCGCCTCTCCCCATCACAGGAGGCTGCAGGTGGAGTGAGATATGGTGGGACTGGAGGTTCAGGGGTCATCATGGCCGCTCTCCCCCCATCACAGGAGGCTGCAGGTGGAGTGGGATATGGTGGGACTGGAGGTTCAGGGGTCATCATGGCCGCCTCTCCCCCATCACAGGAGGCTGCAGGTGGAGTGGGATATGGTGGGACTGGAGGTTCAGGGGTCATCATGGCCGCCTCCCCCCCATCACAGGAGGCTGCAGGTGGAGTGGGATATGGTGGGACTGGAGGTTCAGGGGTCATCATGGCCGCCTCCCCCATCACAGGAGGCTGCAGGTGGAGTGGGATATGGTGGGACTGGAGGTTCAGGGGTCATCATGGCCGCCTCTCCCCCATCACAGGAGGCTGCAGGTGGAGTGGATATGGTGGGACTGGAGGTTCAGGGGTCATCATGGCGCCTCTCCCCCATCACAGGAGGCTGCAGGTGGAGTGGGATATGGTGGGACTGGAGGTTCAGGGGTCATCATGGCCGCCTCCCCCATCACAGGAGGCTGCAGGTGGAGTGGGATATGGTGGGACTGGAGGTTCAGGGGTCATCATGGCCGCCTCTCCCCATCACAGGAGGCTGCAGGTGGAGTGGGATATGGTGGGACTGGAGGTTCAGGGGTCATCATGGCCGCCTCTCCCCCATCACAGGAGGCTGCAGGTGGAGTGAGATATGGTGGGACTGGAGGTTCAGGGGTCATCATGGCCGCCTCCCCCCCATCACAGGAGGCTGCAGGTGGAGTGGGATATGGTGGGACTGGAGGTTCAGGGGTCATCATGGCCGCCTCTCCCCCATCACAGGAGGCTGCAGGTGGAGTGAGATATGGTGGGACTGGAGGTTCAGGGGTCATCATGGTCGCCTCTCCCCCATCACAGGAGGCTGCAGGTGGAGTGGGATATGGTGGGACTGGAGGTTCAGGGGTCATCATGGCCGCCTCTCCCCCATCACAGGAGGCTGCAGGTGGAGTGGGATATGGTGGGACTGGAGGTTCAGGGGTCATCATGGCCGCCTCCCCCCATCACAGGAGGCTGCAGGTGGAGTGGGATATGGTGGGACTGGAGGTTCAGGGGTCATCATGGCCGCCTCTCCCCCATCACAGGAGGCTGCAGGTGGAGTGGGATATGGTGGGACTGGAGGTTCAGGGGTCATCATGGCCGCCTCCCCCATCACAGGAGGCTGCAGGTGGAGTGGGATATGGTGGGACTGGAGGTTCAGGGGTCATCATGGTCGCCTCCCCCCCATCACAGGAGGCTGCAGGTGGAGTGGGATATGGTGGGACTGGAGGTTCAGGGGTCATCATGGCCGCCTCCCCCCATCACAGGAGGCTGCAGGTGGAGTGGGATATGGTGGGACTGGAGGTTCAGGGGTCATCATGGTCGCCTCCCCCCATCACAGGAGGCTGCAGGTGGAGTGGGATATGGTGGGACTGGAGGTTCAGGGGTCATCATGGCCGCCTCTCCCCCCATCACAGGAGGCTGCAGGTGGAGTGGGATATGGTGGGACTGGAGGTTCAGGGGTCATCATGGCCGCCTCCCCCCATCACAGGAGGCTGCAGGTGGAGTGAGATATGGTGGGACTGGAGGTTCAGGGGTCATCATGGCCGCCTCCCCCATCACAGGAGGCTGCAGGTGGAGTGGGATATGGTGGGACTGGAGGTTCAGGGGTCATCATGGCCGCCTCTCCCCCATCACAGGAGGCTGCAGGTGGAGTGAGATATGGTGGGACTGGAGGTTCAGGGGTCATCATGGCCGCTCTCCCCCATCACAGGAGGCTGCAGGTGGAGTGGGATATGGTGGGACTGGAGGTTCAGGGGTCATCATGGCCGCCTCTCCCCCCCCCCCCATCACAGGAGGCTGCAGGTGGAGTGGGATTTGGTGGGACTGGAGGTTCTCATGAGAATATTTAGGTCACCCTCAGTCGCTCTGCCCTGCGAGGGTTAATGCTCTGCACACCCACCATCTGCTCTTACCGGTTTCTCTTCCTTCCGCGATTTCTGAGGCGGAGACTCCGAGGACGTCTAACAGTTCCCGGGCTCCGCTTTTCTCCGGGTCGCTGGCGCCTTGTCCCACCCACAGGTAGGCGGCGGCGGGCGTCTTCAGGACAAAGGCGTCGTTGGAGTTCAGATTAGCGGCTGATGGCTCCACCTGTGAGACACCCCCAGATTAATGGCGGGAAGCAGGGTTGACGGGCGGAGAACATGGCGACTGCTCCTCACCTCCACGGCTCTGGAGAAGCCAGAAGATGACGCCCGCACTTGGAAGAGACGGATCTCAGCGGCCGGGGTCTGCCCCCCCTCTCTGGACGTCCCCCCCTTGTAGACAATCATTGGCTTTCCACCAAACAGGCTGAGCAGATGAGCAGGCTCCTTCCCCTGGACCACGCGGACCTGTCAGCAGAGCAGAGGGTGGTAATACATAAGGGGCACACCCCCACACACAGCACCGGAGGGTACATAGACAACCACAATGTACGCGGACCTGTTAGCATTAATAGAATGGGTTTTAGGGTCAGAACTAAGGGGGCACACCCCCATATATAGGATCGGTACACAGATACCCATAATGCACCATGTGGACCTTTCAGCAGAGCAGAGGGTGGTAACAGAACGAGCTCTGGAATTATACATCGGGGGCACGCCCCCCAGGCACAAAACCAGATTACATATAATGCACCGCACAGACCTGTCAGCAGAGCTGAGGGTGGAAATAGAACGGGAACTGCCGCCATTGAGAGGGGTTCTGGGAGGTCATACATACGGGGGCACGCCCCATGCACAGGATAGGGGGGGTAAATACTGCACTGCGAGGAACTCCAGGAGTCACTGTGAGGTTATAGGTGACTACACAGAGTGAAGTCCACGCAGCAACCGGTTACTATGACAACAGCGGTGACAGCCATAAAATGAAGACACCAGTGACCGACTATCCAGACTATCAGCAGGGGCGGGCGGGGGAGGGGCACACAGCAAAACTCCGGGACTAGGCGTGCAGTGACACTGCAGACCCCCCAGCGACACAACATGCACATCTGCACTCTGAGGTGGGAAATATGTGCCCCCCTCTACGTAATGCAAACTGCGGGGAGCACGTCCCCAGTGACATGCAGTACCTGGCTTCTCGACGCCTGCACAGAGAGAAAAGTGAAGGCTTCAGAGCAGAACATCGACAAAAGGGTACAACCCACCCTCACACCTCAGAACATGAGGGGCATATGGCAAGGGCTCCTTCTAGTGGTGGCTGTATAATCTGTATGTAGTGGGCTCCCTCTAGTGGTGGCTGTATAATCTGTATGTAGTGAGCTCCCTCTAGTGGTGGCTGTATAGTCTGTATGTAGTGAGCTCCCTCTAGTGGTGACTGTATAATCTGTATGTAATGAGCTCCCTCTAGTGGTGGCTGTATAATCTGTATGTAGTGAGCTCCCTCTAGTGGTGGCTGTATAATCTATATGTAGTGAGCTCCCTCTAGTGGTGGCTGTATAATCTGTATGTAGTGGGCTCCCCCTAGTGGTGGCTGTATAATCTGTATGTAGTGAGCTCCCTCTAGTGGTGGCTGTATAATCTGTATGTAGTGAGCTCCCTCTAGTGGTGACTGTATAATCTGTATGTAGTGAGCTCCCTCTAGTGGTGGCTGTATAATCTGTATGTAGTGAGCTCCCTCTAGTGGTGGCTGTATGATCTATATGTAGTGAGCTCCTTCTAGTGGTGGCTGTATAATCTGTATGTAGTGAGCTCCCTCTAGTGGTGACTGTATAATCTGTATGTAGTGAGCTCCCTCTAGTGGTGGCTGTATAATCTGTATGTAGTGAGCTCCCTCTAGTGGTGGCTGTATGATCTGTATGTAGTGAGCTCCCTCTAGTGGTGGCTGTATATATCTGTATGTAGTGAGCTCCCTCTAGTGGTGGCTGTATAACCTGTATGTAGTGAGCTCCCTCTAGTGGTGGCTGTATAATCTGTATGTAGTGACCTCCCTCTAGTGGTGGCTGTATATACTGTATGTAGTGAGCTCCCTCTAGTGGTGGCTGTATATACCTGTATGTAGTGAGCTCCCTCTAGTGGTGACTGTATAATCTGTATGTAGTGAGCTCCCTCTAGTGGTGGCTGTATATATCTGTATGTAGTGAGCTCCCTCTAGTGGTGGCTGTATAATCTGTATGTAGTGAGCTCCCTCTAGTGGTGGCTGTATAATCTGTATGTAGTGAGCTCCCTCTAGTGGTGGCTGTATATATCTGTATGTAGTGAGCTCCCTCTAGTGGTGGCTGTATATATCTGTATGTAGTGAGCTCCCTCTAGTGGTGGCTGTATAATCTGTATGTAGTGAGCTCCCTCTAGTGGTGGCTGTATAATCTGTATGTAGTGAGCTCCCTCTAGTGGTGGCTGTATAATCTGTATGTAGTGGGCTCCCTCTAGTGGTGGCTGTATAATCTGTATGTAGTGAGCTCCCTCTAGTGGTGGCTGTATAATCTGTATGTAGTGAGCTCCCTCTAGTGGTGGCTGTATAATCTGTATGTAGTGAGCTCCCTCTAGTGGTGGCTGTATAATCTGTATGTAGTGAGCTCCCTCTAGTGGTGGCTGTATAATCTGTATGTAGTGAGCTCCCTCTAGTGGTGGCTGTATAACCTGTATGTAGTGAGCTCCCTCTAGTGGTGGCTGTATAATCTGTATGTAGTGACCTCCCTCTAGTGGTGGCTGTATATACTGTATGTAGTGAGCTCCCTCTAGTGGTGGCTGTATATACCTGTATGTAGTGAGCTCCCTCTAGTGGTGACTGTATAATCTGTATGTAGTGAGCTCCCTCTAGTGGTGGATGTATAATCTGTATGTACTGAGCTCCTCCTAGTGGTGTCTGTATAATCTGTATGTAGTGAGCTCCCTCTAGTGGTGGCTGTATAATCTGTATGTAGTGAGCTCCCTCTAGTGGTGGCTGTATAATCTGTATGTAGTGCGCTCCCTCTAGTGGTGGCTGTATATTCTGTATGTAGTGAGCTCTCTCTAGTGGTGGCTGTATAATCTGTATCTAGTGAGCTCCCTCTAGTGGTGACTGTATGTGTATGTAGTGAGCTCCCTCTAGTGGCGACTGTATAATCTGTATGTAGTGAGCTCCCTCTAGTGGTGGTTGTATGATCTGTATGTAGTGAGCTCCCTCTAGTGGCGACTATTATCTGTATGCAGTGAGCTCCCTCTAGTGGCGACTGTATTATCTGTATGTAGTGAGCTCTCTCTAATGGTGGCTGTATAATCTGTATATAGTGAGCTCCCTCTAGTGGTGGCTGTATAATCTGTATGTAGTGAGCTCCCTCTAGTGGTGGCTGTATAATCTGTATGTAGTGAGCTCCCCCTAGTAGTGGCTGTAAAATCTGTATGTAGTGAGCTCCCTCTAGTAGTGGCTGTATAATCTGTATGTAGTGAGCTCCCTCTAGTGGTGGTTGTATAATCTGTATGTAGTGAGCTCCCTCTAGTGGTGGCTGTATGATCTGTATGTAGTGAGCTCCCCCTAGTGGTGGCTGTAAAATCTGTATGTAGTGAGCTTCCTCTAGTGGTGACTGTATAATCTGTATGTAGTGGGCTCCCTCTATTGGTGGCTGAATAATCTGTATGTAGTGAGCTCCCTCTAGTGGTGACTGTATAATCTGTATGTAGTGAGCTCCCTCTAGTGGTGGATGTATAATCTGTATGTACTGAGCTCCTCCTAGTGGTGTCTGTATAATCTGTATGTAGTGAGCTCCCTCTAGTGGTGGCTGTATAATCTGTATGTAGTGCGCTCCCTCTAGTGGTGGCTGTATATTCTGTATGTAGTGAGCTCTCTCTAGTGGTGGCTGTATAATCTGTATCTAGTGAGCTCCCTCTAGTGGTGACTGTATGTGTATGTAGTGAGCTCCCTCTAGTGGCGACTGTATAATCTGTATGTAGTGAGCTCCCTCTAGTGGTGGCTGTATAATCTGTATGTAATGAGCTCCCTCTAGTGGTGGCTGTATAATCTGTATGTAGTGAGCTCCCTCTAGTGGTGGTTGTATAATCTGTATGTAGTGAGCTCCCTCTAGTGGTGACTGTATAATCTGTATGTAGTGAGCTCCCTCTAGTGGTGGCTGTATAATCTGTATGTAGTGGGCTCCCTCTATTGGTGGCTGAATAATCTGTATGTAGTGAGCTCCCTCTAGTGGTGACTGTATAATCTGTATGTAGTGAGCTCCCTCTAGTGGTGGCTGTATAATCTGTATGTAGTGAGCTCCCTCTAGTGGTGGCTGTATAATCTGTATGTAGTGAGCTCCCTCTAGTGGTGGCTGTATAATCTGTATGTAGTGAGCTCCCTCTAGTGGTGGCTGTATAATCTGTATGCAGTGAGCTCCCTCTAGTGGTGGCTGTATAATCTGTATGCAGTGAGCTCCCCCTAGTGGTGGCTGTATAATCTGTATGTAGTGAGCTCCCTCTAGTGGTGGCTGTATAATCTGTATGTAGTGAGCTCCCTCTAGTGGTGACTGTATAATCTGTATGTAGTGAGCTCCCTCTAGTGGTGGCTGTATAATCTGTATGTAGTGAGCTCCCTCTAGTGGTGGCTGTATAATCTGTATGTAGTGAGCTCCCCCTAGTGGTGACTGTATAATCTGTATGTAGTGAGCTCCCCCTAGTGGTGGCTGTATAATCTGTATGTAGTGAGCTCCCTCTAGTGACCATGTAACTGTGTGGGCTGAGTTCCTGTCTCTCCCAGTTCGCTGACACACTGACTCATATATCTGCTGTGATAAGGCTGGTGATAATTACCTGCACAGGGCCGCCCCCTAGCTCCTCGTCCAGCTGGGCGCTCAGGAAGGCGGAGGCCGTTATCTCGTCCTTAGATGAATCCAGTCCTTGCCTGTAAAGAGGAGCAAAGATCAGGGGCAAAAATTCCCAGACTACGCAGTGACCCGCATCTCAACCCCCCCTTTTCCCCCTCTGCATAGAGCCAGACGGCGCAGCGCCCCCCTCTGCATAGAGCCAGACGGCGCAGCGCCCCCCTCTGCATAGAGCCAGACGGCGCAGCGCCCCCCTCTGCATAGAGCCAGACGGCGCAGCGCCCCCCTCTGCATAGAGCCAGACGGCGCAGCGCCCCCCTCTGCATAGAGCCAGACGGCGCAGCGCCCCATCAACATGATCGGTAGCTCAGTAAATGTCCCCTGAAATCCGCAGACAGTCCCAGAACTCCTCGGCAGCCCTGATGGAGCTTGTTTACATGGGACTGCAGCAGTACTTCTTAAGCCCCTCCCCCTACAGTGACGGCAATCGTTACCAGGTGTAGATGATCTGTCCTTTCTTCCCACTGTGGCTGTAGTTGTAGAGAATGATGTAACTGTCGCCTCCATAGAACTGACCGTATAGCGACTCCGACACCGGCACCTTCTCCGAGGACTCGACGCGCCAAATCTGCAGGAGAAAACAAGATGTAATACCGCCATCTGCAAGGAGGAGGACAGCTGCACTGAGGAGATACAGACATATAATACCGCCCTCTGCTGGAGAGGAGGAGGACAGCGGCACTGAGGAGATACAGACATATAATACTGCCCTCTGCTGGAGAGGAGGACAGCGGCACTGAGGAGATACAGACATATAATACTGCCCTCTGCTGGAGAGGAGGACAGCGGCACTGAGGAGATACATGGTGCAGGGCCCTCACCTGCTTCTCGCCACGCCCATCGTCCACCATCCCGTGCTGTGCGGCCATGGCCGGGGACTCGTGCAGAGAGCTGACATCAAACGGAACGTTCTCGATCTTAGCGATGTGGTTGGGAATGTAGGCGATGCCCATCCCGTCCGTCTGCTCCTTGTCTCGCCAGTTCTTGAAGAATTGTTTGAAGAGTGGCGTCTCACCAGACTCCGGGAGGACTTGTACCTGCGGAGACAGAAGAGGTCACAGCTCCCCCGGAGGACCACCGGCACCGCACACGACCCCTCTACATATACATCTCTCCTTATGTAAGGGAAGCTGCGGGCGATGTGACCGGTGATATACAGAAGAGGTCACAGCGCCCCCCGGAGGACCCCCCGGCACCGCACACGACCCCTCTACATATACATCTCTCCTTATGTTATGGAGGCTGCAGGCGATGCGACCAGTGATATACAGAAGAGGTCACAGCGCCCCCCGGAGGACCACCCCGGCACCGCACACGACCCCTCTACATATACATCTCTCCTTATGTAAGGGAGGCTGCGGGCGATGTGACCGGTGATATACAGAAGAGGTCACAGCGCCCCCCGGAGGACCTCCCGGCACCGCACACGACCCCTCTACATACACATCTCTCCTTATGTAAGGGAGGCTGCGGGCGATGTGACCGGTGATATACAGAAGAGGTCACAGCGCCCCCCGGAGGACCTCCCGGCACCGCACACTACCCCTCTACATATACATCTCTCCTTATGTAAGGGAGGCTGCGGGCGATGTGACCAGTGATATACAGAAGAGGTCACAGCGCCCGGAGACCTCCCGGCACCGCACACTACCCCTCTACATACATCTCTCCTTATGTAAGGGAGGCTGCGGGCGATGTGACCAGTGATATACAGAAGAGGTCACAGCGCCCCCCAGAGGACCACCCCGGCACCGCACACTACCCCTCTACATATACATCTCCTCCTATGTAAGGGAGGCTGCGGGCGATGTGACCAGTGATATACAGAAGAGGTGACAGCGCCCCCGGAGGACCACCCGGCACCGCACACGACCCCTCTACATACACATCTCTCCTTATGTAAGGGAGGCTGCGGGCGATGTGACCGGTGATATACAGAAGAGGTGACAGTGGCCCCCGGAGGACCTCCCGGCACCGCACACGACCCCTCTACATACACATCTCTCCTTATGTAAAGGGAGGCTGCGGGCGATGTGACCGGTGATATACAGAAGAGGTCACAGCGCCCCCCGGAGGACACCCCCGGCACCGCACACGACCCCTCTACATATACATCTCTCCTTATGTAAGGGAAGCTGCGGGCGATGTGACCGGTGATATACAGAAGAGGTCACAGCGCCCCCCGGAGGACCACCCCGGCACCGCACACGACCCCTCTACATATACATCTCTCCTTATGTAAGAGAAGCTGCGGGCGATGTGACCGGTGATATACAGAAGAGGTCACAGCGCCCCCGGAGGACCACCCGGCACCGCACACCCACCCTTCTACATACACATCTCCTTATGTAAGAGAAGCTGCGGGCGATGTGACCGGTGATATACAGAAGAGGTCACAGCGCCCCCCGGAGGACCACCCCGGCACCGCACACGACCCTTCTACATACACATCTCTCCTTATGTAAAGGGAGGCTGCGGGCGATGTGACCGGTGATATACAGAAGAGGTCACAGCACCCCCCGGCACCGCACACGACCCCTCTACATATACATCTCTCCTTATGTAAGGGAAGCTGCGGGCGATGTGACCGGTGATATACAGAAGAGGTCACAGCACCCCCCGGCACCGCACACGACCCCTCTACATATACATCTCTCCTTATGTAAGGGAAGCTGCGGGCGATGTGACCGGTGATATACAGAAGAGGTCACATCGCCCCGGAGGACCCCCCCACTACAGATAGATCTGTGACCTGTAATGTTGGGATCGGAGGTGACATCTCGCGCTATACAGTATGATACACAGATGGCGGTCACTTTCCTGCACCATGGACGGTGCCGCAGAGCTTTACCTCCCTTCCCCCTCAGTGCACTCCTCACCTGGGTCTGTTTAGGATATCCCATTTTGGAAATGAACTCAGTGGCGGTTTTTAGAGCCATCTTCCTCTCCTCTACGTTGGCGTTCTTACCTAAACGGATGATGAGAGGATGAGTGTTATACACGGGGAAAGGCAGGGGCGGGGAAAGGCACTATTCAGAGGCTTATTAGTTCCCTGTACTGATACATCACAACAAACCCTCAGCTGTGTGAGGGTAGGGCCAGTTCCTTGCCTCTGGATGTAATAGGCACGTTCCCATTCACACTACAGCGCAGACATGGATTGCGGAGCCTCGATTCACTATACTTAACTCCTTCCTCTCCACGGACCCCTCCCACATCTTTACTGCTTCGCACAAACCTTTCCAGACGAAGATTTTTCCGTCAGATCCGTGGTCCAGGATGAAGCAGTCGTCCGAGTTCAGGGCAGACTGAGTGAATGGGTTTTCATCTGCGACCAGAGAAACGGACATTGGGCCGCCACCATTAGACACCTGGAGAAGAAGGGAGATCAGTGAGACTATCGGGAGAGCGCGGCGTCCAGCGGTGCCCAGGAGCGCGCTGTCACCTTGTACAGCTTGGCCAGCTTTCTGTTCGTGGCATCTGCTTTAACGTCATCGGGCGTTCCCTCTGGTAAATCCGGCTTCTCCCCCAGAACCTGCAAGAAGAGAGAGGCAAGGTCAAGGACTCTGCCATCAGCATGGGGCCTGCGACCGGAATACTCCTTTAATCTGGCATCAAAGGGAGCTTAACGACAGGTGCGGGTATGTGCAGGGGCTGTTCCACTGGCACAGATAGGATTACAGTAGGGCGTCTTCTGATCATTATATTGGCTGAGAGTCTCATTGTGAGGGGCCGTATATTATATTGGCCGAGAGTCTCATTGTGAGGGGCCGTATATTATATTGGCCGAGAGTCTCATTGTGAGGGGCCGTATATTATATTGGCCGAGAGTCTCATTGTGAGGGGCCGTATATTACATTGGCCGAGAGTCTCATTGTGAGGGGCCGTATATTACATTGGCCGAGAGTCTCATTGTGAGGGGCCGTATATTACATTGGCTGAGAGTCTCATTGTGAGGGTCAGTATATTATATTGGCTGAGAGTCTCATTGTGAGGGGCCGTATATGATATTGGCTGAGAGTCTCATTGTGAGGGGCCGTATATGATATTGGCTGAGAGTCTCATTGTGAGGGGCCGTATATTATATTGGCTGAGAGTCTCATTGTGAGGGGCCGTATATTATATTGGCTGAGAGTCTCATTGTGAGGGGCAGTATATTATATTGGCTGAGAGTCTCATTGTGAGGGGCAGTATATTATATTGGCTGAGAGTCTCATTGTGAGGGTTAGTATATTATATTGGCTGAGAGTCTCATTGTGAGGGGCTGTATATTATATTGGCCGAGAGTCTCATTGTGAGGGGCCATATATTACATTGGCTGAGAGTCTCATTGTGAGGGTCAGTATATTATATTGGCTGAGAGTCTCATTGTGAGGGGCCGTATATGATATTGGCTGAGAGTCTCATTGTGAGGGGCCGTATATGATATTGGCTGAGAGTCTCATTGTGAGGGGCCGTATATTACATTGGCCGAGAGTCTCATTGTGAGGGGCCGTATATTACATTGGCTGAGAGTCTCATTGTGAGGGGCCGTATATGATATTGGCTGAGAGTCTCATTGTGAGGGGCCGTATATGATATTGGCTGAGAGTCTCATTGTGAGGGGCAGTATATTATATTGGCTGAGAGTCTCATTGTGAGGGGCAGTATATTATATTGGCTGAGAGTCTCATTGTGAGGGGCAGTATATTATATTGGCTGAGAGTCTCATTGTGAGGGGCAGTATATTATATTGGCTGAGAGTCTCATTGTGAGGGGCAGTATATTATATTGGCTGAGAGTCTCATTGTGAGGGTCCGTATATTACATTGGCTGAGAGTCTCATTATGAGGGGCCGTATATTACATTGGCTGAGAGTCTCATTGTGAGGGGCCGTATATTATAATGGCTAAGAGTCTCATTGTGAGGGGCCGTATATTATAATGGCCGAGAGTCTCATTGTGAGAGGCCGTATATTATAATGGCCGAGAGTCTCATTGTGAGGGGCCGTATATTATAATGGCATATATTGTTATTGCATCATTTTCAGTGATGCCTCTTATAAACACTGCCGTGCACATTTTTCACATCGTGCAGTTTTTTTTTACTTTTTAAATCTTTTTCAGTGATTTTTCAGGCGGCCTATTAACCCGTAGGATACCAGCGCCGATCAACTGCAGGGCTCCGGCAGTCAGCGATAGCCAGACCCCTGATGTATGCGCCAGCATTGGTAAAAACAGGGGGGGGACCCCCAGGACAGGCGAGGCGTCACAGGGGGGACCCCCAGGACAGGCGAGGTGTCACAGGGGGGACCCCCAGGACAGGCACTTATGGGATCAAAGAGATTCGGCTCGGGGTGAATCCTCCATCCTCATGTCTGGAGCTCCAGTTTCTTCCCCCTAACCTCTCAGCACAAACCACACAAACTGCTTCCAGATGCAGGAATGTAGCGCCAACCGCAGGACACGTGCGCCATATCCCCCTCCCCCAACAAGATGACCATGTCATGTGACCCTCAACAGGCCTTCCAGCGCAGCCGCCAGTCACGTGACAATCTACAAGCCCTCCGGCGCAGCCACCAGTCACGTGACCATCAACAAGCCCCGCAGAGCAGCCGCCAGTCACGTGACCATCTACAAGCCCCGCAGCGCAGCCGCCAGTCATGTGATAATCTACAGGCCTCCCACCTGAATCATCTTCTCGCGCTCCATCCCCTCCTCCACCACATACACTTTGGCGCGGCCGTGACGCTCATTATCACGGATGTCTTTGGCGACGGCGGTGGCTTTCAGCTTCTCAAATCTGTTTGCCTTTGATCCGCACCACTGGTAGATTTCCTGCAAACATGGAGAAGATGAGGCGGGCGCAGGAGAGTAAAATCCAGGGGGGCACAGAAGCGGTAAAGACGAGAAGGGGTGGGGGCAGGAGAGGTAAAGACGAGAAGGGGTGGGGGGGCAGGAGAGGTAAAGACGAGGAGGGGTGGGGGGGCAGGAGAGGAAAAGACGAGGAGGGCTGGGGGGGCAGGAGAGGTAAAGACGAGGAGGGCTGGGGGGGCAGGAGAGGAAAAGACGTGGAGGGGTGGGGGCAGGAGAGGAAAAGACGTGGAGGGTGGGGGGCAGGAGAGGAAAGACGTGGAGGAGGGCAGAGAAGAGTAAAATACGAGGGAGGGGGCAGCCAGAGAGGAGTAAAATACTGAGGGGGGGCAGGAGAGGTAAAGACGAGAAGGGCTGGGGGGGCAGGAGAGGTAAAGACGAGGAGGGCTGGGGGGCAGGAGAGGAAAAGACGAGGAGGGTGGGGGCAGGAGAGGAAAAGACGAGGAGGGGTGGGGGGCAGGAGAGGTAAAGACGAGAAGGGCTGGGGGGCAGGAGAGGTAAAGACGAGGAGGGCTGGGGGGGCAGGAGAGGTAAAGACGAGGAGGGCTGGGGGGCAGGAGAGGTAAAGACGAGGAGGGCTGGGGGCAGAGAGGTAAAGACGAGGAGGGCTGGGGGGCAGGAGAGGTAAAGACGAGGAGGGCTGGGGGGCAGGAGAGGTAAAGACGAGGAGGGCTGGGGGCAGGAGAGGAAAGACGAGGAGGGCTGGGGGGCAGGAGAGGAAAAGACGAGGAGGGCTGGGGGGCAGGAGAGGAAAAGACGAGGAGGGCTGGGGGCAGGAGAGGAAAAGACGAGGAGGGCTGGGGGGCAGGAGAGGTAAAGACGAGGAGGGCTGGGGGGGCAGGAGAGGTAAAGACGAGGAGGGCTGGGGGGCAGGAGAGGAAAAGACGAGGAGGGGTGGGGGCAGGAGAGGTAAAGACGAGGAGGGCTGGGGGGCAGGAGAGGTAAAGACGAGGAGGGCTGGGGGGCAGGAGAGGTAAAGACGAGGAGGGGTGGGGGGCAGGAGAGGAAAAGACGAGGAGGGTGGGGGGCAGGAGAGGTAAAGACGAGGAGGGCTGGGGGGCAGGAGAGGTAAAGACGAGGAGGGCTGGGGGGCAGGAGAGGTAAAGACGAGGAGGGCTGGGGGGGCAGGAGAGGTAAAGACGAGGAGGGCTGGGGGGCAGGAGAGGTAAAGACGAGAAGGGGTGGGGGGGCAGGAGAGGTAAAGACGAGGAAGGGGTGGGGGGCAGGAGAGGTAAAGACGAGGAGGGCTGGGGGCAGGAGAGGTAAAGACGAGGAGGGCTGGGGGGCAGGAGAGGTAAAGACGAGAAGGGGTGGGGGGCAGGAGAGGTAAAGACGAGAAGGGTGGGGGGGCAGGAGAGGTAAAGACGAGGAGGGTGGGGGGCAGGAAAGGAAAAGACGAGGAGGGCTGGGGGGGCAGGAGAGGTAAAGACGAGGAGGGCTGGGGGCAGGAGAGGAAAAGACGTGGAGGGGTGGGGGGCAGGAGAGGTAAAGACGAGAAGGGGTGGGGGCAGGAGAGGTAAAGACGAGAAGGGGTGGGGGCAGGAGAGGTAAAGACGAGGAGGGGTGGGGGGCAGGAGAGGAAAAGACGAGGAGGGCTGGGGGCAGGAGAGGTAAAGACGAGGAGGGCTGGGGGGCAGGAGAGGAAAAGACGTGAGGGGTGGGGGGCAGGAGAGGAAAAGACGTGGAGGAGGGCAGAGAAGAGTAAAATACGAGGGGAGGGGGGGCAGCCAGAGAGGAGTAAAATACGAGGGGGGCAGAGAAGAGTAAAATACGAGGGGAGGGGGCGGCCAGAGAGGAGTAAAATACGAGGGGGCAGAGAAGAGTAAAATACGAGGGAGGGGGCGGCCAGAGAGGAGTAAAATACGAGGGGAGGGGGGGCGGCCAGAGAGGCGTAAAATACGAGGGGGGGGCAGAGAAGAGTAAAATACGAGGGGGGGGCAGAGAAGAGTAAAATACAAGGTGGGGGGGCAGAGAAGAGTAAAATACGAGGGGGATGTGCAGAGTAAAAGACCGGGGGGTTCGACACCAGAGTCGGGGGTTTCCGCTTGCGCGCTCCACACGTGGCGGTACGTACGTCTCCCAGGTCCAGGATGAAGCAGTCTCCCTGGTTGAAGCTCCCCCAGGACACTGGCACCTCGGTGGCACGAGCCATGCGGCGCCCCTTCACCTGCAGCAGCCGCTCGATGGACACATCATTGGGGACCACGTGAGTGAACCCTGAGGCCACACCCCCCGCCTACGGACAGGAAACAAAGATCAGCGGCACTAAGCACACAGAGCGCCATCTGCAGCGGCCTCAGGACCCCCGCGCCCACAGGAAGGACCTAGATACTGATCCTCAGACACATCTAAATCCTGCCCGCCAACGTCACTGCTGCTGCGTCACCTTGTACTTGAGGCCAGACTTGAAGTATCCCATGAAAGCTGGCGACTCGTAGCCCTGGACCTCGCGGTTCTGGATGGGTTTTCCTCCAAGGTGATCGTCCATCTGGACCGTAAAGATGGCGGCAGATCCGCTCTCATCCTGAGTGCACTCATCACCTGTGGGAAGCGTAGTCACAAGACGTTACTCCTGCACACAGCTCTACAATACACAGGGGGGCGCTGTACACAGAGCTCTACAATACACAGGGGGAGGCGCTGTACACAGAGCTCTACAATACACAGGGGGGCGCTGTACACAGCTCTACAATACACAGGGGGGCGCTGTACACACAGCTCTACAATACACAGGGGGGCGCTGTACACAGAGCTCTATACACAGGGGCGCTGTACACAGGGCGCTGTACACAGGGGGCGCTGTACACAGGGGGCGCTGTACACAGAGCTCTACATACACAGGGGGCGCTGTACACAGAGCTCTACATACACAGGGCGCTGTACACACAGCTCTACAATACACAGGGGGGCGCTGTACACAGCCTACAATCACAGGGGCGCTGTACACAGGGGCGCTGTACACAGAGCTCTACAATACACAGGGGGGCGCTGTACACAGCTCTACAATACACAGGGGCGCTGTACACAGAGCTCTACAATACACAGGGGGGCGCTGTACACAGAGCTCTACAATACACAGGGGCGCTGTACACAGCTCTACAATACACAGGGGGGCGCTGTACACAGAGCTCTACAATACACAGGGGGGCGCTGTACACAGCTCTACAATACACAGGGGCGCTGTACACAGCTCTACAATACACAGGGGGCGCTGTACACAGCTCTACAATACACAGGGGGCGCTGTACACAGAGCTCTACAATACACAGGGGGCGCTGTACACAGCCTCTACAACACACAGGGGGCGCTGTACACAGAGCTCTACAATACACAGGGGGCGCTGTACACAGCTCTACAATACACAGGGGCGCTGTACACAGAGCTCTACAACACACAGGGGCGCTGTACACAGCTCTACAATACACAGGGGGCGCTGTACACAGAGCTCTACAATACACAGGGGGCGCTGTACACAGCTCTACAACACACAGGGGGCGCTGTACACAGAGCTCTACAATACACAGGGGGCGCTGTACACAGCTCTACAATACACAGGGGCGCTGTACACAGAGCTCTACAATACACAGGGGCGCTGTACACAGCTCTACAATACACAGGGGGCGCTGTACACAGAGCTCTACAATACACAGGGGCGCTGTACACAGCTCTACAATACACAGGGGGCGCTGTACACACAGCTCTACAATACACAGGGGCGCTGTACACACAGCTCTACAATACACAGGGGCGCTGTACACAGCTCTACAATACACAGGGGCGCTGTACACAGAGCTCTACAATACACAGGGGCGCTGTACACAGCTCTACAATACACAGGGGCGCTGTACACAGAGCTCTACAATACACAGGGGCGCTGTACACAGAGCTCTACAATACACAGGGGCGCTGTACACACAGCTCTACAATACACAGGGGGCGCTGTACACAGAGCTCTACAATACACAGGGGGCGCTGTACACAGAGCTCTACAATACACAGGGGCGCTGTACACACAGCTCTACAATACACAGGGGCGCTGTACACAGAGCTCTACAATACACAGGGGCGCTGTACACAGAGCTCTACAATACACAGGGGGCGCTGTACACACAGCTCTACAATACACAGGGCGCTGTACACAGAGCTCTACAATACACAGGGGCGCTGTACACACAGCTCTACAATACACAGGGGGCGCTGTACACAGAGCTCTACAATACACAGGGCGCTGTACACAGCTCTACAATACACAGGGGCGCTGTACACAGAGCTCTACAATACACAGGGGCGCTGTACACAGAGCTCTACAATACACAGGGGCGCTGTACACAGCTCTACAATACACAGGGGCGCTGTACACAGCTCTACAATACACAGGGGGCGCTGTACACACAGCTCTACAATACACAGGGGCGCTGTACACAGAGCTCTACAATACACAGGGGCGCTGTACACACAGCTCTACAATACACAGGGGGCGCTGTACACGAGCTCTACAATACACAGGGGCGCTGTACACAGCTCTACAATACACAGGGGCGCTGTACACAAGCTCTACAATACACAGGGGCGCTGTACACAGCTCTACAATACACAGGGGCGCTGTACACACAGCTCTACAATACACAGGGGCGCTGTACACACAGCTCTACAATACACAGGGGGCGCTGTACACAGCTCTACAATACACAGGGGCGCTGTACACAGCTCTACAATACACAGGGGCGCTGTACACAGCTCTACAATACACAGGGGCGCTGTACACAGCTCTACAATACACAGGGGCGCTGTACACAGAGCTCTACAATACACAGGGGGCGCTGTACACAGAGCTCTACAATACACAGGGGCGCTGTACACAGCTCTACAATACACAGGGGGCGCTGTACACAGAGCTCTACAATACACAGGGGCGCTGTACACAGAGCTCTACAATACACAGGGGCGCTGTACACAGCTCTACAATACACAGGGGCGCTGTACACAGAGCTCTACAATACACAGGGGCGCTGTACACACAGCTCTACAATACACAGGGGCGCTGTACACAGCTCTACAATACACAGGGGCGCTGTACACAGAGCTCTACAATACACAGGGGGCGCTGTACACACAGCTCTACAATACACAGGGGCGCTGTACACAGCTCTACAATACACAGGGGCGCTGTACACACAGCTCTACAATACACAGGGCGCTGTACACACAGCTCTACAATACACAGGGGCGCTGTCACACAGCTCTACAATACACAGGGGCGCTGTACACACAGCTCTACAATACACAGGGGCGCTGTACACAAGCTCTACAATACACAGGGGGCGCTGTACACAGAGCTCTACAATACACAGGGGCGCTGTACACAGCTCTACAATACACAGGGGCGCTGTACACAAGCTCTACAATACACAGGGGCGCTGTACACAGAGCTCTACAATACACAGGGGGCGCTGTACACAGAGCTCTACAATACACAGGGGCGCTGTACACAGAGCTCTACAATACACAGGGGCGCTGTACACAGAGCTCTACAATACACAGGGGGCGCTGTACACAGAGCTCTACAATACACAGGGGCGCTGTACACAGAGCTCTACAATACACAGGGGCGCTGTACACAGAGCTCTACAATACACAGGGGCGCTGTACACAGAGCTCTACAATACACAGGGGCGCTGTACACAGAGCTCTACAATACACAGAGGGCGCTGTACACAGAGCTCTACAATACACAGGGGCGCTGTACACAGAGCTCTACAATACACAGGGGCGCTGTACACAGCTCTACAATACACAGGGCGCTGTACACAGCTCTACAATACACAGGGGCGCTGTACACACAGCTCTACAATACACAGGGGCGCTGTACACAGCTCTACAATACACAGGGGCGCTGTACACAGCTCTACAATACACAGGGGCGCTGTACACAGCTCTACAATACACAGGGGCGCTGTACACAGCTCTACAATACACAGGGGCGCTGTACACAGAGCTCTACAATACACAGGGGCGCTGTACACAGAGCTCTACAATACACAGGGGCGCTGTACACAGCTCTACAATACACAGGGGGCGCTGTACACAGGCTCTACAATACACAGGGGCGCTGTACACAGAGCTCTACAATACACAGGGGCGCTGTACACAGCTCTACAATACACAGGGGCGCTGTACACAGCTCTACAATACACAGGGGGCGCTGTACACAGAGCTCTACAATACACAGGGGCGCTGTACACAGCTCTACAATACACAGGGGCGCTGTACACAGCTCTACAATACACAGGGGCGCTGTACACAGAGCTCTACAATACACAGGGGCGCTGTACACAGCTCTACAATACACAGGGGGCGCTGTACACAGGCTCTACAATACACAGGGGGCGCTGTACACAGCTCTACAATACACAGGGGCGCTGTACACAGAGCTCTACAATACACAGGGGCGCTGTACACGAGCTCTACAATACACAGGGGCGCTGTACACAGAGCTCTACAATACACAGGGGCGCTGTACACAGGCTCTACAATACACAGGGGCGCTGTACACAGAGCTCTACAATACACAGGGGCGCTGTACACAGGCTCTACAATACACAGAGGCGCTGTACACAGCTCTACAATACACAGGGGCGCTGTACACAGCTCTACAATACACAGGGGCGCTGTACACAGCTCTACAATACACAGGGGCGCTGTACACAGCTCTACAATACACAGGGGCGCTGTACACAAGCTCTACAATACACAGGGGGCGCTGTACACAGCTCTACAATACACAGGGGCGCTGTGCACACAGCTCTACAATACACAGGGGCGCTGTACACACAGCTCTACAATACACAGGGCGCTGTACACACAGCTCTACAATACACAGGGGCGCTGTACACACAGCTCTACAATACACAGGGGCGCTGTACACAGCTCTACAATACACAGGGGCGCTGTACACAGAGCTCTACAATACACAGGGGCGCTGTACACAGCTCTACAATACACAGGGGCGCTGTACACAGAGCTCTACAATACACAGGGGGCGCTGTACACAGAGCTCTACAATACACAGGGGGCGCTGTACACAGAGCTCTACAATACACAGGGGCGCTGTACACACAGCTCTACAATACACAGGGCGCTGTACACAGCTCTACAATACACAGGGGCGCTGTACACAGCTCTACAATACACAGGGGCGCTGTACACAGCTCTACAATACACAGGGGGCGCTGTACACAGCTCTACAATACACAGGGGCGCTGTACACAGCTCTACAATACACAGGGGCGCTGTACACACAGCTCTACAATACACAGGGGCGCTGTACACAGCTCTACAATACACAGGGGCGCTGTACACAGCTCTACAATACACAGGGGCGCTGTACACAGCTCTACAATACACAGGGGGCGCTGTACACAGCTCTACAACACAGGGGCGCTGTACACAGAGCTCTACAATACACAGGGGGCGCTGTACACAGCCTCTACAATACACAGGGGCGCTGTACACAGCTCTACAATACACAGGGGGCGCTGTACACAGCTCTACAATACACAGGGGGCGCTGTACACAGCTCTACAATACACAGGGGCGCTGTACACAGCTCTACAATACACAGGGGCGCTGTACACAGCTCTACAATACACAGGGGGCGCTGTACACAGCTCTACAATACACAGGGGGCGCTGTACACAGCTCTACAGTACACAGGGGCGCTGTACACAGCTCTACAATACAGGGGGCGCTGTACACAGCTCCTACAGTACACAGGGGCGCTGTACACAGCTCTACAATACACAGGGGCGCTGTACACAGCTCTACAATACACAGGGGGGCGCTGTACACAGAGCTCTACAATACACAGGGGGGCGCTGTACACAGCTCTACAATACACAGGGGGGCGCTGTACACAGCTCTACAATACACAGGGGGGCGCTGTACACACAGCTCTACAATACACAGGGGGGCGCTGTACACAGCTCTACAGTACACAGGGGCGCTGTACACACAGCTCTACAATACACAGGGGGGCGCTGTACACAGAGCTCTACAATACACAGGGGGGCGCTGTACACAGCTCTACAGTACACAGGGGGGGGGCGCTGTACACAGCTCTACAATACACAGGGGGGCGCTGTACACCAGCAGGTGGGAGGATTGAGATAATCTGCGATAAGAAAGGATTATGAGATAACTCAGCACAGGACCTTACTACAACCCTCATCCTCCACAGTGACCCGCCAGTGACGGCCTCTGCAATGTGGACTACATTCTACCGCGCACGCTGTCCAGCTCGTCCGCCACATTGCAGCGCAGTGGCCACCCGTTACTCACCCAGCCAGTAATGGAGGTCGTACTGCAGGTTCCCGGAGCGCTGCTTTATGGTGCTCAGGACGATGTAGGCGTCTCCGGTGAAGAAGGATCCGAAATGATTCTGCGGCACGGCCACCAGGTCAAACTTCTCGATCCTCCAGACCTGAAGGCCCGGCTCCCTCCCCGCCTTCTCAAACTCAGGGTGATCGACCACCATCTCTGAAGACTGAAGGACATGACAACGGGTGACGGGACCGCAACAAACACTTCTCTGCCAAGAGCTCTGCTTGCCCTCAGTGACTGAAAGCCCTGCTGGCATATGATCTGACAGCTGAGGCTTTGTTACAATGCATCAGTGCAGACGGCGCTTCCCTGCACCGGAACATTGCGACAACCCTCAGCAGTACATTGCATTTTACTCCTTTGGGGCTAATAATCATTATTTTCAAATGGTTTTTATTAAGAAGTTTCAGCAGTTTCTGTTTGCAGCCTGTCCTCTGAGTGCCGTCAGCTGAGGGCTCATGTGAAGCCTAATCCAGCAGTTTCTGTTTGCAGCCTGTCCTCTGAGTGCCGTCAGCTGAGGGCTCATGTGAAGCCTAATCCAGCAGTTTCTGTTTGCAGCCTGTCCTCTGAGCGCCGTCAGCTGAGGGCTCATGTGAAGCCTAATCCAGCAGTTTATTTGCAGCCTGTCCTCTGAGTGCCGTCAGCTGAGGGCTCATGTGAAGCCTAATCCAGCAGTTTCTGTTTGCAGCCTGTCCTCTGAGCGCCGTCAGCTGAGGGCTCATGTGAAGCCTAATCCAGCAGTTTCTGTTTGCAGCCTGTCCTCTGAGCGCCATCAGCTGAGGGCTCACGTGAAGCCTAATCCAGCAGTTTCTGTTTGCAGCCTGTCCTCTGAGTGCCGTCAGCTGAGGGCTCATGTGAAGCCTAATCCAGCAGTTTCTGTTTGCAGCCTGTCCTCTGAGCGCCGTCAGCTGAGGGCTCATGTGAAGCCTAATCCAGCAGTTTATTTGCAGCCTGTCCTCTAAGTGCCGTCAGTTGATGGCTCACGTGAAGCCTAATCCAGCAGTTTGTTTGCAGCCTGTCCTCTGAGTGCCGTCAGCTGAGGGCTCATGTGAAGCCTAATCCAGCAGTTTCTGTTTGCAGCCTGTCCTCTGAGCGCCGTCAGCTGAGGGCTCATGTGAAGCCTAATCCAGCAGTTTATTTGCAGCCTGTCCTCTGAGTGCCGTCAGCTGAGGGCTCACGTGAAGCCTAATCTCTGATCTCCTGACCTCAGGAGGAGGATAACCGTGCGATGTCCGGAACGATTTCACGGAGAACGCTCGGGTGAGATCCCCCCTCACAGGAAGAGGACTGGACGGAATGTGAAGGGACGGGGCGGCAGGAGAACAGACGCGGCCTCAGCTTGCAATAAAGGACAAACAAAAAATCTATTTTTATCCCAAAATGAGGAAAATGCAATAAAAAAAAGGTGACGTGTCCACAGCCTGTGAGCTTCAGAATGCAGAGAAAGCAAGCAGAGATCTTGAAAATGGTAAGAAATGAGTTTGAGAAAAGTGCAGTGAGAAAGTATTCAACCCCCCCCCAAACACACAGAGCTCTGTCAAACCCCGGACCCCCCCTCCCCCCCTCAGATGCATATGTAAGTACCCCACAACGCTGGTAGTCACATCCAGACCTTCACTCCTAGTATTACACCATGCTCTACACTGCAGTCACATCCAGAGCTACACACACTCCTGGTATTACACCATGCTCTACACTGCAGTCACATCCAGAGCTACACACACTCCTGGTATTACACCATGCTCTACACTGCAGTCACATCCAGAGCTGCACCCGCACTTCTGGTATTACACCATGCTCTACACTGCAGTCACATCTAGAGCTACACCCGCACTCCTGGTATTACACCATGCTCTACACTGCAGTCACATCCAGAGCTGCACCCGCACTCCTGGTATTATGGTATTACACCATGCTCTACACTGCAGTCACATCCAGAGCTGCACCCGCACTTCTGGTATTACACCATGCTCTACACTGCAGTCACATCCAGAGCTGCACCCGCACTCCTGGTATTATGGTATTACACCATGCTCTACACTGCAGTCACATCCAGAGCTGCACCCGCACTTCTGGTATTACACCATGGTCTACACTGCAGTCACATCCAGAGCTGCACCCGCACTCCTGGTATTACACCATGCTCTACACTGCAGTCACATCCAGAGCTGCACCCGCACTCCTGGTATTATGGTATTACACCATGCTCTACACTGCAGTCACATCCAGAGCTGCACCCGCACTTCTGGTATTACACCATGCTCTACACTGCAGTCACATCCAGAGCTGCACCCGCACTCCTGGTATTATGGTATTACACCATGCTCTACACTGCAGTCACATCCAGACCTACACTCACACTCCTAGTATTACACCATGCTCTACACTGCAGTCACATCCAGAGCTGCACCCGCACTCCTGGTATTATGGTATTACACCATGCTCTACACTGCAGTCACATCCAGAGCTGCACCCGCACTTCTGGTATTACACCATGCTCTACACTGCAGTCACATCCAGAGCTACACACACTCCTGGTATTACACCATGCTCTACACTGCAGTCACATCCAGAGCTACACACACTCCTGGTATTACACCATGCTCTACACTGCAGTCACACCCAGAGCTGCACTGTTGGGGGGGTCCTCTACATAGAGACACTTTGTGAAGAGGCGCTTCAGCAGATTAGAGCGTAATCACAGACGAGACCCCCCACACTGGGGAAGATGCCCCCGTCACTGCCCCCACAGAGGAGGGCACCCAGCGGTACCAGCCCCAGTGAACCACAGTAACGACACCGCCCCGGGAGGTTTCACAGGTCTGGATCGCACAAAACATAAAAACCACAAGTATTTTCTGAGCTACGAAACCCACCGCCAATTAACCATTTCAGGACCTGCCTGAGCGCCCCAAACGACTGCACTGACACATGGTGACTGCCCCTCAGCTGTGAGCAGGGCGGGGGGGATTGTGGGGTTTACTTCACAGACCGGGCAAAATAGAGTCTAGCGAGGAGGGACACGGGGATGAGACATCTGAAGAGTCTCCAGAGGACGAGTGCCTCCTTTATAGTCTGTGTCCCCCCCACAATCCCCTGCTCATCTGGGAGGGGCCTAGAGATCATCTTGAGTAGAATGCCAGAGCTACAGTAAAGACTGACACACTGGCAGAGGAATGGGGCGCTGAGCACCTTCTTCTGCAGAACCCCCTCCTCCGCTCTATGACAGCGCCCCGTCAGCGGGAGCGGCTGATCCCCGGGGGGGGATTCCCCAAGATGAGTCACAGGGCGGACTCCACACGTCTCCGGAGATTCTGAGCCGCATGGGGAGAGTAGTTCATGTTTTCCTAAACCGCAGTGACTCAGTGTCAAAGAAATCCAGACCTGAGGGAGGGGGTCTTATATACACGACCCCCCGGAGTCATCCTGTCATGTGATCGGAGTCGGTGGGGTCTTATATATACACGTCCCCCGGAGTGATCATGTGATGTGCGCATAGTCGGGGGTCTTATATACACGTCCCCGGAGTGATCATGTGATGTGCGCAGAGTCGGGGGTCTTATATATACACGCCCCACCCCTCCGGAGTGATCCTGTGATGTGCAGCAGAGTCGGAGGTCTCATATATACACGCCCCCACCCCCGGAGTGATCATGTGATGTGCGCAGGGTCTTATATATACACGTCCCCCGGAGTGATCCTGTGATGTGCGTAGCGTCCGGAGGTCTTATATATATACACGTCCTCCGCCTCCCGGACTGATCTTGTGATGTGCGCAGCGTCGGGAGTCTTATATATATATATATATACACACGTCCCCCGGACTGATCCTGTGATGTGCGTCAGCGTCGGGGGTCTTATATATATACACGTTCCGCCCCTCGGACTGATCCTGTGATGTGCGCAGCGTCGGGGTCTCATATATGACGTTCCCCCGGACTGATCCTGTGATGTGCGCAGCGTCGGGGGGGGTCTCATATATATACACGTCCCCGTCCCCCCGGAGTGATCCTGTGATGTGCGCAGAGTCGGGGGGGGGTCATATATATACACACATCCCCCCCACCCCCCCGGACTGATCCTGTGATGTGCGCAGCGTCGGGGGGGGGGGGGGTCTTATATATACACGTCCCCCCCGGAGTGATCCTGTGATGTGCGCAGCGTCGGGGGGGGTCTTATATATATATACACGTCCCCCCCCCCCGGAGTGATCCTGTGATGTGCGCAGCGTCCGGGGACAGGACACACATGTAGCGGAGCACACACCCGTGGTACGCAGCACGCTCCGGATGACTCCGCGTTCCCCATTACTGTGAGTGCGCGGCGGGCGCTCGGTCCTGGAGGTGGCGGCCGTGCAGACGGTGGGGGTGATGGTCCATGCACATTAACCTGCGAGGAATCCCACCTAACAATGCATGCGGCAAAAACACAAAACACAAGGAGCGGGCGGTCACGGCAGGTTCATGCTGTTTCATCGGGGATGATGGGAGTTGTTGTCTTTGCGGTTTCCACAAGCCCCGATCCTCACAGCCGATCAGAGATCACATCTCCGGATAATGGCGGTGGAGCCGCGGCTGGAGGACGGGGCGCCGTGTTCTTACCGTCTCTAGTTTGGGCCGGATTCCAGGGCCGCGCTCAGCGGAGGTTGCTGGCGGCTAGAAACGCTTGCTGGCAGTGAATGGGGAGAGACGAATCCAAACTGGCGCAGACGTCGCTCCTTACAGCAGCCAATCAGGTCGCGGCAGTCTGATTAGCTCCATGGTGCGTAGAGGACTCTAGTCTTCTATTCACTGCCAGCAAGCACCTGACCTGCGTTTACAGCTCTTCCCATCACCCCTGAACAGTGCTAATCAACATAACTGCGGATGATGGGAGTTGTGGTTGAGGTGGCCGGTATCTTAGGAACAGAAAGACAATTTATAAATGGAGGAAATACAAACATCCGGTGATTAACACGAGAGGGAAGTGCGATTAGCGGGCGGCGGGGGGGGGGGGCAGGAGGAGGAGGAGGCCGGGGGCAGGAGAGGCCGGGGGCAGGAGAGGCCGGCGCGGGGCAGGAGGAGGAGGAAGAGGAGGCCGGGGGCAGGAGAGGCCGGGGGCAGGAGAGGCCGGGGGCGCGGGGCAGGAGGAGGAGGAGGCCGGGGGCGCGGGGCAGGAGGAGGCTGGGGGCAGGAGAGGCCGGGGGCAGGAGAGGCCCGCGCGGGGCAGGAGGAGGAGGAAGAGGAGGCCGGGGGCAGGAGAGGCCGGGGGCGCGGGGCAGGAGCACAGTGAGGGGTCATCCACACACTGCCATGGCGGCTGCCCCTGGGTATTTCTTTCGGGGTGGGGGTCCCCTGCAGACGAGCTGAGGCTTCTATTCTGCTTGGCACAGGAGCGGTCACAGCAGAATCCTCCCTACAGGAGAACGGGGGCCACTGTCGGGGGCCAGGGATCAGTTGCCGAGGGTAACATGCGAGAACGTAGAGGAAGTGAGAAAAGCGCAAGAAGTTCTTCCAGACGCCGCTGCGAATCGCAGGAAAAGCGTCATCTCCGCGTCCAGCCACAACACAGCCGACAGCAGAACCAGCCCTGAGAAGTCACATGCATCCCCGGCAGCCGCACGCGTCAGCGCCCACAACAAAGGCTGGTCACGTGACCGTCCACGCCGCGCAGCTGGATGCTCTGCTGAACGGCATCATGGGCCTCATCATCTTCCCCTCCTCTCCAGACCTCAGTCAATTATAACTACAACCCCCACCATTCATCCACAAATCCCACCAGTGACTACAGCAGCCCCCAGCTGAGGTCAGACATGATCTCTGCTTGCTGTCAGTCACTGGAAACCTTCTTTACATTCAGGGGATGAAAATCTGCCCCAAACCAAAAACTAGCTGAGGATTTGTTACAATGTATCAGTGCAGCCAGCAGGCTGGAGCGAGGATTGAGAAACCGATACATTGTAACAATCCCTCCTCAGTGGCCAGGGATGCTCCCATTCACTGATAGCAATCAGTTCTTTGCACCCCCGACATGGGACTGCAGCCTCCCCCTCCACCCCCCCCCCCCTCCCCCCCCTCCATGGGACTGCAGCCTCCCCCCCCCCCAGACATGGGACTGCAGCCTCCCCCTCCACACTCTTCCCCCGACATGGGACTGCAGCCTCCCCTCACCCTCCATGGGACTGCAGCCTCCCCAGACATGGGACTGCAGCCTCCTCCACCTCTTCCCCGACATGGGACTGCAGCCTCCCCCTCCACTACACCCCCTCCGACATGGGACTGCAGCCTCCCCCTCACCTCTCCCGACATGGGACTGCAGCCTCTCCACTCACCTCCCTCCGACATGGGACTGCAGCCTCCTCCACTACACCCCTCCCGACATGGGACTGCAGCCTCCCTCCACTACACCCCCTCCCGACATGGGACTGCAGCCTCCCCACTACACCCCCCCCCCGACATGGGACTGCAGCCTCCCCCTCCACTACACCCCCCCCTCCCGACATGGGACTGCAGCCTCCCCCTCCACTACACCCCTCTCCGACATGGGGACTGCAGCCTCCCTCCTACACTCCCCCCCGACATGGGACTGCAGCCTCCACTACCCCTCCAGACATGGGACTGCAGCCTCCACCCCAGACATGGGACTGCAGCCTCCACCCCAGACATGGGACTGCAGCCTCCACCCCCAGACATGGGACTGCAGCCCCCCCCAGACATGGGACTGCAGCCTCCACCCCCAGACATGGGACTGCAGCCTCCCCCAGACATGGGACTGCAGCCTCCACCCCCAGACATGGGACTGCAGCCTCCACCCCCAGACATGGGACTGCAGCCTCCACCCCCCAGACATGGGACTGCAGCCTCCCCCCCAGACATGGGACTGCAGCCCTCGGACACAGCAGCTAACATAAAAGATGTATCCCTACCCTCCTCTCCATACACAGAACAGCTGACCACCTTCCCCCCTGTACCCAGTTGCCCCCCCACCCAGTCACTGCCCTGCGGTCTTTGCCCCCCACCTCCCCAGTTGCTCCCCTTCCTCCAGTTGCTGCCCCTGCGGTCCTTGCTCCCCATCCCCCAGTTGCCCCCCACCTCCTTCCCCCAGTCGCTGCCCTGCGGTCGTTGCTTCCCATCCCCTTCCCCCAGTTGCCCCCCACCTCCCCAGTTGCTCCCCTTCCCTCTGCCCTGCGGTCGTTGCTCCCCATCCGGCCGGTGCGCTCGATGTGACTATATATGGAGGCGGCGCAGGTTTTAGCGCAAGAAGAAAGTTGGGAGAAGTGGCGGCGGGTGTGGCCCCCAGCCCGGTCATGTTAGTGCAGGCAGAGGATGCTGCAGTGCGGTAAGTGCACGGCTCCGGGGGCCACTTACCTGACCAGCGACCTCTCTGCACGGAGACCCCGAAGCTTCTGCAGGACGAGCAGGAAGACTGATCCCCGAGCGGCCACCACCCCGTGATTCATAAGCGCCCGAGCTCTGCTGCCACCACCTGGGGGGAGGCGGTACTGCACCCGCCCCGGCATCCCGGGGGCGCCCCTCTGCGTCAGCGCCTCACGTGCAGCAGGACAGGGTTTCAGCCTGTGGAGGCAAACTTCAGCATTCCCATTGGCTGACAGAAAGCAGAGATCTTGAAAATGCTGATTGCGCTATGGCATTTCATAAGGATCATTTCAATTTTAACCTTAATCTTTATGAAGGCCACTCTGGTCCATCACTCACAGCAGGGTACTCTTCCTAGAGAGGAGACCCCTTATTTGGGGGTCAGGATGCAGCGGACAGATGGAGATGAGTCACATTGCCTAAAACAAGAGAAAACGCCCATGACAGCTGGATATGGCGCCGAGCTGCCAGCAGCCGGGGCCACAGGCAGGGGACGCCTGAGCCACGAGGAGGGGGGCAGAGGGGTCTGGAGGAGGAGGCAGAGGGGTCTGGAGGAGGGGACGCTGAGCCACGAGGAGGGGGGCAAAGGGGTCTGGAGGAGGGGACGCCTGAGCCACGAGGAGGGGGCAGAGGGGTCTGGAGGAGGGGGCAGAGGGGTCTGGAGGAGGGGACGCCTGAGCCACGAGGAGGGGGGCACAGGGGTCTGGAGGAGGGGACAGAGGGGTCTGGAGAAGGGGGCAGAGGGGTCTGGAGGAGGGGACGCTGAGCCACGAGGAGGGGGGCAAAGGGGTCTGGAGGAGGGGGCTGAGGGGTCTGGAGGAGGGGCAGAGGGGTCTGGAGAAGGGGGCAGAGGGGTCTGGAGGAGGAGACGCCTGAGCCACGAGGAGGGGGGCAGAGGGGTCTGGAGGAGGGGACGCTGAGCCACGAGGAGGGTGGCAGAGGGGTCTGGAGGAGGGGGCTGAGGGGTCTGGAGGAGGGGGGCAGAGAGGTCTGGAGGAGGGGACGCTGAGCCATGAGGAGGGGGGCAGAGGGGTCTGGAGAAGGGGACTCTAAGCCACGAGGAGGGGGGCAGAGGGGTCTGGAGGAGGGGGCAGAGGAGTCTGGAGGAGGGGACAGAGGGGTCTGGAGGATGAGACAGAGGAGTCTGGAGCAGGGGACGCTAAGCCACGAGGAGGGGGGCAGAGGGAGTCTGGAGGAGGGGACAGAGGGAGTCTGGAGGAGGGAACAGAGGGGTCTGGAGGAGGGGACAGAGGAGTCTGGAGGAGGGGGCAAAGGGGTCTGGAGGAGGGGCAAAGGGGTCTGGAGGAGGGAACAGAGGGTCTGGAGGAGGGGACAGAGGAGTCTGGAGGAGGGGGCAAAGGGTCTGGAGAAAGGGGTAGAGGGGTCTGGAGAAGGGGACGCTGAGCCACGAGGAGGGGGGCAGAGGGGTCTGGAGGAGGGGGCTGAGGGGTCTGGAGGAGGGGGCAGAGGGGTTTGGAGGAGGGGGCAGAGGGGTCTGGAGGAGGGGACGCCTGAGCCACGAGGAGGGGGGCAGATGGGTCTGGAGAAGGGGACGCTAAGCCACGAGGAGGGGGCAGAGGGGTCTGGAGGAGGGGACGCCTGAGCCACGAGGAGGGGGGCAGAGGGGTCTGGAGGAGGGGGCAGAGGGGTCTGGAGGAGGGGGCAGAGGGGTCTGGAGGAGGGGGCAGAGGGGTCTGGAGGAGGGGACGCTGAGCCACGAGGAGGAGGGCAGAGGGGTCTGGAGGAGGGGGCAGAGGGGTCTGGAGGAGGGGACAGAGGGGTTTGGAGGAGGGGCAGAGGGGTCTGGAGGAGGGGCCAGAGGGGTCTGGAGGAGGGGACGTCTGAGCCACGAGGAGGGGGGCAGATGGGTCTGGAGAAGGGGACGCTAAGCCACGAGGAGGGGGGCAGAGGGGTCTGGAGGAGGGGACGCCTGAGCCACGAGGAGGGGGGCAGAGGGGTCTGGAGGAGGGGACAGAGAGGTGTGGAGGAGGGGGCAGAGGGAGTCTGGAGGAGGGAACAGAGGGGTCTGGAGGAGGGGGCAGAGGGGTCTGGAGAAGGGGACGCTGAGCCACGAGGAGGGGGGCAGAGGGGTCTGGAGAAGGGGACTCTAAGCCACGAGGAGGGGGGCAGAGGGGTCTGGAGGAGGGGGCAGAGGGGTCTGGAGGAGGGGACAGAGGGGTCTGGAGGATGGGACAGAGGAGTCTGGAGCAGGGGACGCTAAGCCACGAGGAGGGGGGCAGAGGGGTCTGGAGGAGGGGACAGAGGGAGTCTGGAGGAGGGAACAGAGGGGTCTGGAGGAGGGAACAGAGGAGTCTGGAGGAGGGGACAGAGGGGTCTGGAGGATGGGACAGAGGAGTCTGGAGCAGGGGACGCTAAGCCACGAGGAGGGGGGCAGAGGGGTCTGGAGGAGGGGACAGAGGGAGTCTGGAGGAGGGAACAGAGGGGTCTGGAGGAGGGAACAGAGGGGTCTGGAGGAGGGGGCAGAGGGGTCTGGAGGGGGGGCAGAGGGGTCTAAGGAAAAGGGGACGCTGAGCCACGAGGAGGGGGGCAGAGGGGTCTGGAGAAGGGGACTCTAAGCCACGAGGAGGGGGCAGAGGGGTCTGGAGGAGGGGGCAGAGGGGTCTGGAGGAGGGGGCAGAGGAGTCTAGAGGAGGGGACAGAGGGAGTCTGGAGGAGGGAACAGAGGGGTCTGGAGGAGGGAACAGAGGGGTCTGGAGGAGGGGGCAGAGGGGTCTGGAGGGGGGGCAGAGGGGTCTAAGGAAAAGGGACGCTGAGCCACGAGGAGAGGGCAGAGGGGTCTGGAGAAGGGGACTCTAAGCCACGAGGAGGGGGGCAGAGGGGTCTGGAGGATGGGACAGAGGAGTCTGAAGAAGGGGACAGAGGGAGTCTGGAGGAGGGGACAGAGGGGTCTGGAGGAGAGGGCAAAGGGGTCTGGAGGGAGGGGCAGAGGGTCTGGAGAAGGGACGCTGAGCCACGAGGAGGGAGGGCAGAGGGGTCTGGAGAAGGGGACGCTAAGCCACGAGGAGGGGGGCAGAGGGGTCTGGAGGAGGGGGCAGAGGGGTCTCAGGAAAAGGGGACGCTGAGCCACGAGGAGGGGGGCAGAGGGGTCTGGAGAAGGGGACTCTAAGCCACGAGGAGAGGGCAGAGAGGTCTGGAGGAGGGGGCAGAGGGGTCTGGAGGAGGGGGCAGAGGAGTCTAGAGGAGGGGACAGAGGGGTCTGGAGGATGGGACAGAGGGGTCTGGAGGAGGGGACAGAGGGAGTCTGGAGGAGGGGACAGAGGGGTCTGGAGGAGGGGCAAAGGGTCTGGAGGAGGGGCAGAGGGTCTGGAGAAGGGGCGCTGAGCCACGAGGAGGGGGCAGAGGGGTCTGGAGAAGGGGACGCTAAGCCACGAGGAGGGGGCAGAGGGTCTGGAGGAGGGGCAGAAAGGTCTGGAGGAGGGAACAGAGGGGTCTGGAGGAGGGGGCAGAGGGGTCTGGAGAAGGGGACGCTAAGCCACGAGGAGGGGGGCAGAGGGGTCTGGAGGAGGGGGCAGAGGGGTCTGGAGGAGGGGACAGAGGAGTCTGGAGGATGGGACAGAGGAGTCTGGAGGAGGGGGCAGAGGGGTCTGGAGAAGGGGACGCTAAGCCACGAGGAGGGGGGCAGAGGGGTCTGGAGGAGGGGACGCTGAGCCACGAGGAGGGGGTCAGAGGGGTCTGGAGGAGGGGGCAGAGGGGTCTGGAGGATGGGACAGATGAGTCTGGAGGATGGGACAGGAGTCTGGAGGAGGGGGCTCTAAGCCACGAGGAGGGGGGCAGAGGGGTCTGGAGGAGGGGGCAGAGGGGTCTGGAGGAGGGGGCAGAGGAGTCTGGAGGAGGGGTCTGGAGGATGGGACAGAGGAGTCTGGAGCAGGGGACGCTAAGCCACGAGGAGAGGGCAGAGGGGTCTGGAGGAGGGGGCAGAGGGGTCTGGAGGAGGGGGCAGAGGAGTCTGGAGGAGGGGACAGAGGGGTCTGGAGGATGGGACAGAGGAGTCTGGAGCAGGGGACGCTAAGCCACGAGGAGGGGGCAAAGGGGTCTGGAGGAGGGGGCAGAGGGGTCTGGAGAAGGGGACGCTGAGCCACGAGGAGGGGGGCAGAGGGGTCTGGAGAAGGGGACGCTAAGCCACGAGGAGGGGGGCAGAGGGGTCTGGAGGAGGGGCAGAAAGGTCTGGAGGAGGGAACAGAGGGGTCTGGAGGAGGGGACAGAGGGGTCTGGATGAGGGCGCAGAGGGGTCTGGAGAAGGGGACGCTGAGCCACGAGGAGGGGGGCAGAGGGGTCTGGAGGAGGGGGCAGAGGGGTCTGGAGAAGGGGACGCTAAGCCACGAGGAGGGGGGCAGAGGGGTCTGGAGGAGGGGCAGAGGGTCTGGAGGATGGGACAGAGGAGTCTGGAGGATGGGACAGAGGAGTCTGGAGGAGGGGGCAGAGGGGTCTGGAGAAGGGGACGCTAAGCCACGAGGAGGGGCAGAGGGGTCTGGAGGAGGGACGCTGAGCCACGAGGAGGGGCAGAGGGGTCTGGAGGAGGGGGCAGAGGGGTCTGGAGGATGGGACAGATGAGTCTGGAGGATGGGACAGAGGATGGAGGAGGGGGCAGAGGGGTCTGGAGAAGGGGACGCTCAGCCACAAGGAGGGGGCAGAGGGGTCTGGAGGAGGGACGCTGAGCCACGAGGAGGGGGCAGAGGGTCTGGAGGAGGGGCAGAGGGGTCTGGAGGATGGGACAGATGAGTCTGGAGGACGGGCCAGGAGTCTGGAGGAGGGGGCAGAGGGGTCTGGAGAAGGGGACGCTAAGCCACGAGGAGGGGGCAGAGGGGTCTGCCCCTCCTCCAGACCCTCTGCCTCCTCCAGCAGACCCCTCTGCCCCCCTCCTCGTGGCTCAGGCATCCCCTCCTCCAGACCTCTCTGCCCCCCTCCTCGTGGCTCAGGCGTCCCCTCCTCCAGACCCCTCTGTCCCCTCCTCCAGACCCCTCTGCCCCCTCCTTGTGGCTCAGGTGTCCCCTCCTCCAGACCCCACTGTCCCCTTCTCCAGACCCCTTTGGGCTGATCTGAGGTCTCATGGAGGCTGACTGGGGGTATTTGGGCTGATCTGAGGTTTGATGGGGGCTGACTGGGGGTCTTTTGGCTGATCTGAGGTTTGATGGGGGCTGACTGGGGGTCTTTTGGCTGATCTGAGGTTTGATGGGGGCTGACTGGGGGTCTTTGGGCTGATCTGAGGTTTGATGGAGGCTGACTGGGGGTCTTTTGGCTGATCTGAGGTTTGATGGGGGCTGACTGGGGGTCTTTTGGCTGATCTGAGGTTTGATGGGGGCTGACTGGGGGTCTTTGGGCTGATCTGAGGTTTGATGGGGGCTAACTGTAAGTCTTTGGGCTGATCTGAGGTTTGATGGGGGCTTACTGGGGGTCTTTTGGCTGATCTGAGGTTTAATGGGGGCTGACTGGGGTCTTTGGGCTGATCTGAGGTTTGATGGGGGCTGACTGGGGGTCTTTGAGCTGATCTGAGGTTTGATGGGGGCTGACTGGGGGTCTTTGGGCTGATCTGAGGTCTAATGGGGGCTGACTGGGGGTCTTTGGGCTGATCTGAGGTTTGATGGGGGTTGACTGGGGGTCTTTGGGCTGATCTGAGGTGTAATGGGAGTAGGAAACTAACATATCTGCAGAGATGAGAGATGGCTGAAAGAAGTCACATTGTGGTCTGGTCTGAATGGAGAAGATGAAGACAGAGAACATCTACATCAAAGGAGAGGTCACTGGATGTAAGAGGTATGGGCGCCATATATGGGTGGGGCTGTGTGTGGGTGGGGCTTGAGGGTGGACGGGGACACAGGGGCCCCATGATCTCCTATTGCTGAGGTAAGAGGTAAGGGAGGGGGCGGCGGAGGGGGGAAGGGGGCCCCAGGCCTTGAGCTGTGTAAGGGGTCCCAAAATTTCTGATGGCAGCCCTGCTCTCAGTCATGGAGTTTTGTCAGTCAGGGATCTGTCAGTCAGGGGTTCTGTCAGTCAGGGATCTGTCAGTCAGGGGTTCTGTCAGTCAGGGGTTCTGTCAGTCAGGGCCTCTCAGTCATGGAGTTCTGTCAGTCAGGGGTTCTGTCAGTCAGGGGTTCTGTCAGTCAGGGGTTCTGTCAGTCAGGGGGCCTCTCAGTCATGGAGTTCTGTCAGTCAGGGGGCCTCTCAGTCATGGAGTTCTGTCAGTCAGGGGTTCTGTCAGTCAGGGGTTCTGTCAGTCAGGGGGTCTTTCAGTCAGGAGTTCTGTCAGTCAGGGATCTCTCAGTCATGAAGTTCTGTCAGTCAGGGATCTGTCAGTCAGGGGATCTGTCAGTCAGGTGTTCTGTCAGTCAGGGGATCTGTTAGTCAGAGGGTCTGTCAGTCAAGGGATCTGTCAGTCAGGGGATCTGTCAGTCAGGGGATCTGTCAGTCAGGGGTCTATAAGTCAGGGGATCTGTCAGTCAGCGGATCTGTCAGTCAGGGGTTCTGTCAGTCAGGGATCTGTCAGTCAGGAGGTCTGTCAGGTCTGTGTCAGTTGGATCCTCTGCTGACACAGTTCATCACTCTCATCTCCCTCTAAGATGGCTGCTCCCTTTCTTTTCCTCTCCAGGCTCTGTGTAACCCCTCCTCTCATGAATATTGAAATATAAGCAGCCTGTAGCTGTGATAGGAAACAGCGGCATCTTGTGGCCAAACAGCCGAATGTCAGTTCAGATCATTTAATTTAATCTACACAAACAGTGTTTAGACAAGGAGAGCTGTTTCCCCATCTCACATGCCATCCCACTAGAGGTTGTGGTCCTTGGCAACCCTCCCCATACAATCTCATCCCTGGCATAGCGCTGTGGGTGCACACCAGCATTGGGCCTGGTTGACCTTCGCAGAGTGATAGGCTCAGAAGCACTGGGGACGTCAGGCATATCTAATGGGGGAGGAGCTGTTGACTGCTCAACACTTTCCCTGGGTGACAAACTTGCCATGGCCGGAGCCTCTGTGGGTACCAGGGCAGGGACAACCCACCATTCCTCTTTCTCCTCCTCTAAGGGGATTTCCTCTGTATTCTAAGCAGGAGGAGGCATCTCCTCCACGCACATGGGCTCATCAAAATTACAACACCTCAACATGTTACCGTGCAAGTTTCATGAGGCCCCCCCAGTCCCCTTTGGCTCTACCTCGTAGACCGGGATTGCAGGGTCGACCGTCCTCTTCACCGTGTATGGGACCACCTCTCACCGCCTATCCAACTTCCTAGACGGCCATTTGGCTTTGACCATCACTCGATCATCCGGGGCATACCCATCCCTTTGCAGTGGTCTTGGATTAGGATGTACCACTTGCCCCAGGTGCTCCCCCACAACCTTGTGGATCGCTCTCAGCCAGCGGCGGTGCTCTTGCACCCATGCGGTGGTATTTCTCGGTGGTGGTTCCATCAGATCAGGCATGTGGAGGTCTTCAATCTCCCGCCTGGCTCTCCTAAACATGAGCATATGTGGGGAGTATCCGGTGGTACGATGTACCCTGTTGTTATATGCCCACATCAGTTTAGGTAGGTACTCGGGCAACCAAGCCTTTTGGCTGTCCTCAGAGTCCACAGCATCTGGATCCAGGTGCGGTTGAACTGCTCGCATGCCCCGAACATCTGTATAAAGTGTTTGCAGACCACTTCAGTGGCCAACTCTGCCATCTGGTCTCTGGTGGGTACAGCCACCACATACTTTGTGAAATGGTCTGTCATGACTAGACGGTACGAGTGTCCCGAGGTAGAGTACCCAATCTGTACGTCATCGATCATAAGAAGCTCTAGGGGCACTGAGGTCCGGATGGCCTGGACAGGAGCCCGCTGTTCAGTACTCTTACTCAGCCCACAGGGTCGACACTTAAGACATGCCTCGGCCACCATGTCTGCCAGATCTGGACAGTGTAGCAGCCGTTGGAGCCACTTGAACGTTTCTGTCACTCCTGAAATGGACACCCCTCTTATGGGCTTCCCAGGCGGCCTCCAGTCCCAATGACATTGGGATAACAATCTGTTGCTGGTACCGCAGCTCTGACTGTAAGTATATGGTCCGACACAGGAGTCCCTGGGTAACAGTCAGCTTATCCTACTGCCTCAACAACTTTTGGCCCTCTGGAGTCAGACGGGCCCGCTCTTCTGGCCGAGGCCAGATCTTAGTCCCGACCAATTCTTTCACTTTCCACAGGTCCGGGCAGCCATTCTGGACTCTCTCCCAATCAGCCAACGTCTTTCCAAGCACCATGGGCATCCCGGACGCCACCCCACTCAAAGTGCCACGTCCTGGAACATGGGTAATGGACCAAGGTCAGGAGTTGCAGTGTCCTCTAGCTCCTACAGGGACTCAGGAGAGTGCATCGGCGCTGTTAGGGTAGTTGCCAGGTGCCACTCCAGAGCAGTCCCCGAGTCAGTGGCAGCTGACCAGGGGGTCAGAGATAATGGTGCAAGCACCGAGGGGAAGTATGTGGTCAGGCAGAGATCAAGCAAGGTCCGTAAACGAAGTCCGAGGTCAGAGGCAGGCGGAAAACAGGCAAAATCCGGTACACAGCAAAGCAGAACTTGGAAAACACCTTCACACTTGGAACTAGGAAAGTTAGTGACTAGGAGTTGCTCCTTCATTTTCCTGTGGTAGGAAGCGCATTTAAATACTTCCTTCAGTCTAGCCATTGGCTGATGAGACAGGGGGCGTGTATGTGCTGCCTCACAAGTGAAGAGAGCCACACCCATTCAAGGGTCTCCAGCAGGAAATAAGTCATGGAGCACAGATGCAACAGTTAAGCTACCTTCTGCCCGCGCTTGTCAGCACGGCGCATGGCAGCAGGAGGGAAAGAGGGCGCCTGTGCCCGTAGGGGCAGCAGCGCCGGCACGGACTGCTGGGCTAACAGTACCCTCCCTTACTCCCCCTCTCCTCAGGCCTGGCCCTAGACAAAAAAAATTCAGAAGAAGAGGGGCATTGATGTTCTCTCTAGGTTCCCAAGATCTTTCCTCAGGACCAAACTTCTTCCAATCCACAAGCAACAGGGTTTTACCAATTAGTAGGAGGGTATTTTGAGCCTGATGTATTTGGAGGCAAGCCACACTTTATCACCAGGACAGAACGTAGGAGCAGGGATACCAGAGGTTGAAGACACCGGGAGTGGGATGTTAGGTTGTCGACCATAACACAACAAAAAATGGTGATTTCTTCGAAGACTCACTGACATGATTGTTGCACGAAAACTCAGCCCAGGACAAAAGTTCAACCCAGTTGTCGTGATGAATATTAGTGAAGTGGCGCAAAAAGTTTGTAAGAATTCGGTTGACGCGCTCCACTTGACCGTTGAACTGTGATGATACGCCGAAGAGAAGTCCAGGTAAACATTCAGAAGCTTGTAGAGAGCGCTCCAGAATTATGACATGAACTGTACGCCTCTATCGGACACAATACGGAGAGGGAAGCCATGGAGACAAATTTGCTCGATAAATTTCTTGGCCAGTTGGGAAGCAGAAGGGAATCCAGGCAGAGGAACGAATTTTAGAGAAGAGGTCTACCACTACCCAAATCACAGAACAACCGGAGGGAGGGGGTAGATCCGTAATAAAGTCCATAGCTATTTGTTGCCAGGGAACCTCAGGAAGAGGAAGCAGAAGGCCGACTGGACGTTGTTTGGAAGTCTTATTTTGCGCACAGGACGGATAAGCAGCGACAAATTCTTGGATGTCTTGGCGCATGGACAGCCACCAGTACTGCTGCGCAATGAATCTTAAGGTCTTTTGTTGACCGGCATGACCCGCCACCTTAGATGAATGGCCCCATAGTAAGACCTGCTTTCTGAGAGACTCTGCAACAAAGGTATTTCCAGAAGGAATCTCGGATAGCTTGACAGGACAGGCCGATATTTTAGCGGGATCGATGATGAATTGGGGCTCCCCCTCCTGGTCGGTAGAAAGGATCTCGAGAGAGTATCTGCTTTGATGTTCTTATCTGCAGCACGAAAGTAAAGAACAAAATCAAAACGGGCAAAGAACAGGAACCGTCTAGCTTGTCGAGGATAAAGGCTCTGTGCAGACTGCGATAGGTGAGGTTCATGTGGTCGGTATAGATCACCACAGGATGACCGGGCCCCTCCAGAAGGTACCGCCATTCCTCCAATGCCATCTTGATGACCAACAACTCTCGGTCCCCAATCGAGTAGTTGCGCTCAGGAACGGAGAAGGCCCTGGAGAAGAAGCCACAGGATGTCATCTTACCCGAGGAAGACTTTTGTGAAAGCACCGCCCCAGCTCCAATCGACGATGCATCCACCTCCAGAAACAATTTCTTACTGGTATCAGAACGATCGAGTACTAGAGCCATAGAGAAGGCTTGAAAGGCTGATTCAGCCTCAGTGGTCCAACTTTTGGGATTCGCCCCTTTGCGGGTCAAGGCTGAGATGGGAGCTGTCAAAGAAGAGAAGTGTGGCACAAACTGGCGGCAGTAGTTGGCGAACTCCAGGACGGACTGCTGGGCTAACACCGGCTGCCATAGGCAGTGACTCTCTCATGTCCATCCTGAACTTGGGATAACACGGTCCCCAGCCCATGTAGACTTCCATCAGTGTACAGCAGGAATGGGTGGGCGAACCGCGCATAAGCCAGAATAGGGGCATTGGTCAGCGCCTCCTTCACTGCTTCAAAGGCCTCTTTTTGCCGGGGTCCCCACTCGATGGAACGATTCTTTGGGCCCCCCACAGTGCCCCTTAATTACTTGTTTAACGCGCCCACCAAATGAGCAAATTTGGGTATAAACCTCCTGTAGTAGCGGGCCACGAATGCCTGCACCTCTTGTAGTGTACGCAGCTGGGGCCACTTCTGGATGGCTTTCATCTTGCCGGGGGCCGGCTTTACCCCCTCCTGGGTGACCATAGTCCCAAATACTCTATCTGCTGTCTAAACAGTTGGCACTTCTTGGGCTTGATCTTGAGCCCATGGTCACTCCACCCAGAATAACTTAGGTGCGGTGGCTCGTCAAAAGAGGGCCCCTCTGCTGGGCTTGTCGACAGTACAGGCTTATGGTGCAGATCGGATCGATCAGGGTTTAAATCTAAGAATAAAATCAGAAGGTTTTATTTTCAATAGATTCTCCTTTGGAGAAAAGTATGAGATCTGGGTATTCGATGGTATTTGAATAGTTTGCTGTAAAAGAGACTGAAAGGGTTATTGTTAAGATGTGTAGTCACGTTGGCTGCCTCATCGGTATTCCCGTTCCATATGAGTAACAGAACATCTGTGTACCGCCTATAGAAAACAATATGTACCGTAGATGTACTGTTCTTCAATGCGCCCCATATAGAGATTGGCAAAGTTTGGCGCGAAACGCGCATTGCGGTGCCTTTTATCTGTCAGAATATTTTGTTCTCAGTATGACATCTATTGCTTTTAATAGGACTAGGCCTTGTGAGGTGGGCATGGTGTCATCCTTTGAGAGGTGATGTTGCACCCCTTCTGTTCCTGCACCGCGTGGGGCCGAGACATCTAGTGTGACCCAACTGTAGAGTCCTGCCGTTTATCTGAGGAGATGAGGCTGGGTGAGTCCTGCTGATAGGGTGGGAGCTGGCTGACATATTCCTGCAGTAGGATATCTACACCCTTCTAAGTCTTTATTCCTCCGCTATACCCAGAAAACCACATATAGCCGACATTATTTCACTCTAGGTCCTCCTAACGACAGTGCTGCAGCACACCCTAATATGAGAGCGCGGTACAACGACCGTAGAAACAGTCTAACAACAAACTACAATACATATATCTACATGTATCACTTATATATCACTCACATATCTACATGTATCACTTATATATCACTTACATATCTACATGTATCACTTATATATCACTTACATATCTACATGTATCACTTATATATCACTTATATACATGTATCACTTATATATCACTTACATATCTACATGTATCACTTATATATCACTTACATATCTACATGTATCACTTATATATCACTCACATATCTACATGTATCACTTATATATCACTTATATACATGTATCACTTATATATCATCATATCTACATGTATCACTTATATATCACTTACATATCTACATGTATCACTTATATATCACTTACATATCTACATGTATCACTTATATATCACTTACATATCTACATGTATCACTTATATATCACTTACATATCTACATGTATCACTTATATATCACTTACATATCTACATGTATCACTTATATATCACTTATATACATGTATCCTTATATATCACATATATATGTATCACTTATATATCACTTACATATCTACATGTATCACTTATATATCACTTACATCTATCTACATGTATCACTTATATATCACTCACATATCTACATGTATCACTTATATATCACTTACATATCTACATGTATCACTTATATATCACTTACATATATCTACATGTATCACTTATATATCACTTACATATATCTACATGTATCACTTATATATCACTTACATATATCTACATGTATCACTTATATATCACTTATATACATGTATCACTTATATATCACTTACATATATATATGTATCACTTATATATCACTCACATATCTACATGTATCACTTATATATCACTTACATATCTACATGTATCACTTATATATCACTTACATATCTACATGTATCACTTATATATCACTTACATATCTACATGTATCACTTATATATCACTTACATATCTACATGTATCACTTATATATCACTTATATACATGTATCACTTATATATCACTCACATATCTACATGTATCACTTATATATCACTTATATACATGTATCACTTATATATCACTTACATATATCTACATGTATCACTTATATATCACTTACATATCTACATGTATCACTTATATATCACTTACATATCTACATGTATCACTTATATATCACTTACATATCTACATGTATCACTTATATATCACTTACATATATCTACATGTATCACTTATATATCACTTACATATCTACATGTATCACTTATATATCACTCACATATCTACATGTATCACTTATATATCACTTATATACATGTATCACTTATATATCACATATCTACATGTATCACTTATATATCACTTACATATCTACATGTATCACTTATATATCACTTACATATCTACATGTATCACTTATATATCACTTACATATCTACATGTATCACTTATATATCACTTACATATATCTACATGTATCACTTATATATCACTTACATATCTACATGTATCACTTATATATCACTTACATATACTACATGTATCACTTATATATCACTATATATACATGTATCACTTATATATCACTCACATATCTACATGTATCACTTATATATCACTTACATATCTACATGTATCACTTATATATCACTTACATATATCTACATGTATCACTTATATATCACTTACATATACTACATGTATCACTTATATATCACTTACATATCTACATGTATCACTTATATATCACTTACATATCTACATGTATCACTTATATATCACTTACATATACTACATGTATCACTTATATATCACTTACATATCTACATGTATCACTTATATATCACTTACATATATCTACATGTATCACTTTATATATCACTTATATACATGTATCACTTATATATCACTTACATATATACATGTATCACTTATATATCACTTACATATATCTACATGTATCACTTATATATCACTTACATATCTACATGTATCACTTATATATCACTTACATATCTACATGTATCACTTATATATCACTTACATATACTACATGTATCACTTATATATCACTTACATATCTACATGTATCACTTATATATCACTCACATATATACATGTATCACTTATATATCACTTACATATATCTACATGTATCACTTATATATCACTTACATATCTACATGTATCACTTATATATCACTTACATATCTACATGTATCACTTATATATCACTTACATATATACATGTATCACTTATATATCACTTACATATATCTACATGTATCACTTATATATCACTTATATACATGTATCACTTATATATCACTTACATATCTACATGTATCACTTATATACATGTATCACTTATATATCACTTATATACATGTATCACTTATATATCACTTACATATCTACATGTATCACTTATATATCACTTACATATATACATGTATCACTTATATATCACTCACATATCTACATGTATCACTTATATATCACTCACTTATATACATGTATCACTTATATATCACTCACTTATATACATGTATCACTTATATATCACTCACATATCTACATGTATCACTTATATATCACTCACATATCTACATGTATCACTTATATATCACTTATATACATGTATCACTTATATATCACATATATACATGTATCACTTATATATCACTTATATACATGTATCACTTATATATCACTTATATACATGTATCACTTATATATCACATATATACATGTATCACTTATATATCACATATCTACATGTATCACTTATATATCACTTACATATATACATGTATCACTTATATATCACATATATACATGTATCACTTATATATCACTTACATATATACATGTATCACTTATATATCACTCACATATATACATGTATCACTTATATATCACTTACATATATACATGTATCACTTATATATCACTTACATATATCTACATGTATCACTTATATATCACTTACATATATACATGTATCACTTATATATCACTCACATATATACATGTATCACTTATATATCACTTATATACATGTATCACTTATATATCACTTACATATCTACATGTATCACTTATATATCACTTATATACATGTATCACTTATATATCACTCACATATCTACATGTATCACTTATATATCACTTACATATATCTACATGTATCACTTATATATCACTTACATATCTACATGTATCACTTATATATCACTTATATACATGTATCACTTATATATCCCATATATACATGTATCACTTATATATCACATATCTACATGTATCACTTATATATCACATATCTACATGTATCACTTATATATCACTTACATATATCTACATGTATCACTTATATATCACATATCTACATGTATCACTTATATATCACTTACATATATCTACATGTATCACTTATATATCACATATATACATGTATCACTTATATATCCCATATATACATGTATCACTTATATATCACATATATCTACATGTATCACTTATATATCACTTACATATCTACATGTATCACTTATATATCACTTACATATATACATGTATCACTTATATATCACTTACATATATACATGTATCACTTATATATCACTTATATATATACATGTATCACTTATATATCACTCACTTATATACATGTATCACTTATATATCACTTACATATATACATGTATCACTTATATATCACTTACATATATACATGTATCACTTATATATCACTCACATATCTACATGTATCACTTATATATCACTTACATATATACATGTATCACTTATATATCACTTACATATACATGTATCACTTATATATCACTTACATATCTACATGTATCACTTATATATCACTTACATATATACATGTATCACTTATATATCACTTACATACATGTATCACTTATATATCACTCACATATATACATGTATCACTTATATATCACTTACATATATACATGTATCACTTATATATCACTTACATACATGTATCACTTATATATTACTTATCTACATGTATCACTTATATATCACTTACATATATCTACATGTATCACTTATATATCACATATCTACATGTATCACTTATATATCACTTACATATATGTATCACTTATATATCACTTACATATATCTACATGTATCACTTATATATCACTTACATATATCTACATGTATCACTTATATATCACTTACATATCTACATGTATCACTTATATATCACTTACATATCTACATGTATCACTTATATATCACTTACATATATCTACATGTATCACTTATATATCACTTACATATATACATGTATCACTTATATATCACTTACATACATGTATCACTTATATATCACTCACTTATATACATGTATCACTTATATATCACTTACATACATGTATCACTTATATATCACTTACATATCTACATGTATCACTTATATATCACTCACATATCTACATGTATCACTTATATATCACTTACATATCTACATGTATCACTTATATATCACTCACTTATATACATGTATCACTTATATATATCACTTATATACATGTATCACTTATATATCACTTACATATATACATGTATCACTTATATATCACTTACATATATCTACATGTATCACTTATATATCACTTACATATCTACATGTATCACTTATATATCACTTACATATATCTACATGTATCACTTATATATATCACTTATATACATGTATCACTTATATATCACTTACATATATATATGTATCACTTATATATCACTTACATATATCTACATGTATCACTTATATATCACTTACATATCTACATGTATCACTTATATATCACTTACATATATACATGTATCACTTATATATCACTTACATATCTACATGTATCACTTATATATCACTTACATATATCTACATGTATCACTTATATATCACTTATATACATGTATCACTTATATATCACTTACATATCTACATGTATCACTTATATATCACTTATATACATGTATCACTTATATATCACTTACATATCTACATGTATCACTTATATATCACTTACATATCTACATGTATCACTTATATATCACTTACATATATACATGTATCACTTATATATCACTCACATATCTACATGTATCACTTATATATCACTCACTTATATACATGTATCACTTATATATCACTCACTATATATACATGTATCACTTATATATCTCACATATCTACATGTATCACTTATATATCACTCACATATCTACATGTATCACTTATATATCACTCACATATATACATGTATCACTTATATATCACTCACATATATACATGTATCACTTATATATCACTCACATATATACATGTATCACTTATATATCACTCACTTATATACATGTATCACTTATATATCACTTACATATCTACATGTATCACTTATATATATCACTTATATACATGTATCACTTATATATCACATATCTACATGTATCACTTATATATCACTACTATATACATGTATCACTTATATATCACTATATATACATGTATCACTTATATATCCTACATATCTACATGTATCACTTATATATCACTCACATATATACATGTATCACTTATATATCACTTACATATATACATGTATCACTTATATATCACTCACATATATACATGTATCACTTATATATCACTTACATATATCTACATGTATCACTTATATATCACTTACATATCTACATGTATCACTTATATATCACTTACATATACTACATGTATCACTTATATATCACTTACATATATACATGTATCACTTATATATCACTTACATATATCTACATGTATCACTTATATATCACTTATATACATGTATCACTTATATATCACTTACATATCTACATGTATCACTTATATATCACTTACATATCTACATGTATCACTTATATATCACTTATATACATGTATCCTTATATATCCTTACATATATACATGTATCCTTATATATCACATATCTACATGTATCACTTATATATCACTTACATATATCTACATGTATCACTTATATATCACTTACATATATCTACATGTATCACTTATATATCACTTATATCTACATGTATCACTTATATATCACTTACATATATCTACATGTATCACTTATATATCTTACATATATACATGTATCACTTATATATCACTATATATACATGTATCACTTATATATCACTTATATATCTACATGTATCACTTATATATCACTTACATATCTACATGTATCACTTATATATCACTTACATATATCTACATGTATCACTTATATATCACTTACTATATCTACATGTATCACTTATATATCACTCACATATCTACATGTATCACTTATATATCACTTACATATATCTACATGTATCACTTATATATCACTTACATATCTACATGTATCACTTATATATCACTTACATATATCTACATGTATCACTTATATATCACTTATATCTACATGTATCACTTATATATCACTTATATATACATGTATCACTTATATATCACTTACATATATCTACATGTATCACTTATATATCACTTACATATCTACATGTATCACTTATATATCACTCACATATCTACATGTATCACTTATATATCACTTACATATATCTACATGTATCACTTATATATCACTTACATATCTACATGTATCACTTATATATCACTTACATATCTACATGTATCACTTATATATCACATATATACATGTATCACTTATATATCACTTACATATCTACATGTATCACTTATATATCACTTACATATATCTACATGTATCACTTATATATCACTTATATACATGTATCACTTATATATCACTTATATACATGTATCACTTATATATCACTTACATATATCTACATGTATCACTTATATATCACATATCTACATGTATCACTTATATATCACTCACATATCTACATGTATCACTTATATATCACTTACATATATCTACATGTATCACTTATATATCACATATATACATGTATCACTTATATATCACTTACATATCTACATGTATCACTTATATATCACTTACATATATCTACATGTATCACTTATATATCACTTACATATCTACATGTATCACTTATATATCACTTACATATCTACATGTATCACTTATATATCACTTACATATCTACATGTATCACTTATATATCACTTACATATATCTACATGTATCACTTATATATCACTCACATATCTACATGTATCACTTATATATCACTCACATATCTACATGTATCACTTATATATCACTTACATATATACATGTATCACTTATATATCACTCACATATCTACATGTATCACTTATATATCACTTATATACATGTATCACTTATATATCACATATCTACATGTATCACTTATATATCACTTATATACATGTATCACTTATATATCACTCACATATATCTACATGTATCACTTATATATCACTTATATACATGTATCACTTATATATCCCATATATACATGTATCACTTATATATCACATATCTACATGTATCACTTATATATCACTCACATATATCTACATGTATCACTTATATATCACTCACATATATCTACATGTATCACTTATATATCACTTATATACATGTATCACTTATATATCCCATATCTACATGTATCACTTATATATCACATATCTACATGTATCACTTATATATCCCATATATACATGTATCACTTATATATCACATATATACATGTATCACTTATATATCCCATATATACATGTATCACTTATATATCACTTACATATCTACATGTATCACTTATATATCACTTACATATCTACATGTATCACTTATATATCACTTACATATATACATGTATCACTTATATATCACTTACATATATCTACATGTATCACTTATATATCACATATCTACATGTATCACTTATATATCACTCACATATCTACATGTATCACTTATATATCACTTACATATATCTACATGTATCACTTATATATCACTATATATACATGTATCACTTATATATCACTTTACATATCTACATGTATCACTTATATATCACTTATATATACATGTATCACTTATATATCACTTACATATCTACATGTATCACTTATATATCACTTACATATATCTACATGTATCACTTATATATCACTTACATATCTACATGTATCACTTATATATCACTTATATACATGTATCACTTATATATCACTTACATATATCTACATGTATCACTTATATATCACTTACATATCTACATGTATCACTTATATATCACTCACATATCTACATGTATCACTTATATATCACTCACATATCTACATGTATCACTTATATATCACTTACATATCTACATGTATCACTTATATATCACTTACATATATCTACATGTATCACTTATATATCACTTATATACATGTATCACTTATATATCACTTACATATATCTACATGTATCACTTATATATCACTTACATATCTACATGTATCACTTATATATCACTTACATATCTACATGTATCACTTATATCACATATATACATGTATCACTTATATATCACTTATATACATGTATCACTTATATATCACTTACATATCTACATGTATCACTTATATATCACTTATATACATGTATCACTTATATATCACTTACATATATGTATCACTTATATATCACTTACATATCTACATGTATCACTTATATATCACTTACATATCTACATGTATCACTTATATATCACTTACATATCTACATGTATCACTTATATATCACTTACATATCTACATGTATCACTTATATATCACTTACATATCTACATGTATCACTTATATATCACTTATATATCTACATGTATCACTTATATATCACTTACATATCTACATGTATCACTTATATATCACTTACATATCTACATGTATCACTTATATATCACTCACTTATATACATGTATCACATAATAAATACCGCACCATCCCATGGACGTTCATTCCCGATAATATACCCACCAACTCCGCACAGAAGCTTTTACCCTCTTACAATGCAATAAAATATAATAAAAACAATATAAAACAGATAATAAATAACAGGCGCATGACCGCTCCATTTCCACCATCTCCTCTGTTTATGCTTAGATTTATTCTTCTTATATTTAAACCCTGATCAATCCAATCTACTATATAATAACAAATATAATAATTAGCATTTAGACGTTTTTTATCCAATTTATCTGATACGTTTTTGGTTATGTGAAAAATTATAATCATAATAGTTTTTTTTCTATTCTATTGGTGCGACGTATTTTATTATATTATATTCTGTATGAGGTTTTTTTTAGACGGGAGTTCTGGTGCTCCGAAACGCGTTGTCATCCCTTTAAAAATAAAAGAGATTTTTTTTCTACATCCTCATGGTCGTAAAGTTGCTCTGAAAAAGTGTCGATGTAACGTGGGTAGCTTCCCACTAACATTTCTCCTGTTACGATTGATTCACAATCCTCCCGGGGGCCGGCAACCCCTTTAAGCAAGGATCGGACAACACCGACAGCACCGACCTTATGTCCATACCTGCGTACACTATGGTTGTGCCTATGTTTGCACAACAACACAAGGTCAGCCTAGTCATCGAAATTGAAATTTTTTCATCCATTACCCTATGAGCGCCTTTCCCCCTTTTCTTGCCTTATTTCAGGGTTTATCAGTAAGGAACTATGTCAGGGGTTCTGTCAGTCAGGGGTTCTGTCAGTCAGGGGTTCTGTCAGTCAGGGGTTCTGTCAGTCAGGGGTTCTATCAGTCAGGGGGTCTGTCAGTCAGGGGTTTGTCAGTCAGGGGGTCTATCAGTCAGGGGTCTGTCAGTCGAGGGGTCTATCAGTCAGGGGTTCTGTCAGTCAGGGGGTTGTCAGTCAGGGGGTCTATCAGTCAGGGGTCTGTCAGTCAGGGGTTCTGTCAGTCAGGGGTCTGTCAGTCAGGGGGTCTGTCAGTCAGGGGGTCTGTCAGTCAGGGGGTCTGTCAGTCAGGG